>CANSNZ010000959.1:2952500-4152500 GCA_947646795.1 Beta lomatogona | reverse complement strand
TTTGCGTAACAAAGGTGGGCCGACCACTCTTGTTTTTGGGATGCCAAAAATCAGCTATAAGGAGGAGGATTTAAAGAGTCAAAAATCATTTTACCATTAGCTTATAACGTCTTTGTTTTTTTTCTAACTGCCCTCATTATTAGCTGTTTACCCCCAGCATCAATTAGCCCAATACACCTTCGTTTAATTCTTTTCTTGAGAGTTGTTTCCTTGAGCAAAAAAAATCTGCACTTTTAGCCCCATTTCAGCCGTGTGAAGAGAAGAAAATAAGAGAGGAAGTTATGCCCCTTTCTCGACACAAAAGAAATCACCATTTTCACCCTTAATTCCTTCTTTCACTAAAATCTAGCTATTTCACTCAAATACCTTCATTATTCCTTATTAATTTTCTTGAGTTTGAGTCCGTTGTTTTCGGCACGTAGGAGGTGATCACTTGGAGCGAGACGTTACGCCGCAAGAAGAGAACTAGACTCGGTTGCTTCACACCTCCAGTTGGCCCAGGTAACTAGCAGCGAACCTAGATCGATTAGAATTCGCATAGGAATTATATTGGTTTTAATAGTTGGGTTATTTTGGGTTGTTGTACCATTTTAGGTTGAGTAATGCATATATCATTTTGTTGATGATGCCATGCAATATTCTTGTGACTTGGTGATGTATTTCGTGACTTTTGGATGTATATGATGCCAGTACATTTTATGTTTAACGTATGCTTCTTGTTGGGCTTAAATTTGTTATGTTTAGGATAAATGATTTCTTGTTATGTGGTACTATGTAATCTTGGCGTAGTTGTATAATGTAGGAAATCATGTTATAGTATTACCCATTTTATTATATGAGCACGAAGTTATAGCATGTGTTGATTGCTTCGTACAGTTTCGCCATATCTCATGTTTACATGCTGCTGCATCGTTTTAATTTTTCATGCTATAGACACTGCTTAATGCTGCTACCTACTGATCTGCATACTATAGAATTGATGTGTTGTTGTTTCGCTACTGCTATATCACGCCTTGCTATACCTGCTGCTGTGACATCTTAGTATGTGTGAAGTATGGTTGTATGATGTTGCGTGTGTTGTTGCAATATATATTAAAGCTTTTGTGTTCAGTTTTGACCAGAACTTATAGCTTTAACAATGTAAAGTATAGCTTGTAGCATCTTAATGATATATATTTATCTTTGTTTTAATATTATAGATGGGTTACTTTATATAAATTAAGAGTGATTTTAGTTATTTTATGATGTTTTGGGTGAAATTATATTTCGGAGAAATGTTATTATTTATTATTATTATTGGTGCTGTTATACTATTTATTATTATCATTATTATTATTATTATTATTATTATTTTGAGAAGAGTGTTATTTTGAATAATTGAAATTATTGGGTTGCGATCCTAGATTTCTGCAGATTTGGTGTAAGGCCTTAAGGGCATCCGTGTAATTTGATGATTGGGTATTATTTTATTATTATTATTGTTTGAGAGCAAGATTATCCAGAGGGACGTAATCCCGAGGTGAAGAACATGCAAACCATAGGACGTAATCCTAGGTATACCTTGGTTTTGTTGTCGTCTGAGAGGTCGGTGGGGACGTAATGCTACACCGCATCGGGAGTATGGCCATTCTTAGACACAGGTAGTAGGGAACGTAACCCATAGGCTGTCTGGAGGTTGTCTGACATTACCATAGGGAGTGGGTTGTCCATTAGCGTTCTGCTCTCTCTCAAACTAGTTATATTATTTTATTATTTTAAACTTTGATGGATTATGTTGTTGATACCTGAGTTTATATATATAAGTTATTTATCCATTTTGTTTATTTTGTTATCTTTACTCTATTTATATTTAAGCATGTTGTATTATCTTTGTTTAAGTGTTTTATTTGATTATCTAAAGTTTACTATTGAGATGTTTTTGTGTGACTTGAATATTAAGACTTTTATAATTCTTATATGGATCCTAATTGGGCTGGGAGAACTGTTAGTTACTCCCCCACTGATTGTGGATGTTGTTGTTATATTTTGCAGGTAAAAATGAAGAGTAGCTCTTTTAGGTTGTGGGTTGTGAGATAGAGACTTATTAGGCTTATAAGACATCATATTTTATTTCTATTTTTGTTAGTTTGGGTTTATGAGGTTGTTTTGCCTCCTTTTGGTTATTTGGTTTGAATTAATTTGGGTTTTATTTTCTTTAGTTTATATTTAACCCTTTTTTAGAGTGAAATTTCCGTCTTGACGATATTTCCGCTATCGTCTTTTCTTTAATAGAATGTCTATATTTTTCTTTACTTTGTCTTATCAAAGGACGAAGCGTTACAGCTGGTATCAGAGCAAATGATCCAAAAACTCTCATTGAGTTGCTACATATTCCATGAGAAATGTGTAGTTGTTGCATCTAGGATTATTAGTATCTTAGGCTTCAAGAAAAGTACTTAGTGAGAGTTACTTGGGTAGGAAGAAAGCCTTGGGAACTATTTTGTTATATAACGTGCTATGTGCCTTTATTGATTGTGATTGTAAGAAATAACCATTTTTCTTCCTTGTAGGATGCCTCCCCGTCGTATTTTGAGTGCTCGGAAGGAAGCTGCATGACGTAGGCGTCTGGCATTGGAGAATGCCATCATATCGTTAGCTAGCAATAGTGTTGCCCCTTCTAATGGGCAATCAGTGTTTGATCGGTTTGACCGTCATCGGCCGCCGACTTATATGGGTGTTGCTGATCCCGTCATTTTAGAGAGTTGGCTCAGGGAGATGGAGAAGTTATTTGCTGCTACAGGTTGTCCTGCTAGAGAGATGGTGCCCATTGGTACCTACTACTTGAAAATGGAGGCTGATAACTGGTGGAGCACTGTTCGAGATAGTTGTGTTGCTACACCTGGTTTTGGATGGGCCCAGTTTGCTGCCAAACTGAAGGAGAGATTTTATCCCGATGAGCTCCGCTGGCAGAAACAAGAGGAGTTCCTTACTCTATCTCAGGGGTCTATGTCGATTCAGGAGTACACAGACAAGTTTACAGAGTTGTCCCGATTTGCTGCTACTGTTATACCTACCGAGGCTGAAAGGGTGAAGAGGTACATCAAGAAGATGGATCCAAAAGTTCGGACCCATGTGTTGAGTTATGGAGCTACAACATTCCAGGGAGCGTATGAGATCGCTCTGAGTATTCATGCTTCTATCAAGGAGGAAGAAGCTGTGAGGGATGTGACTGTTAAGAAGCTTGCAGTGACTTATGCGCAGAATGAGGCCAAGAAGCCAAAGTATGATTCTAGTAACGTTCATGAGAAATATGGGTTTAAGCAAACCTATGCTCCGTCAAAGTGTCGGAAATGTGAGAAGACACTTCATCCTGATAAGAATTGTGATGGCACTACGTTCGCTTGTTATTACTGTAGAGAGGTGGGGCACAAGGTTTCCCAGTGTCCACAGAATCCTAATGTCATAACAGCCATCTCTAAGGTTGCTAAGCCGTCTGGATCCTCTACTCCTGCAAAGAATCGAATCTACGTGATGACTCGTGCGAGGGCGGATGTGGATTCTGGTACTTTTCTCGTAAATCTCATTTGTTCATTCTTTCAAAAAAAAAAAATTCGTTATTTCAAGTTTCGAGGACGAAACTTTCTTAAGGGGGAGTGTTTGTAACACCCCAGATTTTCGCTCTTAATATTCCGTGTATATCTTCCTTTATTTAATGTATTGTGTTGAAATTAGAATATTTTATTCTTGAAAATTATTTTATCGTAGATATTTTTTTTCCACTTTTTAAATATTATATCTATTTAATTTATGCAAGTGTGAGCTAGTATTTTATTTAATTGATATTTTAGCGTACTTGGACCGTTTGCGTAACAAAGGTGGACCGACCACTCTTGTTTTTGGGATGCCAAAAATCAGCTATAAGGAGGAGGATTTGAAGAGTCAAAAATCATTTTACCATTAGCTTATAACGTCTTGGTTTTTTTTTCTAACTCCCGTCATTATTAGCTATTTACCCCCAAATTAGCCCAATACACCTTCTTTTAATTCTTTTCTTGAGAGTTGTTTCCTTGAGCAAAAAAAATCTGCACTTTTAGCCCCATTTCAGCCGTGTGAAGAGAAGAAAATAAGAGAGGAAGTTCTGCCCCCTTTCTCGACACAAAAGAAATCACCATTTTCACCCTTAATTCCTTCTTTCACTAAAATCTAGCTATTTCACTCAAATACCTTCATCTTTCCTTATTAATTTTCTTGAGTTTGAGTCCGTTGTTTTTGGCACATAGGAGGTGATCACTTGGAGGGAGACGTTACGCCGCAAGAAAAGAACTAGACTCGGTTGCTTCACACCTCCAGTTGGCCCATGTAACTAGCGGCGATCCTAGATCGATTAGAATTCGCATAGGAATTATATTGGTTTTAATAGTTGGGTTATTTGGGGTTGTAGGATCATGTTAGGTTGAGTAATACATATATCATTTTGTTGATGATGCCATGCAATATTCTTGTAACTTGGTGATGTATTTCGTGACTTTTGGATGTATATGATGCCAGTACATTTTATGTTTAATGTATGCTTCTTGTTGGGCTTAAATTTGTTATGTTTAGGATAAATGATTTCTTGTTATGTGGTACTATGTAATCTTGGCGTAGTTGTATAATGTAGGAAATCATGTTATAGTATTACCCATTTTATTATATGAGCACGAAGTTATAGCATGTGTTGATTGCTTCGTACAGTTTCGCCATATCTCATGTTTATATGTTGCTGCATCGTTTTAATTTTTCATGCTATAGACACTGCTTAATGCTGCACCTACTGATCTGCATACTATAGAATTGATGTGTTGTTGTTTCGCTACTGCTATATCACACCTTGCTATACCTGTTGCTGTGACATGTTAGTATGTGTGAAGTATGGTTGTATGATGCTGCGTGTGTTGTTGCAATATATATTTAACTTTTGTGTTCAGTTTTGACCAGAACTTACAGCTTTAACAATGTAAAGTATAGCTTGTAGCATCTTAATGATATTTATTTATCTTTGTTTTAATATTATAGATGGGTTAGAGTGATTTTAGTTATTTTATGATGTTTTGGGTGAAATTATATTTCGGAGAAATGTTATTATTTATTATTATTATTGGTGTTGTTATACTATTTATTATTATCATTATTATTATTATTATTTTGAGAAGAGTGTTATTTTGAATAATTGAAATTATTGGGTTGCGATCCTAGATTTCTGCAGATTTGGTGTAAGGCCTTAAGGGCATCCTTGTAATTTGATGATTGGGTATTATTTTATTATTATTATTGTTTGAGAGCAAGATTATCCAGAGGGACGTAATCCCGAGGTGAAGAACATGCAAACCATAGGACGTAATCCTAGGTATACCTTGGTTTTGTTGTCGTCCGAGAGGTCGGTGGGGACGTAATCCTACACCGCATCGGGAGTATGGCCATTCTTAGACACAGGCAGTAGGGAACGTAACCCATAGCTTGTCTGGAGGTTGTCTGACATTACCATAGGAAGTGGGTTGTCCATTAGCATTCAGCTCTCTCTCAAACTAGTTATATTATTTTATTATTTTAAACTTTGATGGATTATGTTGTTGATACCTGAGTTTATATATATAAGTTATTTATCCATTTTGTTTATTTTGTTATCTTTACTCTATTTATATTTAAGCATGTTGTATTATTTTTGTTTAAGTGTTTTATTTGATTATCTAAAGTTTACTATTGAGATGTTTTTGTGTGACTTGAATATTAAGACTTTTATAATTCTTATATGGATCCTAATTGGGCTGGGAGAACTGTTAGTTACTCCCCACTGATTGTGGATGTTGTTGTTATATTTTGTAGGTAAAAATGAAGAGTTGCTCTTTTAGGTTGTGGGTTGTGAGATAGAGACTTATTAGGCTTATAAGACATCATATTTTATTTCTATTTTGGTTAGTTTGGGTTTATGAGGTTGTTTTGCCTCCTTTTGGTTATTTGGTTTGAATTAATTTGGGTTTTATTTTCTTTAGTTTATATTTAACCCTTATTTAGAGTGACATTTCCGTCTTGACGATATTTCCGCTATCGTCTTTTCTTAATAGAATGTCTACATTTTTCTTTACTTTGTCTTATCAAAGGACGAAGCGTTACAGTTGGTATCAGAGCAAATGATCCAAAAACTCTCATTGAGTTGCTACATATTCCATAAGAAATGTGTAGTTGTTGCATCTAGGATTATTAGTATCTTTGGGTTCAAGAAAAGTACTTAGTGAGAGTTACTTGAGTAGGATGAAAGCCTTGGGAACTATTTTGTTATATAACGTGCTATGTGCCTTTATTGATTGTGATTGTAAGAAATAACCATTTTTCTTCCTTGTAGGATGCCTCCCCGTCGTATTTTGAGTGCTCGGAAGGAAGCTGCACGACGTAGGCGTCTGGCATTGGAGAATGCCATCATATCGTTAGCTAGCAATAGTGTTGCCCCTTCTAATGGGCAATCAGTGTTTGATCGGTTTGACCATCATCGGCCGCCGACTTATACGGGTGTTGCTGATCCCGTCATTTTAGAGAGTTGGCTCAGGGAGATGGAGAAGTTATTTGCTGCTACAGGTTGTCCTGCTAGAGAGATGGTGCCCATTGGTACCTACTACTTGAAAATGGAGGCTAATAACTGGTGGAGCACTGTTCGAGATAGTTGTGTTGCTACACCTGGTTTTGGATGGGCCCAGTTTGCTGCCAAACTGAAGGAGAGATTTTATCCCGATGAGCTCTGCTGGCAGAAACAAGAGGAGTTCCTTACTCTATCTCAGGGATCTATGTCGATTCAGGAGTACACAGACAAGTTTACAGAGTTGTCCCGATTTGCTGCTACTGTTATACCTACCGAGGCTGAAAGGGGAAGAGGTACATCAAGAAGATGGATCCAAAAGTTCGGACCCATGTGTTGAGTTATGGAGCTACAACATTCCAGGGAGCGTATGATATCGCTCTGAGTATTCATGCTTCTATCAAGGAGGAAGAAGCTGTGAGGGATGTGACTGTTAAGAAGCTTGCAGTGACTTATGCGCAGAATGAGGCCAAGAAGCCAAAGTATGATTCTGGTAACGTTCATGAGAAATATGGGTTTAAGCAAACCTATGCTCCGTCAAAGTGTCGGAAATGTAAGAAGACACTTCATCCTGATAAGAATTGTGATGGCACTACGTTCGCTTGTTATTACTGTAGAGAGGTGGGGCACAAGGTTTCCCAGTGTCCAAAGAATCCTAATGTCATAACAGCCATCTCTAAGGTTGCTAAGCCGTCTGGATCCTCTACTCCTGCAAAGAATCGAATCTACGTGATGACTCGTGCGAGGGCGGATGTGGATTCTGGTACTTTTCTCGTAAATCTCATTTGTTCATTCTTTCAAAAAAAAAAATTTCGTTATTTTAAGTTTCGAGGACGAAACTTTCTTAAGGGGGAGTGTTTGTAACACCCCAGATTTTCGCTCTTAATATTCCGTGTATATCTTCCTTTATTTAATCTTTTGTGTTGAAATTAGAATATTTTATTCTTGAAAATATTTTTATCGTAGATATTTTTTTTCCACTTTTTAAATATTATATCTATTTGATTTATGCAAGTGTGAGCTAGTATTTTATTTAATTGATATTTTAGCGTACTTGGACCGTTTGCGTAACAAAGGTGGACCGACCACTCTTGTTTTTGGGATGCCAAAAATCAGCTATAAGGAGGAGGATTTGAAGAGTCAAAAATCATTTTACCATTAGCTTATAACGTCTTGGTTTTTTTTTCTAACTCCCCTCATTATTAGCTATTTACCCCCAGCATCCATTAGCGCAATACACCTTCTTTTAATTCTTTTCTTGAGAGTTGTTTCCTTGAGCAAAAAAAATCTGCACTTTTAGCCCCATTTCAGCCATGTGAAGAGAAGAAAATAAGAGAGGAAGTTCTGCCCCCTTTCTCGACACAAAAGAAATCACCATTTTCACCCTTAATTCCTTCTTTCACTAAAATCTAGCTATTTCACTCAAATACCTTCATCTTTCCTTATTAATTTTCTTGAGTTTGAGTCCGTTGTTTTTGGCACGTAGGAGGTGATCACTTGGAGGGAGACGTTACGCCGCAAGAAGAGAACTAGACTCGGTTGCTTCACACCTCCAGTTGGCCTATGTAACTAGCGGCGATCCTAGATCGATTAGAATTCGCATAGGAATTATATTGGTTTTAATAGTTGGGTTATTTGGGGTTGTAGTATCATGTTAGGTTGAGTAATACATATATCATTTTGTTGATGATACCATGCAATATTCTTGTAACTTGGTGATGTATTTTGTGACTTTTGGATGTATATGATGCCAGTACATTTTATGTTTAATGTATGCTTCTTGTTGGGCTTAAATTTGTTATGTTTAGGATAAATGATTTCTTGTTATGTGGTACTATGTAATCTTGGCGTAGTTGTATAATGTAGGAAATCATGTTATAGTATTACCCATTTTATTATATGAGCACGAAGTTATAGCATGTGTTGATTGCTTCGTACAGTTTCGCCATATCTCATGTTTATATGCTGCTGCATCGTTTTAATTTTTCATGCTATAGACACTGCTTAATGCTGCTACCTACTAATCTGCATACTATAGAATTGATGTGTTGTTGTTTCGCTACTGCTATATCACACCTTGCTATACCTGCTGCTGTGTCATGTTAGTATGTGTGAAGTATGGCTGTATGATGCTGCGTGTGTTGTTGCAATATATATTAAAGCTTTTGTGTTCAGTTTTGACCAGAACTTACAGCTTTAACAATGTAAAGTATAGCTTGTAGCATCTTAATGATATTTATTTATCTTTGTTTTAATATTATAGATGGGTTACTTTATATAAATTAAGAGTGATTTTAATTATTTTATGATGTTTTGGGTGAAATTATATTTCGGAGAAATGTTATTATTTATTATTATTATTGGTGTTGTTATACTATTTATTATTATCATTATTATTATTATTATTATTTTGAGAAGAGTGTTATTTTGAATAATTGAAATTATTGGGTTGCGATCCTAGATTTCTGCAGATTTGGTGTAAGGCCTTAAGGGCATCCGTGTAATTTGATGATTGGGTATTATTTTATTATTATTATTGTTTGAGAACAAGATTATCCAGAGGGACGTAATCCCGAGGTGAAGAACATGCAATCCATAGGACGTAATCCTAGGTATACCTTGGTTTTGTTGTCGTCCGAGAGGTCGGTGGGGACATAATCCTACACCGCATCGGGAGTATGGCCATTCTTAGACACAGGAAGTAGGGAACGTAACCCATAGGCTGTCTGGAGGTTGTCTGACATTACCATAGGAAGTGGGTTGTCTACTAGAGTTCAGCTCTCTCTCAAACTAGTTATATTATTTTATTATTTTAAACTTTGATGGATTATGTTGTTGATACCTGAGTTTATATATATAAGTTATTTATCCATTTTGTTTATTTTGTTATCTTTACTCTATTTATATTTAAGCATGTTGTATTATCTTTGTTTAAGTGTTTTATTTGATTATCTAAAGTTTACTATTGAGATGTTTTTGTGTGACTTGAATATTAAGACTTTTATAATTCTTATATGGATCCTAATTGGGCTGGGAGAACTGTTAGTTACTCCCCACTGATTGTGGATGTTGTTGTTATATTTTGCAGGTAAAAATGAAGAGTAGCTCTTTTAGGTTGTGGGTTGTGAGATAGAGACTTATTAGGCTTATAAGACATCATATTTTATTTCTATTTTTGTTAGTTTGGGTTTATGAGGTTGTTTTGCCTCCTTTTGGTTATTTGGTTTGAATTAATTTGGGTTTTATTTTCTTTAGTTTATATTTAACCCTTATTTAGAGTGACATTTCCGTCTTGACGATATTTCCGCTATCGTCTTTTCTTTAATAGAATGTCTACATTTTTCTTTACTTTGTCTTATCAAAGGACCAAGCGTTACAGGTGGTGGTTAGGGCTAGGATATTCTTTTAGGGGTTAGGGTTAGGGTTAGAGAGGGTTATGGTTTAGGGGAGTTAGTGAGGTTTAGATGGTAGGATTAGGGGCTAATGACTAACGGAAGTCTAACACCGTTAGTCATAAGGGTAGTTTGATGTATTTTTTAAAACGTCGTGGTATATGGTGAATTTGAAAACTTGCAAGGGTATTTGGTATAAAAAAAATTTGTCATGGGTATATGGTGAAAAAACCTTATTTTTAATTGAGTAATTTGGGAGTGTTACATCAAGTGTCTTTATAAAAGAAGGTGCCATACCCATATGGACCAGGTGCCTTGGTGCTAGGAATACAAAAGAGAGCAGTCTTCAGTTCCTGCTGAGTATAAAGAGCAGCAAATATTGCCTTGTGCTGATCAGTAACAACAGGACCACCTTGAGTGATTTGCTTAATAGTAGCAGTTCTATTAGGCTAAGTAGAACCTAACAGACTAGTGTAGTAAGATAAGAAGGCTTCAAATTCATCCATTGGCTTGTCTTTTCGAATCCCCGCATATCTTGAGTACTATACACACATGATTATAAGGTTTTCTAGCCTTAATACTTTGATGAAACAAGGATGTGTTCTCATCACCAGCTTTAATGAAATATAGCTTAGCTTTTTTCCTTAAAAATCCATATAGGCCTGATGATTAATATGTTACTCATGAACTACATCAAGCTCAACATTAGCAAACCTACTACTCCAGGGTGTCGATGCATTAAATCTTGAGCAACAATCATAGCTTGATAAGCTTTTAAGTCAGCTGCTTGGATAAATGAGAAAGCAGTCTTATTAAGCTCCTTCAAGGATGCTTTCATTTGCTTCAGCTTCTTCACAATAACAAACATTGTAGTGCCATCCACATTGGTGTTTCAATGAGTACCAACAATACCAGGGAATTGTGGAGCTAGCTTCCTGTGAAATACTTGAATGGTTTCCTGCCTTCAGAGTTCCTAGGAAACACTATTATCAAACCTGAAGAATGATAAAATTCTCCTTCATTCATAAAACATACTTCAGCAGAATGATAGATGTCTTGCCATGCTTTATTAGCCGAGGCCCTATCTAATTTTGAAAACACTCTTGCTATGCAAGCCTGTCTATTATTCCAGGTGCATAAATTTCCTAAACATTTTATATCTTCAACACTACACTCAGTCATACAGACATTAATATAAGCAATTTTAGATTGTGTCACTGCAACTCTTATTCTCTCCTCTGTTGACATGACACAATTATTAAAATCACACAAAGCAACCAGGGACACTTAGTAGATAAAACTCTCAAATCCTGCTACAAAACTACCCTCATACTACATTCATTGAAATCATAGATAAATGTGCAAAAGAATCCAGCCATATACCACTAATAGCTTGCACAAAACAATGTGAAAATTGACTTGAAGCAGCTATAATATTAACTGCAAAGCTTCCTCGTTTCTAAGCAGTCAAAATTCTATCTCCATCATGATAGCTTGAGTTTGATGTGAAGCACAACCATTAAAAACTCTTTACTAAAGATAGCCAAGATTAGCAATCTTCACCTTATGTTCTAGGAGACAAACAAGCCCAACTGCATTTTTGTGAAGAAAATTCCTCACATCATTCTATTTTTGGTTGTATTGATCCCCCAGACATTCTAGCACATAACCTATTTATTTGAGAAGGGAGGGTCCCCTCTTCCCATGTTCTCGCTTCCTATTTCAACCCCCTCCACCAGCTGCAACAACTCATTTTCTAGAAGAATCACTAGCAACATAAGCTTTAATAATTTCTCCATCCTCATCTTATACGTGAAAAGCATTAGCAACATTGGTTTTCTTAGGCTGTGAAGCCCTGACATTGATGGGTCTGAATGCTCTCAGAATGCCTTCCTGACCCACCTCTTCTGCTACTCTAGCTTCATTATGAATTTGCACCACAGTTTCCTAGTTCTCACATTTCTACAATCAGCATCAAGATGTCCCACCAGCTAGCACTTCTCACAAATGGAAGGTTTCCATTCATTGTTCACAGGAACCTCAGTCGTTTCACCATGCTCATTCACAAATGAAATACAATCAGGTATAGTTGTTGAGTTGTTCTGACCTCCGCAAGCACTCTCGCAAACTGCAACTTATCTATATTCATTGTTGCATCATCTCTTTTCAAAGGCTTCCCAATTTGATTCACAATTTAAAACAGAGCTCTCTCACTCCAATATTTAATCCCTAACCTCAATTGAACCCAGATAGGCAAGGATATGAGTTCTTCTTTCTCTATATCCATTTCAGCATTCCATGGCTTAATAACCAGACGTTTGTTATCAAAGAAGTCATGTCTTGCCTATACCTTATCTCTTGAATCCATTGCCATAAGAATGACAATGTATATCACTTTCTTTACCATTGCAACTTTATTCACATTGATTGACTTCCAAATTCTCCTGATAAATCCTTCCATCACCTATATTGGAGGGCTAGCTCCCACAACATAACAAACTATATATCAAAGAATTCCAAAAATCAATCTCCTCTTCTATATTTTCCAGTTCAATATGAATAGGTCCAGCATTCAGAGGTTGATTCAAATTAACACTAGTGCCATCATAATGATCAACAAGATTTGATCATCATCCATAGATACCTCATCAAATTGCTGCATAATAGGGATAGTTAACGTACGTATTTCCACATTCGATGAAGATTTCTGAGGTCTACATCTCATTTCAGTCAAACGATGCATTGATTGAAGCCACTTATTGAAAGTATGCCTCATATCTTATTGAACTTGGAATTGTTATAATGATGATTTTGGAGTAAGGATTTCATTTTCAAATCCAAAATCTTATGCTTCCACTCCCGGAATTTCATCAACTGAACTTGTTCTGAAAGCTTGAGAATCATAACTTGGGCCTCGAGGCTTCTCTTTTACGTTTCCTTGTTTACTTTTTTGAGCTTTGCCACCGGATTTACTTGACATGGCGATGGTGCACGATAAGCTATCATGCACCGAGAAAAAACATGGAGAGAATGTCTCGGGGTTTTTCTATTTGAACTCTTCTATAAGCTTCTAATTACAATAGTTGAAAGAGAAGCAGATGATAGCCTAGTGGTATTGGCATCACCTCCGATTCCAGAGATCATGGGATCGAGCCCACCCCTTGCACGAGGAATCTACAAATTCCCCCCTACTTTCAAGTGACTTCAACTTACTTTAAAAAAATAACAATAATCGAAAGTTAAAAACCATTACTTATCCACATTACTAGTTTTTGTGGCATAATAACTAAAACTCTGTTCTATATTTACATCATATTTAACCTACTAAATAAGCTTGTGAGGACAAAAATCAACCAATTTAAAATCAGGTTATCTAATTCATTGTCTTTGTATGTGATATACCGCGCAATTTCACATTGAAAAACTTGCTTTATAAACAAATCCACTGGTTCCCCAAGTAAACATACTCTTGTTACGTCACAAAATGATATCACTAAAACAGTAAAGGATATTAAGCCACACTTTTATAGCATCATAATGCAGCTAACTGTAAGGGATGATCTCATGTTCACTTCCACATTGGCCGCATTTTATCCTATATAATTAAGTAAAATTTATTTGTAGCATCCTGATAATTCTATATTTTCCAAAATACCTTTTCATATAAAACTTAGAGAATTACCAAAGTATTATCGCCCGTATGATAACGTATCGGCTTATTCAGAATTTTGCAGCAGAAATAAATAATAACTTTGAAAATATAAATGACTTAGTCAACCATGAGGTCAACTCCAAGTCAAACCAAAAGTCAAACCCACTTAAAATTCAATTATTCAAACCATAACTAAAACAACATTATAAAAGTATCAAAGAACTAAAACATAAGCTCTCCACGAAAACCCGAACCCATGACGCATCATCTTCAGACCTGGAATGGTCGATGCTTTATTGATCCTGAAAGACTGCTCACCAAATGGATCATCACAAGATCAATAAGGCACATCCATGATCGACATACAAAAAAGCACGTAATCATCAAGTTGAGTACTACATAATAACCAAAATATAAAACCTAACATGATACGAATAAACATTAACTCCGAGATAAATAATAACATAAATAAATAACAGATTGACTATACTGAACTAGACTCCACAACCAATAGGTTAATGAATATTAAATTGAATAGGCAATAGAAAGAGTTGTCCAAACCAAACCAGTCTTCAATTTAGAAGACGAAATACGGGCGCGACTTCGTACTCTAACGACCAACGATATCGAGGTACTAATAAAATAAAATAAAACACGGTGATTAATCCGGTCCCAACAAAAGCCATGGGATATCACCATGTACTCCAACTCATACTACTCCAACACTTCAGACGTGCACAAGTCTAAAGCTTATTGCTATTCGCTTTCTATCACTTTAAGTTATTAATAAGTTATTTATTTGTTGTGACTCACAAAGTAAGACAACCAACATAAATATCATGGATACACAAAACTTCCATTTTTATCTTAGGATTAGATAAGGTGATCAATAACTCAAATAATCCAAGAATAATTCCATTACTTAGTTTAATAACCAACCAATATTTATTTGTTGACTTAGATCAACAATCAACCAACCTTTCCAAAGGTGAATATCCAACTTACTAAACAAGGCCCACGGTCCTACTAAAGTAAATATAATAAAATAATCCAAGGGAACAACATGATCCAATCCATGATCCAATAAACCATATAAATATTAATTCCCTCATGTGAATTAATAAAAATAAGGCTGTCAATCCCACATGCTTGCATCAATCATCCATATAAACATATAATAACCATCATAGGCAACATGCTTCACACAACGGCATAAACATGCAAAATCACTTGATTTTAAGCCACATATGAACTATAAAAAGTTTCCTATACATGATACTACATCAATCCTAGTCTTAAAACATGATACTAGTCTAATAACACATAGGTATGTACGTACCTTGTGTAGACAAAAAGAGAGGCCACTTTCACAACCTTAGAAATCGCTCAAAGTATATTCTCCACCTACTAAATACCAATATATCCAAGTATTAATACTCAAATAAATTTCCAGCAACTTAAAATATTTCAAACCCTCTTAACAAGTGCTTAAAAACCCTCTTAAACATTAAAACTTCAACTCTTAGTGCCCCCTAGTATAGTATTACCTTACTAGTCATCAAAAACCCTTAAAAATCAACACTTTATTGTTTAAAAACCACCAAAAGTAAGTTATAGTTATATATATTAGAGTACTCAATTTTCATAACCTATAAAATAGTATTACAATTTCCAACTCTTATAACATTAAAAATCCATGATTTGGTGCTTAAAGCCCTAACTTAAACATATATATTAAATCTGAAATTGAATTACTTTACTATACTAATTATATAAGCTGAATTATATATTTAAATCATCAAAGATACAAATTTTAATCATTAAAACATCAAAACAATACTTAAAACATAAAACCTACGCATTAAACTACTCCCTCCGTCCCAAAATATAGTTCCCATTTCCCTTTTTTCACGGTAATTTATGCAAGTAGAATCTAAGAGGGATAGTAAAGATTTTTTGTTTATTTAAATAAATGTTGTATGGGAACAGATGATTTTAGGAGAGAGAATGGAGAATAATTGGTGAAAAAGCATTAATTGTAACACTTGGGTTGAATAAACAAAGGAAAAAACAAAATTCAAGAAGCAAATAAATGATGGGACACGATTTTTCTAGACAAATTACGGAAAAATGTGGAACTAAATATGGAAATGGGAACTATATTTTGGGACACCCAAAATGGATATGGGAACTATATTTTGGGACGGAGGGAGTAATATAGAGGAAGAAGATTATAACCAAAGAGGAAAGGAAGAAAAAGACACGGCCGAGAGGAGGGAGGAGAGAGGAGAAAATAGAGTGTGTTTTTAATGTGGCAAAAATTGTTAATGAGGAGTATTTGTAGGTTCCCCCACTAGGGGTCCAAACGAGGGTTGGGCTTTGATGGGTTAGTTTAATAAAGATGCTCATATGAGAAACTATAAAGTTTGGGCTCCTCTAACCCAATATTAAAATCTTTGTACTTCAACTCCACTAGTTTTTTTTCGCTAATTAAGTAAGATATATTGATAACAAAAAACTCATTACAACCAAACAAACTAGACTTTGAGGGGACAAACCAACTAGGTTGGACCCCCCCCCCTTAACAAAGCTAGGCCGACTAATTACAAACTTGAAGAGTGATTTGCCTCATCCACTCTCTATCACATTTCGAAACTTTCTTAGGCATAATACTATATACTCTATCTATAATAGCCCTTTGTATACTATTAACAGTTTTATACACAGTAATGACCTTATGTTGCCAGTATACTTCATTTCAAACTGTCCATATATTGTACATAAAAGCAGCAAGGGCAGCAGAATACACATTCTTCTTAAATTTGCTTCTTCTACATCCCTGAATCCAAATTTTGATTTGCATCCACACTGCCTAACTGTAGCTGCATTAGAACATCAGATGATTTTGACTCTCATCATAACTACCACATATGAGGCAAGTAGGAGAATCATTCACTCCAATCTTGAACAATCTTGTTGTTGTCTGGAGTCTGTCTTTCATTGCAAGCCAAGTAAAGAACTTGTGCTTAGGGATAGAAAGCATGTTCCAAACTTGTTTATCCCACTAAACTCTATCATTCTCCCCCACCAATAGAGAGTAAATCATGCTGACTGAGTATGGATTCATCTGACCCATACAACTCTCTGGAATCACCTCCTTTAAGAAGATTTTAACTTCACACACCTTCTTCCAATACCAACTACTCCCCACTGGAGGTTGGTACTCCCACCAATTAGTGTTCTTCACATAAAGCTCACTAACCCATTTTATCCAAAGGTAGTCTTTCTTTGTAGCAACAACCCAAACATACCTCCCCATAGCAGCTGTATTCCAATCTCTAACTTGCCTGATACCAAGCCCACCAGCATACTTAGGAAAACACACCTTAGCCCAAGCAACATAGCCAGGCTTCCCACTATAGTACTCACCAGTCCATAAGAATGCTCTACATAAGCTCTCCACTTCACATAGCACCTTCCTAGGAATAATAAACACTTATGACCAGTTTACCTGAATATTGAGGAGGACTGAATTCACCAGCACCAGCACTAGTTAAATTATAAAATAACTTTCAAAGTATGATTCACTAAAATATTTTATTATTTTAAAAACATTAAATAATCCTTTGACTTCAAAAATAGTCAACAAGTTAAGAAAGTTGTTAATATATATTTATATATATATATACTTTAAATATATTTATAAAATTCATAAAATTGTGGGAGATTACACTATCCCCCTAAAAAAAAGTTAAAAGTTATGAGTGAGGAAAGTTGATCAAAATGTCATCTTACAAATACTATATAAGGGTTTTTCTAACCTATGCACTAAGTGCATAGGTTTAACTATTTATTTTTATATTTGCTCAACAAAACTAATATATATGCCATAGTCAATAAAAAATATACTTCTCATAATTAATATATAAGGAAATAGGGAGCAAGATGGAATTATCATATGTGGAAGGAAAAATTGACAAAAGATGCCTGAACTTTGGCCGATAATTTTTAAAAGGTACCAACTTTAGTTTAACCTGTGGAGGTCCTAACTTTGGGGGGTCTTGTTTTTTATAGGGCCCAGCAGGTTATCAACCTGCTATAGCAAGTAAACAAATCACGTGACTTCATTAAAAGTCACATGACTTAAAAATTTTCCCCCACCCCTTTTATTTCTTCCTTCAGTTCTTTCTCTCCCCTCTACTCCTGTCGCCTGCTAGTAAACTCCATCTTGCTCCAACCTCCGTCCTCTCTCCGGCGACGTATCACTAGTTTACCACCCTCTCCTCTACTGTCCTCGTATGCAAAACGTCGTCCCTCTAAGAACCCGATATGAGGTAAACAAACCGGGGCAGCGTAGGGAGGAGCGAGGAAGATATTGGAGCAAGATGGAGCTTTGATCTGCAAAAATGGAGGGTGAAGGAGATAATGATGATGATTAACAGTAGAATTAGAGAAGGGAAAAAAAAGAGGTGGTCAATGTTGATAGAAAAGGAGGAAAAGTGATAGGATTGCCCGATTACAAATGGGAATATCCAATTTCTCTCTCCTCCTTCTGCACTAAAATGGTGGGACATCAATACCGTTATCACCATTGGATTGACAGAGGAGATATTTTGAAGGCCAATGCTTGCTTCTTGCAGCTTCAACTCCGTCAGCGCTTCTGCGTAGCCGTCGATCGCCATTTTTACCGTCGCCGATATTCTCTCTCCTCTGCCGTCGATGATCACGTTTCTTCCGTCGTTAAGTGGTGGTTCCACCGGATTTGCGATTTTCGTCGCCAATATCTCACTTCCTCCACCTCCGATTCAATACCCAAATGTTGCTAGATTACATTTGATTTCCATACTACGCGGTGCGCAAGCAATAAAAGCAACGGTAGCACTAGCACGCAGGCAGGGGAGGGGAAAGGCGGTGACGGGTAGCAGAGCTAGGCTCCGGCGACAGGCAGCAGCGCAGGGCAGACGCTGACGGAAGAGAGATGGGAGGGGGAAAGGGGAGAGAGGGAGGGGTGTTTAAAAACTGCAAACACATTGTTGAAGATATAAATTGTTCAATCCCGCCCCACACGCGAATTTTTAACCTTCTCAACCAGTCACAAGTCAACTAGGCCCTATGAAAAACAATGCCCTCCATAGTTGGGACCTCCACTGGTTAAACTAAAGTTGGTACCTTTTAAAAATTATCGGCCAAAGTTCAGGCCTCTCCTGTCAATTTATCCTATATGGAATTAGATATCAATAATAAAGTAGGCAACAATATACATCAATAAGATACAACAAATTTGGAGAAGGGGTTTATCTTCTAAGGCTCCCCAAAACATAAGACACACCGAATTTTAATGGAAGAAATATATTTATATCATGCTAAATAATGAAGTAAGTATAATTTTGGACTTACGGGTGCGTTTTTTCCACCTTAAATAAATATGTTTTAAGTTTAATAAGTTTAGATAAGTGCAACAAAATTTAGATATATAGATAACTTCAATTAAGTTCAGCTAAGTTTTAATACTTTATAAAATGAACTTCAATAAGTTAAAAGAAGGTTAGATAAGTTTAATTGAGTTCCGATAATTTCCAATAATTTTAATTCAAATAAGTTCAAGCGAATTCAGGTGAAGAGAACGCATCAATGGTGAAACACTCTTACGAGTCGTAAAATCTCATTCCTTATTTATATTGAGCTAGATGGTACTCATGCCAACGCATGGGTGCGTGATTTACAATGTTGAATAAAATAAACATAATAGCTTTGAGAAACTTGCAATTAATAATCATCTGAAACAAAAGAATGCTTATAACGTTATGTTACACTAATCACGACTTGTAATGATGATTAATATCACAAGACCAAACAAGACCAAACCAATATATGCAACTATGTTAGAGCCATATTTAAGATGAACTGATCAAATCATAATGAAAAATATTATCCAAATTAGATACAATTTGTAAGGAAAAATATCTTAAATTCTTTAATATGTAGTTCTATATATATATTCGTCTTCTTATCTCACTTGAAAAAGAATGAATTACTAACTTAAACAATGTCTTGGTTAGGAGAACAGAGCTTAAGGAAATACAAAAATGAATTGTTATATTATAACCACTTGTAAGCGTTACTCTCCCCAATAATTATACATTGTTGATTATAAATACAAAACGTAGATAAACATGTAAGCAGTTGTAATCTAAGTAATATATAACAAAATGTATAGTTAGTCCATCAAGAATATTTTTAACTAACTCACATCATTTTGTACCAAGAATGACACATACAAATTTTTCTCTCTCTAATAAACAAGAGTTTTCTCATTACACAACTATGAGTTTCTCTCAAGGGTTACTATTACATGCATGCAGGTGTATTTCTTCTGCATGCATCTGCCATCTACTAAACCCTAAACTTCCTTCACCCCATCATAGAGATTCCTTCTTTAGGGAAATGTTAAATGCAGTCTTCACTGTCTAGGCTTTATTGGTTTAGGCTTCCAAAATAGCTTTCATGCATTCCAAGAGACATAAATTACAAGAACACTAGGCAATTTTTGCCCTTCCATCTTCCTGTTCAATCTTTTTTTCAAATAAGTAGGTCAAGTTGTATTAACTTCATCTCACAAATCTACTCTCCATTAACATTAATATGCACTTACTTCATCTTCCTTCTAGTTTAACGACCAGCATGTACTTCCCTTCTCTCAGTCATGCATAATAATAACATTTTCAGAAACTCTTGTATGGGTATATAATTGACCATACACCAAATGCTGCCCCTCCTTCCAATATAAATTGGAATTTATCAGTGGTAAGGATTTTTTTTCCTCAAATCCACCAAATCAAATTTTAGTACAAGGCTTAGTGAATTTGTCAATGGTTACGCCATGGTCTTGTGTAAGTCCAATGCACTATTATCTACTAAATTTTCACATGCTCCAATCTGGAAGATCTAGAAGGTTTATTAAAACAACATACCATTGTCATTGATGGCTACATTATCACTTTCAAAAGAAGTCAATATCCTTAAGTCCCATAAAGTATCACCTTCAATTATGCAAGGGTTTGTATTAGAGTGGTTGGTTTCCCTTTACCTACCTTTCTTAAAACTGGGTCATTCAGGATTTAAGGTATGTAGGTTTCGTTGAGGAAATTAAACATGCAATAAATGACCTACCTGATCAAAATCCTGAATTAGGGCTCGATTGATGGTGGATCTCTCTCAATCATTGATTCTAGGATGTTATTTTCCACTCTATAATGATAATGTCATTTGGATATACTTCAGGTATGAGGGGGTTTTTCGATTCCGCAAGAAATGTGGTTGTGTCAGTCATTACACAAGAAATTGCCACAACTGTGGCCATGATGGATAAAGTCAAATTCGAAGTAAGGTTTTAACCTTAGAGGAAGCTAGAAGGAGGGTATTATATGGCCCTTGTAAACCTAGCTTGCTACACTAATCTCATAGAAGGCCTACCACACAGATTTCGGTTTCGTAGAACGAGGGTGGATCTTTATCAACAACTAGAGCCACAGGATTTCCCATTTTGTCGTTGGCCTAAAGGTGGATCAGGAAATAAAGATTCAGATGAGGACAACACTAAACCTTTAGATGAACCAGTTTGAGAAACTACAGATGAGGTATTCTTCGCTAGAGAAGAGGACTTCCAGGAGGATGTGCAAAATCAGTCTACAAGCAACAGTCCTTCTAAAATACATTAAATATAAAACCCAAGTGAGCCACATGAGCAAAACGGGGATCTCCCATATCTGGTAGGACAATCTCTTGGATATAGGTTTAGCTTTTCTGATGATCTATATGTTGAGTTTTACCCTAGACATCATTATCAAAATAATGAGCAAAATGTCTTATATTCCCACTCTCTAAATTTTGAACTAAAAATGTATCGTACCCCACTCCATTTTTGAGCATGGTGAATCTTCTAGCCACCCACGCAGTTTATTAATCAAAACCTTTGGTATAACTGAATGGACCTCTCTTAGACACTTTCCACAACCAATAACTAGCTTCTAGACACAATCAATAATATCAATATTCAAATGATAATGTTGGGATATACATCCCCATTCCACTTGAAAAAAAGAACATCGCCGAAAATCTTCTAAGCATTACCCTTCACTCCCACTCTTTCTCTCATGCTACTCAAATACTTCATCATTTTCTGAATAGTTTTACAAGGACACGTTCACCTAACTCATCTCCTTCTCACATTCTCCAAACCCACATTTCTCATCTCACATATAGAAACTCCTCTAGCTCTATTCATTCCAGGCTGTGAAAATGATCCAACAAACTCCCGACAAACACCTCCAGTACCTATTAGTAATACCTTCTTATTGCAAGCTGTTACTATTGAATTTTGGCTAAGGAAAAAGCTAAACTTGGGACAACTTCAACGAAGTCAATCCTTGGGTGTTAGAGAACTTATTAATGTCTGCACCTTCTTGTTTATTAACTGTCACTAAAAGCAATGTCGTTTACGTTGGCAAAGCTAGGAGAGTAAAGGTGGAGTTAACCTCTACTGCCAACAAGACACGTAGCTGAAATTACGCCCAAAGACATTGACATACATTAAAATGGCTGAAGACTTGGGTTTGGAGTTAACTGTTGGTACCAACAAGACAAGGAGCTGAAATTAAGATCACAGGAATTGACAGACATTAAAATGGCTGAAAACTTGGGTTTTGGAAGCTAGTGAGGAGATTACTTCCACGTTCATGATAAAAAGAAGTTACTCAGGATACCCTACATGAATCTCAAATGCACAGAAGATGCAAGTGGTTCAGCTTATGAAGATGACACAATAGAGTTCCAATTTTCTCTAGTTATTTCTTTAACTCCACCTGTAAGTGAGAAGGCTAGCCCTTGAGAGCCTTCCTATGTGGACATGAAGTTCAATGCATGAAACACATGGGTAATCAATGATTTCTCCAACCTTGTTATTCCTTATGTTGAATGGTTAATCCATAATCATCAGCCTATGTTTTTGTTTATCTCCAAAACTAAGAGTTTGGTTAGTACTGCTTTGTCTAACTTACTATCCCACTGAACCAAATTTTGTGCTTAGCAATGAAGCCTTAGGATCTAGAGGTGGCCTAATCACTATGTTAGGTTGGTCGATGCAAGTAGTGGAATGTCTTTTGCTTACTTCAAGTTATATATTTGCTATTAAACAAAAGACAATGAGCAAAAATGACATGCTTGTTTCCTTTATGGAGCATCGGATTTACAAGATAAAGTCCAAGTTTGGGATACTCTTTCTCAAATCTTAAATAATTACCCAACTATTTACTATTTTATGATGACAATTTGGGTAGAAATTCAAATATTTGAGGTTGGGAAAATTTGTTGAACAAGAGGGCACAATTTTCTATGATAGAAGTTCCCTTCACTAGGCCTCATTATACATGGACAAAAAAGCCAACGGGCCTACCTTGATAATGGAGCGTCTCGATAGAGCTTATTGTATTTTCCAATAGGACCTACAACACTCAAATTGTAATTCATTAAATTAATCATTTGTTTCGACCACGTAGCCATCATTTACAATACCAACACGACTGAAAAAGGCCATATCAACTAGAAAATTAGTGCCCAACCTTACCACTTATCAAGAAAATGATTGAACACTTTTAGCCTACCGCTTTCACATGATCTTAAATGTTCCAACAATTGCTTCATCCATAAATTAAACCATGGCGCTTATATATCCTCCAAAAAGTTCAATGTCATTGACTGGAAATCCTTATGTCTCTAACTTCATGTTAAAGGTAGAAATATTGTTAACATAACGGATGCCAATTACTATATTAAAGCTTTAGATATTGCATCCACCATACCACAGGCTCCATTAGGTCTACATTTGCGCACCAACACATGAAAAAATTATGGACAATGTTTATAGAAATTCCTTTTAATTAAGGAACTTCTAAGCTTCTGTATTCAAAAGTCGGAAAGAAAAAAAGGAAAAACCATATCACCAGTATTCGGTATAAAAATGGCCAATTGCTAACTAACGTAAAGGAGATGACAATAGAAGTTTTGTATATTTTACAAGATGCTCTGCCAAAACACTTCTCCCAAGACGAACAAATCGAAATGAAATTAACATTGTTCTCTGTGAATGTGATCTTCATAAACTAGGAAATGTTGACAATCGATCCCTCAACAAGTCACTATCTGCTGCAGAAATTAAGGATGTAATGTTCTCGATAGAAGGGTATAATTCACCTGGAATAAATGGTTTCACTTTGGAATTTTTCATTCCTAATCTATTGCGGTAAAGTTGGAGCTGATGTGGTGAAAGGCATACAACAATTCTACTTAACATGTTACATTCTTAAAACTTGGAATAATAATATGCTTGTTATGCTTCCCAAAATAGAACTTCCACAAACTCCAAATCATTTTAGGCTCATAAACCTTTAGAATACGATTTATAAATGCAACTTAAACGTCTGGAAGCCAAGATAAACAAACGTCCTTCCCAACATTATTAATGAAACACATCAGGCTTTTCTTCCATGGAGAATAATAGTTATAATACTATCCTAGCACATGAGATCATCCATTTCATAAACAAAAGGTAAAAAAAAGGCAAGACAACCTATGCTACAATCAAAATCGACATGAATAAGGCATATGATAGCCTTCCTTGGGTTATCCTAATTAAATTTCTAAAGGGTTCTAGCTTCCTCGATCACTGGATCCAACTTGTTTATCATTGTATTTCTAAAGTAACATACTCCATGTTACTTAATGCAGAAATTCTACTAGTTTTAAGCCTTTTATGGTATACTATACTATAAGGTGACCTACTTTTACCTTTCCTCTTCCTCTTTTGATGATGTTTACAGTAGGATGGCAAGTTTGGCTTAGGAGTTTAGTCTTTTCAAAAGGATTAGTCTAGGTCGTAGATCACCCAAAATCTCACTTCTTTTTTTGGCTAATGAAGCCCTTTTTTCTCTTCCAAACAACTAAGGACTCAATCTTGTAATACTATTATGAAAGTTACTAAGAAGTTGTGTACTATTTAGGGGGAGAAATTAGACTTGTCCAAATCAGTTATTGTTTAGTCCAAACACTATTTAAAAACCAGCTTGTTCAAAACTATTCTAGATGCCTCCCAAGTACAAAAGTTAGGTACAACATTAGGGTTCATGTTTGATATCTCGGATTGAAGATCTCTCAGTTCTGATTCCTAATTGAGAACATAAAGTTGCAAGGAAGGCTCTTTATTTCCTGGAATTTGCTTCCCTTGTTGAACACAACAAAGGTTATTAACACAACACTTGTTGCAATGACCTCGCATGTCATAATCTTACCACAAGGTACAGTTTCGAAAATCGACTACAACCTTAATACCTTCTTGTGGTTTAATGGTGGGGCCAAGAGTATTATTTGGCTCAAGAAATGTTCCACTAACTTAACAAAAGGGCAAGGAGCCTGGGGATACGATCAACTGTGTTTCTAAATAAGTGTCTCCTAATGAAACAAGTACGGAGAATTTACAAATATACAAACTTACTCCTCTCAAAAGTTTTACTAAGCCAAAGGCAAATTTACCCTACACAGAGGCACAATATCATGAATAGGAGGTTTAAATATGTCTAAGGGAAAAAGAGGTCTAAAAAAGGCAAAAGCTTTACTTCTTCAGGGGCAGTGCTTGGAAAATAGGTAATGACAAATCTATTAAGGCCCTCTTTGACAAATGGTTGCCTGATAGGATCCCAATAGCTAAGTCTCACATCACACTTAGACAAGCACAACGGGTAAAACTGAAAAGACTTCAATAACACCAATACACATACATGGAAAGGAGCCCAGGTACGAGATTTTTTCATTTTTGAAGATGCTCAACAAACAGGACACAAGTCTAGTATTTCACACTCAAAAGTGCTTATGCTCACCTTCTCAAAACAAGGTACATAAAATCCTGTGGCATCTTCCTATTCTACCAAAATGGAAGTTATTCTTTTGGAAAATACTCAACAATGCTTTAGGTAGCAAAACGAATATGTTAAAGAGCTAGTCTTACTTGGACCTAATTCACACTAACATTATTGTGGACCAAAGCCACCCACACACGTAATAATACTCTTTTTTCATATAGTAACTTTTTAAAATCTTAAGTACACTAATATTTTATTATCTAACATAGTGACAGTATTTTTTGATGTAGTTACCAATTCTTACAGTAGTTTATCATAATAAAATTTTCATTTTATAACATAGTAACCTTTTTTCCTCACATAGTCACCCTTTACAATTTACACCTACTTCTCTTATATATATAGTTACCACTTCTCTTATATAGTCACATAGTATATGTGTATATGTATATATATATATATATACACCCTTTTTCATAAACTACATATACTACGATTAGGTCCACACTAATTTAGTGCGGGTCAGATCCATATAAGTTTTTTACTATGTTAAAAAGAGGTATTGATATTCCTCAGCATTGTGATTTATTTTCCCAACATGAAGAATATCGTGTGGAGCAAATATTCCCCTGAAAAAATCATACAAATAGACGGAGCTTGGATTTGGAAGACTCCAGATATGGGGCTCGGATGGTGTTTAAATAATAACTCTTTCACTCACCACCTACAAAGATTAGGGAGTTATGGGAAAGCTTGTTTGGCTTTGCAAGATGAGGTTGCAGAGTTTGAGTCCATTTCAATTTTTTTTCAGGAAATTCCCACTGGTAGGATCTTATTCTTGAGAATTCCCAATGATAGATTCAACTTTTTTTTTCCCATTACTAGGCCTTAATTTTCCTAATTTACCTAAATGTAGCATTAATGAGGCTTAAAGGTTAATTTCATGTTTAATTTTAAAACTTCTGTCAAGTTTTGCCTAAGCTCTACTAACAATGATTTATTTAGGTCAAAGCGTAGGTCAGTATCAATCTTTATGACGAATCCTGACATATCTGGGTATACTGTATACTGTTAGTAGTATACATACTCTTCATGTGCTTTTCTAATAAAATGAAAGATGCACTATTCTTAGACTTCTAATATAAAAAATGCATACCCAAGTGAAAAAAAATTACACAGTGATGGAGTAAAATGATGAATTTACCATGGAATTTTTTTATAGAAAAAAAAAGGAAGGTGAGTGACAGTCACAAGGCAACACATTCCATAATGGGAAGAGGAGGTCAGGCTGTAGGGAAAGTGAAATAAGTATTGGTGGGAAAAAAAATGTGTTAGTCAGTTAAAAGTCTAGACCTAGATAAATCATGGTTAGTAAGGCTTAGGAAAAACTTAACAGAAGTATTAAAAGTAAACATTAAATTAACGCTTAAGCCTAATTAATGCTACATTTGGGTAAATTAGGAAAACTGAGGCCTAGCAATGGGAAGAAAAAAAGTTGAATCTACCATTGGGTGTTCTTAAGAATAGGAGCCTACCATTGGGAATTTCCCATTTTTTTCTAGTTTATCTATTTCTGGTACTTTAAAAGTCTGATTTCTTCTTTGTTTTCTCCATATGCTACTTTTACAAAAAATTGTTCATAACACGTAGAGATTTTATAATTATTTTTAACAATATGCTACTTTTCGAAAAAAAACAAAAGAATACATTATTGTTTGATGTGAGATCTCGTCTTCTTTGGCTCAATATTGATGATTGTTAGGCTCATTTGATCGTTTTGTGTGTTGTTTTCTTCTTGGTTGTCAGTTTATACTTTTGATGGCATTTTGGTTCGCAACAGTAAGAGAGTCATGAATGTGGAGTTACTCTTTAGTTGCGTAAGAAGGGTTATAATTTCGGATTAAGATGATTTGAATTAATTATCTAGGCTACATTAGTTGTACTTTTGAGGTAAATATTAGTGCGATTTTCCCTAAATTTTGTATGAATAATTTCCTAAACTTTGAAGATTGATGATTGTATCACTTGTATGTGTCTGTGTCTTCTGGCTAGAATTTATAACGTTTAATTTTTTCTGGATTCATGTTTGTTTTTAATTCTTTAGTATATCATAGTTTGTAGACCATCATACTTAAATTTTGGAGTTAACCAAGTAGTACTTGGTATAATGGTAAGGTTTGTATCTCACAACCTTGAGGTTGTAAGATCGGACCTAACTAGAGGCACTTTGGGGGTTGGATTCCCTTACTTTTTCCTTCACTCCCTCAGTGCTTGCCTGTGTAAGTGGGCCGGATTAACCTGTGCGAGGTGCCGGTCTAGTAGGGCACTTCTTACTATCAATAATAAAAAAAGAGAGGTCAATGCTAGTTTTTTTACTTATTTCCTTCTTTTGCTTTGTTGTTTCTAGGGGTATTAATGAGCTAGTATAGCCTACAAATAATTAGAGTTAGGCTCAGTCAAAGCTCCGCTTAAGAGGGCTCGATTCGAGTTCGAGATGGGGTCGAGACCCTGACGAGCAGGGGTTGAGCTACCTTAAACTTGAATCAAAAGCTCGCGGACAGCCGAACAGGCTTCATAAGTTTTTAAATTACTAAAAACATTTCATTAATGTTTAATATAGGATAAAAATTAATAACTATGGAAAGGGTCTTAAAGCCCAACGTTGGATGTTTGATAACTAGAAAAACACCTAAAAAAGAAAAACAACCCTTTTAAAAAAAGGCAATAACAAGAAATATTATGAGAGAGATTTCTTCTTGCAACTAATGAAGTCATGCAGTTTAGTGATTTCTCATTGCAACTGATGCAGTCATACAATTTCATGTCAATCACATTGCCCTTGTTAATAGCAAAACATCATGGTGAAATTTCAGCTATCCCACATCATATTTGATGAGGGTGTGTGTTAAAGGGTCTGTAAACGAAATCTTTGAGTTAGTGATTTCCTACAGCTGGCTTATTATTTATTTAGGCTATGTAATTAACAAGTGATTGGATATTGGGTTTTTCAACAATTGAACATCTAGGCCATTAAGAAATCTAATTTTGGACCTGCTTTAGTTGAACTTGAATTTCAAGCTTTTTGGGCCTGACAAGCTTGGAGCTCAAGTCAAGCCTTATTAATTATGTTGTGTGCTAAATGGTTTATAAAAGAAATCTTCGAGTTAGTGATCCTCTACAGCTGGCTTATTTAGGTTGTGCAATTAACAAGTGTTTGGATGTTGGGCCTTTGAACAATTGAACGTCTGCGCCCTCAAGAAATCTAACCTGGACTTGCTTTAGTTGAACTTGAATTTCGAGCTTTTTGGGCCCAACAAGCTTTGAGCTAAGTCGAGCCTTATTAATTACGTTTTCGAGCTAAGCTCGGCCTAATGAGATTCGGTCTCCGTTTGGCTCGTTACACCATTTTGTTTCTTACTGATGAGTAATTTAATTACTATTTTCATTCTCTTCTATTCATTTTTTTCATGCCAAAGAACTTTGGTTAAAATATTATTGAACAAGAGCCTCTGATTAATATACTAGTAATAGCCCCTTTCTTTTAGGTGAAAAGTGGCTGAGATGTGAGAATTGAAGTTTTGGTGTGTATTGTTTTCTACTTTAATTTTTTTGTGAAAGAAAGCCCAAAAGGGCAACTAGCGTGTCTGGAGCAACTCCCTCCTCTGAAACATGGGCTTTTGATGACCATATGCTAGGCTATATGGAATGCAAGGAAGAGGTTGTTGTTTGAGGGGGAGGTTTGTGATCCCCATCAAACGATGGCCTACGTGCATAAACTCTTGGCGGAGATTCGTGTGGAAGGCCGACAAGGGGCGAGCGTGGGGTTAGCTGCTCGGCAATGCTGGTCACCACCTGGAGACGGCTTCGTTAAGCTCAATGTGGACGGGGAGTGCATGGAGGGTTTGGGTGCGTCGGCTAATACGGTAATTAGAGGGATGGATAGCAGGGCATTGGTGGCTGCAGCATGGAAGGTGAAGGACTGTTGGGAGCCGTTATGTGCTAAGGCAAAGGCTATGTTGTTTGGTATTCAACTGTCTATGGAGTTCGGGTTTCGAAATGTGGTTGTGCAAAGTGATTCTCTTCACTTGGTTAACGCAATTTCTTCAAAAGTGCGAGATCGGAGTAGCTTCCATCTTATTCTTGATGACATAGTTCATGCTAGTAGAATATTAGATTCTGTGTCTTGGAGTTTTGTAAGTAGGATTGTCAATAGGGTTGCTCATGAGCTAGCCCATTGTTGGCCTTGGGTCTTAGGTAGAAAAGTTTGGTTAGTTGATTTTCCTTCTTGTATTGACTCTTTGTTGGCTTCGGATAGTTCATTAAATGTTATTTAGTTGTTTTCTACTTTTTCTTCATTGTTTCCTACTTATAATGATTTTAATTAATGGGACATTATTTTATCACCGATGAGCAATGCCGACAAGAGGGGAATGAGATCGAGAGATGCGGACGAGATTGAGAAATTGGGGTTTGGGGTTTTTTTGAATCTCAACAATCTCCAAAGGAAATTAGAAAATGGGGTTTGCAAGCCTTAAATTCCCAAGATTTTGCTGATAAATTCATAATTTTAAATTTGCTGTCATGAATTAAAGGAAATTAGAAGTTTGAAGTTTGAAGTTGTTATGGTGGTGGTTTTTGTAGTGGTGGACTGGTGGTTTAAATTTTAGATTTCGGCTATTGAAACTAATTAACATCTGTAACTTGTAATATTTGTATACAGTATATAGGAGTATATATCATTGCAATATCGTGAAATGTAATTTTTTTTTTTTTGGGTGGGTGAAATGTAATTTTTTAAATGTTAATAATAGTTGTTGGAAGGAGAGATTAAATTGAGTTTTTCTTTAAAATATTTTCTAAATTTGTATTTATAGTATACAAATCTTATACGGTTACTAACAGATAATTTACTTTTTCGATTTTATTATTTTTAAAAAAGTAAGATAGAGAACAGTTATCTACACTAATAGTTCTTTATGCTAAATGAATACAATATTGTCATGTATGGTAAGCGTTTTCTATTCATTCCTAATATTTTTATTCTAGGGAGGGAAAAGAGAACTGTCATTTGTGACAAATGTTTTCCATGATAGGGAAAACAGAACTCCTCCTAGGCCTGTTTTATAAACTTTATAGAACACCTAGCAGGAGAACGCTCATAAGGCATTCTATAAGGTATGTTTCGACAGTTCTCTTTGCCCTTTTTTGTAGTAGTGCAAAATTCCACTCCACCCTATCATAGGCTTTTTCTAAATTAATCTTAAGCGCAAACCAGCCCCACTTACCCTTCTTATTGTGCATCAAGTGAAGAATTTCAGAAGCTACAACCAGGTTGATATCACCCCCCGCCCCTTAATAAAACTATTTTGGTAATTCGAAATCCATGCAGGAATAAGAGGTTTCAGATGAGTAACGAGGATTTTCGTAATCGGTTTATACAACGTGTTACACAGACTGATCGGTCTGTATTATTTAAAAGTTTCATGGGAGATCTGTTTTGAGATAAGGCAAATAAGAGCCTGGCTCAGATTTTTAGGAAGAAGGCCCCTCGTAATCCAGTTACGAATGGACTCATATACATAAACCCAAACCGCCCCCACGATTTTTTTAAAGAAAATGGGATGGAAGCCATTCGACCACGAGGCCTTCAGAGGTTTCATAGCAAACAAGGCAGAGCGGATTTCCTCATTAGAAGGAACTTGACTAATGTTCACACAATTATGATGATTTCCTACATTTGAACAATGACCGGACAAGAAGACTGCTCAGTTGTGTACAACTTTTTAAAGAAGCTAAGGATGTTACTCCAAATTTCAGGAGGATTAAATCTCATTACCAACCTTATCCCTAAGACAACTAATTTTATTAGCAGTTCTCCTAATAGTAACACTCCTTTGAAAATATCAAGTATTCCGATCCCTTTCATCTATTCTATCTATCCTACTTTTCAAGCGCCAAAGAAGCTCTTACTGGTCAAGGATTTTCATGAGGTCCTCTTGGAGCTCTATGCTTAACTAGTAGTATAAGTTCATTATCAACAAAAATCAAGAAAAACCCACATCCAAGTTAATAAATCAGGTACAAAACTCATATTAACCTCCATCCAAATTAATAAATCAAATAAAAAACCCTGAAACCCCCTTTATCACATTGATAAATTGACACAAAAATTTAGAAAAATGTCTAAGAGACAAGACAGAAATATGCATATGATCTACCTATAAAATATTAAATGAAAAGAAAGTAGTGCCTGATTGATTTAGAAGACGACATAAAATCATTTTATAACTATAATAGTTATATGAAGATTTAGGTTTTCTTCATATTTAATCAGCCACCATATCCTTTTTTTTTTTCTTGATTGATATTTTGTGGGCAGATCACATGCATCACTAATTTAGTAAAAAGTCAATACTAGGAGGGAATCATTGAGAATGAAAACTTAAGACGGTATACCATTGGGAAAACCATCACTAATATGGTACCATTGAGAACGAAATTTGAATAAGGTGTACCATTGGAAAAAGTCAACACTGCTAGGAGGGTACTATTGAGAATTTTCCTATAAAACATCCTTCCTTTTTCTCTCTCCTCCACGATCCGATCACCAATAAAATGGACTCTCCTGTAACAAAGAATACTCCCACACCTCCCGCCCTCGGCAAGCTTGCCACCTCCGCGGATGACGACAACAACAACAACTAAACTCCTAAATTCAAGAACCTTCTCTAATTTTTAGGAACCACTACTGTTGTTCTTTATCACTGCGTTCTTTCTACTCTCTTCATTTTTTTTGGTAAGTAAGAATTGTATTAAGCTTAAACAAATGTACAGCCTAAAGCCTTTGCATCACTAAAGGATCAGCAAACAACCATACACTTCCATTACAAGTTTTCCAGCCATTGTATATTTACAATTTTCATCTTCGTAGGCAATCTAGATTTAATTCTCCCTTTTACATTATATTGAATCACATTTACACATCTATTCACACACTGCACTTGCATGTTCCACAGTGCATTATTTCTTTCCTGCCACACTTTGTAAATTGTAGCAACAATGCTTGAAATTAACATCTACTTTTTGTATTTACTTCCTCTGGGTCTTCTTCTAATCTATCTTAGTAACTGAGTATAGTTACTTGTGACAGCTTGAATACAAGCCATTCCCTGATCTTGTGCAAGCATTGTTTACTGAATTGAAAGTCAAAGAATAAATGCTTACGAGTATCCTTATTATCTTCACATAACAGGGATGTATCCGTAGAGCAGAATCCCAATATGATGCAATCTATCTCTAGTTTGCAATCTCTTCACCACAACTAGCCAACTAATGAAGCTGTGTTTAGGAATGTTGTGATGATCCCACAATGCAGTACACCAGTCATTCTTCACCCCTTGATCAATTGTGCTTTTATACATCATTGCAGTGCTATAAGTAGGTTGAGTAAGACAATTAACCCTAACTTTGCTAGAAATCCCCTGTCTTGCCTTACAAATGTACTTTAGAGCCCAGCTAGCAGTGTTAGGAGCATTCAGTTTTGATCTTTAATGTACATTGTGTGAACCCACTTCACCCATAAGTTATCAGCTTTTATAGCTATACTCCATGCTTGTTTACCAACCATTACAGCATTTCGAATCATGATATTCCTAAAACCCAAACCACCATGGCTTTTAGCCTTGCAAACCTCCTCCCAACTCACATACCCTAATTTAGGACTATTACAAGTTCCTGTCTAATGAAATGCTCTACAAATAGCATTTACTTGCTTTAACACTGACTTGGGCAACAACAAAAATCAGAGATTAGTACACGCTGATACTAAGCAGCACATATTTACAAGCTGTCTCCTCCCAGCATAAGAGATCTTTCTGATGCTCCATACTCTTATTCTATTTACCATCTTCCCAACTAATTTCTCACAATCAACAGCAAAGAGTTTTTTTGTAGAGATTGGGACTCCTAGATATTTAAAAGGCAAGCTTCCATGAGTGAAACCACAACAATCACATAACCTCTGAATCTGTTGTTGCTCCAACCCACAGCTATACAAGGCTGACTTGCTTTTATTAGCTTTTAACCCAGTTGTGGTATATAAACATTTGTAAAATCATGTTGACAGACTTGTAATCACCTTTACTAAAAAGATTCAAGTCATCTGCAAAGCACATATGATTGATTCCTAAAGATTTATATCTAGGATGATACCCGAACCCAGGCTGCTTCCCTTTATACACCATGACCCTGGAGAGATACTTCATGCACAGATAAAATAAAACAGCGGACATGGGATCCCCCTGCCTTAGCCCTCTCTTGGATTAAAATACCCAGTAGGCACTCCATTCAACATCAAGGAAAAAGAAGAGCTAGAAACATAAGTCATAATCAAATGAACAAAGTTCCTAGGAAATCTGAGAGCATACATCAACTCCTTTAAAACTTTCCAACTAATATTGTCATAAGCTTTATGTAAATCAATTTTGAGCAAACAACACTTTTGTTTTTGACTCCGCCTATACATTCTTATTATATCCTGACATAATAGAATGTTGTGAAGAATACTTCTATTTGACACAAAGGCTCCTTGTGTCTGAGACACCAACTCAGGCAACGCTAGCTTAAGTTTTGTACATATTAACTTGGTTATACACTTATAAAGCACAGAGCAACATGAAATAGGTCATAAATCACTTACATTAATGGGGCTTTTCACTTTAGGAATGAGTGTGATTGCTGTTACATTAACATACTTCAAAAAGCTACCCTGTGTTGAAGAGGTCCAACACACCAGCATTAATTTTCCCTCCGATTATATCCTAGCTCTCCTTGTAGAAACAAATATTGTACCCATCAGGCTAGGTGTCTTGTCATTAGGAATAGAGAAAATAGCATGCTTCACATCTTCAGCTGTAAATAAAGTTACAATTTAGCATATTTTGTTGCTCCTCTATGAGAATCACTCCTTGTTCTATAATTTGAGCTTCACATGACATTTAGCATCCATGTTTATACACAAAAGCTCCTGATAAAAGCTAATAAAAGTTCCATTAACATCCTTCCTCACTCACCCACCGCCCATGACCATCCCGAATAACATAAACCTTATTTTCATTCCTCCTCGGCTTTAATAGATTGATGAAAAAGTTTGGTGCTATCATCACCTAAACATATTCATCTATCTTTAGCTTTTTGCCTGAGAAAGCTAATATAAGAATCCTAAGCCTTCCTATACTCCTTAGTAGCTTGCTTTTTAGTAGTAGCAAGACTACTATCTCTAAGCTAAGATTTGCGTGAAGTCGCTCCTCGCACCCGAATAAGCTTCTATTCAGCTTGATAAGCCATAGCCTGAACATCAGAGAAACCTTGTTGGTTTAACTTTTTCAACTCCACCTTCAATAGCTTCAATTTTTGAGTGACTTTATACATCAAGCATCCCTGAGTTGGCTTCTGCCAAGTCCTCACAATCTCCTTAAAATCCTGAACTTCCACCCACATATAACGAATCTAAATGGCTTCCTACCACTTTTTTCTTTATGAATACTCACAATCCTGGACAGTGATCAAAATCACCTTCAGGTAGATAAGTGGCCATAGCATTCTCATAACTTGTTCTCCAGCCTTCATTGACAAAGACCCGATCAATTTTTGAGAACACTCTACAATCACCAACTTGTTTATTAGACCATGTGAAGAGCCTCCACCTTGCTTGATATCAGCAAGCTCACAACTCTCCACACACAAGCTCTAAAATCCTCCACTTCATGTAATCTCACAGAAGATCCTATCTTTCATCAAAATTCAAAACTACATTGAAGTTCCCCAACACTTCCATGGAATATCAGTTTTGACATGACAGAGATTGTCATAATCCACGTCTCTCCTTCTTATCATTTGAACCATACACAAAGGAGCACATTAGCTGGCAAAGGACCCCTTGCTTCCACCATACAATGTATAAGTTGATCAGTTATCATCTCAACAGATACATTAAATGAACTAGGGAGCCATGCCACAATAATCCTTCCTCTGTCAAACACACAACTGTTGATAGTGAAGCACCAACCAGAACAAAGTTGTTGGTAAAGATTACCCATCTTAGCAATCTTCGCCTTGGTCTTGAGGAGGCTAAATAGGGAGATTTTGTAAATAGGTAGACGCTGACGGAAGAGAGATGGGAGGGGAAAGGGGAGAGAGGGAGGGGGTTTAAAAACCGCAAACACATTGTTGAAAATATAAATTGTTCAATCGGGCCCCACACGCGAATTTTTTACCTTCTCAACCAGTCACAAGTCAACTAGGCCCTATGAAAAACAATGCCCCCCATAGTTGGGACCTCCACAAGTTAAACTAAAGTTGGTACCTTTTAAAAATTATCGGCCAAAGTTCAGACCTCTCCTGTCAATTTATCCTATATGGAATTAGATATCAATAATAAAGTAGGCAACAATATACATCAATAAGATACAACAAATTTGGAGAAGGGGTTTATCTTCTAAGCCTCCCCAAAACATAAGACACACCGAATTTTAATGGAAGAAATATATATATCATGCTAAATAATGAAGTAACTATAATTTTGGACTTACGGGTGCGTTTTTTCCACCTTAAATAAATATGTTTTAAGTTTAATAAGTTTAGATAAGTGCAACAAAATTTAGATATATAGATAACTTCAATTAAGTTCAGCTAAGTTTTAATACTTTATAAAATGAACTTCAATAAGTTAAAAGAAGGTTAGATAAGTTTAATTGAGTTCCGATAATTTCCAATAATTTTAATTCAAATAAGTTCAAGCGAATTCAGGTGAAGAGAACGCATCAATGGTGAAACACTCTTACGAGTCGTAAAATCTCATTCCTTATTTATATTGAGCTAGATGGTACTCATGCCAACGCATGGGTGCGTGATTTACAATGTTGAATAAAATAAACATAATAGCTTTGAGAAACTTGCAATCAATAATCATTTGAAACAAAAGAATGCTTATAACGTTATGTTATACTAATCACGACTTGTAATGATGATTAATATCACAAGACCAAACAAATATATGCAACTATGTTAGAGCCATATTTAAGATGAACTGATCAAATCATAATGAAAAATATTATCCAAATTAGATACAATTTGTAAGGTAAAATATCTTAAATTCTTTAATATGTAGTTCTATATATATATTCGTCTTCTTATCTCACTTGAAAAAGAATGAATTACTAACTTAAACGATGTCTTGGTTAGGAGAACAGAGCTTAAGGAAATACAAAAATGAATTGTTATATTATAACCACTTGTAAGCGTTACTCTCCCCAATAATTATACATTCTTGATTATAAATATAAAACGTAGATAAACATGTAAGCAGTTGTAATCTAAGTAATATATAACAAAATGTATAGTTAGTCCATCAAGAATATTTTTAACTAACTCACATCATTTTGTACCAAGAATGACACATACAAATTTTCCTCTCTCTAATAAACAAGAGTTTTCTCATTACACAACTATGAGTTTCTCTCAAGGGTTACTGTTACATGCATGCAGATGTATTTCTTCTGCATGCATCTGCCATCTACTAAACCCTAAACTTCCTTCACCCCATCATAGAGATTCCTTCTTTAGGGAAATGTTAAATGCAGTCTTCACTTTCTAGGCTCTATTGGTTTAGGCTTCCAAAATAGCTTTCATGCATTCCAAGAGACATAAATTACAAGAACACTAGGCAATTTTTGCCCTTCCATCTTCCTGTTCAGTCTTTTTTTCAAATAAGTAGGTCAAGTTGTATTAACTTCATCTCACAAATCTATTCTCCATTAACATTAATATGCACTTACTTCATCTTCCTTCTAGTTTAATGACCAGCATGTACTTCCCTTCTCTCAGTCATGCATAATAATAACATTTTCAGAAACTCTTGTATGGGTATATAATTGACCATACACCAAATGTTGCCCCTCCTTCCGATATAAATTGGAATTTATCAGTGGTAAGGATTTTTTTTCCTCAAATCCACCAAATCAAATTTTTGTACAAGGCTTAGTGAATTTGTCAATGGTTACGCCATGGTCTTGTGTAAGTCCAATGCACTATTATCTACTAAATTTTCACATGCTCCAATCTGGAAGATCTAGACGGTTTATTAAAACAACATACCATTGTCATTGATGGCTACATTATCACTTTCAAAAGAAGTCAATATCCTTAAGTCCCACAAACTATCACCTTCAATTATGCAAGGGTTCGTATTAGAGTGGTTGGTTTCCCTTTACCTACCTTTCTTAAAACTGGGTCATTCAGGATTTAAGGCATGTAGGTTTCGTTGAGGAAATTAAACATGCAATAAATGACCTACCTGATGAAAATCCTGAATTAGGGCTCGATTGATGGTGGATCTCTCTCAATCATTAATTCTAGGATGCTATTTTTCACTCTATAATGATAATGTCATTTGGATATACTTCAGGTATGAGGGGGTTTTTCGATTCCGCAAGAAATGTGGTTGTGTCAGTCATTACACAAGAAATTGCCACAACTGTGGCCATGATGGATAAAGTCAAATTCGAAGTAAGGTTTTAACCTTAGAGGAAGCTAGAAGGAGGGGTATTATATGGCCCTTGTAAACCTAGCTTGCTACACTAATCTCATAGAAGGCCTACAACACAGATTTCGGTTTCGTAGAACGAGGGTGGATCTTTATCAACAACTAGAGCCACAGGATTTCCCATTTTGTCGTTGGCCTAAAGGTGGATCAGGAAATAAAGATTCAGATGAGGACAACACTAAACCTTTAGATGAACCAGTTTGAGAAACTACAGATGAGGTATTCTTCGCTAGAGAAAAGGACTTCCAGGAGGATGTGCAAAATCAGTCTACAAGCAACAGTCCTTCTAAAATACATTAAATACAAAACCCAAGTGAGCCACATGAGCAAAACGGGGATCTCCCATATCTGGTAGGACAATCTCTTGGATATCGATTTAGCTTTTCTGATGATCTATATGTTGAGTTTTACCCTAGACATCATTATCAAAATAATGAGCAAAATGTCTTACATTCCCACTCTCTAAATTTTGAACTGAAAATGTATCGTACCCCACTCAATTTTTGAGCATGGTGAATCTTCTAGCCACCCACGCAGTTTATTAATCAAAACCTTTGGTATAACTGAATGGACCTCTCTTAGACACTTTCCACAACCTCACTTATTTCTCACAAGTGAAGTTGGTAATATTGGTCTTCTAGAGGATATATAAACCAATAACTAGCTTCTAGACACAATCAATAATATCAATATTCAAATGATAATGTTGGAATATACATCCCCATTCCACTTGAAAAAAAGAACATCGCCGAAAATCTTCTAAGCATTACCCTTCACTCCCACTCTTTCTCTCATGCTACTCAAATACTTCATCATTTTCTGAATAGTTTTACAAGGACACGTTCACCTAACTCATCTCCTTCTCACATTCTCCAAACCGACATTTCTCATCTCACATATAGAAACTCCTCTAGCTCTATTCATTCCAGGCAGTGAAAATGATCCAACAAACTCCCGACAAACACCTCCAGTACCTATTAGTAATACCTTCTTATTGCAAGCTGTTACTATTGAATTTTGGCTAAGGAAAAGGCTAAACTTGGGACAACTTCAACGAAGTCAATCCTTGGGTGTTAGAGAACTTATTAATGTCTGCACCTTCTTGTGTATTAACTGTCACTAAAAGCAATGTCGTTTACGTTGGCAAAGCTAGGAGAGTAAAGGTGGAGTTAACCTCTAGTGCCAACAAGACACGTAGCTGAAATTACGCCCAAAGACATTGACATAAAAATGGCTGAAGACTTGGGTTTGGAGTTAACCGCTGGTACCAACAAGACAAGGAGCTGAAATTAAGACCAAAGGAATTGACAGACATTAAAATGGCTGAAGACTTGGGTTTTGGAAGCTAGTGAGGAGATTACTTCCACGTTCATGATAAAAAGAAGTTACTCAGGATACCCTACATGAATCTCAAATGCACACAAGATGCAAGTGGTTCAGCTTATGAAGATGACACAATAGAGTTCCAATTTTCTCTAGTTGTTTCTTTAACTCCACCTGTAAGTGAGTAGGCTAGCCCTTCAGAGCCTCCCTATGTGGACATGAAGTTCAATGCATGAAACACATGGGTAATCAATGATTTCTCCAACCTTGCTATTCCTTATGTTGAATGGTTAATCCATAATCATCAGCCTATGTTTTTGTTTATCTCCAAAACTAAGAGTTTGGTTAGTACTGCTTTGTCTAACTTACTATCCCACTGAACCAAATTTTGTGCTTAGCAATGAAGCCTTAGGATCTAGAGGTGGCCTAATCACTATGTTAGGTTGGTCGATGCAAATAGTGGAATGTCTTTTGCTTACTTCAAGTTATATATTTGCTATTAAACAAAAGACAATGAGCAAAAATGACATGTTTGTTTCTTTTACGGAGCATCGGATTTACAAGATAGAGTCCAAGTTTGGGATACTCTTTCTCAAATCTTAAATAATTACCCAACTATTTACTATTTTATGATGACAATTTGGGTAGAAATTCAAATATTTGAGGTTGGGAAAATTTCTTGAACAAGAGGGCACAATCTTCTATGATAGAAGTTCCCTTCACTAGGCCTCATTATACATGGACAAAAAAGCCAACGGGCCTACCTTGATAATGGAGCGTCTCGATAGAGCTTATTGTATTTTCCAATAGGACCTACAACACTCAAATTGTAATTCATTAAATTAATCATTTGTTTCGACCACGTAGCCATCATTTACAATACCAACACGACTGAAAAAGGCCATATCAACTAGAAAATTAGTGCCCAACCTTACCACCTATCAAGAAAATGATTGAACACTTTTAGCCTACCGCTTTCACATGATCTTAAATGTTCCAACAATTGCTTCATCCATAAATTAAACCATGGCGCTTATATATCCTCCAAAAAGTTCAATGTCATTGACTGGAAATCCTTATGTCTCTAACTTCATGTTAAAGGTAGAAATATTGTTAACATAACGGATGCCAATTACTATATTAAAGCTTAAGATATTGCATCCACCATACCACAGGCTCCATTAGGTCTACATTTGCGCACCAACACATGAAAAAATTATGGACAATGTTTATAGAAGTTCCTTTTAATTAAGGAACTTCTAAGCTTCTGTATTCAAAAGTCGGAAAGAAAAAAAGGAAAAACCATATCACCAGTATTCGGTATAAAAATGGCCAACGGCTAACCAACGTAAAGGAGATGACAATAGAAGTTTTGTAAATCATACAAGACGCTCTGCCAAAACACTTCTCCCAAGACGAACAAATCGAAATGAAATTAACATTGTTCTCTGTGAATGTGATCTTCATAAACTAGGAAATGTTGACAATCGATCCCTCAACAAGTCACTATCTGCTGCAGAAATTAAGGATGCAATGTTCTCGATAGAAGGGAATAATTCACCTGGAATAAATGGTTTCACTTTGGAATTTTTCATTCCTAATCTATTGCGGTAAAGTTGGAGCTGATGTAGTGAAAGGCATACAACAATTCTACTTAACATGTTACATTCTTAAAACTTGGAATAATATTATGCTTGTTATGCTTCCCAAAATAGAACTTCAACAAACTCCAAATCATTTTAGGCTCATAAACCTTTAGAATACGATTTATAAATGCAACTTAAACGTCTGGAAGCCAAGATAAAAAAACGTCCTTCCCAACATTATTAATGAAACACATCAGGCTTTTCTTCCATGGAGAATAATGAGTTATAATACTATCCTAGCACATGAGATCATCCATTTCATAAATGAAAGGTAAAAAAAGGCAAGACAACCTATGCTACAATCAAACTCGACATGAATAAGGCATATGATAGCTTTCCTTGGGTTTTCCTAATTAAATTTCTAAAGGGTTCTAGCTTCCCCGATCACTGGATCCAACTTGTTTATCATTGTATTTCTAAAGTAACATACTCCATGTTACTTAATGCAGAAATTCTACTAGTTTTAAGCCTTTTATGGTATACAATACTATAAGGTGACTTACTTTCACTTTCACCTTTCCTCTTCCTCTTTTGATGATGTTTACAGTAGGATGGCAAGTTTGGCTTAGGAGTTTAGTCTTTTCCAAAGGATTAGTCTAGGTCGTAGATCACCCAAAATCTCACTTCTTTTTTTCGCTAATGAAGCCCTTTTTTCTCTTCCAAACAACTAAGGACTCAATCTTGTAATACTATTACGAAAGTTACTAAGAAGTTGAGTACTATTTCGGGGGAGAAATTAGACTTGTCCAAATCAGTTATTGTTTAGTCCAAACACTATTTAAAAACCAGCTTGTTCAAAACTATTCTAGATGCCTCCCACGTATAAAAGTTAGGTACAACATTAGGGTTCATGTTTGACATCTCGGATTGAAGATCTCTCAGTTCTGATTCCTAATTGAGAACATAAAGTTGCAAGGAAGGCTCTTTATTTCCTGGAATTTGCTTCCCTTGTTGAACACAACAAAGGTTATTAATACAACACTTGTTGCAATGACCTCGCATGTCATAATCATACCACAAGGTACAGTTTCAAAAATCGATTACAACCTTAATACCTTCTTGTGGTTTAATGGTGGGGCCAAGAGTATTATTTGGCTCAAGAAATGTTCCACTAACTTAACAAAAGGGTAAGGAGCCTGGGGATACGATCAACTGTGTTTCTAAATAAGTGTCTCCTAATGAAACAAGTACGGAGAATTTACAAATATACAAACTTACTCCTCTCAAAAGTTTTACTAAGCCAAAGGCAAATTTACCCTGCACAGAGGCACAATATCACGAATAGGAGGTTTAAATATGTCTAAGGGAAAAAGAGGTCTAAAAAAGGCAAAAGCTTTACTTCTTCAGGGGCAGTGCTTGGAAAATAGGTAATGGCAAATCTATTAAGGCCCTCTTTGACAAATGGTTGCCTGATAGGATCCCAATATCTAAGTATCACATCACACTTAGACAAGCACAACGGGTAAAACTGAAAAGACTCCAATAACACCAATACACATACATGGAAAGGAGCCCAGATACGAGATTTTTTCATTTTTGAAGATGCTCAACAAACAGGACACAAGTGTAGTATTTCACACTCAAAAGTGCTTATGCTCACCTTCTCAAAACAGGGTACATAAAATCTTGTGACATCTTCCTATTCTACCAAAATGGAAGTTATTCTTTTGGAAAATACTCAACAATGCTTTAGGTAGAAAAACCAATATGTTAAAGAGCTAGTCTTACTTGGACCTAATTCACACTAACATTATTGTGGACCAAAGCCACCCACACACGTAATAATACTCTTTTTTCATATAGTAACTTTTTAAAATCTTAAGTTACACTAATATTTTATTATCTAACATAGTGACAGTATTTTTTGATATAGTTACCACTTCTTACAATAGCTTATCATAATAAAATTTTCATTATATAACATAGTGACCTTTTTTTCCTCACATAGTCACCCCTTACAATTTACACCTATTTCTCTTATATATATAGTTACCACTTCTCTTATATAGTCACATAGTATATGTGTGTATATATATATATATATATATATATATATATATATATATATATATATATATATACACCCATTTTCATAAACTACATATACTACGATTAGGTCCACACTAATTTAGTGCGGGTCAGATCCATATAAGTTTTTTACTATGTTAAAAAGAGGTATTGATATTCCTCAGCATTGTGATTTATTTTCCCAACGTGAAGAATATCGTGTGGAGCAAATATTCCCCTGAAAAAGTCATACAAATAGACGGAGCTTGGATTTGGAAGACTCCAGATATTGGGCTCGGATGGTGTTTAAATAATAACTCTTTCACTCACCACCTACAAAGATTAGGGAGTTATGGGAAAGCTTGATTGGCTTTGCAAGATGAGGTTGCAGTGTTTGAGTCCATTTCAATTTTTTTCAGGAAATTCCCACTGGTAGGATCTTATTCTTGAGAATTCCCAATGGTATATTCAACTTTTTTTTCCCATTACTAGGCCTCAATTTTCCTAATTTACCCAAATGTAGCATTAATGAGGCTTAAAGGTTAATTTCATGTTTAATTTTAAAACTTCTGTTAAGTTTTGCCTAAACTCTACTAACAATGATTTATTTAGGTCAAAGCGTAGGTCAGTATTAATCTTTATGATGAATCCTGACATATCTGGGTATACTGTATACTGTTAGTAGTATACATACTCTTCATGTGCTTTTATAATAAAATGAAAGATGCACTATTCTTTGACTTCTAATATAAAAAATGCATACCCAAGGGAAAAAAAATTACACAGTGATGGAGTAAGAAGATGAATTTACCATGGAATTTTTTTATAGAAAAAAAAAGGAAGGTGAGTGACAGTCACAAGGCAACACATTCCATAATGGGAAGAGGAGGTCAGGCTTTAGGGAAAGTGAAATAAGTATTGGAGGGAAAAAAAATGTGTTAGTCAGTTAAAAGTCTAGACCTAGATAAATCATGGTTAGTAAGGCTTAGGAAAAACTTAACAGAAGTATTAAAAGTAAACATGAAATTAACGCTTAAGCCTAATTAATGCTACATTTGGGTAAATTAGGAAAACTGAGGCCTAGCAATGGGAAGAAAAAAAGTTGAATCTACCATTGGGTGTTCTTAAGAATAGGAGCCTACCATTGGGGATTTCCCATTTTTTCTAGTTTATCTATTTCTGGTACTTTAAAAGTCTGATTTCTTCTTTGTTTTCTCCATATGCTACTTTTACAAAAAAATGTTCATAACACGTAGAGATTTTATAATTATTTTTAACAATATGCTACTTTTCGAAAAAAAACAAAAGAATACATTATTGTTTGATGTGAGATCTCGTCTTCTTTGGCTCAATATCTATGATTGTTAGGCTCATTTGATCGTTTTGTGTGTTGTTTTCTTCTTGGTTGTCAGTTTATACTTTTGATGGCATTTTGGTTCGCAACAGTAAGAGAGTCATGAATGGGGAGTTATTATTTAGTTGCGTAAGAAGGGTTATAATTTCGGATTAAGATGATTTGAATTAATTATCTAGGCTACATTAGTTGTACTTTTGAGGTAAATATTAGTGCGATTTTCCCTAAATTTTGTATGAATAATTTCCTAAACTTTGAAGATTGATGGTTGTATCACTTTATGTGTATGTGTCTTCTGGCTAGAATTTATAACGTTTAATTTTTTCTGGATTCATGTTTGTTTTATTTCTTTAGTATATCATAGTTTGTAGACCATCATACTTAAATTTTGGAGTTAACCAAGTAGTACTTGGTATAATGGTAAGGTTTGTATCTCACAACCTTGAGGTTGTAAGATCGGACCTAACTAGAGGCACTTTGGGGGTGGGATTCCCTTACTTTTTCCTTCACTCCCTCAGTGCTTGCCTATGTAAGTGGCCCGGATTAACATGTGCGAGGTGCCGGTCTAGTAGGGCACTTCTTACTATCAATAATAAAAAAAGAGAGGGTCAATGCTAGTTTTTTTACTTATTTCCTTCTTTTGCTTTGTTGTTTCTAGGGGTATTAATGAGCTAGGGTAGCCTACAAATAATTGGAGTTAGGCTCAGTCAAAGCTCCGCTTAAGAGGGCTCGATTCGAGTTCGAGATCGGGTCGAGACCCTGACGAGCAGGGGTTGAGCTACCTTAAACTTGAATCAAAAGCTCGCGGACAGCCGAACAGGCTTCATAAGTTTTTAAATTACTAAAAACATTTCATTAATGTTTAATATAGGATAAATAATTAATAACTATGGAAAGGGTCTTAAAGCCCAAAGTTGGATGTTTGATAACTAGAAAAACACCTAAAAAAGAAAAACAACCCTTTTAAAAAAAGGCAATAACAAGAAATATTATGAGAGAGATTTCTTCTTGCAACTAATGAAGTCATGCAGTTTAGTGATTTCTCATTGCAACTGATGCAGTCATACAATTTCATGTCAATCACGTTGCCCTTGTTAATAGCAAAACATCATGGTGAAATTTCAGCTATCCCACATCATATTTGATGAGGGTGTGTGTTAAAGGGTCTGTAAACGAAATCTTTGAGTTAGTGATTCCCTACAGCTGGCTTGTTATTTATTTAGGTTATGTAATTAACAAGTGTTTGGATATTGGGTTTTTCAACAATTGAACATCTAGGCCATCAAGAAATCTAATTTTGGACCTGCTTTAGTTGAACTTGAATTTCAAGCTTTTTGGGCCTGACAAGCTTCGAGCTCAAGTCATGCCTTATTGATTATGTTGTGTGCAAAATGGTTTATAAAAGAAATCTTCGAGTTAGTGATCCTCTATAGCTGGATTATTATTTATTTAGGTTGTGCAATTAACAAGTGTTTGGATATTGGGCCTTTGAACAATTGAACGTTTGCGCCCTCAAGAAATCTAACCTGGACTTGCTTTAGTTGAACTTGAATTTCGAGCTTTTTGGGCCCAACAAGCTTTGAGCTAAGTCGAGCCTTATTAATTACGTTTTCGAGCTCAGCTCAGCCTAATGAGATTCGGTCTCCGTTTGGCTCGTTAACACCATTTTGTTTCTTACTGATGAGCATTTTAATTACTATTTTCACTCTTCTATTCATTTTTTTCATGCCAAAGAACTTTGGTTAAAATATTATTGAACAGGAGCCTCTGATTAATATACTAGTAATAGCCCCTTTCTTTTAGGTGAAAAGTGGCTGAGATGTGAGAATTGAAGTTTTGGTGTGTATTGTTTTCTACTTTAATTTTTTTGTGAAAGAAAGCCCAAAAGGGCAACTAGCGTGTCTGGAGCAACTCCCTCGTCTGAAACATGGGCTTTTGATGACCATATGCTAGGCTATATGGAATGCAAGGAAGAGGTTGTTGTTTGAGGGGGAGGTTTGTGATCCCCATCAAACGATGGCCTACGTGCATAAACTCTTGGCAGAGATTCGTGTGGAAGGCCGACTTGGGGCGAGCGTGGGGTTAGCTGCTCGGCAATGCTGGTCACCACCTGGAGACGGCTTCGTTAAGCTCAATGTGGACGGGGAGTGCATGGAGGGTTTGGGTGCGTCAGCTGGTACGGTAATTAGAGGGATGGATAGCAGGGCATTGGTGGCTGCAGCATCGAAGGTGGAGGACTGTTGGGAGCCGTTATGTGCTAAGGCAAAGGCTTTGTTGTTTGGTATTCAACTGTCTGTGGAGTTCGGGTATCGAAATGTGGTTGTGCAAAGTGATTGTCTTCACTTGGTTAACGCAATTTCTTCAAAAGTGCGAGATCGGAGTAGCTTCCATCTTATTCTTGATGACATAGTTCATGCTAGTAGAATATTAGATTCTGTGTCTTGGAGTTTTGTAAGTAGGATTGTCAATAGGGTTGCTCATGAGCTAGCCCATTGTTTGCCTTGGGTCTTAGGTAGAAAAGTTTGGTTAGTTGATTTTCCTTCTTGTATTGACTCTTTGTTGGCTTCGGATAGTTCATTAAATGTTATTTAGTTGTTTTCTACTTTTTCTTCATTGTTTCCTACTTATAATGATTTTAATTTATGGGACATTATTTTATTTTCAATTTTTCGTGTTAGAAGAATTTTTTTTAGGAAGGGCGTTTTAGTAGAATTTTAAAATATTATTATACCTGAGATTCTTCTTTCTTTTTAGGTGAAGAGAGGATGAAAGGAAGGATATTGCATTTGAATTTCAATTAATAATAGAGGATGCTTCTATATGTAGTTTCCATGAATCAGTTAATCTTTTCACAAAGAAAGAAGGCAATCTATTATTATAAGATTATCAAAATATGTTATCAAATTACACTAGTGGAAACTACATATCAGATTTGGTTTTTAAAAATCGAATTCGAAAATCAATAGAAAAATGGGAGGGAAATCTGGGAAGAAAATCTGAACCAGTCCTTTGGTGAACCGGATCAGATTATAGAAACTGTTGCGATTTTAAAAAATTTGATCCGGCTCACAGAACCGGATCAGATGTTCTGGTATTTTTTTCCCGTGTTTTTTTCCCTCCTTAATTCACCCATTTTCAGTTCCCTCCTTCACCCATTTTCAATTCCCTCCTTCAGCGAGTTAAGTCTCCACACCTCCCCGCCACCACACTGGGTTCGACCACGCACTACCACACCTCACCGCCACCACCTGATTCTGCCGCCACCAGAAGCTTCCACCACCAGTTGGACGCCCTAGGTTAATTGCGCACCACTACTGCTGCTACCCTAGCTTGCGCACCACCACTCGACTCCTCTACTAGCTTGCCGCACCTCCACCTTCCTCCTCCTAAACAAGTACATTCCTCCTCCACCCCTCAGTAAACAACTACATTCCTCCTCCACCTCTTCCTAGGTAACTAAAAGTTCATAACTTTTATTGTAATCTCATATTTGAAACTTCAAGTTTATAATTCATTGTAGATTTATGAATAATTGTTAGTGAAATTAGGTTGTATAATAGTTAAAGGGTTTAAAGCTGATTGATTTGGGTTAATTTGATTTTAATTTAAGTAGATAGTTTAATTTTTAGGTTAAAAAAACTAGGGCTCTGGTGGGGTTGTTGTTGTTGTGATTGTTGTAGTCGTGGTTGTTATTTTTGTAGTAGTAGTAGTAGTTGTTGTTGTTATTGTTGTTGTTGTTGTTGTTGTTGTACTTAGTTTAGTTTTGTTTTGTTTTGTTTAGTTTAGTTTAGTTTGGTTTAGTTTAGTTTTGTTTTGTTTAGTTTTGTTTTGTTGACTTTAGTTTAATTTTGTTTAGTTTTGTTTGATTTGCTAATTTATACTAATGTTAACTTTAACTTTATTGTTGATTGAAGCTAGCTAGTGACGGAGTGTTGAGTTTGATTTCCCTATTTACAACCTTGATATTGGTATGTTATCATTCATATTTAACTTTCTTTCATAGTAAATTAGTTTATATGTGCAAATATGTATATATTTATCGTTGAATTAAGATTAGATGTAAAATGTTTTGTTGTTTAAAAACCTATGTATGCATCATCATATCATATGCCTAGATACCCGTTCGAGACTTACTCATTAGGAGTAAGTCTTGAATGGCCCCCGGTTTGGGACTGTTCTTTGATGTTTAATCTCACTTAGGTGGTGAATGTATGTCTTTATTTCGATTCTAGAGGAAAATCTTGGCTCGTCGTTTCCCTACTTTTGTTCTCTGGGTACATATGTAGATATAAGTAACTATATATCTACATGGTGTACTTGGAGAACTGTAGGGAAATGCTGCCGGGTTTTCCGTAGAATCGAAAACAAGGCATACATTCACTAGTGTGATTAGACATCTAAGGATGGGTTAGGTTGGAGTGATAAGGACCCTTGGAAAGCATGTCTAATTTCATTAAATATATATGGTTCAGAAACTCTAATCATGTAATGAAGTTCGTCATTGACATGAGGTACTTGTGGCTTGTGTTTAATTAGAGGTCTGATTGAAATGAATCGTGCATGGATGTATGGTAGTCGCGACACGTGTGAATTCGTGGATGGGGTCTTTGAATTTTGTGATGCTGCATTAAGTCATCAGGCTGCAACGGGAACCGAGGGGTTTTATTGTCCTTGTGTTGATTGTAGTAATGTGTGCATGGTTAGTAGCATTGGGTAGCTTAGGGAGCATATCTTTCGTCGCGGGTTTAGGCAAGACTACCATGTATGGGTTTGGCACGGTGAGGAGGGTATATATGATGGTGGGAATGCCATTGTTAACGATGTGCATGAAGGAGTTTAGTTTGATGTCATTGAGAATTACAAGAACATCGAGGACGAATATAAGGATACTGAAGTAAAGGATGATGATGATGAAGGGGACTATATCGAGGAGATGATGGAGGGGGTGGATGATCATGCTGGCAAACGGCCTCGTGTTTTTGAGTGCATGACCGAGGCATCTCGAAAACCGTTGTATCCCGGTTGTACGAGGTACACCAAGATGACGGCCGTGATAACACTCTTTAATATCAAGACGAAAGCCGGTATAAGTGACTCTTGTTTAACTTCCTTATTGCAAGCCTTTGGTGATATGTTGCCGGACGACCATGAACTACCCAAGTCGAACTACTATGCTAAGAAAACTGATGTGTCTTTTCGGTGTGGAGTACCAGAGGATACATGCTTGTCCAAACGATTTTGTGCTATATCGAAATGAATATGAAAATATGGATGAGTGTCCTCGATGTGGGAAGTCACGTTACAAGCGCGCAGGGGTTAGTGATAAGAAAGGGCCTCCAGCAAAGGTGATGTGGTATGTTCCGATTATACCACGATTCAAGCGCATGTTTTCAATTAAAAAAGAAGCTAAGAACTTAAGGTGGCATGCAGAACGAAGGAAAAAGGACAGTTTTCTCAAACATCCGACTGATTCTCCTGAGTGGAAAGGTATCAATCGGGTGCGTAAGACCTTTGGTGCCGAGGCTAGAAATTTGAGGCTTGGCCTATGCACAGATGGGATGAACTCATTTGGCACTCTTAGTTCTCAACATTGTACGTGGCCGGTTCTTCTAGTTATATTCAACTTGACTCCTTGGTTGTGCATGAAACGTAAGTACATCATGTTGTCTATTCTTATTTCAGGGCCGAAACAGCCTGGAAACGACATAGATGTCTACCTCCAGCCACTTGTTGATGATTTGAGAAAAATGTGGGGTGAAGGGGTATAAGTGTATGACGCACATGCTGATGAGGTATTCACATTGCGTGCCATGCTTTTATTCACTCTTAATGACTATCCTTCTTATGGGAACTTATCCGGGTACAAGAACAAAGGGAAGAAAGCATGCCCGATCTGCGTGGACGACACAGCATCTAAATACATTACTACTTGTCACAAAGATGTTTATATGCGGACCCGAAGGTTCCTTCGACGCGACCATCCTTATCGTAATAAGAAGAAGGCATTCGATGGAACAATTGAGGAAGGGGTTGCTCATAGGCCATTGACTGGTATTGAGGTTTTTGATCAAGTCAAGGGTATTGAAACGATATTCGGCAAAGGAGCGAGTGATGGTGCTAAGGGACTTTAGAAAAAAGGAGTCTATTATGTGGAAACTTCCACATTGGAGAGATCTAGAGGTTAGACATTGTCTCGACGTCAAGCACATAGTGTCCTTCTTTCGAGCCCATAGCTTTGGTCGAAGCCCCTCACTTTCTAGATACAGTCGCACCCCTTTGCTATTCATTGTCTTATGTGGAATATTCATAAGTGCCTAGCAAAGGAAAAGGAAAGGGAAAAGAAAAGGGAAAAGAAAAGGAAAACGAAGAAGGGTCGCCTGCAGGAATTGAAGGAAAAGGAATGAAAACGGTGAAGGATGATAATAGTGAATATTTGCCTCCGGCTTGCTACACTCTATCTAGAGCTGAGAGGCGACTTTTTTGCGAGTCTTTGTACGATATTAAGGTTCCATCAGGGTACTCATCGAACATGAAAAGATTTGTTACCTTAGACAGTGAGTTGAAATTATTGAGTCTGAAGTCTCACGATTGTCATGTAATGATGCAAGTATTCTTACCGATTGCAATTCGAGGGATATTGCCGAAACACGTGAGACACACCATAACAGAGCTCTGTTCGTTTTTCAATACTATATGTAGCAAAAAGTTACAAGCGTCGAAGCTTGATGCTCTCTAGGCTGGCGTGATATAGACTTTGTGCAAGTTTGAGATGTATTTTCCACCTGCTTTCTTCAACATTATGGTCCATTTGGTTGTACATCTAGTTCGAGAAATTAAGCTATGTAGTGAATGTCATTTCAGGCCGATTTCAGCTTTTCAAGCTCAATTAACTTAATTTATCGCTTTTAGCCTCATTTTAGGTCGTGTATAGTTCTAATTGGTGTATATAGACGTATTACAATCAAATAAACTCGCTTCACATGTTTGAAACCCATTTTGGGTAAGTGAACGTCATTTCGGGCCGATTTCGACTTTTCGAGCTCAATTTCTTTAATATCTCGCTTTTAGCCTCATTTTAGGTCATTCATAGTTCTATTCGTATAGGTATCACCATTAGAGTCACTTAAAGTCGGGTCACAGGATTTTAAAGATATTTCGGGTAGATGAATGTCGTTTCCATCTTTCCGATCGAATTATGGCTTGTGCGATATGGGGATTATGCAAGGGGGGTGGGTTCTGGGGGTGGGGCAGCAAGGGGGTGCGTAGGGGGGGCAGCAAGGGTGGGGGGTCTGCAGGGGGGAAGCAGGGCGGGGGTCTGGGGGGAAGCGGGCGGGGGGTGGGGGGGCGGGTGGGGGTGCGAGGGGAAGCGGGGGGCAGCAGGGATGGGGGGCAGCGAGGTTGAGGGGTGCACGGGGGGGCAACATGGTTGGGGGCTGCAAGGTGGGGGGTCTGCAGGGGAGGCAGCAGGGTGGGGGCAGCAGGATGCTATTTTTTTTTATGTTCGTTTGATATTCGTTTGACGTTCGTTTCTAATCGTTATATTTGTTTGATGTTTGTTTGATACCATTGTTTTTTGTTAACTCTTGCGCGTTTCTAATTTCTATTTTTACATTTCAGGACTTTCAAACATGGTCCGAGATGATGTGATTTTGGAGGAAGAAACCGATGATGATTATGATAAGTCATTGGATGATGATGAGGAGTATGATGCGGACAAGGAGGAGTATAAAGGTGAACCGAAAGACATACCGCATGATGAGGAGAAGCGCTTGCGTGATAGGGAAATTCGCTTAGCTGAAATAAATGTGGAGCTAGCGTATTTCATCCATGTATTTCATCCATCGTTGTGCCACACAAAAATGCGGGGAAAGAATTGCATAGGACCACCAAAACTCCAAGCATCATTGCACCTTGTATCCATTTTTACCACTTCATTATTATACAATACAAGTACTCACATGATTGCTTCCTAACTTTTTTGAGATTTTAGTCTCCATTGGTCGCTCCTTGTGGTTTGTCCTTCAAACAACACAGTATATCAGTTTGATTCTGCAGCTCAAGATCCACCACGATCCTTACTCCTCAAATCATGCATAAATAGGTATGTTTGTTACTTAAAATGCTTATTAGCATAACACGTTTCACTAATTTCATCCTTTGCCCACTTCTCACATGAAATTAACATAACTACAGTTATATGAAGAAAGTTGAGAGAACAGGAAAAGTTCCTCAGTGGAAAGCAATGAAGGTAATAGATATTACTTAAGCTACTTCTTTCTTTTACAAAAAACAAACATGCACGTTTCTTACATGATTTTTATATGTAATTCTTTAATTAGTGTGCTCAACAACCCTGGGGAACTGAGTGTGGCTTCTATGTGTTAAGGTTCATGTTCGGTATAATCTCAAGTTGCAAGGAAGTCGAGGATCTTGAGAAGGTATAATACACAAATAATAAGTAACTCAATTTACGGCCGATTTTGGCCTCGTAAGCTCAATTTTTTTTACTTTCCCGCATGTAGCCACATGTTAGGTCATATACACTTATAACAAGTACATATAGAACAATTAGAGTCAAGTAAACTACATTCACATCATTTAAGACCCATTTTGGGTAAATGTATGTGATTTAGGGCCTAATTTGGCCTTTCAAGTTCAATTTACTTAGTTTCCCACATTTAGCCACATGTTAGGACATGTAGAGCTCTAATAACAACATATACAACTATTAGAGTCAAGTAAAATCCATTCACATACTTTGAAACCCATTTTGGGTAAATGAAGGCCATTTCGGGGCGATTTTGGTCTTCCGAGTTCAATTTACTTTGTTTCCCACATTTAGCCACATGTTTGGACATATATAGTTCTAATAGAAACATATATAACCATTAGAGTCAAGAAAAATCATTTTTCATGCTTTGAAACCCAATTTAGGTAAATGAATGCCATTTCGGCCGATTTGGCCTTCCAACTTCAATTTACTTTGTTTCCCACATTTAGCCACATGTTTGGAGATATATAGTTCTAATAGCAACATATATAACCATTAAAGTCACAAAAAATCATTTTTCATGCTTTGAAACCCATTTTGGGTAAATGAAGGCCATTTCGGGCCGATTTTTGCTTTTCATGTTCAATGTACTTAGTTTCCCACATTTAGCCACATGTTAGGACATATATAGCTCTAATAAAAACATATACAACTATTAGAATCAAGTAAAATCCATTCACATGCTTTTAAACCCATTTTGGGTAAATGAAGGCCATTTCGTGGCGATTTTGGCCTTTCAAGTTCAATTTACTTAGTTTTCCACATTTAGCCATATGTTAGGACATATATAGTTCTAATAGCAACATATATAACCATTAGAGTCAAGAAATTTTTTTTTTCATGCTTTGAAACCCATTTTGGGTAAATGAAGGCCATTTCGGGTCGATTTTTGCTTTTCATGTTCAATGTACTTTGTTTCCCGCATTTAGCCAAATGTTAGGACATATACAGCTCTAATAACAACATATACAACCATTAGAGTCAACTAAAATCCATTCACATGCTTTGAAACCCATTTTGGGTAAATGAAGGCCATTTCGGGTCGATTTTGGCCTTCCAAGTTCAATTTACTTTGTTTCCCACATTTAGCCACATGTTTAGACATATATAGTTCTAATAGCAACATATATAACTATTAGATTCAAGAAAAATCATTTTTCATGCTTTGAAACCCAATTTGGGTAAATGAATACCATTTCGGGCCGATTTTGGCCTTCCATGTTCAATTTAATTTGCTTCCCACATTTAACCACATGTTTGGACATATATAGTTCTAACAGCAATATATATAACCAGTAGAGTCAAGAAAAATCATTTTTCATGCTTTGAAACCCATTTTGGGTAAATGAAGGTCATTTCGGGCCGATTTTTGCTTTTCATGTTCAATGTACTTAGTTTCCCGCATTTAGCCACATGTTAGGACATATATAGCTCTAATAACAACATATACAACTATTAGAGTCAAGTAAAATCCATTCACATGCTTTGAAACCCATTTTAGGTAAATGAAGGCCATTTCGAGCCGATTTTGGCCTTCCAAGTAAAATTTACTTTGTTTCCCACATTTAGCCACATATTTATACATATATAGTTCTAATAGCAACATATATAACCATTAGAGTCAAGAAAAATCATTTTTCATGCTTTCAAACCCAATTGGGGTAAATGAATGCTATTTCGGGCCAATTTTGGCCTTCCAAGTTCAATTTACTTTGTTTCCCACATTTAGCCACATGTTTGGACATATATAGTTCTAATAGCAACATATATAACCATTCGAGTCAAGAAAAATCATTTTTCATGCTTTGAAACCCATTTTGGGTAAATGAAGGCTATTTCGGGCCGATTTTTGCTTTTCATGTTCAATGTACGTAGTTTTCCGCATTTAGCCACATGTTAGGACATATATAGCTCTAATAACAACATATACAACCATTAGAGTCAACTAAAATCCATTCACATGCTTTGAAACCCATTTTGGGTAAATGAAGGCCATTTCGTGGCGATTTTGGCCTTTCAAGTTCAATTTACTTAGTTTTCCACATTTAGCCATATGTTAGGACATATATAGTTCTAATAGCAACATATATAACCATTAGAGTCAAGAAAAATTATTTTTCATGCTTTGAAACCCATTTTGGGTAAATGAAGGCCATTTCGGGTCGATTTTTGCTTTTCATGTTCAATGTACTTAGTTTCCCGCATTTAGCCAAATGTTAGGACATATATAGCTCTAATAACAACATATACAACCATTAGAGTCAACTAAAATCCATTCACATGCTTTGAAACCCATTTTGGGTAAATGAAGGCCATTTCGTGTCGATTTTGGCCTTTCAATTTCAATTTACTTAGTTTTCCACATTTAGCCGCATGTTAGGACATATATAGTTCTAATAGCAACATATATAACCATTAGAGTCAAGAAAAATTATTTTTCATGCTTTGAAATCCATTTTGGGTAAATGAATGCCATTTCGGGCCGATTTTGGCCTTTTAAGCTCATTGTACTTATTTTCTCACATTTAGCCACATGTTAGGACATGTATAGTTCTACTAACAACATGTATAACTATTACAGTCAAGTAAAGTCCACTCATATGCTTTTGAAACCCATTTTGGGTAAATGAATGTCATTTTGGGCCGATTTTGGCCTTCTTAGCTCAACTTTAATCTCCCGCACTTAGTCTCATTTTAAGGTCATATATAGTTCTAATAAGTACATATGTAAGTATTAAAGTCAACTAAAGTCCACTCACATGCTATGAAACCATTTTGGGTAAATGAATGTTATATTTTGCCGATTTTTGCTTTTTAAGCTCGATTTCCTTAATTTCTTACATTATATTATTTCCTCAATCTCTTTAGAGTCAACTAAAGTCCAATGTGTGTTTCCTTATGTTTGTTTTATAAGGTATTCCTCGATGGCAAACCAAGGGAGGATTCTTTCACCACAACTGAGATAGACGAGGTTCGGGATTTGCTGCTATCTTACCGACTTTTGCATGTGAAGATGATGTCGCGATTTTGATTTTTTTGTTCTTATTATGTTACTAGCTACTTATATAGGTCCGATTGATGTTTATTTTTTATTTTAGTACTTATTACAACTTTATTTGTAGTACGTTCTCAAAATATATATATATACTTCCTTCGTTTTTTTTAGTTGCAACATTTTCCTAAAAGGGAAATTTCTAATTAGTTGCAACACTTTCTACTTTTGCTTTTCCTTTCTCTCTATCTCTCTCCAATCACATGGGGCCCTCTCCTTTTTTCCTCTCTACATCTCTCCTACCCAAATTTTGCATTGGAGTTTGTGAAAAAAAAAGTGTTGCAACTAAAAAGAAACGGAGGAAGTAATATCAATTTGACTTGTATACGGCGCGTGCGAGAGACTTTTTTCCAATTATAGCAGGTTTAGATATAAGCATCATATATATATATATATATATATATAGGGGAAGGCTCTTGTGAGAACACCCCTCTTAAGTGAGAACACCAACTTATGTGAGAACAAATATGAACCATTGGATGCTTTAAATCTAAGGGTTGAGATTTTTCTAAAAACAAAAACAAAAAAATCTCCTTCGCCCATCTCAGATCACGACATTTTCATTTCAACCCATTTTCTTTCTCTCTCTTCTCCTCCTCATTATCTCTCCTCTCACCATCAATGGTGGAATCAACACCACCAATATCCAGTGACTAGTACTACCACCGCGATTCTCTCTCCTCTCACCATCAATGGTGGAATCAACACCACCAACATCCGGCGCGACCAACACTACCACCACGAATCTCTCTACTCTCACCATCAATGGTGGAATCAACACCACCAACATCCGATGACTAGCACTACCACCACGATCCTCTCTCCTCCTCCTTCATCCAATAATAGATTCAAATTGTCTATCTCATTCTCTCTCCTTCTTCCAAAATCATTACCGAAAACAGGTGATTTCGCCTATTACTCTGCCGGACACATCATCGGAATCGACGATTTGTCTTCTCGTTGTTTGCACGGTGCTCAGCAACTTGTTTTAGCTTCGATTTTGCCGGACTTGGGAGATATTGTCATCAATTTCGCTAGCGTCGCCGACTTGTGCGTTCTCTCGTCGCCAAGCTAAGTTCTTCAGAGTTTTAGTTCGATTTTGTTGTTTGATTTTAATGGAGTTTTCTTCAGAGTTTTTCGATTTTGGTATGGATTGAAATATATTAGCATTGATTATCGTTTGGTATGGAATTCTAGTGGTATTGATTGAAATTTTGGTATTCCACATTATTATCGTTTCGGTCACATTATCACCATACATGATCAATGTATGCAAAATGTATATTATGTTCTAAATTAATGTATATCATGTTCTAAATTAATGTACATCATGTTCTAAAATAATGAGCAACATGTTCTAAAACGATGTACATCATGTTCTAAAACGATGTACATCATGTTCTGACCTACATTTATTCTCACATATGATATATGTTCTCACTTGAAATATTTCAAAACATAATTAAAATGAATTGGAACATGTTTAAAATAATTCAGAACATGTTTGAAAAGTTTTAGAACACAATTGAAATATTTCATAACATAATTAAAATAATTCGGAACATGTTTGAAATAATTCATAACATGTTTTAAAAAATTTAGAACACACTTGCAATATTTTAGAACATCATTGAAATAATTCAGAACATGTTTGAAAAAATTTAGAACACACTTGAAATATTTCTGAACATAATTAAAATAATTTGGAACATGTTTGAAATAATTTAGAACATGTTTGAAAATATTCAGAACACGCTTTAAATATTTTTAGAACATAAGCTTGATATTTCAGAACATGTATATATGTATATGTATTGATTATATTCTCATGTTCTAAAAAATATATGTTTGTGTTCTAAATTTTAAAGTGTTCTCATATAAGTATGTGTTCTCACATAAGGGGGTATTCTCACTGGATCCCAACCCTATATATATATATATATATATATATATATATATATATATATATATATATATATATATATAACACAAAGTGATCCGCTCCTCTACCGTAACCGGATCAGTTTGTGTGCTTTGCATACAACCATATTGGCGCCAAGACAATTTACTGATCCGGTTTTGGACCGGATTAGTAAATAATTGGGATCTGCTACGAGCCCACCTGATGCGGATCAAAACCGCAGCAGTAAGCCCGATTTTGACCGTATCATATGGGTTTTTTTCCACTAGTGTTATAAGCTACTATTTTTGTATGTATCTATCTAATTTTATGATTTACATGTGAAATAGTATACCCTCTTACGAGTCCCAAAATCGCACACGTCATTTAGTATTAGATGACAGCATTGTACAATATCCATTAACCCATTTATTGTTTTACATAGAAAGACGACACTCTTTACTCTTACAATAAAGCTATTGAAAAATGGTATCAAAGTACGATCTTCTATCATTTTTCTTTTCCAATCTATCTATCTAATCTAATTTGTGACTTACATGTTCAATAATAGTGAAACCCTCTTATGCGTCTCAAAATCCCACTCCTCATTAATTATTCTACAATAAAGAAGGATACCACTACAATGAAGCTATTGAAAAAAATTATCAAAATCTTAAATTTCTATCATTCTGATGTCCCACTGTACAATATCCGTTAATCCATTAATTATTTTAAAAGAAAGAAGGCACACTGATATATTACAATGAAAGTATTGAAAAATGTTACAAATTATAAACTACTATCTTTTATCAATCTACTCAAATTCTTGAATGAGAGAGGTACATAATAAATTATTGCTCACAATTTTTCCCATAAGTAAGACACTTATATAAAAGGGACCCTTTTAAGGTGAAAAGATGTCCGTCATATGAGGTTGACATTTTGCCTTAAATGGGTCACTTTCACTTGTTTAGAAGTGACCTTTTTAAAGTAAATAGTTACCTTTTATTTGAAAGTGATCTTTTTTTACTCAAAACTGGCATATTTGACTTAAAAAGTGGCTCATTTAGCCTAAAATTAAAATTTTCTCACAACAAAATTTATTGTGCATCCAGTTAATACAATACTATTTGGTCAATCTATCTATCTAATTATGTGGCTTACATGTTCAATAGCCAGAACCACATTTGAGTCTCAAAACTTCATTCATTCATTTTTGGGTGATCCAATGTACAATATCCAACAATATATAGATTGATACAATGAAAAGATGCACTCTTTTACAATGAAACTATTAAAAGAACTTATCAAATTGATAGACTTCTATTAATTTTGCTAGCTTATCCATAAAAGACTCTTTTTCCATTGTGTTTCAAAATATCTTATCTCCTCTAAGCCCTGCTTGATCCATAATGAAGATGTTCTGAGGGTCCAAATGGTCTAAATATGCTCATACCAACTGTAAATGTCGTATTTCCTTCGATCTAAAATAAATGAAACACTTAATATTTTAGGTCGCTTCAAAATAAATGAAACATTACTATATTTGGTACTTAATTGTCTCTATCTTTCTCTTTATCACATGATGGGTCCCTCTTTTTCTTTCTATCTATTCTCTTAAATCCCCGTACCAAGACCCTAAGTTTGATTTAAAATAAAACGAAGGAAGTATTATATTGAACTTGTCTTAAACTCATATTCACTTATTATATCTGGATGTGTCACTAGTTAATTTTTTTGGGACCCCATTTTTACACTTATGGTCCATATGTTAGAACAATCTTTTCTCTTTATTTTTTAAGCATTAAAACAAATATCAAGAAAACTTGTTTTCGTATATGCAAATAATAACCAAGATAGGTGGGTTTAAATACATATTTTATATCTATATCTTTATCTTTACTGACATATACAATCCATTAACAGAATTTAGTCATCTATAATCAGAAAGGTTTAGAGAAAGAAAATTATTTAACTTCTCTCCTCATTGGGATCCCTCACCCGGCGTGAGTTCAGTACCCACAAGGGTATATTATTCCCTGCAAATTCCGCAGAGCAACTATGCAGAGCCGCCATTTTCAGACTTGTTCTTTTCTCCCCTACCGCACACCTAGCATTCATGCATCTCATTTCTAGGTAAATCATTCCTTTTGCCTATCTTGTTTTACCTATTAAGCAGTACACGCCTCCCAAATTTTTTTATCCCTTTTCTCGTACCACTGTCACCAAACCCTAATTTCGTCATATTCCATCTTACTCCCCTCGCCATGTATCAACCTTCCCCCCATCGTCCAGTTCTGAATCTTCACCTCGCATTCGCTCTTATCTAAATAGACTGGTTTTCTCCTCCGCGCGCCGAAACTTCCCCCGCACCCAGTATCTGACTAGGCCTTTGTGGTGGTGGGATTCTTTATCGACTGTGCCCCCCAGTGCACTTAGCCTACGATATAATAAATCACCACTGGGTCGAGCGCGGCTTTATCCGCGTGCAATGCACGGGGAATTTCTGCCTTTTTGAGTACGAAAATTGGAGTGACCGTGATGCACTGCTTCTCTAACATACAACTATTATTGATGGAAGGATCACGATCCAGTCTAGTTCAGCAAATCAGGTACCCCAACTACTTATTTCGTCATGCTAAGGCTGTGGGTACGAGTTGAAGGATTACCATGAAAATTCCTCGAATCTACGTTGACTCTTCGCATTCTCCGACATTTAGGCTATCTTCGGGCCCGGTCTTCCCCAACAACCCTATCTTCGGGCCCGAGTGCTAATGGGTCTATCCCAACCTATTTTACCTCGATGTTTCCTCCCCCTTGAAAATAACCGGGTCATATGGGTTTTCTTCCGTTACGAGGGCGTGTTCCGCTTTTATAAATCTTGTGGCTATGTGGGTCATCCCATAAGTCAGGGCTGTCTTTCGGCCTATGATGCATATAACTGGCTCCATAGTCGGATGGGTGAGTTTGAAGCAAGTGGTTTAAACTTTATTCATAGTCCGGGCTCTACTCCTCTCTACACAAATCAGGTACGTGGCTTAAGTGATATATTTTCCCATAGGAATACTAGGGTTAACCTAATGGAATATTTACCCAAAACCTATATTACCCATATCATCCTCACATGACCCTCCCCAATACTCGGACGAGGCAAGTGACTTTTGGAAGCCGGATTTTGAGTATCCCCCACGCGGGCCTTAATCTCCTGTTTTTCTCCATCAACGACCCATAAACCCACTCTAATCTCCCCTTGACTTTCCCAATAATCACTCCTCACCTCCCTTAACCCCTTCTCGTTGCTGAGAACTTAGGCCTTCTCCTGGGCATATATTTGCAGTTTCTCCTGAAAGTGTTGGTCGAATTGGGTCCTCTTCCCGTGAAGTAACTCTGCCGGAGCACTTTTCCACCACACCCCTAAACAACGAGAAATCCACTGCTGCTCATTCCCCCCTACCCCTTGAGGGCGTGGTCTATTACATACTCTAGGGATATCCACCTGGGCTCCAAGATCTTGTAGGGTTGGTATGGGTTTTTTACTTCACCTGGCCTTCAGGGGTCTCCTCCGACAACATCGGCACGCTAAACAGTCAAAACCAAAATCTTGAAGATATTATGGCGGAGAGCTGGAGAACTCGACGAGCACCAATGCCTGACGAAGCCGGGCCCAGTAATTGGATGGCCCGCTCTGCTTCGCCGGTCCATACCCGTCAACCTACAGACCAGTACTTGGCCCAAGGCCCATTGGACCGCTTCTCTATAACTGTTGTACGGAAATAGGGGCTCTGCTGGAAGACAACATCATACTAACTCCAAAATAGAAGTGTAGAGATTAACTCGATTGACGAAGCAAACAACCTCCAAGAAGTGGAATCAAAGAATTAAGGATCGTCGAATCATGCTTGTAGATGTCCCAACAAGATATTTTTTCAACAAACTCAAACAATGACGAACTCATAATCATTTATACTTGTCAAGGGATAGGATCAGAACACCTTCCCACACATAGCTGCCACACTCCAAGAATATTTCCAAGACATATATAAAGCCAATTCTCCTCTCATCCAGGATTCATGCCAGAGACATATAAATCTGGCCCTACGTGAAGTGCACCTATGACAGGACAAAGTCGTATCACCTAATCAAAAATAACCTAAGGTCCACTAACTAGTAGTCAGGGAAGTCAGGATCGAATCCACAGGGAGAAAGTTATGTTATCATTGTATCTGAATTCTAATATCAAACTAACTAAATCAGATGAAAAGAGTTGTTTTACTGAACTAAGCAAATAACAGAATTAAATACAAAGGAATGAATCAATTAATATAGAACTAGGATTATGGATTATTATGCATACAATTCGCCAAATCAAGGACGAATGACAACTACCTAATAAGTCAATTTATCTAGGGCACATGTAATTTCTCTCGAACATTACCTCCCTCAAAGATCATTTAGCTGCACTCGCATGGTCAAGGATCACTCTGCCTAATGATTGAAAGCATATACGGTATCTCTCCTCTCGAAGCAGATTTAGTATTGCGATATTAGAAATACAAATCAAGCCTAATTCATAAATCTAGCATGAATAATTCAACCACAAAAAACAATTGAAATAAAAGGTAATTAAACTAATCTATCAATCCCTCATTGCATACATAGATCCCCATAATCCTAGAAATACAACTACGCACTCATGTTAATGAAAACAATAACAAAATCAATATAATAATTCATGTTTATGAAAACAATAACAAAATCAATATAATAGAATCATTCTAGAGAACACTATGTAAAAACAAAAGCTAAACAAAAAGTGAATAGTAAAATTCTGATTTGGCTATTTATAATAAACCTAAAATAGATAGGAGAAGTATTACAAAACTAGCCTGGAAAATATTAAATAAGTGTGTCGGGTCAATCGCCTGATCAGGCTAAACATGCCCGATTAAATCGGGCTCATTACTTAATTCTCAGTAAATAAGAGCCAACGCCCGATGCTATCGGGCCGCTTAAGCTTCATCAGTAATGCACACAGCAGCACACACAGGAACGCCTGATGCAATCGGGCTGACCCGCCCGATCGGGCTTCAACAACGAATTACGAGTGGGAGAAGGACGCCCGATCGAGCCAACGACAAAACTTTCAGATGCCAGTTGTGGGCGCCCGATCGGGCTTGGACCGCTAGATGAGATCGGGCCTATGCGTTATCTCTTCGCTCTTGGCTTCAAGTGCCAGGTCTTCAACTTTTCTTTTGCCCAAGTGTCCCGAAAAGTGTCCTCGGGCCTTGGCACTCAGCATCAAACCTCTCCAATCTGGTGTAGTGATCATATAATAGTAGAAAATAAAGAAATAATTCCCTAAAACCTAGAATTCGACACAAACCAGAAAACCACAACTAGATGGAGAAAGTTAGCATAAAATGGCTCCTAAAAGCACCATTGACATCCTTTTTAGCTTATAAGTAGGGGGAAGAACTCTACATAAAACCATAAAATCAACCTACCAAGAGTAACGACCGAGCAACAACAAGATATGATGCGTCCTTTTGACCCCAAAAAAATACAACAAGCCATGTTTGACATAAACAATGCGAAGTCCCCTGGAATAGATGGATTTCCCTCCCGCTTCTTAAAATTTTATTGAAAACTGATGGGAAACCAAGTTACAAAAGTTGTCATGCTTTTTTTCTCCACTGGGTTTTTGTTAAAGGAATGGAATAAGACTCTCTTGGTACTCTTTTCTAAAATAGTTGCACCAGAATAAGCAAATCACCTACGGTCCATCAGTCTATGTAACACCATCTACAAGTGTGCTCCAAAATGCTTGGTAAATCGCATAAAGCTCTAACTGGAAGGACTCATAATTGATTAACAAAATGTATTTATCCCAAGACGGCATATAGACGATAACATTTTAATAAGCCATGAGCTTAACCATGTAATCAACAAACAGCTCGGGGGAACTCGTCACCTGACAGTTCTTAAGCTTAATATGAATAAAGCATATGATAGAGTCAGTTGGTTGTTTCTACTAAAGATTCTCACTACTTATGGATTCCCTCCTGAATGGGTACAACTCATGCAACAATGTATCTCTACTGTTTTCTATAGGATCATCGTCAATGCGAATATGACAGTCTCCTTTAATCCACAATGGGCTCTCCGCCAAGGTGACCTCTTGTCTCCCTATCTGTTCCTGTTTTGCATGGATGTCCTCTCACGCATGACCAGGCTGGCTACGGATATTAAGAAGTTTGAAGGAATTCCACTCAGAAGAGGAGGCCATCCAATTTCGCATCTATTCTTTGCAGATGACTCACTATTCTTTTTCAAAACTTCCCCATCAGCATGTCAGGGCATTTCAAATATGCTAGAGATATTTTTTATAATCTCCGGACAAATGATCAGCCTCCTAAAATATTTTGTCTAAGTTTAGTCCAAATATCCCCCAAGAGGCTCAAACTTCATATAAATCGATCCTGGGAATGGAAGACCATGCTTCTCTAGGTTAATATCTCGGAGCTCCCATAGATATTCAAACTTAAAAAACAAGGCATTTTACTTTCCTTTTGGACAACATTTCCAACACAATTTCCAATTGGAATCTCAAGAATAATTCTGAGACTGGTAAATTGATCGTCATAAGCTCCGTGCTCATTGCTTCAATCTCTCACATCCTTGGGGTCTTCCAAGTTCCAAAAACAATTGCGGACAAGATTGATGTTATGATTGCGCGGTTCTTTTAGTCTAATAATTAGGGGCAAGGCATTCCGTGGAAGAAAAAGGAGCTTCTGCAAACTCTGAAGGGAGCTGGGGCCTGGGTATTCGAAATGTTGCTACCTTTAACATGGTTCTACTTATGAAGAAGGTTTTTCGTATCTACAAGAGCCCGAACACCTTCCTAGGCTGAGTGTTTGCTTACCAACAGGGTCTCCAACCTAAACTCAGATCCATCACAGGAAATCCTTCCTGGGTAACCAGGGCCTTTTCCTAGCAGAAAAACTTATTCATGAATGCATGGCTTGGAAATTAGGGACTGGTCAACAAATTCAAGTGGCAAAAGATAGATTTGTACATGGAAACACCCATGTTTTCAGAGATTATGTAACCATGGACCAAGCAGCTCGGGTCCGCATCAGCCACTTAATCAATCCATCTACCAAAAGCTGAAATACTCCCCTTCTATACTAGCTTTTCACCACAGCAAGTGCTAGGTATATTCAAAGTGTGGAAGTGCCGAGATTAGGAAGCCCTAGTGACTTCCCATACTGGCCCCACACAACATCGAGGGAATATAATACAAGATCAGGATATTTTATTCTCTCCCAAAAACATGAAATCTGCTGCATGAACGCCCTACATGATACAGGTTTTTCCGAATTTATGGAGCTTAGCTTGAGCATCATGCCCAAATGTAAACTGTTTGTTTGGAAATTTTGGCACAACAGCTTAGCTGTTAAGGCTACTCCTTTCAAACGCAGCATTGGACAAGACCCCATTTGCCCCCAATGTCACACAGGGGAGGAGGAATTGCAACACCTCTTCTGCCTCTGCCCTACGATAATTCAAATATGGCTGGATGGGCCTATGACAACCTGCCTCGCCATTAGGAATTACACCCCCTTGAGACAATGGATCATTGCCTGGATCCTTAAGTTCGGGAAAGAAGATGGACTGGAAGGACATGGACTACCTACATTTCTAGCCAATCTATGGACCATATGGTGGAAACGGAACAATAGAGTGTAAGCTAATACAATTCAAGAAATTCGACAACATACTACCAACGACCTACTGCAACACCAGGTCTTCACCTCGTCGGGCCCCTCCCAGACCTGCCTAAACCAAATATGTATAGGGCTTACTATGTCTTCTACTTGACCCATCATAAAATAAGAGTTTAAATTGGGTCTCCACACATAATAACCCTTACTTAATTAAAATACCTTATAAGGCCAATAAATAAACTATAACACCGATCACTTTACAAGCTAATTAACTTTTAGATATCTTATATACACTGATACACATACAAATACATGTAGTTCCACATAATTATTTTCTAACATAGTATACTTTACTGCTAGTGGTGGTTGTAAGTGGATTTTAGGTCAGCAATAAAGAGTTGGTTGACATCATTGGTGTGTGGAACACTTTTAATGTTCTAAAACACTCCTTTACAGCTTGGATAGAAGCATTGGATAAACTCTGAACAAAAGAGAGGTTGTACAGGGCTGGTATTTGTCAAAAAATGGATTGTACGATGTGCAATCAGGGAGCGGAGGTTTGTAGGTACCTGTTTTTCAGATGTCTTTATAGCAGGTTGATTGTCATCTATATTATGCAATGGTTGAGTATATGTTTTACAGCTGAAGAATGCATCTATGATTCTTGGAGAAAATGGGGCAGGAAATACTGGAGTAAAAGAAAACAGAAGTTGTGTTATACAGCTTTGACAGCAACTGTTTATTGCATTTCGTAGGCTAGAAACAAGACCTTATGGGATAATGATGTACTTAGAGGTTGTTTGGTTGCAACCTATTTCCCTTGGAAATACAATTTCCTAGGAAATAGCCTAATGATATTGTGTTTGGTTGGCAAAAGCATTGGAAATGAGAATTCCAAGGAAATGGAAATTCCTACAAAGTGTAGGAAATTATTAACCAACCCCCCTTGGTAAATGCAAATTCCCATGTCAATTACAAATACCCATGCTCAACCAAACACACATACTTATTTCCTAGGAAATGGAAGAATGGAATTTATTTCCAATGAATTTAGATTTCCTGTGGGAATTAACTTCCCATGGCAACCAAACAACACCTTAGACTTGATGTCGTTGTAAAAATGATCAAAAGAGAAGTATGAATTAGAACTAAAGTTGATAGTAAATGGTCTGTGGAAGAGAAAGATTGGTGAGATGGGTTAATTGCGGATTGTAATTAGTTGGAGAGGTTTGTTTTAGTTGGTTTGGGTGTTTTGTAGTGTTTGTTCTCCCACATGCATTTTTGTTGTAATTGGTGGCTTTTATTGCTCTCTTTGGTAATATATCTTACATTTTACCAAAAAAAAAAAAAAATATATATATATATATATATATATATATATATATATATATATACATCATTCAAGATTTACATTTTTAAAATGTCACCTCCCAGGCTCTCACCTGTCATTTCAGTGTTACAATGTAGTCTTACTTTTTGAATGCTAGCATACAACATTATCATTAAGTTATGTGACGTGAGAAAGTTTAAACCTTACCTTTTTAATATTTGTAATTGATAATTTAAAATGAATTAGAATTTTAATATGGAATATTATGTCCAAATTAGGCTAGTACATTTCTGCATCATCACGTGTTCTTTTTCGATATATACATAAATCATTATTTACTTGAGAAATATTTATTTTACAACAGTTACAACTAGAGGTGTCAATTCAGTTCAACTGTTCAGTTATGGTTATATCCAAACAGTTCAGTTCATATCAGTTCAGTTTACAACAGTTGAAATTATTAACAGTTCAGTTCAGTTCAGTTAACAAACTTTTCAGTTCAGTTTAATTCAGTTATTTTTTTTTTCCAGTTTCAGTTCAGTTCAGTTGCAGTTTAAACCAGTTTCACCTGAACAGTTAAACCAACCAACGGTTGAATCCATAACAGTTAAAACACGTTGCAGTTATTTTCAGTTCTATTTCAGTTTATTTCAGTTATTGACAAAAATCATATAAGTTCGACAATAATCGCATCGGTTCAGATAGAAGATAGTCACATTCTTGTATTTGTTCGGGAAAAATGAAACTTTGTGTCAGATTTTTGCCAAAAGTTTTCCCGGGTTCGGTTAAAATTAATGTGGCAAATAAGTGTAGTCCGACACTTGCCTTGAAAAAAACTGGTTGTACTTCCCAGAAAAGTGTAAGAAAGTGACATCGATATATGTGTGCTTTATTGATATTCGACAATTTGGAATAAGATAATTTATATAAGTCGATATTCAAACTTTTAGTTGTATGCAAATTACATCATGTTTGGTTAAAAAGGACGTCTCATATCAGTATAAATTCTTATAAACTTCATCCAAAGACTAGTTAGACTTTTTTTTAAAGTCGATTAGATCAATGTCATACTCTTACTATATTAGATCAATGGGTTAATATAACTATACTAGTCATTAAGCTCTATGCATTTGAAAATTGAAAACTTATAATCGACGTAAAATAAGGTAATAGTGGATTAGCTCAAGGTATCTATGTGAATCAATAAGTTAAATCAAGATAACAATACTCCATTTAAGTTAATCGTTAACAAGTTATATTCAATTTGAAACTCATGTATCTTAGCTAAACTGAAAGAAATTGATATTAGATTAGATGAATGTATCAATGTAAGTTGGTAAAGTAATTGATACTCAAAACGTTTACTTAAATTGAAACATGTTGTTATTGGAATGAGTGTATTAATGTAAGTCGATAAACTAATTCAAGATAATAACAATACTATACTTAAGCTCATCATCTTTAAGCTGAATTCATTTCGGAACCGAAAGCATCTAATTCAGTTGCAACAAATGTAGAACAATGTAACTCAGTAGATTGGTTCAATATAGCAATAATACTCCATTTAAGTTAATCGTCTCTAAGTTAAATTCATATTGAAACTCAAAACATCTACTTAAACAGTACCCTAAGTTTAATTCAAGATAATAACATTACTCTACTTAAGTTAATCATCTTTAAGTTGAATTCATTTCGGAACCGAAAGCATCTAATTCAGTTGCAACAGATGTAGAACAGTGTAACTGAACCGAAAGCATCTAATTCAGTTGCAACAGATGTAAAACAGTGTAACTCAGTAGATTGGTTCAACATAACAATTTAAGTTAATCGTCTCAAAGTTAAATTTATATTGAAACTCAAAACATCTAATTTGAATTGAAACAAGTTGATATTGGATTATATCGATGTATCAATGTAAGTCGATAAGCTAATTCAAGATGGCGTAAGTTCGTTTAAGATAATCGTCATTACATTGTATTCATTTCGAAACTCAACATCTAATTGAATTAAAATGAGTTGTTATTGGATAAGACCAATGAATGTATCAATGTAAGTTAATAGAAGATAACAATACTCTATCTAAGGTAATTGTCTTTAAGTTAAATTCGTTTCGAAACCCAAACCATCTACTTGAATTGAAACAAGTAGTTAATTATTGTTACTATGTCGTATTAAACCTTATTGCTTATTAGTAAGATCCTGATATGAAGCGAAAATTCGTATATGTAGTATACTATAAGGTCTATTATTGATTAAGGCTTGTTATAAGCTAGTAGAAAGTAAAAAAATGGGTTAATAGTTAAGTTAATTAATAAGGTCAAAGCAGTCATTTTCAAGTCGAGAATGTCAACCTAAACCAAACCCGTTTAATTAAATGGGTTAATCGTGTCAACCGATTTACTTAAATGGGTTAAAAAACCAAACTCTAATCCGCTTATTTCGAGTTAGGTTCAAATCGGGTTGGGTCAACTTTTGCCAGCCCTACATATAAGGCTAGTCTCCCAAAACAAAACAGAGGTCGTAAAATATAAAAAGAATAGTCAACATTCACCAAGCTAAGCAACATCAAACATCCGATTGGCGGGAAGTTTTCAAAACCCAAATTTTTTTTCCACCACAACCCTAGAAAACTTACGAGGGAAAATTCGAAAAACCCCTTAATCCCCAAATTATTTCAATCCGCACCTTTTATCTCTCACTCTTTTCAATACAGTGCTAACTGATAATGAAGTTATCTGTTTTCCTGTGTGAACACCAACTGTTCGACGAAGTTCATCCGCATCTATCTCCCCCGTGTGTCTCTTTATCTCTTCTGCACCTCTCTCTCCGTGTCTCCTCCTTTCTCTCTCTCTTCCATAAGCCAAAATTCGAAATTCTCGAACTTTAGTTCAACATTTATCAATGGCGGATGAAAGATCAGAAATTGTATGCATTACTCGACTTAGAAATGTTTGGATTTCTCGTGATGCTGTTTCATACGCCCCTTCTTTCTCTCTCATCGCTGATAAAATCTTCGGCCTTCTCCATGGTTTGTTCCTTCTCTTTCTTTTTCAGTACATTTTGATTTGATTTTCAATCTGATTTTTAGTTTGATTTTGATTGTTGTGAATAGTAACAAAAGACTAGCCTTATGTTTTTCTATTCGGCGGGTTGCTCGATTTCCTTTCTTCAGTCGTCGTTCCTTGATTTTCTTCGATGATGTCGTACTTTTCTTGTTCTTTAACCCTAATTTCTTCAACATCTAAGACTATATTTTCAGTGTTTTTCATTTGATATCTGAATTCCGATTTATCGCTTTATGGTGTGTTGTTTGTCATCCCTAGATAGTTGCGAATTTCAGCTTCAAATCTGATTTTTTTTTTATAGATGATATAAAAGGATAGAGAAGGAATTCTAATTACCAGGTACGATCTAAATGCATAAAGCTTTCTTTCTCCGAGCTTATCGTGTAATGTTATAATAATTTTGCTATAACTTTTTTTCTCTCTAAATTTCTCAGTTGCTTTCTCTGTAAATTTAATTTACTGAATATATTTACTTTGTTCGTATCAGCTATACTTTGTCTTTGTGAATTACAGTCTGACTTCAGATTTTGATTCTTTCTTTTTTACTCACACAATAGGCTGAATTGTCATGACTCCACCACAAAGAGATGTATTCTGATTTGATTGAAGAATTTAGGATATCTATAGTGTGAACTGTGAAAGATATCATTTTGGTGTGTTAGAGCTGTCTTTTCCTAGTTATATTAAGCTTTGATGTTTGTTTTGAGAAATTGGATATCAAAGAGAGAATTTACATCATCTCTTTTTGAGTAATCTATCATGAATACCTGTTAAATTAACTTTGGTAGTCACTTTCCCTTGATATTGAGTTTGAGCTTATTAAGCTTCATTTGGTGGACTAAATGTACTAATAATAAATTATCACGACAAAATTTGTATGTGAAATAGAGTACTATCATAAATTTAGGTAATATGTGAATTCAGTTCGGGTACAGTTAAAAATAAGTTTAAAACAGTTTCAGTTTAAATCAGTTTCAGTTTGAATCAGTTCAGTTAATTCAGTTAAATATTCAGTTCAGTTCAGAACAGTTGATCGATCAACTTTTCAGTTTTTCACGATTATTTTCGATACTGATTTGTTTACATCGATTGCGATTCGATTTTGGTTTTTCATTTACAGTTTATTTCAGTTTCAGTTCAAAATTTTTCAGTTAATTTCAGCTACAGTTACTCTCAGTTCAGTTTAATTCAGTTAAATTTCAGTTGTTTCAGTTCAACCAGCAGTTCTTTAACCAAACTGACAGCTCTAGTTACAACATGTGGCAGTTTAACAATCTCGCGGGCCTCAATAATTAGAGGAGATTTTGAAGAATCGAATTAAACAAATGAAGAATTCTAATTAAAATAACTCGATTGGGTGATGCCTTTTAGATTTTTGTTTTTACATAATTTCTTGGGTATAACTGTTACACCATAAGTGATGGTGCTAAAACCTATTCATACATATGAAACCAAAATATTAACCAAGCAAACCCAACATTCCTTCACCTCTCACTCCGATCCCTTCTCTCCCTTCTTCCCTCGATTATCTCTCATCGACTCGCGAGGAACAGTGCTAAAGAAGAGGAAGAACAAAGCTAAAGAAAAATCAATCTCAAACGTCAACTTCCATCAACGTGCTGAAATTGGATCAATCAACAAACTCAGGCTGAAATTTTAAAGAAATTCAATCGACAAGTTGCAGATTTCCAAATATTTCAACTTTACTTTTTTAGAAATTTGGAATACACGTTGCAAATTTTTCAGAAATCGTGACAACCTTTGAATCAAAGTACTAAATAGAAGAATCTAGAAGAATTTAGGTAAGAAATTCAGTAAGATCGAGAGAATTCGCTGCAGAAAGGATATCAGAGGCGGCGACGCGACGACGGTGCAGGTGGTGCGCAGCATGAGAGAAGAATTTATCGAAATATGGAATTCGAACTCGTTGGCATAATGCGGCGAAGGTGGCAATGCAACAGCAGTAGGATAGAGAGGATAGTTCATCGGTTTTTGGAATTCGAATTCGATGAATTTGGATTGTGTTTTTGGAGTTTAATACTCCTTCAATTCTCGCTCAGTTTCTCTCTAAGATATGGGATCGGGAGATTGAGAATTAGGGTGAGGTCTGTGGTGATGTTGAATTGGGGTTTTGTTGGTGTGTAAGCTGATTTAATTGAACTTGGATATTTTTTTTCTCTAGAATGTGGTGTGAAATGTGAATTTTTTTTATATATATTATTGTGGAATTGATGATTTAGAGCAGACCGTTTCATGTTCTCCGACATATTTTGTGGGTGTTGTGAAGGGAATAAGGAAATGATAAAAGTTTGCTGAAAAACGTCATAAAAGTGGCTAATAATAATGACATCATTTCTCTTATAAATGATATGAAACATACTAATATTGTAATGGAACATATTTTAAATGGCATGAAATTAAACAGTTTCAAAATGACATTGAGCAGAACTTCAAATGATATAAAAAATACCAACAACATGAAACAAATCTAAAAATGACATGAAACAGTGCCAAAATGATATTACATTAACCAATAATGGCATAAAAGAGTTTTATAAATGACATGAAACAGTTCCAAAATGACATGGATCAAAACTCTATATGATATAAGACATAGCAACCCTGACATAAACTAAAAAATGAGATAAACAATTCTCGAATGATATGAAACATACAAATAATTACATGCAAGAGTTTTATAAATGACATGAAACAATTTTTAAAATGAAATGAAACACTACCAAAATGATATGAAACACACCAATAATGACATGAAAGAGTTTTCTAATGACATGAAACAATTATATTCGTTTGCACATGTGAAATTTTGCTAGACAATAAGTTATGGTGTAACATGTTACATTTGCGCTCTTTTTCTTTTATAATTAATTTCACCATGCATATAGGAATTACAACAATTTCAAATGATATTTTCTAATTGCTTCCGACATACCTTCTGTTTTATAAAGATTGAATAGTTCAATTTTTCAAAGTTGAAAAGAAAGCCAATGCATGCATACTATCTTTTTAAGTGATAGGTAAAGGACTAAAGGCTATAAAACTACTACTCTACAAGCCACTGAAAACTACTAAACCAGTCATAGCAAGATCCATATATATTTGTCACCAAAAAGACCCTTTACTACTCAAAATAAAAAGCCAAAGCAACAAATCCACTCTCCTGAAATTTGAAATAGTAATTTTGACCACAAAAATAAAGCAATTATTGTTTTCAGCTACACTAGTTATCCTTCTTTTTTGCTTTTCGGACATAAGATAACGAGTTATTGTGTAGTGGCAATTTGGCAAACCCCACTAATGTCTCTTCCACCTCTTATAAATCCCCATATTTAGAAGGCGCATACTCATCAACTAATTAACTCACTTCATCTTCTCTATTACTAAACTCGATCCTTTTTATTAATTTCTTATATTCACCTCTTAAAACATGGAAACTAATAAACAAAAACCCTTTACTTCTAATACCTTAGATGAAGAAAACCAACACCAAGTTGATCATAAAAACAAAGATTTCGACTACACAAAACGTTCACAATGGCTTAGGGCAGCCGTCCTTGGAGCCAACGACGGCCTTGTTTCAACAGCATCACTCATGATGGGAGTTGGTGCAGTGAAGCAAGACGTTAAAGCCATGATCCTCACCGGCTTTGCAGGCCTGGTGGGTGGGGCATGCAGCATGGCCATCGGCGAGTACGTGTCCGTGTACTCGCAGGTGGACATCGAGGTGGCTCAGTTAAAAAGAGATAAATTGAAGAATGGAGAAATAGAGGAAGGTTGTGAAGAGGAGGAAGAGTTGCCTAATCCATTGCAGGCAGCATTAGCTTCAGCATTTGCCTTTTCGTTCGGTGCTTTGGTCCCACTGTTGGCGGCGTCGTTTATCAAGGATTACAAGGTGAGGCTTGCGGTGGTGGCGGCTGCTGTAACGTTGGCGCTGGTGGCGTTTGGGTGGTTAGGGGTAGTTTTGGGGAAAGCACCGGGTTTAAAAGCTTCTTTGAGGGTTTTGGTGGGTGGTTGGCTTGCTATGGCTATCACCTTTGGGGCAACCAAGTTGGTGGGGTCAGATAGGTTTTGATGTTGAGCAAGTATTGGGTGATACGGCTCGATGTCTTCTATCTCACATTTTAAGCACCATTTGTATTTGTATAATTAATTAGTGGATTATAGTAATAATAGCAACTAATAAAAAGTGGTAAAAAAATTGAGAGACAGACAATTTGGATTGGGGTGAGAAGGTGCTATAACACATCAAGCTTCGTTCTTTAAATGATCATAAAGTTAAATAATCAGCAATTTACTGTGAGATCGTATTATACAAGAACTAGAAGAACTTTAAAGTTTAATGTTTTAATAGCAATGGGCCAATGGCATGAAATATGAATGGAGCACTGGTGGTAGTAGTGTAAAGAATCCAACGTAAACTTCGCACTCTTTACTATCAGATACGCTTAAGAGTAGTTTATATATATATATATATAAGTGAGTTCATATGAGAATGCATAATTACATGAGAAATGAGAATGGATTTTACACGCTATAACTTTAATGAACAAGTGATGTAACTATAATGAAAAAGTGATGTAACTCCAAAAAAACAAAAATTAGAAAAAAAATTTAGAAAATTTTTTTTTTTTTTTTTGGGTTCGAAATTTTTTCGGGGGTATAACTCTAATGAACAAGTGTTGTAACTCTAATCTAATCATGTGGTTGATATTCATTTTCATTTCTCATGTAAGGAGATTCTCAAGTGATCCTGCCCCTATATATATATATATATATATTATAAGGTAAGATGAATAGGGGGGGGAATTGGGGATCCTTCCTTGCAAAGGATGAGACCCGATCCCATGATCTCGGGAATCGGAGGTAATGCCAATACCACTAGGCTATCACCTACTGCTCAAGAGTAGTTTATATATATCCCACGCTAATAGTTTTTTTGGTGCAGAAGAGGGGAAGACCCCGTTTTATTCAAATAGAGACCAGAACTTAGTTAACAAATCTAGCATAAGTCACTCCAACAATATCCTCACGCAGGAGGTGGGTGATGGACAGAGGTGGTGTCTCATAGAACACACACTGTTCATCCAAAAGAACCCCTATGTTGGCAAGCGCATCAGCCACTTTGTTCCCCTCACGAAAACAATGCAAAAAACTAATATTACAACTAAAAGACTTTATGATTTTTCGACAATTATTGAGAATGTGTACACATTCGCCACCTTGAAGTGTTGGATTTTGTATGCCTTCTAAGCAAGCTTTATTGTCCATTTGAATGATCAGCTTCTGAACATTAAGAGTTCTTGCCATCTGTAAGCCTATTTCTATTGCTAGAAGTTCAGCCTTGTATGCATTGCAAATGCCATAGTGAGCAGCAAACCCCATGATAAAGATACCCCTACTGTCACGAAGAAGACCTCCACCTCCAGCAATACCTGGGCATCCTCGAGCAGCCCCATCCGTATTTAAGGAGACCCAATCCATAGGAGGGGCAATCCAACGAACAAAAATTTCTGTTCTTGTGCTTCTCTCCTGATTTTCTCGTGGTGAGGTGACATCTTGGCAATAGAAAGCTCGCCAATTTTCTTCCATTCTAGCTCTCAAGAAACCTCCTATGTCAATAGGAATTTCATCACTCTTCCCAAAGGTAAAGAGATTACGCCATCGCCAGTTCCACCAAATGGTAGTACAAAACCAGGAGGCCCAATCAGTGGGATAGCTATCTTCCTTGGCTTTAATGTTTCTGGTTAGCCATTGTTCAAGGGTCCCTGTAAAGAAATCCGGGAGTTGTGCTGGGCCACCAATCGATTCCCAAATAACACGGGCTGCTGGGCTGTCCCTGAGCATATGAAGCATAGTCTCATCTTCATCCAGCACGCATCTCTTGCAGCGAGGATCACCCGTGAGATGCCGCTTAAGCCGGTTAGCATTGCAGAGCACCCTATCATGAAGTGTGAGCCAAAGGAAGGTTTTAATTCGTTGCTGAGCTGGGACTTTCCAAATTAATTCCCACTTGGGGTTCTCCATGGGGGGTTCCTCTCTCATTAAACTGAGAGCATGTTTTATAGAGAATTTACCAGAATTGGTTCCTCTCCAATATCGCAAATCACCCACTTCATTATTTTCAATGAGTTTGTGTGCTTCGATTCTTTTGATTGTATCAATGGTTAGCAGGTTCGCGAAGGCATCCCACCTCCAACCATAACTCATTATCCACATTTCTTCCACCGTTGCACCATCGAGCTCAATTGGAATGGGAGCAATTGCAAGACTTCTTAACGGAGTGTCTGTAGCCCAGCAATGATCCCAGAACAACGTTTTCTGACCATTTCCAATTGCAACCGCAGACCCTTTTTTCAGCCAAGAAACATTATCAGTAATCCCCCTCCACACATTGGACATGTTAGAAGTTGGTTGAAACATATCAATATCACATCGGCCTTTGTAGTACTTGTTACGTAAAACACTTGACCAGAGTAAATTTGGTTCAGTAAGAACTCTCCACCCAAGTTTGGTTAGGAAAGCTGCATTGGACTGTCTCGCTGATCACACCCCTACACCACCTTCCTTTCTTGGTCGTTGTAACGTGTCCCAAGATAGAAGGTGAATGCGGTTTCGATCATCATCTCCCCCCCAAATGAATCTGCAGACTTTTTTTATCAATAGACTCACAAATTCCCCGCGGGATTTTTGCCGTTTGCATTGAGTAGTTTGCCATGGTTGAAATAGTGGATTTGGCTAAGGTAATCCTTCCTGCCAAGGAAAGGTATTTAGATTTCCAACCTGTGAGCCTCCTGTCTATTTTTTCGCACAAATGAGCATATGTTTCCCGGGTCACACGACTTGTCAAAGTCGGCATACCCAAATACAACCCCAAGTCGTCAGTAATATCCATTCCTAAGATGTCACTTATCTCCCGTTGCTTGTGAGTAGGCGTGTTTTGTGAAAAATAAATAGTGGACTTTCTAATGCTTACCTTCTAACCAGAGGCTGCACAAAACCGGTCTAAGCAGTCTAGGATGGTTGTCGCCTGGGTTGAAGAAGCCTCCGCGAACAGGATAATATCATCAGCGAAAAACAGATTTGAGAGCAGGGGGCCTCCACGACTAGCATGAATGGGAGCCCATTTTCCTTCAATTATTGCTTCCTCTATTATTTGATTTAATCTCTCCATACATAAAACAAATAGGTAAGGTGATAAGGGATCACCTTGCCTAACACCTCTAGATGGAGTAAAAGCTTCAGTTTTTTCCCCATTCCATAACACTCGCAATGAAGATGTTGTTACACACTCCATTATAACCTCAATGAGACGCAACGGGAAGTTCATTTCAACCAGAGTGTCCCGAATAAAGGACCATTTGAGACGGTCATAAGCTTTTTCAAAGTCTATTTTAATTGTCATGTACTGCTTTCCACTCTGTTTGCGTCTCATTGTGTGCAATACTTCTTGAACAATAACGATGTTGTCTGTAATCTGTCTTCCGGGAACAAAGCTTGTTTGGGTGCACGAAGTGACTTTAGGCATGATTGACTTGATACGATTGACGATGGCTTTTGTTATTATTTTGTAAGCCACATTGCATAGACCAATCGGTCGAAATTGGGAGGGAAGCTCTGGCTTATCGATTTTGGGGATGAGAACTAAAAAAGTGTCATTGATAGAAGGTGGCAAGCCTTTACCCTCCAAAGCATCCATCACCATGTTGTACACTTTCGGAGCCACTGTCACCCAGTTTTTTTTGGTAGAAAATGGCTTGGAATCCGTCGGGCCCCGGAGCCTTGAGAGAGCCCATACTTGTTATAGCCTGGTCTATATCGCTCTTTGTAAATGGCCTGGTCAGTTTGTCCCAATCTTCATTAGAAAGTTCAGTACAAATACCTGAGGGTATGGCCCTTCCTTCTTCAATTTCATCGTCCTTAAACAAGTTTGTGAAATAATTCACAATAATTTGTTTGACCTGCTACTTGTCTTGAACCCACTGGTCATTGTCATCTTTGAGAGCTGTCACACGGTTTTGCCATCTTCTTATAATGGTTCTGAGTTGAAAAAAGGTAGTATTTCGGTCCCCATCTTGTAGCCAATCAACACGAGCTTTTTGGTACCAAAGAAGCTCCTCCTGTTGTAAGACCGTATCCAACTCCCTTCTTAAACGTGCCTCAAGTTTGGTAAGACTGGAGTTTTTTGCAAGAGCGAGCGAGGCTTGAATGCCCTTTATTCGAGCCATCAAGGTTTTTTTCTCCCTGAAAATATTATGAAAAGTGTCTTTATTCCACTCTTGAAGGTCTTCAGAGAGAGATTGAAGAAGAGGAATTAAAAGAGTTTCAACATTCCATTTTTCCTGAAGGAAGTCCGAAAAAGTCTCATGTGTGAGCCAAGCAGCCTGAAATCTAAAAGGGCGGTCCATAGCATCAAGAGGGGCAAAGCCGTTCGGAGATATCAAGAGAGGACAGTGGTCCGATTGTAGCGCAGGTAAATGCTTGACCCGAGCCTTATCATATTGTAGACTCCACTTAGAGTTACAAAGAGCACGATCTAGTCTTGCAATTTTATAAGTCTCACTAGAATTTCCACGAGCCCAAGTGTGAGACGGCCCCGAAAATTCAACCTCAATCAATTGGGTATCCTCAATCCAGTGGTTAAAGGCTACACTTCGTCGCGACGTTGAAGCACAACTCGAACTTCTCTCCCACCCATATCGAGTTTCGTTAAAGTCTCCTGCCAAAAGCCAAGGTTTATTGTTGCGTTGGGCAAAATCCGAAAGCTCTCTCCAAAGATCTTGTCTTTTCGAAGCGTCCGGACTAGCATAAATAGCAGAGAAATACCAAGGGGTATCTCCTAATTTAGTAATCTCTAACGTGATATATTGATTATGATGTTCAATGGGATCCATATTGACCACCTCCGTCTTCCAGTATACCCAAATGCCACCACTGAAACCTTGAGCATCTACACGGGTATGGCCATTATAGCCCAGAATTGCCGCAACCTTCTGAGCATGGTCGCTCCCCATATGAGTTTCAACAAGAGCCAAGACAATTGGCTTATTAATTCTGACTACTTCCCGTAGTACAGACATGAATTCTCGATTACCCGCTCCTTGCACGTTCCAAACCATGCACGTTATGGGAAAAGAGTGATCAGAAAGATGGTTACTATTATTCATAAAAATTGTGTTATTTGGAAACATAGCATTAAAGGCATTAACGAGGTAGCGGAAAGCTTGATTAAGATCATTGGGAAGTTTGAGGGTGATGATTAACTCCGGAGATTCCGGCATTGACGCTCCCCATGAATGTATCTCCATCTCTAATTTGTGACTCAGGGGGTCGATTATTCCCATGTATGGTTCCAACATCGGATGCCCCACACACAGGATCTTTTCCGGTGGTATGTTCAACAAAATTGGCCTGGGGACGGTGAGGGTCATGGTTCAAGATTGGGGATTCTAACTGGAAAGGGGTGATATCTTCTAGGTGAATAGGGGAAGGAGTGGAGTTGGCTTCGTTATTGGCTTGAAAAATAATGGGGGTGTTTTCTTTTCCTTGAATTTCGCTGCTAGTTGGAATCAAAGAAGGTATTTTTGGATTTTGAAAATTAGTTGCATCTTTAAGGATAGGTTTTGGTGCTGTAATCTTGGATTGCTTTTTAGGATCAGATTTGTTTCGAGTGTTGTTGCCTTTAGTGGCTTTTTGTGTGGCGTTAGTTTTGGAATTGTCTACATTAAAGGGACTGTTTTCAAAGAGGAGATTAGATTGTTGAGAATCCTTTCCCAAATCCACGATTTCCTCACTATTCTGACTAAACCTTCCCTCATGTGATTTTATATCCATATTTAGATTTTGGGTGTTATGATCCGATTTCGGAGCTTCCTCTTCTAGAATATTGAACCTGGACCTTGCTTGTTGGGCTGACTGATCTGAGGCAGGCCTATGATTTTCCATTTGCTGCCCAGACGCGTGGACAAAAGCTTTGTTGGCTTGATTTTGCACCACCTCTTGTGGTGGTTTTTCCTGTCTAGTGTATTTGCGCTGCGGAGACTTTTTCACCATCATCCAAGTTCCAAATGTTTGTTCTTCCACTGATGAAACTACCAGGATTAACAGATTCCATTAATTCGTCATGATCTTCCATGTGGGCAGCTGTACATTTTTCCTGTTGATGACCTATTCTTCCACAAGTGAAACAGATCATTTTCAATCCTTCATATTGAATCTTCCAAACTCTACCTTTAAGCCAAAATTTGGATAAGAGTGGTTTGGAGAGATCCAGTTCCACACTCAATCTAGTGAATTGACCTCTTTGGGCTGAGATGGTGTTGGTGTCGATTCTCATAACTTTTCCAATTAGACTACCAATCTTATGTAGAAAAACTTTATCAAAATATTCTACATATAAGTGTGGAATACGTACCCAGGCAGTCAGAAATCGTAATGGTGCATCATCGGGAATAAAATTCGGGATCCACTTCCTGATAGTAAGATAATTATCGTCCAACATCCATGGACCTTGCGTGAGGACATGATTATAGTCTCCCATATCAGAAAATCTTGCAATAAAATACTCATGTCCTATATCAGTTAGGATCATGCCTCCCTTTAATTCCCACTTCTTTTTAAGACGTTTCATAAGAGACATGTAGCCTATTTTTGCATTAAACAATTTGATTATGAGGGTAAATTTCCAAGGCTTGCGAAGACGGTGTTTTTCTTCCTTTGAAAGCAAGATGACAGGGCACCGTGGATTATCAATTAAATGCTCCGGTGGTTCTTCATCATCAGAGATATCATCTTCTTCCTCATCATAGATGGATGACTGGTGGTGAAACTGTCCGGAGGCCGTAATATCCTTGAAGGATGATTGTAGGGCAGGTTGTACCATTTGAGGTGCATTGGGGGTTAACAGTGGAGGGAATTGCTCAGTTGTGGGATTATTGAAATTTGGGGTTGCAATTGCCTCATTGTTGAAAATGAGGTGATTGATTTTGCGCTTAGTCTTCTTTGTGGAACGAGAATATTGGTCTCTCTCATCAGGAGAGCCTTCATTAGAGAGAGAATTCATAGAGAGAGAATTCAATAAATTATAAGTAATTTAAACTCATATCCCACGCTAATAGTGGGCGATGAGAGTATGTATTCTAATTTTTATATTGTCAAATAATCCTCACTGTTTATAATTATTTTTTAATGATTTTTAGCTTTATATTTTTCAATATGACTCAACCATAATATGCGGGATGATATAAGGAAAAATTGTTGCTTGCAATTAATTCGTAATCGACCCTATTTATTATGAAATAATTGTTGCTTGCAATGAATTTAGAATCCACCCGCTTATTATGTTATTATATTAGTAATCCCACTTTAATTTTCTTTGACATTGTGATCACCAACTGGGCAACTTTGCTTTGACAATGCTTTTTAATTAGTATATAAAAATAAGGCAAATGCTAAATACACCCCTTAGGGCTGTATTTAAGCATTAATAACTCCTTATAACTCCTTATATTTTCAATACAAGGTAGAATCTCAGCACTAAAAAAAAAGCTACATTAAATAATATTTGGAAATCTAGCAGTTAAGCATTTATTGCTATCTAATTGCACTATGTTGAATTAATTTTTTAATTAAGTACTTGAGTAGTTCAGTAGTTGAGTCTACTCATTAAATAAGCATGTTCAAGTTGGTTTTACTCAGATTCTTTTGAAAGACTAAAATAAATTAAAAAGAGGAATTTGCTATTTTTTAAGCACAACCCTTAGGGCTGTAGTTATCGGAACCCTAAAAATAAAGCAATTTATGTTACATAATAAAAACAAAGCAATTTGTGTAAATCATTATTATTAGGTTTGTCTCAATATATATTTTCAAAATATCTAAATTTTAAATATATTTACTAAAACTAAGCTAAAGATACCTAAAGCTATTTTCAAATAGAAATCTAACCAAAGGTATTCATAATTTTTTTTTTCAAATATACCATAATATGCCTAAAGATATTAAATTTTTCTTTCAAAGGGTTGTTCAGAGGTAGCAAAGGTAGTAATGATGGCGACAGGATGGTGCTAAGTGCTATATAATGTAAGGGTGGTGGTGGCCCCTGCTGTTATTGTATGTTGATGCTCCTTTGAGATATATTTGTTGTGTACACAAGTTATAATTAAATGGAGAAAAAATAGATTTTTACATAAGTGTAAATAATTTGAACGAACTTTTTCTGAGGAATATGTACGTGATACTTCCTCCAGTTCTAATCCTATTACTTCATATCATTTTAACACAAGAAGGGAAATTATATTACTTACTAAAAGTTACAGTTCCAAGTCCAACATCCAAGTTACAACAGTGGAAAAACAACAAAATAACAGTTAAGAGAGAAATTCCAGCAAGCACTCTTAGTTGAACGAGTAATTAGGCCATTGGATTGACTAGCTCTTACATATAATCCTGCATAACACATTGAGGTGGTGTGAAATGATCCTTCTTGTCCTCCTTCATATCCATTCCATACTTAGCAAGCTTATGGACTATGACATTTGCATCTCTCTTGGCATGAAGGAAGATTACAATCCAATTGTTCTGCAGGAGCTTAACAACATCACAAATAATTGCACTCAGCTCATGATGGGGATAATGCTCAGCCCTATCCATCACAATCTTTAGTGCCTCTGCATCCGTTTCCACCTCAAGGCGATCAATGTTGAAATCTCTTTATCTAGATAATCCTTCCCGGATAATAATAAGTTCGACTGCTGCTGGATTAACTGCTGCAAACTTGATTAAAAATCCCATATGCTGTGAACCATCCATATGTTTGATTACACCACCGCCACTTGCCTTATCCTTTGCTTTCCAAGATCCATCCGTATTAAGCTTTAGGTATCATGAACAGGAGGTTTCTAAGCAATCCTTTGATGTGGGTTAGTCATCACCTGCTTAGCGTTCTGGAAAACATCATTAGAATGTATGTAATCCACATAAAAATTGTTAAAGTGAGTGGAGAACCTTGTCATGACCCCCTCAAACACCATCGTATCCTGACTTTCCAATGTGCCATAAGGCAATGAAAAACACACAAAGCCATTGAGAAGATTGATTAAGATTGAATTTAATTCAGTCATCCCAATCATTGTTAAAAAGGCTTTGAAGCTTAATATGTTTCCACATAATACTGGCATGAAAGCAATCCCTAAATAAATGAAGGTGAGATTCAGGATAAATACCACAACTGTAGCAAGTTAGGTCAAAGGAACTTATCTTCTTTTTCAAAATAGTGGTTGTGGGAGCATTTTATGAACAACATTCCAAAACAACATTTTGTACTTGAAAGGAGATTTATGCTTCCAAATCTTTGGCCAAGCATTGATGTTAGTTCATAGTTTCAACCATAGATCGAGGATTACTATTATGATAAGCATGTTTAATATTAAAAGCTTCATCTTGTGAGTGAATCCATCTTATTCCATTTTTGACATTAGCATATTTGGGAATAGGAATAGCAGCTATTTGGGAAAGAATATAACAAGGAATAACAGAGGAGATATTAGAGAAGTTCCATTGCTTATTTGAAATGATGTAAGAAACCCTCCAATGAGCAATCGAGTCGGGAATAGTGATTTCAGGAATTTTATAGAAAGGTTTATCACCTACCCAATGATGGAATCAAAAAGAAATTTCCCTACCATCACCAACATTCAAGATAGTACCCTCCTTAAGAATATTCCTTCCTTTTAAGATATCTCGCCAAAGAGGCGATTGATTCTGATTGGGAATAGTATCCATGAAATTAGATCCCCTACAATATCTATCTTTTAAGTTTTGGACCCAAAGCTTAGTAGGTTGAGTAATAAATTTCCATCCTAACTTCGCATTGAAACAAAGTTTCCATCTATGTAAATCCCTAATTCCCATACCCCTTCCATCATTGGCTTACACACCTTGTCCCAAGAAGTTCTAGATATATAATGTTTAAACGTTTGACATCTTTTTGAAGCTCAGCAAGAAGTCCTAGAGGGATAAGATTTGTTTGCATGGCAAATAAGGGGTAGGTATTCAAAACTGGTTTTATTAAGGTGCATCTACAACCATATTCAACAACTTAGCCTGTAAAGCTCTAATTCTATCCTTTGTTTTGTCAAGAAGATCAAAGTAATCACTCTTTTTTAGTTTATTTGGGCTTATGTGAACGCTGAGATATTTACCAAAATTAGGGGACACCTTTAGACCACAATGAGTGGCAAAAGAATTCCTCACGTTATGGCTCATTTTCTTTGGAACTATCAGGGTAGACTTTTGAGAGTTGAGAAAAAGGTCAGAGAGCCTACCAAACTCATCAAGAACATTCATAATTGTATCCAAATTGTCAATAGATGCCTTTCCAAACAAGAAAACATCATCAGCATATAGGAGATGAGAAAGCCTAATATTCCTAGAAACCATAAGAGGCTTCCAAGCCCCCATCCCCACTTTTTATTTTATTAGAAGAGATAATCTTTCCATGCATAGAATAAAAAGATAGGGAGAGAAAGGATCACCCTACCTTATTGCACGAGAACGAGAAAACCCCCGAGTGATCTCTCCATTCCATAGGATTGAGATATTAGGAGAGGAGATAATACTCATAATCAGAGTGACCATAGAACTCGGGAAATTAAACCCTATCAAAGTTTCCCTAATAATTCCCCACTCTAAAGGCTTTTGTTCAGTCAATTTTTAAAGCCATAATATTCTTTTGACTCCTAGATTTATTGAAAATATGGGTAACTTCCTTAACAATAATGATGTTTGCATCTATTGTTCTACCCCTGATAAAACTAGATTGCAAAGGACTAACCATGTTGGAAAACAAGGGTCTAAGCCTAGAAGTAATGACTTTAGTAATTAGTTTGAGAATAGTATTACACAAACAATAGGTCTAAAACCATTAATAGTGCTAGGAGCATCTTTTTTAGGGATAAGAAACAATTATGAATGTTGATTTCCGGTGGATTACGACCTTGATTAAAACACACATTAATGAAAGAGATCATTAGTTCATGGAGAGACTCCTAATACGTTTGATAAAAGATTGGTTGAATACCATCAGGCCCACGACTTTTTAGTGAAGACATGGATTTAACAACTTGACCTAATTCCTCTAAAAGGATTGAATTAACTAAAACATAAGACACATCAATTGAAAGAGAAGCATGATGAGAAAAGGTCGAAACTCTAGAGGAAGAAATATGCTTGCTTTGGAAAAATTTCATAAATGCATCCCTAGCCGTATCTTTGAGTACTGAATCCTCATAAATCCACTCACCATCAGAATTTTGAAGCACTTGAATATTTCCTTTTGATTTTTTGATTTTTTTTCAATGACATGAAATATCTAGTATTATAGTCCGCAAACTTTCAACAATTATAGTTAGCTTTATGAGCCTAGATTCGTCTTTCAATGTGATGAATATTATTAAGCTCTATAACAAGATTCTTTTTGTGATTCACTAGAAAAGGAGAATAATTATTAGCAAGAGAAATTTGAATTTTTTTTTGAAGAGATAAATTCCCAAAAATAATTGGCTAAATTGAGGCGAGTATTTTCTCTCTCGAGTTTTCTTTCTATGCTGTAAGCATTGAGCTGCCATGACAAGGAAAACGAAAGCTTCGAGTAATACCAATACCTCTAAAACGAATAAAACTCCATTGAAATTGCAAGTTCCGTCTTCGTCTCATGCTAAGAAAACGAGAACTATGTATGATATCCTGGGGATCAAGGCCATCGATTTTGAGAGCTCGGATGAAGATCCTCCTAATGTTATGGGTGAGCATCTGTCGCCGAGATCTTGATTGAGGGAGTTGCAGCAACAATCAGAGGTTAGATATCAATTTTCGGAGTGGATGACTGCGATTAAGAGTAAAGAGGTGAATGCAGTGCAACATACCCCTGTGCTACAATTATGCTAGTCAGGTAATAAGCAATTTCCTCAAATTAGTCAAGTGAATTTGATTGATTGGCATGAATCAATTGAACATAATGCTGGAAGTATAAAGGATGTGATTAAATTGAATGTTAGTTCCAATGCTGTGAAAATTGATTTCGATGATATTCAAGATGAAGTGGATTTCTGGATTCATGTATTATATGCTTTGTTGTTGGCGCAAGTTCACCATTATATGTAATTGAGGGTTTTTTCAGAAGAATTTGGAAGTCCAAGGGGATTGATAAGGTTGCTAGTGTTAACAAGGGTGCGTTCATAGTGCGTTTTACAACTATGGAGACTAGAGATAACATTCTTAAGGGTAGATTCAATTTTTTGATAAGAAACCTATAATCATGAAAGCCTGGGCACCTGATGTTGATATTACCAAATGATAGAAGCCTCTTCAAAATAGCTGGTCAAATTGGGAAACCAATTAAAACATATCAGGCTACTTTTAAAAGGGAGAGATTACAACTTATAAGGGTTCAAGTGGAATTTGAAATTGATCAACACTTCCCAGAGAATGTACATTTTGTGAATGAGCGAGATGTGATGATGAGTATTAATGTTGAGTATGATTGGAAGCATGTAGTGTGTGAGGCTTGTAAGACGTTTGGACATACTAGTAGTCAGTGTAGGAAGCAGCCTGGTCAGAATGCCAAGCAAGTCTGGAGGCAGAAAATCACTGATGCAGGGGGAAGTTCAAGGGTGGAAAATGTTGTGGTTCCTCAGAGAAGAGTTGATGATGTTGATGAGAAGGGGTTCAGGAGGGTTAATTCTGCTAGTAAAAAGGTAACACAAGCTGTTGTGCCAGTTGTTACTGGCAATTCGTTTGATGTAATGGCTGAAGATGATATAATTGCAAGTGAAGTGCAATGTGGTGTAAACGTTGAGAGTGTAGGGAGGGGTGACAACCCTCCATGCCTAATGAATAAAATTGTATGTTGGAATATAAGAGGTCTGAATAATCCCATTAAGCAAAGAACATTTAGGAATTTTATTCAGAGCGCTCTTAGATACTAGGGTAAAGGTACAAAATATGGGTAACCTTTACCTTAGTGTGTGTCCTGGGTGGTGCTTCACCAGCAATTCCCAATTCCATAAAGGTGGTAGAGTATTGGTTATGTGGAACCTTCATCTGTTTACAGTCAATATACTCTTGTGCACCAGTCAGCTTGTGCATTGCTATATCACTCCAAGGAATGGCAAACCTGGGTTCTTGGGCACATTCATATATGGGTCTAACGATGCACTAAGTAGGAAGGATCTCTTGTGTTAGTTAAGGAACATTAAAGATCAGTGCAGAGAAATGGCTTGGATATGGATGGGTGATTTCAACTGTGTTCTGAACATGGATGAGAGAATAGGAGCTCCAGTGAGACAGAGTGAGTTGAATGAGTTCAGGGCTTGTGTTACTCATTGTGTGATGCTGGATCTGAAATGTGTTGGGTGTTTTTTCACTTGGAATAACAAGCAAGAGGGGGAACATATAGTGTTCTCTAAAATGGATAGAGTGATGTGTAATGAAGAGTGGCTGGACAATTATGAATTGGCTGAGGCTCATTTTCTTCCTGAGGGGGAATTTGACCACTGTCCCATGATCTTAAATATTTTTCAGATGTAATTTGAAGGTAAAAAGCCTGTTAGGTACTTTCCTACGTGGAAAGGAAGTCCTAGATTTGATGAGATTGTTAGTAGCAGCTGTCAGATGGTGATTAGAGGATCACCTATGTTCAAGGTTGTGCAAAAATTGAAGCACCTTAAAGGGGAGCTAAAGCAGCTAAACAAGGAATATTTTTCCCAAATTCACATTAGAGATTGTGAAGCTGCTGCTGTTCTGAAAAGATGTCAGGAAGATTTTCATCAAAGGCCTGATGATTTGGAGCTAAGGATTACAGAACTGCAGGCTGGTGAGGATTATAGAAGTGCTAATAATGCATACATGGCTTTTTTTGTTGAAGAAAGCAAAAGATGTGTGGATTAGAGAGGGTGATTTGAATACTAAACTGTTTCACAGAGCTATAAAGAGGACACAATCAAAGAATGTTTTATTCGGCATTCGTTCTGAGGAAGGCATATGAGTTGAGGAGCCTCATGAGATTAATGATGCTTTCTTAAGATTTTATCAAAATCTGTTGGGGATCAAGTTAGAAGGAAGGAAGATGCTGAATAGAAGGATTGTTGATGTTGGGCCCTTGGTGAATCATGAACAAGCAGCCAGATTGCTAGAGCCTTTTACAGGTCAGGATGTTAAAGATGCTATTTGGGATATTCCTGGAGACAAGGCTCCAGGTTCGGATGGATATGGAAGCCAGTTCTGCAAGGATACATGGCATGTGGTGGGAAATGATATAGTAACAGTTGTTCTTGGTTTCTTCAATCATGGTAAGCTTTTAAATGAAATCAATTCTACTATAATTACTTTAATTCCTAAAGTAAAACGCCCAGGGAATGTGAGTGAGTTCAGACCTATCTCATGTTGCAATGTAATATATAAGTGCATTACAAAGCTTATATGTAGTAGAATGAGGGAGGTTTTGCCTGAGATTATAATGGAGAATAAAGGGGCTTTTGTTCACAGTAGATACATTGCTCATAATATAATGATATGTCAAGATATTGTGAGGCATTATGAGAGGAAGAACAATAGTCCTAGTTTTATGCTAAAGATAAATATGAGGAAAGCCTATGAAACTATTGAGTGGGAGTTCCTGGAGGAGATGCTGATTAGTTTGGGCTTCCCCACAAGGTTCACTCAACTTATAATGACATGTGTAACCTCTCAAAAGTTCTCTCTTATGCTTAATGGATCATTGCATGGGTATTTCGCTTCTAAGAGAGGACTTAGATAGGGAGATCCATTATCTCTCCTGTTATTTGGTGTGTGTATGGAGTATCTCTCCGTAATTTTCAAGAAGATAAGCACTAAGCCTGAGTTTAGATACCATGAAAGATGTGCTCTAGTTCAGCTCACCCATCTATGTTTTGCAGATGACCTGCTGCTATGTAGCAGAGGTAATTTCCAATCTGTGCTTTTACTACTTCAGGGGTTTAAGTTGTTCTTTGAGTCTTCAGGTCTTTAAGCTAATGTGCATAAGTCAACTGTATATTGTAGTGGCATGCCTGAGGATGAGATTGACAGGATTCTACAGATGTTTGGATTTGTGATAGGGTATCTTCCTTTCACCTATTTTGGTGTCCCTATCTGCTCGAAAAGAATTTCAATTGTGGATTGTGAATGTATCATGGATAAAATGGTTGCTAGAATTAGAGTCAGAGCTCTAAAAGTATTTCCTTTGCTGGGGAGATTGCAAATTGTGAACTCAGTACTACTTAGTTTGCTGGTATACTGGGCTCAAGTGTTTGTTTTGCCTAGGAGTGTGCTACATGACATTAAAGTGTGTCGAGCTTTTCTATGGTCTAGGAACTATCACAGTTCTAAACTGAGGTATGTTAGATGGGAGGAGGTGTGCACTCCTAAGTCAGCTTGGGGCTTAGGTATTAGGAATAATATTCTTTGGAACCTTGCAGCCACGTAGAAGTATGTTTGGTTAGTAGAAAAGAAGTTAGACAATATGTGGGTGAAATGGGTGCATGCAATGTATGTTCAGGATGCTACTTTGTCGAACTACCAGCCTAGAGCCTCATCTAGCTGGTATTAGAAACAAGTCATCCTAGTCAGCGATATATTGAAGCAGTATTATTTCAGTGTGACACAAATTCAGCATATGCCTTTTTATTCTGTTAAGAAGGTGTATCAAATTTTGATAGGGGAGGAGAGTAGCCTGAACATGAGCAGGATTGTTTGGAACAGAACTAGTCTCCCAAAACATCAATTTTGTGCTTGGCTGGCCATTAAACAGAAGCTGAGAATGAAAGTTCAGATGCTTTAGATGGGGTGTTTGTGATGAAGACTTAGCTTGTGCATGATTGGTGGATTAGCTCCTGAAACGCATGAACATTTGTTTTTTTCATGTCAATTTAGTCACAGGTGTCTTGTTGAAATCAAACGTTGGGTTCAAATCAGGTGGAATTACTGATTTTGTTCAGCTCATTAATTGGTTGGACTCGAGGAGAAGAAATAACAAGATGAGGAAGGCTATACAGATTACTGCAGTTGAAGCTCTTGTTTACAACATTTGGAGAGTTAAATGAGGCATATTGGCTGCATAAAATTGGAAGTATTGATAAAACTGTACAGAGTATACAAAGGGTTGTAACTTGTAAAGCAGAAAATTTATAGTTGCAATGAATTTTGCTCTTCCTTTAAGAAAATGAACTTTTGGATTCATCCAATTATTAATGATTTAGGTTTTAAAATCAGGGTGGGCTATCCAGGCCTCTTTACACCTAAAAGGAAATTGCTTAACTTGACCTTTCGGGAGATGCATGTCTATACTAGCTAGTAGGACAATAATCAGAGTGACTCCGCGGTACGCGACTTACTTGAGTACCCTGGAATTCGGAGATCCAGGAATGGTTTGCAAGTGCTCGATCTAGCCTTTCTCTGATCAAAGCTGCTCTTTCTCTCGCATTTGTCCAGGTATAGGGGTTTCCATTGAAACCCAAGTCTACCAAGCAAGCAGTATCCATAAACGAGTTCAAGGCTCTGCATTGAGAAGAATGAAAAGCACGACCACCCGATTTCTCACTTTGATTTCTAACCTTATTCAAATCTCCCACAACCATCCAAGGGACCTGATCAGGAGGTAAGTTTTGCTCCATATTCATCCAAATTTCATGTCGCTCCCTGTGGTATCCGATTTTTGACTGTCTTAATTAACGGTCTGAATTCCACGAAAGTCTCTCATTGGACTTTGAGTTTTAGAAAACTTGGAAGTCGCTACCCTATTAATATCTGAATAGGGACATATTTATTTAATAAATCGTTTTAAAATCAATTTCAAGAAAAATCATTTAAAACGATGATGACTTCATATGGATAAGGCTTTTTTGAAAATTGGTCTTTCATACCATGAGATAGGGTTTGGGGTTTAGGTTAAGAGGTGCGAACGTCTGGAACTCGTCTCCTCTTCCGTTCTAAAGAATGGGCTCTTACTAAATGCGTTATTTTCCATTTTAAAGTAATCATCGCTAATAAAAAGAAAGAAAATCACATAATTTGCACATATACACATTAACCATTTTTATTTAGGACCAATATATCTTTTGTACATGGTAGGTTTGAGCACTGAAGTTGCACTACGTACCACTCATTATGGGATTGGAATCGACTCATGGATCAAAATCGTCGTAGTTCGAGCATATGTCTCACCTAAATGGCCAATTCCACTGGGGAAAGAAGAGAGGGGAATAGATTATGAATAACTCACTTTTAGAATTAAACAAATCTATTTGAAATGAGGTAATCACTCCAATTAGTGATTAAATGGGGTTAAGATAATCACTTTAATTAGAGATTAAATATGAAGGATTAAGATAACCACCTTAATTAGTGATTAATAAGGAAGGAAATAAGTAATCATCCTAATTAGTGATTATTCAAAGAAAGATAATCACCTTGATTAGTGATTAACAATGAAGATTAGGAAATAATCACCCTAATTGATGATTGTTGAGGTTTAAGATAATCACTCTATTAATGATTAAATATGATGAAAGGTTAAGCTAATCACCCTAATTGGTGGTTAATCAAGGTTAAAATAATCACTCTAATTAGTGATTAAATGAGAAGAATAATCGTCCTAATTAACGATTATTAGGGTTTAAAATAATCACTCTAATTAGTGATTAAAAATGAGAAGAATAATCGTCCTAATTAACGATTATTAGGAGATCACGTTTATGATTTTCGAGAAGTCTTAGAAGGTTTGCTTCCTAATTGAAGGCTTTTGAGGAATAATCTTAATTGAAGATTATTAAGTCATTTGGAGAGAAATGATCAATTTGAGATTGAATTTGGAGATTTGTGTTTGGCTAATTGGAATTTGCCCATTTAAAGCGAGACACGTGAAACGGCCTAAAATCAATTCGGAGATCATAATTACCAATCTAATTATGTTAAATTATATGATTAATCCATTTGAATATGGAGAACACATTTTTAAAATGTAAGATAGATCATCATATAATTTAACTTAGTTAGATTTGCAATTTTTCCTCTTAATTGAGATTGGTTCATTTGATTCATATACTATGATATATTGGCCCAACATGCAATATTTGTAACATTGGTTGCTCATTTTATTAAAAAGAGTTGTGGAATTATTTATGAAAATTATGCATAAACATCTCCATGTTTTTTTATTAATTGAGTGATGCAATAACTATTTACAAAGAATAATAATTACAACAATATGTACAAAAACTATGATCTATACAAATCTTCAATCTTGATCTTCACCATGATGCTCCTTGATCTTCACCTCCTTGAATGAGCTTTGGAATTCATGTTTGTTTATATACTTGGGAAAATTAAAGATTAATTAACCTCTTTGATTTTGATTTTTATGACAATTTTTATTGATTTTTATTTACATGATAAAATGAGTCATTTTCGTATGAAAAGAAACATTTTTTTTTATATGAAAGTTGAATTAATTACTATGTTTCATTTTCCAGATTGCCTTTTTGTTCTTGTACTGACTTACAAAAATCATAACTTTTTGTACAAAGTGTTAAATTGAGCATATTATACATCAATGGATAGACCGGTAAGTTCTTTATGTTATATAAAACTTTCACAAGTTTTTAGTGACCACTTGAATTATGGTGAATTTTATACTCAAAATGGTCAAAACATGACCTTTATTTAATTTGTTCTTTGAGATCTGACTTATTAAACTTATTTTAAAGTGAAATTTGGTATGAACATTCTAGACACGTGAAAAGACTAGAATGGAAATTTTCACTTTATTTGGACATTTTGAAGACCATTTTTTATTTATTTTCCTAACTGGAGAGAAAATCAGTATTATGAAATTTAGTGATTTACATGAATGATTTTCTAAAAATGATGTAAAATTTTATAAAATTCATATGAACATGATTTTTATATTTTGGGAAATCCACTGATGTTTGCTTTAAATTTGATGTTTTTAGTTTTGTCTAAATGATTTTATTTTTTAACTTTATTGACAGAACAAACCTAGGTGGTGCTGGATAAAATTAGTTTTTCACAAGTTGTATGATTTTTAATTATTTACACAAAGTTCGTTTTTTAGAAATTCCAAAGCCCAATTGCTGGAAACATCTTGCACTTAATAGGAAAAATATTAAAGCCTGTGAACTAATTAGTTAGTGCAGACAAAAACATGAAATAAGATAGGAAAGTAAAACTGAATATAATTACAGCATCATTCTTTTTTTTTGGGGATGTTTATACACAACTTTTCTTGAATTTTTTTATGAAAACATTTTTTGTGATGAACAACAACTTGATTAAGGAAAATCACATAATCACATTGTTTCCTAAGAGCCACCCCATTAGAGGTGATAATTCTAGGGGGGGTGATTTAAGGTTGGGAACCTATTAGGACTTCCACATACCCAAATCACTCCGAAGATTAAAAAAATGATAAGAAGAAAACAAGGAGAAAGTTAGTAGATGATTAAGAAGATAATAAAAAAAAACAAAAAAATAAACCTTCAACTTTACCTTGCTAGCTCAACGATGCACTTCTTTTTTGCAAATTTTTCTACCTCTTTTTGTGATTTTCTTAATTTCTAGGTGAGTTTCAAAATCTTCTTAATTACTAACTTAAACCCTTTTTTTTTTTTCTGTTTTTTCTTCTTTTGATGAACTTCTTTACTTACTAATTATCTTACTAACTTTTCTTTCTTTTCTTAAGTGTGATTTCTTTCGAGGAAAGGAGTAGAGAAGATGAGAGAATTAGTGAAGTTAAGTTGAACTCTTTTCAACTTGGTTTTGAAGCAGAAAAAGTAGGGTATTTATAGAGAAATGAAGGAGATGAACTAGGGTTTCAAAGAGGTAGAGAATCAGATTTTTCACCCAAAAAATTTGATCTTCTTCATCCTTAATCACCCTAATGACATCACTCTAATGACCTCACCTTAATGACATCATCAAATCTCTTTGGAAACACAAATATTCTTATTCTTTTTTGGATTTTCTCACAAATGAAGCAAAATCAGATTTTCAGAAAATATTCTTCCCTAAACATCCTAATACGTAAAAAAAATGAATTGAAAAACGTTCAAAACCAACTGATTAGGATGTTGCGCCTAACACAGGAAGCTGCGCTAGGCACAACACCTTGCGCTAGGCGCAAGGCCCTGCGTCTGACGCAGGCCACCCTTGTGCGCTAGGCTCACAATCATGCGTCTAGTGCATGATTGTGTGCTTGGCGTAAACCCGAATCTTCCGGAAAAAATCCGGATTTCCCCCCTCTTACACATGGGATTTGATTTTTATTCTCACATCTTTTCATGATTCTTATTCTCTAACTAATGGATAAATGATGTGTTTAGTGAATAAAAAATATATTCTTATTCTTTATCCAATGAACAGTGACTTGACCATCAAGTAAACTAGTTAATGCTGGTTTTGGGATACGACTAAAATCTCGAAGCCTAAGCGCGACTCGTTTTTATTTTTCCGAAAGACTAACTTACGACAATTAATGAAAACTCGTCAAATTAATAAAGACGAGCATGATTATAATATGAATCATTTTATTAAAATGTGGTTGTAGTTATTGACTACGACTCACGAAAATTATACTTCTAAGGCGAAACTGTATGACTAATATGCAAACAACGAAAAAATCGTGCGATGGAATGAAACTCGCGCTCCGGGGCGCGCGCTCCACGATGCGTGACGATTTCGTTATTTTTATTTTTCAAAATCTTTATATATCTGAAAAAGGGGTTCTATCCGAAGAAGGGGTTCTAAATTTGGTGTCTACAGAATGCCCCACATTGGTCGAATTTGGAGAAAATGATGGCTAATGTTTGAAGAGACACAAAATTTTGACATAAAATTTCCTTTGAGATAACATATTCTCCGTGGAAAATAGTTATCAGGACTTGCGATTTCTGTCAACGTTTTAAATAGAAAATCCCGGTTAATTTTCTAAAATTGGAGATGCGACATTGACGTCGTCTTTAAATAGAAAATCCCAATTAATTTCCTAAAATTGAAAATGCGACTTTATTGTTTTCTTAAGAAGAAAATCCCAATTCATTTTTTAAAAGTTTTAACTGCGACTTTAATGTCGTCTTAGGTAGAAAATCCCAATTAATTTTCTAAAAGTTTTAACTGCGACTTTAACGTCGTCTTAAGTAGAAAATTCCAATTAAATTCTCTAAAATTTGATAATGCGACTTTATCGTCGTCTTAAAGTAGAAAACCCCAATTAATTTTCATTAGAAAATGAGACTTTATCGTCGTCTTAAGTAGAAAATCTCAATTAATTTTCTAAAATTTGAAATGCGACTTTATCACCGTCTTAAGCAGAAAATCTCAATTAATTTCCTAAAATTTTGAAATGCGACTTTAATGTCGTCTAGGTAGAAAATCCCAATTAATTTTCTAAACTTTGAAATGCGACTTTAATGTCGTCTTTTCTTTAGTCTTCTAAATTTGTCTTTTTGTTAATGTGAGAAATTCCGACAATTAACATATTGACTCTAGTTTTTACAATTTTTCATGGCCTTGATGACAAACAAGTTGTCAAGTCACCATTACTTACTTTTTATGACTCCGTGTGTTATCATGTCACCTTAAATTAGGACATTGTCACGTCATGTCACCTTAGAGTGACGCATTGTAAGGTCATGTCACTTAAATGAGCTGACCAATGGTTATTATCTTCTATGGTGGACCAAACCTCATATGGCAAAATTTTATCTGTTTTTTCCGAAGTCTTTCAGAAAATTTTCCATGCATGATGCTTATTTGTTCTATTGGAAAAAAATGATTACTATGTAAAATAGATTGATCAAGGTCATTCATTTTGGATGATCATTAGGAAAAGGGATTGTATCAACGTTCTTGATTCATCATTGACACTGTTTTTTTTACGTTCGGTTCTAGCAAAAAATTGTCATACCACAAATGCTTGGTCATTAGCCATGGTGAAGGATGCTCCTTATTATCCTATGGACAATTCTCAAACTCATTATCCATGGCATAAACCATGGATGATCATCTTTTCCATCTATAAAAGGGGCATGGTTCTTCATTTATAAATGCACCACTTCCACTACTCCACTCTTCTCTCTACAAATTTTTTTTCACAAAAATGGTTCTTACTTATGAAGAAGTTAATGAAAGGCAGAGTCGGGAGAAAAAACAACTCTCGGGGATTACAAGAAACTTGGAGCAACCAAGGAAATCCTTTTCCTCTTCCCGCTTCACTAAGGTGCTTATGCCTTTGCTTTCACTTTCTCTTTGTTACGACATGATTCATGTTGCTTCCAAATTTTGGGATGAAACTCGCCTTGTCTTCCGCTTTGGAGACCGGGAGATTGTGCCCCTTGTTGAAGAGGTCGAAGGTTTACTAGGCTTACCATCCAATGGTCCTGTTATCACGCCTAGATCTCCTACCAGGATCTCGGGAGATTTAGCAACGATTTTGCATCTTCCTGAAAGTCTTCATGGAAACTACCTACAATATGGTGAGGTATTTCTTGTCAACTTATTATTGACTTTCCAATTCGGCACTTGGCAATTTTCTAATAATGCCAACTATAGAATTGCTAGAGAAAATGCTTGCATTCTTATGATTTTGTGAAGTACCCTTACTAAATGGTCTTTAAACACATGCCATGTTCGGTGTCTTTCACTTGTTCCTCAAATTATTAGCGGGGGCCATCTTGGACCACTTATATTGGGGAAATGTTCCTTGGCTTATATGAACTCAAAAGAAACCCTCAAAGCTTTGTGAAGGGATGTCCATTAGCCCTTCATTTATGGCTATTAGAAAAATTTTCTCTCATGAAACCCCACAAGAGTCTTACTTATAAACCTAGTCATGTTCGGGAGAGAGGCCTTCTTCCTTTCTTCTATCAACTGAGCAAAAATGGTGGGTGGGAGGATTTTTTCTACATCAAGACATAAAGTGGGTCACAAGCCACCTTGGCATTAGTGCAATTGTATATTGCAATTTTGGTCGCAGAGGTGTACAATTACCCGGGCTTTGCCAAGTCACTTTCTACCTTCCTTGGAGGTGTCTAAGGCAAATTGGTTGGAGGCAAGAGCACATTCCTGCCCTCCAGGTTCTTCCATCTTGTACCACTTATGAGGCTGATATGAGTGGTATTCAGAGAATGCCCTCTATATGGCAGGGGGTTAAAATTATATCAGCGCTATCGGAACCTTCCTTTCCACTGATTGATGAAGATTACCTTCAATGGCTTCTAGCGCATATTGGTCAAGACAAAGATTCAAACGGGCCTACCATGAAGAGGAGAAAGGTTTGAGGGAATTGTCATGTTTATTTTCTATGTTGTTTTTTTTTTTTTTTTTGATCTTGTAGAATATGAAGGCTTTATGTCTTTTCATGTATGAAATGAAGTACCCCAGTTGGGATGAATAACAGGTCTGTTTGTGAGAATTATCTGCTTGTGAGAAATTCAATGTGAAGACAATTCTAAACACGTGCACACTTTAACATTAAAATATGACATGCAAATCATAATTAACTAATCATATGATACATAAAAGCATAACATATAAACCTTAACAATCAAAGATATGTTTCATCATTTTTCCTTTTTTTTTTCTTTCTTTTTCGTCTTTCCTTATTTTCCTTTTTTCCTTTTTTTCTTTTTTTCTTTTCTCGTTTTCTTTTTTTTTTTTTTTTTTTTGCATACACAATATGAACATCTTAAAAACTCATGGCATGTTTATTAAGAGCAACCAGGTAGGATACAAAACCCACAAACTGCTTGGTTACTTGATCATGACCATTACAATTACTTTGATGCCTAAGCGTAGTATTTCTTCAACTGATCAAGATTAGTGAAATGGGTGAACTCATTTCCATCAAAATCCATTAGCTTTACTGCTCCAGCTATGGTGACATGCTTGACCAGGAACAGTGCAGACCAGTTAGGCTTGAATTTCCCTCGAGGATCATGCAACGGAGCTCTATTTTCTTTTAAAACCAGATCACCTTCTTGAATGTCTCTATCTCGAACCCTTTTGTTAAATGCACGAGCAATTATCAGTTGATAGAGTTGTATGTTATGCAATGCTTGTAGTCGGCGCTCATCTGCGAATGCAAGCTCATCATAGCGAGTTTTGTGCCACTGCTCTTCCGAGATTTCACATTCTGCTATGACCCTGAGATATTGTATCTCCACCTCAACTGGTAGCATTGGCTCCATCCCATAAACCAAAGTATACGGGGTTGTTCCTGTTGGAGTCCTTATTGATATCCTATATCCCCAAAGGGCATATGGTAGTTTGTCATGCCATTCCCTAGTCTTTTCAGTCATTTTGGTAACAATAGTCTTGATTGTCTTATTGGCTGCTTCCACCGCTCCATTTGTTTGGGGACGATAAGGTGAGGACTGATGATGCTTGATTGCATATTTTGCAAGAGTGGTCTTCAGATGACCCTCAAATTGTGATCCATTATAAGAGATGATTTCAAAAGGTATGCCATACCGACATATGATGTTGTTAATCACAAATTTCGAGACTTGCTTTGCCCCTAGTTTTGAAAATGATGCAGCTTCAACCCACTTCGAAAAGTAATCAATTGCTACAAGAATATACTAATGCCCATTTGAAGCCTTTGGATGAATTTGTCCGATTATGTCTATGCCCCTACTTGAAAACGGCCAAGGAGAAGTCATATTATGTAATGACATAGGTGGCATACGATTGAGGTTAGCAAATATTTGACATTGATTTCAAAATCCAACCAAACAATTATAAAACTTCTTCTCCCGCCTTTTTCTCTCTCGGCGCACGATAAGAAACCCTCTTCTTATCATACGACGACGCCATGGCTGGGGGATCAAAGGTAAAGGCGAAGAAGTCACAGAATAAAAGTAATACTAAAAGCATGATTGGTGGTCCTACAAGTCCAATTGAGAATCAGAAATTCAAAGCTGTAGCTGAACTTCATGGAATTGAAACATTAAGGACTCAAACCCCCGAAATGATTCCGCCATTGTCGCCGCGAAGATCGTTGGAAGATTTGCAGAATCAACAGAAGGATAAGGCGCAATTGTCTGAGTGGCTAACAATAATGAAGAAGAATCAGATTCGTTTGGAAGCAATTGAAACAGGTAATATTCAATCTCTTCAACTTTTGCCTGCATTTGAGGAAGTTCGAACTGAGGAAATATTGCCTATCAAGAACACAATTAAAATTGACATTGACGATGTGCAAGATGAAATCAACTACTGGGAATCTTCCATTATATGTTATGTGGTGGGTGCAAATCCACCATTTCCCATAATGGATGGATTTCTGCGCAGAATTTGGGCAGATAAAGGAATTGATAAGATTGTATTGTTAGTAAAGGAATTTTTCTTGTCAGATTTCATAATCTTGAACAATGTGAGAAGGTGTTGATGGATGGATTTTAATTTTTTGACAAGAAACCTTTAATTGTGAAAAAATGGAACCCAGATATGGATTTTAAGAAAGATGATCTTAAAACGGTGCCCATTTGGATTCATTTGCCTGCTCTTGATTTGAAATACTGGGGGGAGCGTTGCCTATTCAAGATTGTCTCAGGAATTGGGAAACCCTTGAAACTAGACCAAGCAACTCAATCTAAGGATAGAGTGCTTTATGCTAGAATCCTAGTTGAATCTAGATTGAATCAAGATTTACCAGATTACATAGAATTTGAGAATGAAAAAGGTAATGTTGTGCACCAGAAGGTTGTTTATGAGTGGAGGCCAGTGCAATGTAGTCAATGCAAAGGAATTGGGCATTCTACAACTGATTGCAAGAAGAATAAAAAACATATTGTACAAAAATGGGTGCAGAAATAGAAGAAGGTTAATGAGGTAGATAAGGAAGGGTTTCAGAAAGTCAAAGGGGTAGCTGTTGTGTCTCAAACTGCACCATTTCCAGTTGAACTTGGGAATACTTTTACTACTCTAGAAGAAATGGAGGAGACTCAACAAAGAGAGATAGCAGTGGACTCATTGCTGATTATACATAGGGAAGAAATAGGTGTTGAGATGCAAGATATGGGAGTACATGGTGAGGAGGGGGAGCCTCCTACCATGAATGGATAATTTTGTTTGTTGGAATGTAAGGGGACTAAACAACAAAGATAAGCAGACTGAAGTGAGGAATTTTCTTTTTTCTCACAAGATTAGGTTGTTTAGTTTCCTTGAGACTAAGGTCAAAGCTCATAACCTTGGTGAGTTTTACCTTAATGTTTGCCCTGGTTGGTGCCTAACAACTAATAATATGTGTCATGGCAATGGCAGAATTATAGTAGGATGGCACCCTACATCTGTGCATGTTGACATTATCTTCTGTTCTAGTCAGATTATTCACACTATGATAGAGGTGGTCAATGGTGGCAACAAGTTCTATTGTTCCTTTGTTTATGGCATGAACACAAGGACTAAAAGAGAGATTCTATGGAGTGATTTGAAGAAGCTTGCAGTTGACAAGCAGCCTTGGATCATCCTAGGTGACTTTAATGCAATCATGAAGCTTGATGAAAGAATTGGTCAGCCAGTTATAGCTAAAGAGGTATAGGATATGCAGAACTGTATGGATGGATGTGGGTTATTAGAGTTGAAGACTTCAGGGCAGTATTACACTTGGAATAACAATCAGGAAGGGAATGACAGAGTGTTATGCAAGCTTGATAGAGCTTTGGGAAATGAATCTTGGTTTGAAAGATGGCCAAATACAGAGGTGATAACTTTACATGAGGGGGAGTTTGATCACTGTCCTTTAATAATCAAATCCTTTCAGGAAAGCACAATGAAGAAACCTTTTCGGTTCTTCAATATGTGGTGTCAGGCTCCCTAGTATGAGACTATTGTTAGCAACATATGGCAGCAGCAAGTAGCAGGTTGCAAAATGTATCAGATTGTTTGCAAGCTTTAAGCGTTGAAAAAAGATCTCAAAATTCTGAATAATGAGCAATATGGTGATGTTTCTATCCAATACACTAGGGCTCACCAGAAAATGATGGCAGCTCAAGAGCAAATGCATAGTAATCCAGATGATGTTCAGATTAGAAATTTGGAATATGAAGCTAGATATCAGTATATGGCAGCACATAAGATTTACACTCAATTTCTTAAGCAGAAAGCAAAGATAAGTTGGTTGCAGGATGGTGATGACAACACCAAGACCTTTCATCAGAGTATCAAACTGAGACGAATATAGAACAAGATCAACACAATTAGAAGGGAGGATGGTACCTGGGCTCATGATTCCTCAGAGGTAGTGAATGCTTTCTTGAACTTTTACAAACAGATGTTAGGGTCTTGTGGGACCGTTAAAAAGATTGAACCCAGTATTATTGCAAGAGGCAAGATCTTGAGTAAAATGCATCATCAAGATCTGGACTTGAGATTCACTAGTGATGACATAAAAGCAGTTGTATTTTCTATTCCAGATGATAAATCACCTGGTCTAGATGGCTTTTCTAGCTGTTTCTTCAAAAAGAGCTGGAATACTATTGGTCAAGATGTGGTTGATGCTGTTCAAGATTTCTTCAGGCATGGGAAAATTTTGAAAGAAATCAACAATACTGCTATTACTTTGATCCCAAAGATCACTAGTCCTTCTGCAGTGGGTGATTTTAGGCCCATTGCATGCTGTTCTGTCATCTATAAGGTTATTACTAAGCTCATTTGCCTTCATCTTGGTAAAATTCTTCCAGGGCTTGTCTCCCAGTCCCAGGGTGCTTTCATCAGTGGTAGAAGCATAATGAGTAATATACTCTTATGTCAAGACTTAGTGAAAAGGTTTGGCAAAAGCAGGAACAATGTGAAAGGTCTGATGATGAAAGTAGACCTTAAAAAAGCTTATGATTCTATTGAATGGGAATTTATTCATGATCTATTAAAAGCTCTTAATTTTTCTAATCACTTTATTAAGTGTGTCATGGCCTGCATAACAACTCCTAGGTTTACTCTTCTCATAAATGGAAGTCCTGAAGGATTCTTTGAAGCTAAGAGGGGCCTGAGGCAGGGGGACCCTATGTTCCCCCTGTTGTTTGTATTATGCATGGACTACCTCACTAGGATTTTCACCTACATAGGGGAGTTGCAAGATTTCAGATATTTTATAGGCTGTTCTCACTTAAAGCTTAATCATCTGTGTTTTGCAGATGATTTACTTCTATTCTGTAAAGGAGAAGCAAAGTCTGCTTATCTGCTTTTACAATGCCTTAAACTTTTCACTGAGTCCTCTGGTTTACAGGCTAATAAAGGAAAATCTGCTCTGTATTACTCTGCCACGGATGATGATGAAGTTACCAGAATTTCACATTTCTCTGGATTTGTGAAGGAAAAACTACCTTTTAGGTACCTGGGGGTTCCTATTAGTAATAAGAAGCTCAGTATGGCTGATTGTGATTTGTTAGTGGAGAAAATGACAGTTAGAATCAGATCATGGAGCTCTAGGAATTTATCTTTTGCAGGAAGGGCACAGCTTATCAATTCTGTGCTACTTAGCATTCATAGCTATTGGGCACAAATTTTCATTCTGCCCAAGCTAGTGATTCAGAAGATTAATGATATTTGTAGATTGTATCTGTGGAGTGGCAATGCTATGGGTGGTAAAATTGGACATGTCAACTGGGCAAGTGTTTGCAAACAGAAAAAATATGGAGGACTTGGCTTTAGAAATGTTCAACTTTGGAATACAGCAGCTGTAGGAAAATTGGTTTGGCACATTGGTTGTGGAAAGGATGATCTCTGGGTCAAATGGGTTCACGCCATCTACATTAAGGGAGCAGATTGGTGGAACTTTCAAGCTCCAGTAGGGGCTAGTTGGGTCATCAAGCATCTGTGCCAAGTGAAAAATGACTTACAGCAAGTAGGAATGAGTAATTGGAGTACTGATCAGCATTACTCAATCAAGAAAGTTTATGAACAGCTTCAAGGAGATTTGCCTCAGGTCAACTGGTCTGGTGGCATTTGGAACAGGCTCTCTTTACCTAAACACAGGTTCATTAGTTGGCTTGGTATTCAAGGTTGACTCAGAACCAAAGACAAGCTCTTTCAGTACAAAGTTAGTACTGAAAACCTGTGTTGTCTGTGTGGCATTCAGACTGAAACTCACAATCATTTGTTTTTTGAATGTGAACATAGTAAACAACTTTTATGTTGCATGCCTCAGTGGATTGGAGTGCAGATGAGAAGCAAATCATTGCAGCAGTGGATAAGTTGGATAATAGATCCTATCATGGTACCAAAGTAAGAAAGCAGATTGTGTACATAGTTATTGCTGCTGTTGTATACTATGTCTGGAGAAACAGAAATGAAGCATTATGGAATTTTAAAGTACATAAGATTAATTGTATAGCTAAAGAAATTAAATGTATAGTGAAGTATAGAAGTAAACTAGGCAATTCCTCTAAGTGGAATACTAGAGATAGAGTTTGGATTGAGTCTTTGTAATTTTGGTCTTCTGTGACCAAGCTGTGTGCTTGTCTCCCTTTTGAGGGCTGTTTGGTGTTTTTTTGGAAAGAGCAATAAATTTTACTTACTTACAAAAAAAAAAAATTTGACACTGCTTACAGGCGCGGACAAAGCTGATGCAATCACCTTCTAGAGTGCTCCAATAAAAACTTGCTCGCAAAATTTTACAACCCAGCATCTTTCCATTCATATGGGGTTCCTCCATGATGACTTGCTTTTCACTGTTATTTACACAGAGTTGTAGAGTACCATCAAATCCTTTGTGATACAGTGTAACAGCGCGCTCTAATTAGCAGCTTAATTAAGACCTAATACTGATAATTACGAAGTTAAGTTGCTAATTAAAGGGACTGTTAGGGCGAATTTTCGCACTTTCCCTGCTAGGGAAAATTAGGAAATCCCATAGTATCCAAGCTTATAATGAAAATAAGTTATAATAAATTAGTTATTACAATAAGTTTTGAGTACATAGATTACAAATTGAAAATACAAGTTTAACCTACCAAGGAACATTATAAAATAGATTATCTCATAGCAGCGAACTAAACACATTGATCATGACTTCACATTAGCACACATGAGCTAACTCGAACATTCTCTCTAATCCTGCAAAAGAGATGAATTTGCCCCCACCAGGACAGGTTCATAGAACAAAACAGGTCAGCTTACGCTGGTACACAAGTCCCACCGTTTCCAAAATAATAAGGTGGCTGAAATTACGCAATCGTATCTTATACTTTTGGCTCTTTCTTGTAAACATCCATAGAAATACTTTTGCATATATTGGAGATATTTACTTTTATTCTTATTTAGAAATACGTTAATACTTACTCAGAAATACGTTGGTTCTTTCCTGTAAACTTCCATAGAAATACTTTTGCATATACTGGAGAAATTTCCAAAAATTATCTCAAGATATCACACATCATTCTCCATATATAAACACAAATAATAATCTTATACTTATCACAAGACATAGCATAATTCCAGGGAAGGAACACGAATGAAGAGGGTGCCACAACTCCAAACTTTTGAGGGACGTCTCCCCACTTTTCTTATTTTCTGCTTGCAAGACTTCTAGGTCATGACCCTACATAACGGAGCAATACCCGCTCCAGAGCAATACCCGCTCTAAACACATAATGAGCAAACCCGCTCTACAAATGTTGTTCACTTCCCCTTATAAAACAAAACTTGTAATCATACAAAAATATTTATACTCAACACTTGTACCTAAATACTTATACTGAAATACTTACACTTAAACACTTATACTGAAATACTTATACTTTTATAATTATACTCAAATAACTTACTTAAATACTTATTCATAATCACTATTTCAACCATCATAACAAACTTTAACTTATCAAAACAAGTTTCGTAAAACAAGCTTGCTATGTCAAGTTCCACTGTTTTCGGAAAGGTAACTTAACAATCAGGTTTCGAAAGAATGATGTGATTGGTTGAAGTGGTTGAAGGTTGTGTTATCAAGACATGGCAGTATGCAAAAGGGTTTATAGAAGGCCTCTTAAGATATGGAAAGATTATCTCTCACAAGTAAAACATATGTCCATTTTTATGGTTCTCGGTTTGGTGTTAAAGAATAATGGTTTTTATGCAAAGATCACTTGTAACTCTCACGCCAAGCCAAAGTTTTTCGTTTAACCCTTAATTTATGAATAGGGCAGTAGGTGTCCATCATTCAAAAGTATTTTAAGAACCAAGAGAACAAGGGTTTACTAGCTCGGAAAGCAATTAAGCGAAAAGTCGAGTTTTAAGTGTTGATTTCTTCTCAAACGAAGGTTATACTTGTCATAAGTGGGAAAATATGAAACAAGGATTCATCAACACTCAAGACATGGAATTTCCATAAGTATACAATGAGTGGACAGCAACATTTAAGGCATTTAATCACAGGTACACTCATAGTAGAAGCACGGTTTGATCGGTTTTAGAGGAACTTGTCATGCAACGATTTATATTTCGGAAATCATCACCAAAACTCACATGCAACACATTGAAATCATCTACTTATAATTCTTTAACAAATCAGTAATTTCTCAACCAAATATACATTCAAAGCTCTCACCAATTCCATAAAACGAGTGTTACTCAAAACAACTAGAAAGCAAGGATTCGAAGGGTGGTTCTTGTGTACCTTATTTCGGTGTTTAGGAATCAAATCTCCTCTAAGCACTTTTTGCTCTCTTCCAGAAACCTTCTAAGATCTTAATTACACATTCACAACTTAGATTCAGCAATCAACCCAAGGTAATCTAGTTTACAATCTACTAAATCTCATAAATGCTACAGTTTAGCCACATCATACATTTTTTTGTTTTCGTTGATGCTATGGATGTGATACCTAAAAAATAACACTTGCCCAGTATGGAGAACAACTTGATAAGCCTAGGGAAGTGATTGCATGCAAGATTTAGAGCTAGAATCGAAGAGGAACAAGCTGCCAACAGCAGCTCTTGCACCCGCCAGAATGGCGTGAAGAAGGAGAGGAGATGGTGATGAATTTTGGTGTGTTTCTTTTACAATGAAATCTGATGAAATGAATCAAGGGCTTTTATCATATATATATAGAGAATGGGTAATGGCAAACTCGTGATTTTGATTTAGTATTAGGGGCAAAATCGTCATTTCCCTTGCTTAGGAACAATCTAGAATTCTAAAGGTTATTAACTTTGGATTATCCCCTTAATCAATTCCTAATCCTTATTTATTCTTAACTAAATTTCCCAAACTATATTTTATACCATAAGGAAGTATTTTAGCTTAGTCAACCCTTAATCTCAGTCTTTAAGATAACTTATAGACAACACCGATCAGAACCACAAATTTCAAAACTCCAGAACGGTATTCAATGTTCCTAACGTAACTTCTTACAAATGATTTGCCTGAACTCATAATTCGTATTAATAATCACATAATAACACTTAACGTTCACATCCACATACAAAATGCACATAACCTCATAAATCAGATATTTATTCGTTAAAACACAACAATTTACGTACGGATTAGTACGTTAATAAATTATATTATTAAAATAATCTCGGCTTAAAAATTGAGGCTATTACACTCTACCTCCGTTATAGGAGTTTCGTCCCGAAACTTATATTGTACCTCAGAGTAACTGCGGATAACGATCTCGCATATCTAATTTGTTCTCACAGGTTGCCCTTTATGTTCCATGGTTGGTTCTTAGTTCTTTGGCTAAAGTAATGTCGGCCTTGTAATACTTTTCTTTTTATCAAGAGTCTTAATGTAACATTACTTAATTTTTAATTACACAGATTCATATCTCCAAAACTCATAACCCAGAGTTTCAAAACTTTTATAACATATACCCAAATCACTTAAGGTAATAATATCGTACAACTTCTTCCAGTAATCCAGAGTAGAACCAGAGCTACAAACCCATTAACAGATTTGATTGGTCGTAACCAGGCCATTTAGTGCAACAAATCGTGGAACTTAAGTTTTGTTCTCTCTAAGTCACTTAAAAAGAAACAATCCAGATAAAACATATCGTAATTCATGTTGCTTATAATCGCACTCAAAACGCTTTTATGTGGCAATTGATAACCACATATGACAATCATAATTATGACAAACACCTCTCAAAGTATTTGTAAATTAACCATTATAATTCTTGAAACAAAGGTTAAATGCCCATAACCTGAGCTATCTCCATTTTTTTCCCCTCGAATTTCTCGCACTCGTTTATTAGTCTCATGACTTTACAGGCCCTACGGAAATTTAAGGCTCACGTCATCCCAACAATAAGTGTTCGACCTTTATCTTTACACAGAGCTTCATACGAAGTTATGCCCAATTGAAAACTTTTGCTATAGAAGACATTCGTCCATGCTGGTTTACCTCTCCATGAACCCTTACATACCAATACATAAGCTTACAACATATATTTCAACATTCAATAGAACACCTTATTTGCTCATGCCACTTCTCCCCTCACACTTCCCTTCTTGGCAATTTAAGTATTATGCAACAAATTGCGACACGTCTTGCTTCAACCCTCTTCATCAAGAATACCTCTTTATATCCTGAATCATCACGCCCCTTCAATGCTGAATTGAGTGCACCCTGCTAAGCGCCTCCCTCATTATATATATATATATATATATATATATATATATATATATATATATATATATATATATATATATATATATATATATATATATAGTTCGAATTATCGGTACACCCACTTTCCTATATATATGTAGGCTTTTACAATCATATACTTGGAAATCCGTTATCTCATTTTTCTCTATCTTTGACCTTAGTTCCTTGATAAACTTAATTTGCACTTACTTAACTCAAGTTTTCTCAAAAGGAATACTTTTATCACAAAACATTTAGTTCTCCTTGTAGATCTCCTTACATACTACATTCAACTCCAATTGCATTACTCTTTATATAACTCCTATGGTATCGAAACGATGACATCATTGTCCTGCTGAGGTTTTCTTATTCAAAGCATCTACTATCCCTTCTGTCTTCCCCGACGGTAATAAATGTCTACATCATAATCCTTGGGCAATTCTAGCTACCTTCACTATCTATCTTTCATCTCTTCCTAAATAAAGACGTACCTTAAGTTTTGATGATTAGTATACACCTTTCAGGTTATTTAATTTAATAAAACCTTTAAGTAATTTTCTTATGACTTTAACTACCCAGAGGCTCAGGCTGTCACTCACTGATGCTACATTAATATACATGCCAAACTTCCCTGAGAAACATAGCGATACACTTTAAGTCCTTATGTCCCCGAAGGCGAAGCTAGAACTAGGCATTGGTTAACCTTTCCTTCAACTTTTGGAAAAACTTCCGAGCCATTTCCCGACCACTCGAACTTTATTCTTTGCTTAATACTTCTTTAAGACGCACTTCCTGATTCTTTGAACATACCAAAATATCATCTACAAGAATTGTCATAAATTTAATCTAATAAGAATTAAAACATCACTACATCGTATTTATGAACGCTACTAGTGCATTACTAAGCTCGATCGGTGTTTTCACAATTCATAATGACCATAACCCATCCTAAACGTCATATTCGAAATATTTTTTTTCCTTTTTTCTGCATGCATCTAGTAATATTCCTAATCTTTGATCTACTTCAAAATACTCCAACTCCTTTTAATTGATCGCATGAATCATCTATTCGAAATTACGAATTTCCTATTCCTAAATGTAATCTTATTAGTCTACTGATTATCTTCACATAATTTCATCGATTCATCTCCCCGTTAGAAACATTGGTTGAATATAATCCTTTTTGCACTATTCTTCTAACTACGTCACTAACCTGGCCATCTTAGCTTTAAAAGTAGGCGTGGCCCCTGCCACCTATCATATATAAAAATCAATCACCTTATATAATCGCAATGCTCGCAAATTCTCGGATAATACATCTGGAGACTCATCAACTACCAGATTTCTTTCCATCCTCCATTACTTCCTAATTATTCTCTACTATTTGAGTGATGTAATCAATATCTTCTTGTAACGCATCTCCCTGTTCTTCTGAGCTTGACAACAACACCTTGCTATATAATACTATCTTTGCTTGGTTCTTTCTCAGCCAAGACATCCTCCAAAATTATATTATAATACTCCAAATCGAGACATATTAAACCCACATGCAACCTTGACCCTTGCAATCTTAACTACACAATCTCTAAAATCATTTACAACAACTCGGCCCTCTATCAGACATATAAATTGTCATAATGAAGTTTAACAAAAACGCGATGGAGATACATAAATTCACAGTCCCCAAACACAACAAATTAGCTAAGGCTTGAAACCACATCACTTAAAATCTCATGCAACTCGGGTGTGACTTTGACTTCCCCTCGACATTTCCATCTTCGCTTCTTGATTCCCCCGTCCGTAAATCTTCCTTTTCTTCAATGTTCTTTTTCTCTCTATTTTTTTTTTCATGACAATATTCAACTTACATATTTAAGGAAATCATATGCCAAATCTATTATACACAGATTCCATTATATTAAGTGATATCAAATTTTCAGATTCCGAAACGATTTTTGTACCGCAAAACATATAAGAGAAGCATATAACTTATTTGTATTCATGTTCATTTCACAATCGAAACTCATAATGTAGCCAACTACAACACATGTCATTGGAGGTATACAAGTTATTTATAAAACAAATCACAAAGTACTTGTAACTAACATATATAGACTCCAAAAGTTTAACCTGGTCCATTCCCCCTCACAATCTGTAACTCCCCAATTAGGTTATTACACATTCATATTGATTCATATATTACAGAAATGATATCCATATTTTTGGGGTTACTGCCCCCATACCTTTTACCTGGATAACCATATTACATCCTAAAAAATTGCCTACGACAACTATTATTGTACATGTATAAATCTTACCCCGTATCACCCTATCATACATAAAAATACCAGGATTTAGCTATCTACTTGAAACTTATATTCCAATTACTTACACTCATTATCCATATAATCTCTGATCCATAACTTACATTAGTACTTCTCAATGTTTGAACATGTCCATATTACTCCTAACTCCATACTCGTTCCTTTATAAAGTCATAACAATAAATTCCTAGCTCTCCATTTACACCACTAGCTTAATGCAAAAACAAAGCTTACTTAAATAATACCAACGTAGCTAGTTTGAGTTTACATCCTCATATATGCACTCTTTGTTCCAATTTATCCTCACAGTTTTACAACAAATTTATTTATAATTCCATTCATAAAAGAAATACTAACACAAAGCTTTAGTACAACCAATTATTTCCCACTTCGTCTTTCTCTCCACGTGTTTTACGTTCATACATCGTTCCATGGTGAGAATTGTCTGGTATAGCTAACCCCACCTCTGGCACTCCCAGGTATCATTCATCTCACCTCCGTTTCTTCCACAACGTTTCCACCCTTAACAAACACTTATCCTTATTGTTCATAATTATATCATAACCTTGAATCACTTTAGTAAACCTAGACAATCTAACATATTCTATTAGACTTGACGAAAACTAGCCTATGGCTCACTAATCACATTGGCTTAAATCCTAGGTCGCCTTTTGTGGCTCCTACAAGCATCCATAACCTCTTCCTATTCTCGGATTGTGACCTATTGCCTAACAAGCATGGTCAACCACATCATTGTCCATTTATCAACAACATAATAGGGGTCGCGTCCTCCTTGTATAAGCATATACTCACTTAAGCTTTAATGGAATCTTACTTAGAACCATTTATACCCAAATCTCATATCATTCACCTACACATTCGTATACATAAATTCACATAGCACAAACATAATCATGCACATACATTCACAAATGTTTTGAAAACTTATATATATATATATATATATATATATATATATATATATATATATATATATATATATATATATATATATATATATATATAATTTATATATATATATATATAGAAATTGGCTTTAATTTTCCTTTTTTAAGAAAATACTTGTGCAAACACTCTTATTGTTTTCAAAACTTGCAAACTAGAAATACTTAAATTTGGATTTCGAAAACCTTTGCTCTGATACCACTTGTAACAGCCCGCTCCAAATAGCACCTTAATTAAGACCTAATACTTATAATTACGAAGTTAAGCTGCTAATTAAAGGGACTGTTAGGGCGGATTTCTGCACCTTCCCTGCTAGGGAAAATTAGGAAATCCCATAGTATCCAAGCTTATAATGAAAATAAGTTATAATAAATTAGTTATTACAATATGTTTTGAGTACATAGATTACAAATTGAAAATACAAGTTTAACCTGTCAAGGAACATTCTAAAATAGAATATCTCATAGCAGCGAACTCAACACATTGATCATGACTTCACATTAGCACACATGAGATAACTCGAACATTCTCTCTAATCCTGCAAAACAGATGAATCTGTGCCCACCAGGACAGGTTCGTAGAACAAAACAGGTCAGCTTACGCTGGTACACAAGTCCCACCGTTTCCAAAATAATAAGGTGGCTGAAATTACGCAATCGTATCTTATACTCAAAGCGTAAGCTCATAATTTACGAGATACTTTTATTCTTATTCAGAAATACGTTAATATTTACTCAGAAATACGTTGGCTCTTTCTTGTAAACTTCCATAGAAATACTTTTGCATATATTGGAGATATTTACTTTTATTCTTATTCAGGAAATACATTAATACTTACTCAGAAATACGTTGGTTCTTTCCTGTAAACTTCCATAGAAATACTTTTGCATATACTGGAGAAATTTCCAAAAATTATCTCAAGATATCACACATCATTCTCCATATATAAACACAAATAATAATCTTATACTTATCACAAAACATTGCATAACTACAGGGAAGGAACACGAATGGAGAGGGTCAGGCCACAACTCCAAACTTTTGAGGGACGTCTCCCCACCTTTCTTATTTTCTGCTTGCCAGACTTCTAGGTGATGACCCTACATAACGGAGCAATACTCGCTCCAGAGCAATACCCGCTCTAAACACATAATGAGCAAACTCGCTCTACAAATGTTGTTCACTTCTCCTTATAAAACAAAACTTGTAATCATACAAAAAATATTTATACTCAACACTTGTACTTTAATACTTATACTGAAATACTTACACTTAAACACTTATACTGAAATACTTCTTTTATAATTATACTCAAATAACTTACTTAAATACTTATTCATAATCACTATTTCCACCATCATAACAAACTTTAACTTATCAAAATAAGTTTCGTAAAATAAGCTTGCTATGTCAAGTTCCATTGTTTTCGGAAAGGTAACTTAACAATCAGGTTTCGAAAAAATGATGTGATTGGTTGAAGTAGTTGAAGGTTGTGTTATCAAGACATGACAGTTTGCAAAAGGGTTTATAGAAGGCCTCTAAAGATATGGAAAGATTATCTTTCACAAGTAAAACATATGTCCATTTTTATGGTTCTCGGTTTGGTGTTAAAGAACAATGGTTTTTATGCAAAGATCACTTGTAACTCTCATGCCAAGCCAAAGTTTTTGGTTTAACCCTTAATTTATGAATAGGGCAGTAGGTGTCCATCATTTAAAAGTATTTTAAGAACCAAAAGAACAAGGGTTTACTAGCTCGGAAAGCAATTAAGCGAAAAGTCGAGTTTTAAGTGTTGGTTTCTTCTCAAACGAAGGTTATACTTGTCATAAGTGGGAAAATACGAAACAAGGATTCATCAACACTCAAGACATGGAATTTCCATAAGTATACAATGAAAGGACATCAACATTTAAGGCATTTAATCACAAGTACACTCATAGTGGAAGCACGGCTTGATCGGTTTTAGAGGAACTTGTCATGCAACGATTTATATTTCAGAAATCATCACCAAAACTCACATGCAACACATTGAAATCATCTACTTATAATTCTTTAACAAATCAGTAAGTTCTCAACCAAATATACATTCAAAGCTCTCACAAATTCCATAAAACGAGTGCTATTCAAAACAACTAGAAAGCAAAGATTCGAAGGGTGGTTCTTGTGTAACTTATTTCGGTGTTTAGGAATCAAATCTCCTCTAAGCACTTTTTCCACTCTTCCAGCAACCTTATAAGATCTCAATTACACATTCATAACTTAGATTCAGCAATCAACCCAAGGTAATCTAGTTTACAATCTACTAAATCTCATAAATGCTACAGTTTAGCCACATCATACCTTTCTTTGTTTTCTTTGATGCTACGGATGTGATACCTCAAAAATAACACTTGCCCAGTATGGAGAACAACTTGATAAGCCTAGGGAAGTGATTGCATGCAAGATTTAGAGTTAGAATCGAAGAGGAACAAGCTGCCAACAACAGCTCTTGCACCCGCCAGAATGGCGTGAAGAAGGAGAGGAGATGGTGATGAATTTTGGTGTGTTTCTTTTACAATGAAATATGATGAAATGAATCAAGGGCCTTTATCATATATATATAGAGAATGGGTAATGGCAAACTCGTGATTTTAATTTAGTATTAGGGGCAAAATCGTCATTTCCCTTGCTTAGGAACAATCTAGAATTCTCAAGGTTATTAACTTTGGATTATCTCCTTAATCAATTCATAATCCTTAATTATTCTTAACTAAATTTCCCAGACTATATATTTTATACCTTAAGGAAGTATTTTAGCTTAGTCAACCCTTAATCTCAGTCTTTAAGATAACTTATAGACAACACCGATCACAACCACAAATTTCAAAACTCCGGAACGGTATTCAACGTTCCTAACGTAACTTCTTACAATTGATTTGCCTGAACTCATAATTCGTATTAATAATCACATAATAACTTTTAACGTTCAAATCCACAGACATAATGCACATAACCTCATAAATCAGATGTTTATTCGTTAAAACACAACAATTTACGTACGGATTAGTACGTTAATAAATTATGTTATTAAAATAATATTGGCTTAAAAATTGAGGCTATTACATACAGTCTGGCTTTTAGTATAAGAAAATGAGTAGCTAGCCTTCTGATGGTTATGCGGTCCTTCTTGCCACTTCCCTCTGGATATTGAATTGTTTCTAGAAAATTCTTGATATCCTTGTACCATACATCATCATCATCATCTTGTTGAACTAGCGCGGAGAGAATTTGTGCTACCGTCACTGTTGGCCCCTTCCTTTCTTCAATTAAAACTGACTGGATCTTTGTACCATTTTCCCATGTTAAGTTAACTGCAAGATTGGCTAAAGCATCAGTGAAGCTATTTTGTTCTCGTGCAAGATGCTTGAAGCTGATATCATCAAAATAAGGGATCAATTCTTGAAGATACTCAGTGTAGAGCTGAAGTCTCTCATCTCTAACCCTCCAAATTCCTATTGTTTGAGATATGATGAGATCCGAATCTCCATACACAGTGAGATGTCTTGCCTCTGCTACCAAGGCGGCCTTCATTCCATATATACAGGCTTCATACTCGGCTGTATTATTTGTTGTTGGGAAATCCAGCTTGACAGCAAATGGAATATGGACTCCATCAGGATCTACTAACAAAACACCTGCTCCATTACCTCTCCTATTAGAAGCTCCATCAAAGCACATGGACCATTGTGGATTGTCAATAAAGCATAAGTACTCATCAAGGAATGATCATCATACTCATCTCCTGACACTGGTCCTTCTGCTAAGGCTTCAGATATGGCTCGTCATTTAACATATTTCTGGCTGACACATTGAATATCAAACTCAGAAAGCATAGCATGCCATCTTGCCAATCTTTCACTAAGAATGGGTTTTTCAAACAGATATTTGATTGGATCAAGTCTTGAGATCAGATAGGTAGTATGAGCTTGAAGGTGATGCCTCAACTTCTTCGTGGCATAGACCAAGGATATACATGCTTTTTCCAGTGGGGTATATCTTGTCTCGTACTCAAGGAACTTCTTGCTGAGATAGTATATGGCGACCTCTTTCTTTGTTCCCCCTTGATATTGGGCTAAGAGAGCTCCCATAGCTGTTTCTGTGATAGTGAGGTACAAAATCAGAGGTTCTCCTGGTCTAGGTGGCATTAGAACATGTGGATTTGAAAGGTATTCTTTTATAGAATCAAAAGCTTCCTGACATTCTTCATTCCACTCATGGGATGCCCCTTTTCTGAGCAGCTTTAATATAGGTTCACTTCTCATAGTGAGATAAACCTGCTGATATATTGAATTCTGCTGAGAAATCCTCTTACTTCTTTTTCGGTTTTTGCAGGAATATGCCCCTCACGATCTTCACTTTTCACAATCATGTCATCTACATAAACCTCCACAATGTCATGGATGAGGTCATAAAGGATAGTGGTTGCAGCCCTTTGATATGTGGCTCTGGCATTCTTGAGATTAAAAGGCATAACTCGGTAGCAAAAAGTGCCCCATGGAGTGATGAAGATGTCTTTGTCATGTCTTCTTGAGCCATGAGTATTTGATTATACCCTGAAAACCCATCCATGAAGGAAAACATTGCATGACCAGCCGTACCATCAACAAGAACATCGATGTGGGGTAGAGGAAATCAATCTTTTGGTGATGCAGCATTCAAATCTCGAAAATCAATGCATACCCGAACTCTCCCATCCTTTTTGGATACAACCACTATATTGGCGAGCCAACTTGGATGATTTACAGCTTGGATGAATTTGGCATCAAGCTATTTCTGGATTTCTTCTTTCACTTTCAGACTAACCTCTTGCTTCATTCGGCGGAGCTTTTGCTGCTTAGGCTTGCTTTCAGGATGTAACGGAATACGATATTCCGCAATTTCTCTATTAACACCAGGCATATCAGCATAAGACCATGCGAACACATCTACATACTCTTTTAATAATGCAATAAACATAGACTGTTCTGTTGGGGAGAGGGATGATCCTATTTTGACTTCTTTTACAGCACTTCTTGTACCAATATTAATTATAATGGATTCTTCCATGGGTTTTATTTATGTTTCAATTGTATCAAGTGATTCATGATTTTTAAATTCATTGTCATAACTAACATCTTGCATGCAAATGTATTTAGATAAAGGTTCACATTCAATTTCCTTACTATCAGAGTCTTCTGACTGGGTATGTAAGGCAGATTGGCTAGAGAATGAGCTATCAGTGTGATATCCATCTGAAGGAGGTGAAAAGGTATTTTCATGAGATGGATGTGGAGGATGGTTTCCTAAAAACATTTTAAATTCTATAGGCCCGTCTTTTGCCTGACATTCAACACTCCACTTATGTTCAATGCTTTCGCCAAAAGTTATCATCAAAGGCACTAGGTCAAAATTCCCTTCCCTAGAGGACTCTGAAGCAAAACAATTCTTAAGGACTCCATGTTCCAGATTATCCACCCAGTCATTTTCTTTTTTCATGTTTTGTTTTTGGACAAACGAACTTTTGATTAAGTCCAAATTCCTAGCCTCATTGAAGAATATTTCCAATCCCGGTAAAATCTTATGTTCTTTCCTACTAAGCCAAGGTTCTGGAAATTCGTGGTATGGCTCAGTATCTCCTTGCAGGACAAACTGACCATTGAGGGTAAAAGAAGGTTTTTTTGGTGTTTTGAGAAGTGCTGCTTAGATCATATCTTAATCCATGTCGGTTCTGCTTGTCTACTACAGGGATTGGTTGTTTCATTCCTCTACCATCATGCCCTAATCCGACTCCTTGAGTATAACTCATCTTCATCATAATTTGAAATCCTTTGGAGAGAGGTTGCATGGCAATCCCTACAAGCTCTTTAACTGCATTCGTGGGTAGGGCGAAGGTGTTCGTTTTCTGACGGTAATTGGTCATCCTTAGAGAAGGGACAAATTTCTTTTTTTTGGACCTAACGGTAGAGAAAAAGTATTAAAAGAAAAGAAAAGAAGGCTACAAATTGCAGAATGCATTGTAGAGTAAAGAAATTTTTTGAAAACACATTTGCCATATTTTGACTGGAATGGTCCACCTTCACAATTTTTTTTATTTTTTATTTTTTTATTATATATATATTTTTTTGACTTTATTTTGACCTTTTTAAATGATACCACTGTCATTGGGGTTGAAAACAAATTTTTTATTATTCTTCCATTCCCTGCTTAATATTTGAACAAAGACAGAAAATATAGAGATTAGGGCCTGTATCCCCATTGATGCGTCAATTCAGCATTTTGAAATTGCTCCTGTGATGACTGACATCTTGAATTCTGATCATATTGCCTAAAATACAATGGTTAATATATTTGAGTCGAACCCAAAGATTGCCTACATATCCCCATTGTTCCAAGTGTATTTTATGGGGAATCAGACTCAGTGTAGTTCGTTATTTTAGAAAGAACTAAAGTTTTGTATTTAATAAAGCAGCTGCACTCATATTGAGCTACCTACGTAACCCAGGTGTTACATAGGTGGAGTGATCTCACAGTGCAAGTGTAAGTGATAATGGGGATTCAAACTGCACGTAGTTCTATGACACTAATAAGCTGAAAGAAGATTTCTTTTCCCTATTTTTTTTTGATGGGCTAACCCCCTACAGGACTTTTTACCGAAGACTTTTCTCTTTCTGGAAGACGATCAAATAGCTTTGCGATAGACAAGAGCTATGTTGGTGATTTGCTTGATGCAATAGCTGAGAGCATGACAATGGTTTGTGCTGTGACCATGCAACTGATGATAATGGCAGTACTTGTGAAGATCTGACCCCACGGGACTTGCTCCTGGGCGTCTAGGAAGTGGATGAATCTTACCTTGCTCAACCAGTTTGCGAAAGATATCAACTTGGGATTACGGTTGCGGACGTGACGACACCATCTTTGCAGGTATTTCTTTGTGGGTTGGACTAATGATGCCTCGATCAATCAGGCTTTGCACTTTGTAGTAAAGGTTGTGGCATCGATCAGTTTCATGCCCAAATTGACGACAATAAGCGTATTTGCTCATGTCAGCTCCAGGAAGGGGTAAACAGTGCACATGCTCTGGAACTTGAAATATACCTTGCCTCTGAAGACGATCATACACCATACTCAATGGTTCATCCATCTTAGCATATACCCTTGGATTTGTGTTGGGGGTATCAAGATCTTCCCGAGGTCCTTTTTCTTGCAATTTCAGAGCATCGATGTCGAAACTATGTTGTTCCATATGGCTGAGGGAGGTGTATTTGATAGTAACCATATGACGATAATAGAAATCGTTCAGGTTCCGCAGCAATATGAGCATGAATTCCCGATCAGTAACAGGGACACGAAGCTGGGTGCGAATGTAGGCGCATCTTGAGCAAAAGTGTGAAAAAGTTTCCAAGCCGCCTTGACGCAAAGTGACTAGCTTGAACTTCTTGATATCAGTTTGTTTATGCTCGAGAGCCCAATTCACAAAGGCTTGGCTAGCAATTTCCCAACTAGCCCTATCTACACAATTTGAAGAATAGTACCAGTCCAGAGCTGGTCCTTCTAAACTCTTGTCAAACAGCATGGGGTAATCTTCCTCTGGTATGCCCCATGGATGCAAGGCATTCACAAATCCCTAAGTGGACAAAAGGATCACCGTTCCCATCAAATTTTCTGAATTGGGGCAATTCACGATAGTGATCTTCGTGTTCATATCCTGGAAAGAGAATCAGTGACTCAGTGTGAACCTCTCGAACAGGGCATACTACATTAAAGTCCAGGTCAAAATTCTCGGTCCTAAATCTCTTCTTTGAGTCATGATCATCATTGTCTTGAGGATTGCCGATACAGGGTTCCTCTGGTGCTTCAATTGAGGTATCATGAGTGTCAATGCTTGGAGCTCCCACTTCTTCCTCGTCATCCTCACTATACTCTGGTTCTATTTCATCATCACTTTCATCTGGTGTGGCTGCTGGAACCTCATTCATACATGAATTTTCAGGTGCTGCTATAATACAGTGGATAGTGTAACCATCCAACCTAGTGCCCTCTACTTCATTTAGATACAATATCGATTTTCCGGCGTTGGAGATGGTCATAATTTCTGGATCACCAGAAATAGTCACAGCACCCTGATCAGTGAGAAGCTTTACCTTCTGATGTAGAGTTGAGGCTACTGCCTTATTTTTATGCAGTCATGGTCTTCCTAACAAGAAGTTAAAACAGGCTTGTATGTCATGACCATGAATTCCACATTCCTTGCCACGGGACCACATTCAATGAGGAGGCTAATCAAACCCAATACTTCTCTCTTAGCATTATCCTATGCTCTGACCACCTGGTTGAATGGTGCCAGATCCTCTTTTGAATACCCAAGCCTTGTCAGCACGCGCAGAGGGCAAACATTGATTACGGAGCCATTGTCGTTCAACACCCTAGGTATCTCCCATCTATTACAACATATAGTGATGTGTAATGAATTGTTGTGGTTGATATTGTTAGGGAGATCATTGTCTGTTAACATGAGAGTTCGATCTACCCCATGAATGAGCCCTACCATCTGATCAGGTGTTATAGAAGAGCTTACAGAGGCTTCATTAAGATGCTTTAGAACAGCTGCCCTATGAGGCTGGGAATGGTTTAATAATTTCCAGATGGAAACGTTAGCATTTACTTCTTTCATGCGCTTGATAGCATCATCTTCCTTGTTACATTCTCCAAATGGGATGGTTTAAAGTGGTGGCCTGCTCTAATCAAATGAGAGATATCCACATACTCCTCATCACTAAGATCATCGAAGCAGATGGGGCGTCGATATGTATTTAGAGGGGTGGAATGTCCTCCAGTGTTTTTCTCCACAATTGTTAAGACCGAAGAGGCATCTTCATCAGCATTAGAGTCCAAAATGAAGAAGGCACCATCATAATCCAAAGTTCCACACATGTCAGATAATTGATCCTTGTTGAGAGTGAAGCTGGGGTCTTTACAAGGCATCATTTTTACTTTTTCATGAGTGGAATTGTCATAGACCAGACACTTGTAACCTACGGCTATCGGCATTTCATACATTTGAGGACTGTCTTGCGGATTAACTGAACTGGATCGCATCCGTCCGAAGCAGCAGAGATGGCATTAATGGCGAATGAGGGTTTATGATTGGGAAGGGTTTTTTTTTGTGATGTTAGGATGAGAGTCATTTGATTTATTGGAGATGGATCCCAGAGAAAGTTTTCCATCATCCACAAGGTTTTGAATTTCATGCTTTAGAGCTGTGCAATTTTCAGTATTATGCCCCGGGCTTGGATGGTATTCACAGTTTTGATTTGGGTCTTAACCAGGGTAAGGATTTTTAGGAGGTGGGCGTGGATTCAAGGGTTGAATGAGATTGGCCTTTTTTTAACGTGGAGAGAGCTTGGGAATAAGTCATGTTCAAAGGAGTAAAGTTCCTTTGTGGTCGCAACTGGAATGCAGACGATGCGCCGATGGCATAGATCGCATTAGTTGTCTTAGGAGCTGCTGAATCATTGTTTGCGGCTCTTTTGTTATTTCCAAATTTAGCATTATAAGTGGTGCTGCCAGTAGGTTCATCTTTCTTGATGTCTCCCCTTTTCACAGCATCTTCAACTAGAGTTCCCGTAGCAATCAAAGCTTTGAAGGTCGGGAAATATTGGTATGCCATATGCTTCTAATAGATAGGAAGAAGGTTTTTCACAACCATTTGCAGTTGTTCCTCTTCATTAGGCCTACTCATCATTTTGGAAGCCTTGTTCCTCCATCGAGTGATGAATGAAGAAAATGTCTTATTGAGGTTTTGAGAAGTGGTCTCCAGATCCCTTCTAGTAACATCAATTTCATCATTATACTTATATTGGTTTGAGAACTCTCTGACTATGTCAGCCCAAGTGGATTTCCTTGCATTTTCAAGGTTGAGGAACCAATGTGCTGCAGCACCATGTAAATATTGTTGAAACAATTGAGCCATCAAAGATTCTTCCACTCCCCAGGGACTCATTGCCCCTACATACATTTTCAAGAATTTAGTGGGGCTCCCGGTGCCATCAAACCTTGTCAGATTAGCCATTTTGAAACCACGGGGTAATCGTGCCTTTGGGAAAAGAGTTAATCCATGAATATCCATCCATGGTTTAGCCTTAGTCATGCCTTTTAAGACTTCTTTAAGCTTGACTACTTCTTCCTCGAGTTTAGGGGGAATTTCTCTCTCATTGTTCAAAGGCTCAAGATGAAAAGGTGAAGCTACTTCCGACTCCGGAGGAGGAGGAGGAGGAGGCATCTGGGCGCTTTGGCGCATTATGCCTAACACAGTTTGTTCAATATTATCCTGTCGGTCAAGCATGGTCTGGACAAGTCCTCGGAGCTCAGTCATTGGATCAGGTGGAGGGGTAGAGTTCTGTTGGTGCTTGTTGTTCGGAATTTCAGACATGTTGTTGAGACGTGTAGCAGAGAATACAGCTGGTGTAGACAAGGATGACAGTATTACTGACAGAGAACGTTCAATATGGTCAGAACTTCGGCGAATCAACCTAGATCCTGAGCGGGCCCAGGCAGAGTTCCTATGAAATGAGATAAAAAGTAAACACAAAAGTTTGTCCAGACATAGTTTTTTTTCTTTTTATGCAGGGAATGAAAGAAATGATATCTTTTGAAAATTTTCTCTCTCTTTTTTTTTTTTACCCCAATTTCAGTTATCATTTATTAAAAGGTGTAAAACCTTAACTCTATCATTTGTTTTGAGATTTTTCATTAAATTTCTTTGACTTGTTATTTTTTAGACTTGAACTTTTATTTTCATTTTAAACTGCCACTCTTGGACTCATTTTTTTTTGTTTTTTTTTTGGGATAATAAACAAACATTTTTCAAAATCAATATGATAATATACTTCTATTTCCTGCTACTATAGAAATAAGAGAAAAGAGGTATAACAAGACTTGTGTCCTCATTTTGGCAAATTATAATGCCCCATATATCGTTCTTTTATATAGTGGTCTGCATCTATTGATTACATCTAAGTGCTGAAACCACAAAAGAAAAGATTAAATGCAAAAGGGGCTGCACCCGAAGGTTGCCTACGTATCTCCATAAGTGGATTTGGATTTGGGGAAGTTTTTTCCGGTGATGATTGATTTTTTTTTTTTTGGAGAATCAGGTCCAACGTAGTTCTGATATATGAAATTTCACATAATTTTTCTCTTTCTCTTTTTTTTTTTTTTTTTTTTGCAGCTGCACTAAAAAATGAGTTGCCTACATACCCCTTTTAGTACATTACATAGTAGAGAAAGCTAAGATAGATGCATTACAACATTGAATTTTTTGTTTATTTTTTAGAGATCAAGCCGCACGTAGCTCTACCTACAAAACACAATATAAAAGCTTTTAAACGAATCAGGTACTTCTCAAACTTTTTTCAGACTTCAGTTTGTCGGGCGCCAAGCCATATGTTTTCCTGTTTGAATACGTCTGTTCCACCTCTTAGGATTAGACTAATGTGATGTACTCGGGTTCTTCTCAACTTTTTCCGAGTTCAGTTTGCTAGGCGCTAGGCCATGTATTCTCCTGTTTGAATACATCCATTCCACCTCTTAGGATTAGCCTAATTTGAAGTACCTGAAATGTACACACCAACAATGTTAGTCAATGACTGATGAATTTTTCTTTATATGCGTTTTTAAGAGGAAATGGAAGAATTTTTCCTTTTGTTTTTTTTTTTGAAATGTGATTATCCCTTTTGATTAGACACATTTTTTTTTTGTCAATTTTTTTTTACTAGACTTCTCGTGTTTTAGAACCACGTTATATTACATTCAAATTCCTAAACATGACGCGTTTTGAACTCGTGATTATGACTTGTCATTTTTAATTTTTTTTTTTTTTTTTTTTTGGGATTTCATATTTTCAAAACAGGATTCTTATTTTTTTTTTAAATCAATTTTATTTTTGGTAAAACCAATTTGAATGGAAAAGAATTATGAGATGAATGTGAGTTTTTTGAAAATGGGTGAGTACACACATTTTTTTTATGACACTTGTGATAAGTAAACAAAAAATACTCTTAATATTTCAATAATCATTTTAGCAGCAATTCAGCTATACTTAATGATTATTAAAATATTGACCGAATGAAAACAGACTGAAGAATTTTTTTTTATTTTTTTTATTTTTGAAAGTTTTTTTTTTCACATTATTCAATAACTGGAATAAATAAAGGACATTTACGCATTGATCCTTGTGTCCTAGAAGTCAACTAAAAAGTGATTCATTTAAGGAGAGATTATGTTAAATGGCCTCGAGTCACTTCCATTGTGTCCATCGAGGGTGGACGCTCCTCACAGAGCCGGCCGCAATAGCTCGCGGATGTAGGTTTTACGCCCTTAATTCATTAATTTGTCATTCTAAAATTTTAACCCTTGCCAATAGACAGAGGTATCAGACCTAATAAGAAAATGGTTAAAAAAGAGTGCACGTGTATGGATCGATTAAACTACCAAGCACACGTAATTTTCACATAAGCATGCTATATATAAAAATTAAATTCTGAATAGCTATGATTAGCTTTTTTATTTTATATACACCTGAAAAATAACGCATTGTTCAGGTTTAAACCTCTTATAATTCAAATGGAAGTATAGTCCCCAGCGGAGTCGCCAGCCTGTGGTATCCGATTTTTGACTGTCTTAATTAACGGTCTGAATCCCACGAAATCTCTCATGGGACTTTGAGTTTTAGAAAACTTGGAAGTCGCCACCCTATTAATATCTGAATAGGGACAGATTTATTTCATAATTCGTTTTCAAATCAATTTCAAGAAAAATCATTTAAAAGGATGATGACTTCATATGGATACGGCTTTTTTGAAAATTGGTCTTTCATACCATGAGATAGGGTTTGGGGTTTAGGTTAAGAGGTGCGAACGTCTGGAACTCGTCTCCTCTTCCGTTCTAAAGAATGGGTTTTCCATTTTAAAGTAATCATGGCTAATAAAAAGAAAGAAAATCACATAATTTGCACATATACACATTAACCATTTTTATTTAGGACCAATATATCATTTGTACATGGTAGGTTTGAGCACTGAAGTTGCACTACGTACCACTCATTGTGGGATTGGAATCCACTCATGGATCAAAACCGTCGTAGTTCGAGCATATGTCTCACCTAAATGGTCAATTCCACTGGGGAAAGAAGAGAGGGGAATAGATTATGAATAACTCACTTTTAGAATTAAACAAATCTATTTGAAATGAGGTAATCACTCCAATTAGTAATTAAAATGGAGTTAAGATAATCACTTTAATTAGAGATTAAATATGAAGGATTAAGATAACCACCTTAATTAGTGATTAATAAGGAAGGAAATAAGTAATCATCCTAATTAGTGATTATTCAAAGAAAGATAATTACCTTGATTAGTGATTAACAATGAAGATTAGGAAATAATCGCCCTAATTGATGATTGTTGAGGTTTAAGATAATTACTCTATTGGTGATTAAATATGATGAAAGGTTAAGCTAATCACCCTAATTGGTGGTTAATCAAGGTTAAGATAATCACTCTAATTAGTGATTAAATGAGAAGAATAATCGTCCTAATTAACGATTATTAGGGTGTAAAATAATCACTCTAATTAGTGATTAAAAATGAGCAGAATAATCGTCCTAATTAACGATTATTAGGATTTAAGGTAATCACTCTAATTAGTGATTTAAAGAAGTTTGTGTCAACTGCTCTAATTAGCGATTAATCGAGAATTGAAATAACCACCTTAATAGTGATCACGTTTATGATTTTCGAGAAGTCTTAGAAGGTTTGTTTCCTAATTGAAGGCTTTTGAGAAATAATCTTAATTAAAGATTATTAAGTCATTTGGAGAGAAATGATCAATTTGAGATTGAATTTGGAGATTTGTGTTTGGCTAATTGGAATTTGGCCATTTAAAGCGAGACACGTGAAACAGCCTAAAATCAATTTGGAGATCATAATTACCAATCTAATTATGTCAAATTATATGATTAATCCATTTGAATATGGAGAACACATTTTTAAAATGTAAGATAGATCATCATACAATTTAACTTAGTTAGATTTGCAATTTTTTCTCTTAATTGAGATTGGGTCATTTGATTCAGATACTATGATATATTGGCCCAACATGCAATATTTGTAACATTGGTTGCTCATTTTATTAAAAAGATTTGTGGAATTATTTATGAAAATTATGCATAAACATCTCCATGTTTTTTATTAATTGAGTGATGCAATAACTATTCACAAAGAATAATTATTACAACAATATGTACAAAAACTATGATCTATACAAATCTTCAATCTTGATCTTCACCATGATGCTCCTTGATCTTCACCTCCTTGAATGAGCTTTGGAATTCATGTTTGTTTATATACTTGGGAAAATTAAAGATTAATTAACCTCTTTGATTTTGATTTTTATGACAATTTTGATTGATTTTTATTTACATGATCAAATGAGTCATTTTAAGATAAACTTAATGAATTCATGATTTTTTATCCACATCTTCGTATGAAAAGAAACATTTTTTTTATATGAAAGTTGAATTAATTACTTCGTTTCATTTTCCAGATTGCCTTTTTGTTCTTGTACTGACTTACAAAAATCATAACTTTATGTACAAAATGTTAACTGGAGCATATGATACATCTATGGATAGGCCGGTAAGTTCTTTATGTTATATAAAAATTTCATAAGTTTTTAGTGACCACTTGAATTATGGTAAATTTTATACTCAAACTGGTCAAAACAGGACCTTTATTTAATTTGTTCTTTGAGATCCGACTTATTGAACTTATTTTGAAGTGAAATTTGGTATGAACATTTTAGAAGTGAAAAGACAGTTTTAAGACCATTTTTTATTTATTTTCCTAACTGAAGAGAAAATCAGTATTCTGAAATTTAGTGATTTGCATGAATGATTTTCTAAAAATGATGTAAAATTGTATAAAATTCATATGAACATGATTTTTATATTTTGGGAAAGCCACTGATGTTTTATTTAAACTTGATGTTTTTAGTTTTGTCTAAATGATTTTATTTTTTAACTTTATTGACAGAACAAACCTAGGTGGTGCTGGATAAAATCAGTTTTTCAGAACAAAGTTATATGATTTTTAATTATTTACACAAAGTTCGTTTTTTTATAAATTCCAAAGCCCAATTGCTGGAAACATCTTGCACTTCATAGTAAAAATATTAAAGCCAGGTGAACTAATTAGTTAATGCAGACGAAAAAATGAAATAATATAGGAAAGTAAAACTGAATATAATTACAGCATCATTCTTTTTTTATGGAGATGTTTATACACAACTTTTCTTGAATTTTTTTATGAAAACATTTTTTGTGATGAACAACAACTTGATTAAGGAAAATCACATAATCACATTGTTTACTAAAAGTCACCCCATTAGAGGTGACTATTCTAGGTGGGGTGATTTAAGGTTGGGAACCTATTAGGACTTCCACATACCCAAATCACTCCAAAGATTAAAAAAATGATAAGAAGAAAACAAGGAGAAATTTAGTAGATGATTAAGAAGATAATAAAAAAAAAAAAAAAAAAACCTTCAACTTTACCTTGCTAGCTTAATGATGCACTTCCTTTTTGCAAATTTTTCTACTTTTTTTTGTGATTTTCTTAATTTCTAGGTGAGTTTCTAAATGTTCTTAATTACTAACTTAAACCCTTTTTTGTGTGTTTTTTCTTCTTTTGATGAACTTCTTTACTTACTAATTATCTTACTAACTTTTCTTTCTTTTCTTAAGTGTGATTTTTTTAGAGGAAAGGAGTAGAGAAGATGAGAGAAATAGTGAAGTTAAGTTGAACTCTTTTCAACTTGGATTTGAAGTAGAAAAAGTAGGGTATTTATAGAGAAATGAAGGAGATAAACTAGGCTTTTAAAGAGGTAGAAAATCAGATTTTTCACCCAAAAAATCTGATTCTCTTCATCCTTAATCACCCTAATGACATCACTCTAATGACCTCACCCTAATGACATCATCAAATCTCTTTCGAAACACAAATATTCTTATTCTTTTTTGGATTTTCTCATAAATGAAGCAAAATCAGATTTTCAGAAAATATTCTTCCCAAAACATCCTAATACGTAAAAAAAATGCATTGAAAAACGTGCAAAACCAACTGATTAGGGTGTTGCGCCTAGCACAGGAAGCTGCACTAGGCACAGCACTTTGCGCTAGGCGCAAGGCCCTGCGTCTGACGCAGGCCACACTTGTGCGCTAGGCGCACAATCATGCGTCTAGCGCATGATTGTGTGCTTGGCGCACACTCAAATCTTCCGGAAAAAATCCGGATTTCCCCCCTCTTACACATGGGATTTGATTCTTATTCTCACATCTTTTCATGATTCTTATTCTCTAACTAAAAGATAAATGATGTGTTTAGTGAATAAAGAATATATTCTTATTCTTTATCCAATGAACAATGACTTGACCATCAAGAAAACTGGTTAATGTTTGTTTTTGGATGCGACTAAATTCCCGACGCCTAATCGCGACTCGTTTTTATTTTTCCGAAAGACTAACTTGCGACAATTAATGAAAACTCGTCAAATTAATAAAGATGAGCATGATTATAATATGAATCATTTTATTAAAACGGTGGTTGTAGTTATTGACTACGACTCACGAAAATTATACTTGTAAGCCGAAACTGTATGACTAATATGCAAACAATAAAAAAATCGTGCGATGGAATGAAACTCGCGCTCCGGGGTGCGCGCTCCACGATGCATGACGATTTCGTTATTTTTATTTTTCAAAACCTTTATTTATCTGAAAAAGGGGTTCTATCCAATGAAGGGGTTCGAAATTTGGTGTCTACACTCCCTAGCCATGCATGGAGCATGCATATCGGTCAAATGAAACGCAGGATGCTTCGGGCTAAAATTTGAACATAGAATGAAAATAGTAAGGGGAAATTTTAGTCCAAGTAACCAAGTCAATTGTTTTCTTCCACATCAACCATATTCCACCTTTTAACCTAGAGGTGATCATTTGCAGGTTTGGGCGGGTTGCGGGCCGGGCCTTACCAAAAAATTTGTCCAACTGGCCTAATATGTCTAGTCCAAGCCCTTTTATGCGGGCTTACTTACTTGTCCATGACCGGCCTAATAAACGGGGGGGCTTGCCCACGGGCCTAATGGGCCTATTAATACTTTTATTTTTTTCCAAATACTCTAGTTAATTTCCTTTACTATTTATAGATTAAAGCATAATTTTGATTAAAATAGAAAAAAAGTCGTAAGATAAAGAGAAAGTTAAAAATATTCGTAACAAAAATGTTAGAGGACGACAAATTATTAAGAAACTAAGTTAGTAAAGGTAAGAATAAAGACAATTATGTGTTACCAAAGCTATATTAGTGCAAAAGATAAATCAACACTAAATTAGTTTGATAAAAAATTATATTTCATAGAAAATAGATATTATGATAAACGGGCCGGGCGGGCTTGCCCGCGGTATATTTGAGGTTGTCCATATCCGCCCATTAATATTAGCGGGCCCAGCTTCGCCCGCCCATTTAGAATTTTTTTTTCAAAGTTTGTTGTCCAATCCAGCAACTTTAGCGGGCCAGGTTGGGTGGGCTTAGCGGGTCGTTCCGTCCGTGAACATCTCTATTTTAACCCATGAGGAGGAATAGCTTTGAAATTTTGACAGTCCTCAGCCTTAGTTTCAAGGAAAATGAAAAGAGAAAGCTTATGGAAGTGAACAACGTCCCATGCATGTGGAACAAAAGCATCGTTCGAGGCTCCTCTTAACAATCCAAACTATAATCTTCATTTTTATGTTGGGAAATGGTTTGGGACCATTAACATCCATCGCTTCTTTCCCTTTCTTCGATAAACTCGGCATGTATTCCTTCCAATCCTCCCAAATTGGATACATTCCCATTCCCCACGTATCAGGGAGACTGATCGGAGTTACTAATGCATTTATCTACAACTTTTCCTTCACAAACATTGTGTAACACTCCGTCCTTTTATAAACACAATATAATGAAAATAAAACATTTTATTAAAGAAATAGCGATAGCAGAAATATCGCCTGACGGAAATGTCACTCTAAACGAAGGTTAAACTAAACTAAATAAAAATAAAACGCAATTAAATTAATCCAAGATATCCATAAAGAGGCAAAAAAACCTCATAAACCCAATGTAGTAAATATAAAATAAAATAAGATGTCTCAAAAAATCCTAGCTATAGATAGCCTTCTCTCATTGCCCATAATACGAAATAATCACCTACAAAATATATCAACAAACATCCACAATTAGCGGGGAGTAAGTAATAGCTCTCCCAATCCATTTAAGATTCATATAAGAGTTATAAAAGTTTTAACAATCAAGTCATATACAATACCTCACAAATACACTTCAAATAATCAATTAAACAAATAAATAATTAAATACAACAAAGATTACACAACATGCTAATTACAAATAGGGTAAAAATCATAACAGAATAAGTAGATAAATAGATAAATATACATATGAACTCAAGGATCAATAAAATTAACCTTCAAAAATAATTAAAATAATAATATGAATGATATAAATGATAATGATAAAGCTTCCAAAATAATCCCTGTTAGCACGTTTGGGAAGCAACTGAACGTAAGTGGATCGCAACCCACTGTTCCTACATGCTTATAGTATTAGGAGGACCCTACTCGCCTATGTCTAGTATGGCCACACCGTGATGCGAGATAGTACCCTGCTCAGTACTTCTCGACTTCTCAGACAACAACTAATAACCAAGACAGACCTACATACCCTGCTCCGTACGTAAGTATAAACAATGTACCCTGCTCAGTACACAGTGATTGTTCATTCCTAGGAGACCCCGCCGTCTCACTAGTCATCATCCTCAAACAAACAAAATAAATAGTAAATAATATAATTTCATCATCTGCATAATGTCATTCCAGGTCTTGCATCAAATTTCAAGAATCTAGGGCATTAATTCATCAATTCCAAACTGCAAGAATTTTAGGGACTAAACCCATCAATTCCATTTCAAAACAACTACATAATATTCTTACAAATAAAAATAGTAATATATCTCCAAATTAGTCTAACTCATCATTAAACTATAAAATAATAGAACTACTTATAATAATAACCTGAAAATAATTTCAAGAACTCAAAATAACATAACACACTTATAAACCACTCCAAATAAAAAATGTCTTGGAAACTTGGATGAATGAGAAATGCTCGAAGCACCACTAAATTTCTTCTTCTTAGGACACACAAATGCCTTATGTCCAACTTCACAACAATTATAGCAGACTATGGTGGTACCCTCAAAGTTCTTTCCCGGCTGCCATGACTTCTTGCAATTGCGACATAGAGAGGAATCATAAGCTTGATGGAATTTGTCATCGGAACCCTTGGCCTCATATTCAGACTTTTTCGTTCTAAATTAGTGCCTAAACTGATTTCTTGATATTGTCATCTTCTTTCCCTTGAATTGAAGCGTAGACGATACTACGAGCTCTCTCATAAGCCCCCTGGAAGGTAGCCACTCCATAACTGAGTACGTGAGTCCTTACCCTAGGTTCCGTTCTCTTGATGTACCTCTTCACTTTCTCCGCTTCGATAGGGATAACAGTATTAGCAAACCTCGATGATTTGGTGAACTTGTTCGTGTACTCCTGAATTGACAAGGTCCCCTAAGACAGCATAAGATCCTCTTCTTGCTTCTGCCAGCGAAGCGCATCAGGATAAAACATCTCTTTTAGCTTCTAAGTAAACTGAGTCCAACCAAACCCTAGGGTAGCAACAAAATTATCTCTTACTGTGCTCCACCAATTATCAGCCTCCATCTTCAAGTAGTAGGTACCAATGGGAACCATCTCCCAGCAGGGCATCCTGTAGCTGCAAATAACTTTTCAGTCTCTCGCAGCCAACTCTCCAAAATAACAGGATCAGCAACACCCTCAAAAAGTCGGTCGTCGATGACGGTTGAATCGATCAAACATAGACTGCCTATTTGGAGGAGCAATGTCACGGCTAGCCAAAGAAATGATGGCATTTTCCAATGCCTGGCGCCTATGATGCGAAGCTTCCTTGCGAGCCCTCATGCTACGTCGAGGAGGCATACTATAAGGAAGAATAGTGTTAGTTCCTATAAGCACACATCAGAAAAGCACATAGCATGTTAGTTAATATAATAGTTTCCAAGGATTTCTTCCAACACAAGTAACTCTAACTAAGTACTTTTCTTGAAGCCTAAGATACTAATAGTCATAGTTACAACAACTACACGTTTCACTTAGGATATGTAGCAACTCAATGAGAGTTTTTGGATCATTTGCTCTGATACCAACTGTAACACTTCGTCCTTTTATAAACATAATATAATGAAAATAAAACATTTTATTTTAGAAATAGCGATAGCAGAAATATCGCCTGACGGAAATGTCACTCTAAACGAAGGTAAAACTAAACTAAATAAAAATAAAACTCAATTGAATTAATCCAGGATATCCAAAAGGAGGCAAAACAACCTCATAAATCCAATGTAGTAAATATAAAATAAAATAAGATTTCTCAAAAAATCCTAGATAGCCTTCTCTTTATACCCATAATACGAAATAATCACCTGCAAAATATATCAACAAACATCCACAATTAGTGGGGAGTAACTAACAGCTCTCCAAACCCAATTAGGATCCATATAAGTGTTATAAAGTTTTTACAATCAAGTCATACACAAAACCTCACATATACACTTCAAATAATCATATAAACAAATAAATAAATAAAGACAACAAAGACAACACAACATGCTAATTACAAATAGGATAAAGATCATAAAGGAATTATAAGTAGATAAATATACATATGAGCTCAAGGATCAATAAAATAAACCTTCTTAAATGATAATGATAACACTTCCAAAATAATCTTTTTAACACGTTTGAGGAGGAACTGAAAGTAAGTGGATCGCAACACACTGTTCCTACATGGTTATTGTAGACACAAAATCGTGTCTCCCCATTTAGTACCCTATAATGACTAATACTATGCTCTAATTGGTCCGGATCGAGTAAAGAGTAAAGAACGAGTTTAGAATAAAATGTTTTAAGCCCAAACCGTTTTCTAATCCATTTCCGAAAACTTTTTTATAACTAGTTTTACTAAACCTACTTTCTAAAACGTTTTTAAATAACCTTTTAAGGGCCCATCTTTGAAAACCTTTAAAAAAGAGTTTTATGAAAGCCCATTTTATAAAACCCATTTCTAGCCCAATTTAATTAATAGAATTACTTAATTATTTTAACTAATTTTATAAATAAAAATATCTTTTATAAAAAATCATCTTTCTCCAAGTGTTTTTAAATATTTTTTTATCTAACTCTTTTCTAAAATATTTTTAATAAAATTCTTTTAGAAATCTATTATCTTTTAAAAACCTTTTGCTTCCCAACCACCTTAAACCTATATATATACTCCTAAATCTCTCACCTCTCTCACCATAAACCCACGGCACCTCCGAATACATCATACGGCCATCTGACAAATCCTCCACCGCCTCTTACTTCGTCTAACATCCTGACTATCCTCCTAATACCCATGACTAGCAACTCCCACATTACTATTCATCACCCAACCATATAACTCTCAACATCTGCACCACTAATTTCTTTCTCACAATTTTCATCACCTTGGTAAGTGGGTAATTAATTCATCCAAAACCTGCAGATGCTACATCATACAAACAAATATTACCACCTGATCAATTATACCATTCACGCCTAGTCTAACATCGACAAAATCAAGAACTTATCTTTTCTTATACAAAGTCCACGCAATATATTATAACGCAAGGTTTTACAAAACACAAATCTTTTTGAATATTCGTTCTACATTCAATTTTCCGAGATCCGTACAAATCAACGACTCCGGACGGTGGTATAATTTATGAGGGTCAACTAAATAAACTACCTTTATTTTATTTATTATTTTCTTGAAGTTACTAACATGATGTAGGTTATTAATATATTCCTGTGATTGTAAGTATTGTATATATTATACTAACTCCCTCCAATTTTTTCTTTTCTTATTTTTATTTATTTTCATACATTATTATATGGCTGCCTGATTGTTCTATACATATTATTATGATTGTCTTGCATGATTTTTATCACCCACATGTTCTTATTGGTAAACAAGACCTAAAGAACTGTTCTAATTAATTCAGATAATTTGGACAACCTGCTAGGAACCTTGTAATATGATTGCATGATAATTTATCACTAAAAAATTAGTCTTTTATGTGTTTCTTGAACCAATCTAGATTAATTATTTTTAGGGTGCTTAAAACATTACTCCCTCCGTCCCAGAAAGATCTGAACATTTGTTAGGACACGTAGTTTAAGGTGATAAGTTGTGGTGTGATTATCAAATATTATTTTATTTAAAAAGTAGATGTGATAGGAGTTGGTGGGGTATTTTTTATTAGAGGAGAGAGAAAGTTGGGTAACTTTTTATTGATAAAAGGTAGAGTGTGGGCCAAAGATGTGTAAAAGAAATAATATATTAATGGTGGGACCATACCAAGAATAGAAGTGTTCAAATTAATTTGGGACAAACATAAAAGGAAAGTGTTTAGACTATTATGGGACGGAGGTAGTATATGATTATTCTTAGGCACAAAATTTGTTGTGAATCGATATTTAGTAAAAGCTAGCAATGGGCAACATAGTTCCTGACTGCGTTGTACCCTCACCCCCCGAACTCAATCTTTGGTTTATTTTGACCATCTATAGAGTCAAGACGGGGAAATCTACATTGGATAAGTCCCTAAGATGTCCCTATCGTTTCAATATCCAATTAGGTTTATTATTCTTCCTTTAAAGAATTGTTGGCGACTTCAAAAATATATTTTAAATAAAACCTTAACAATGGGGTAGTCAAATAAACGAGCTCCCACCGCGTGTAGGCATTAAAGCAATTAAAAATCCACGCCTACAATTTGGCGACTTCACTGGGGAGGATTTTTAAAAATGGATTTTTTTGAATGAGTGGGTAAAATTTGAAAAATACGATTCATTCTATTTTTATGCCTTTGAATAATATACTGTTTTGCATATGAATGACTTTTGTTTAGCCACAATAAGGACAATATACCTTGCCTCATTAGCACATTTCTGTGTGTGAGGTCACCCCCGGGGTGGTTTGCGCTTTGTCCTTCCAAAAAGCAGAGCGATAGTGTTGGATCTTAGTCATAAGCAAACCTACCCAACCATGGCATTGTTCTCTTGTTCCTGACTTGAGAACTGGAGTGCGTCTTACATGTGGCCACCCCTTTAAGCAGGGGTTCGAAGCGTGGGATCAATCTCTTAGTCATGGACCCTTTCAGCCTTAACCTAAACCTAACCAATAGTTAAATGTAGAACTGGACTTTAGGTTGAGAACTTTGCATATTATTATCATACTTGTGCATCTTTATCTGTGAGTGCTTTTAATTGCTTAGTATTATACACGTTTCCAGTCGAATGTTGTCAAACAAATTTACGCGTTACAAAATGGTAAAATCGAAGTGTGTTGGAGCTGCGAGCTGCGCATTTGGAGTGCGTCCAACGACACCTTACTGCGTCCCATGCTGGAGGATTGCATGATGCGCACTTTCTGGCGTCTAGCGCGGTGGATAACGCGTCGCGCGCATCCCATTCTCGCGTCATGCGCATTGTATTGCGCCCAGCGCAATTTCTTGCTTCTTGCCACTAAAGGAAAAAAGCCCAAGGGATGCGGTCAAAAAGGGCCCAAGGGCTGCGTTTTTTTACCGCAGCCATTGGAGCAAGCAGCCCTTGGCATTTAGGAAGGGCTGCTGTCCGAGAAAAAACCGCAGCCCTTGGTGGGTAAAGGGTTGTGATTTTTGCCCATGCCGCAGCACTTGTGGACCAAAAAAAATATTTCTTTTTTGCATTTTTTTGCCCAAAATGATCCCCAAACAATTATATATATATAAAAGTATAATTTTTCATTACAAATTATATTTATTATACAAAAATATAGGAAGTTACAAAAATATTAATTAGCAGGCCACAACTTTGCCTCTGGATCTTCTTCACTAGAACTGATGACAAGGACTGTGATGGCAACCATGCAGCCCTGATGCTTCAAAGATCAAAACTGTTAGTAACTTTTGCTTTCTTCATATCCCTCGTCATTATCTCCTCTGCATCACCAAATTTTCTGTTGATGCACAATTTACATCATGTGAAAATTGGGGAAGAAAAAACCACAAGAAATTCCAATTACAATATTCCATTACCCCATATGTGACTCAAGCTGCCCCAAAGCACACATGGCTGCCAACATAACTTCTTCAGGTGACATAATGCATGCCCCAAAGTAATGTCACATGTGGAACACTGAAATCCTTCTTCTCAGACGATTCAGCAATCACCATAATTCTAATACAACTCCTTTGCCGCATTAAAGTCCCTCTTGGCATGCAAGAATACTCCATATAACAAAGATGCATTGCCTACACAATATGGCAAGCTCTAAGGCGTTATATAGACTGATTAGACTAAGGCATCCATAATAAGCACCAAAATATGAAATCTCACCAATGCAGCTTTCAGTTTAGAAACATTATTTCTTTGAGCATCTCGTAAGTATCAGAGACAAGGTCATATTATTAGCATACTCATAATTGATGAATTTTATTCCTCTTATTTGATATCATGAGATCCTACTGGGAGACAAATAAAATATTGATGCCATGTAAATAATAAAGATTTGGTCCAAGACTATCACTTGGATGTCATGTAGATAAAATAGTAAAGATCTGATCCACTATCTTTTAAAAGGGAGAGGCCGTAATTCTTTAAATTGGATCCTAAGAAGTGATATAAATATTGAAATAAGCCTTCCATAATCAACCATAAATCATATAATTAATAGACTTTGTAATAAGGACTAAAGTGATTAAGCAGATTCTCGTAGACAACACACCTCCAGTTGCCACAACAATACAATTCAAAATCGTAGATAAGTATCGAAAATTTGATGGCAATATCCAGCTTGTATTTGAACTTTGAAGCCACAATATACCATGTCTATCACTCTATCTTTAATTTATACACCTTTAAGGTTAGAAACATTATTTCTTTGAGCATCTCGTAAGTATCAGAGACAAGATCATATTATTAGCATACTCATATTTTATGAATTTCATTCCTCTTAGGGCATCCTTCAAAGAAGCCCTTGGCTACAACCAAAAATCCAGTCATAATCAGTCCAAAAGAAACCAACATCCTGTATAAAGAACAATCTCAAATGAATTTACGCCATTCATATATCAAATCATCTTCTAAAGCAGAATACAAGTTTGAGAAAAAGATGTGCATATGATCGGGAACTTACGCCATTCATATAGCAAATCATCTTCTCAAATGAACTTACGCAATTCACATAGCAAACCAAGTTCCAGATTGAGCCCAACAAGTGCTTCCATTGCAACAACTACAACAAGAAATAATTTGTAAAATAGAACTGTTTAAGGGAACTGATTCACCCAGATAATAACAAAATTGAATTGTTTGATCATTGAGTTTACCTCTTCCAAAAAAAGAGCAACTTAAATCCTGTATCACCAGCAAGGCACGCGTAGCTTCATCAGTATCCCCCCTAAACCAAATCAAAACTAGCAAAAGTATTAGCCTCAACCATCATCTAAGCAACTGATTTAAGAAAACTAGAAATGATAAACAGGTCAGGGGTTGTGGTGGCTGTGCTATGGCGTTCTCTAATTATCAAGCAAACTAAATAAACTTCTTCAACGGTTTATTGACAATAAATCGCTCATTACAATATAAATTGCAACTCTAGGTCATAAAATTTCTAAGATATCTAGTTCAAATCTGCATTAATGTACATTACATGAAGAAAGGTCGACATTACTATAAACTCCTGTCATCAAATTAATACACCAATTTTGTTGTATAATAGCAAGCTAGTACCTGTAAATAATTTCCTCAGGAACATACTACTTCGACCTCCTGAGTCCGAGAACATCATAATAAGCAATTCCTATAGTATGAGAAATAGACATAATTAGAAATACTACCAAAGTGAATCCTAAGCACTTCATTAGATAGCTATTGCAGCTTAAATCATGAAAAAATGGATAAGCATGATTTTGAACAATGTAGCCAATAAGTCTATCAAGGAACTTCTAACTTAAACTAAAATGAAGTCCACAAATCTCCCGATTTTGACAGAATTAACAACAGATTCTCATAATTATTCTTGATAATCTCTATCAGTATGCGATAAATTTCGCATGAATTGCATCATTAATTCAACTTTAACATTTGATTTTTGCTTTTTCAGATATCGAATTAGGTCATTCTGTAACATTATATCAATAAAAAAATTGGTGATCGTCAAAAATCAACATAACATTCATCAAAATATGCAGAACATATATACCAAAAAAGAATTTATAAACAAATTTATAGAAATTGGAAAATTACTTGTCTATAATTACGAACAAAATTGCAGATATGATGATCGAATTTTGCAGAAATTGAAAGATGAAAATTAACGGGATTCAGAGGGAGAAGGTGAATACTAGTTTTGAAAAAACATAAATCTGAAACGAAAATTACCAATAACCAAATAAACAATATAAAAAACATAAATCTGAAACGAAAATTAGCAATAACGAACAGTCTTGCAGCGGGAACAACGAGTGGAGGTGAGAGAAGAACAAACAGCGCATTCATAACTAGGCTTCATCACAACAGTAGAATTACAAAATGTCCCTGAAACGCATCGAAATCCATTGTAGCATCTCGAGAATCGAAAACCTCCATTTTCTCCGGCTCATCATTCTTCAAATTAAAGTCCACCGTACAACCACCGTAAAAATCAAGAGCGCCAGCGCTAGTAGCACCGGAATCCCCAGCATTTACCGAAATTACCCCGCGCCCAAAATCAACCTAATCAGAATCCCTAGAATCACGGCCTCACACATAAAGTCGTCGATGCCAATCGTTGATTGTATAGGCGACGACGACGGATTTGGTGGTGTGTGAGGAGGACAAACGAGGGAGTGTGGTGGTCGTGAGATTTGTGAGAGGAAACCCTAGCACCCTTTGTGAGAGAGGAGAAAGAATGTGTGAGAGAGAGAGAGAGAGGAGACTGTGAGGATTAATTTGCTCAAGTTTACTGCACTGTACATTTCATTTGAAAGCGGCCCAGCCCACTGAATTAATAATAAAGGGCTGCAGTTAGCCCAATAACCGCAACCCTTAAATTCTTATCTTCTTTTATTTTTCGCGGGTGGATTAAGGGTTGCGGTTAGCCCAAAAAGCGCAATCCTTAGTTCCCAAGGGCTGCATTTTCAGATAACCGTAGCCCTTGCAATGCAGCCCTTAGTCTTTTTTCCTCTAGTGTGCGTTTGATATTATGCGTACTCGGTTTCAGCATTACTGGTTAAGCTTAGTGTCCAACTTTGTCCCTATCTTCTAATTTTCAAAAACACAATCTAAATATCTCATATCTCAAAAAAAAACAAATATCCATCTCAAAAATATTTTCAATCTCTAATCTCCTATCTATTTCGAAAATTCTATCCCCATCTTTTGCCAAACTGTATCTCCCATCTTTTATTCAAAAATCATTCTCCTATCTTTTAAAAAATTTCATCCCATCTTAAATCTCCTATCTACTTCAAAAGTTCTATCTCCACCTTCTTTTTTCAAAAAAAAAAAATCTCTTCATCTTTTTTCCCATCACCTATTATTTTAAAAAACTCATCCATTATCCTATCTCCTATCTTTTCATGTATGTTATCCATCCTTTTTGTGCCCATCATTAGGATTCCTTTTATTGTCCATCTTGTTGTAAAAGTCTCATCCACTTAGGAATTATAGCTGCACTAGAAGTCCGTCTGACCCAAATGTCTAGATTCATCCAATTTCACTCCATTTAGAGTTCTTCACCTCATCTAACTCTATTCATGTTAGGAGTCTTAACCCTGTCTAGGTTCACCCATCTAAGAAGTCTAGGGTCGTTAGAATCCCATCCATCCTAGCTAGAAGTCTATAATCCATAGAAAGTCCATGCATAATAGGAGTCTAAAACCATTAGAATTATGTCAATCTTAGGAGTCTAAATCCATTAGAATTCCATCCATCTTAGGAATCTAAATCCGTTAGAATTCCGTTCATCTTAGGAGTCTTAAATCCATTAGAGTTCCATCCACATTAGGAGTCTAAGCCAATTCGAATTCCGTACATTTTAGGAGTCTAAGCCAATTCGAATTCCGTGCATTTTAGGAGTCTAGGTCCCTAGAGTCTCATGCATATTAGGAGTCCATCATCCTTAAAATCTTGCCAAGTCTAATGTCTGAAGTCGTTAGAAGTCTATCAAGTCTAGGATTCTGAAGTCATTAGAATTTCGTATCAGTTAGGACTGCATTCATACTAGAATCCTTTTTGCATTGCATAGTCAATCATTCATACACTTCATACATAACTAGAGTTATTCGGCATTTAGGTGTCCCATTGTATCCATACTCTCCATTTCATCTCATGCAATCCGCATTTAGTAGTCCTGAACTACAAGTGATCTAATTCCCTCTTTTGGGATATGTAGGCAGCCTTTACAGGTTCAAATGCATAGATTGAGTCATGCATCATGCATTAGGTCTAGGTGCATTCAAAAAAAAAAACCATCATGCATTTAGGATATCCAGATTCGTTCCTAGAAGCTCAACTTTTTAAAACATACATTCTTTCATTCCATTTCTCTCTCTCCATCATCATTCTATCTCTAAATCTCCTTTGATGATCTATGTAGAATTCAAGATACGTTAAAATGGGCAGTCCATCGAATACCGAACAACAACTTGCTGAAACGGCTAGAGCTTTAGCCAAGCTATCTAGCATGATGGAAGAAATAGCTATAAAGCTTAAGAAGATCGAGTATGGTGAGTCTCCTGGATTCCACAAGACAATGAAGAGTATTGTTCATAGTGTAACCAATGCAAATTCCTATTTTCAGCCCATTGATAACACCAAACTGAAAGGGAAACTTCCTGAAGAGTTCTCTACAACTGAAATCCCTAAATTTAAACCAATTGATAATCCAAAGTATCATTTAAGGAACTTCCGTGCAACAATGATCATCAAATTGGTTGACCCTGAACTTTACACAATGGTATTCCCAATGTCGCTGGACCCAATCTGTCAAAATTGGTTCTATTCCATAGACCCCAAGCAAACTGAAACTTGGGAAGGCCTAGCTATTGCTTTCATGAAACAATATGGACCGAGCGCACAAATGCAAACCACCCTTAGAGAACTCGAGGTTCTTAAACAAGGTGAAAATGAGGGTTTTACCACTTATCTGAATAGGTGGAGAGAGAAATCAACCCATATGGTATCAAGGCCTGCTGAAAAAGACTTGGTACGAATATTCGTTTCTAACCTCCTCCCTTAATACAAAAATCACCTCAAATACTTAGGTCATGATAGCTTCGCAAGAGTATATAACGTGGGTATCCAGATTGAGAATGATTTGCTGAAAAATACGGAAGATAATGACCTCAATGTCATAGAAGTAGACATATTTCCGAGCTCAATCACTCATTAAGACATTTGGACTCGCTTAGGTCCAATCAGCACGAAAAAAATACACTTCTTCTCTTTTCATGTAGAGAGAGACCTCATGAAGATCGAAAAAATGAAGTTGTCTCGTCACGTGACGTAGGAGTCTAGACTTATGATTTCATTTTCTGTTTCGTTTCTCTTATTTTTCCCAGTGTAATATAGGATTTTCCCTCTGATTGCATGTACTCATGATTTTCAATTAATAAATGAGTATTTCATTTCTAACCTAGCACTAATGAGAATCAATGAAAATCACGATTGTCACCTTAAAAGAAATGAATTTCTAATTATCATGGCATTCCTCCCCTTCCTCGCAATGTTTTCTCCAATCCTTATCATGCATAACACCCCTTTCCCTTTAACCTACCTCATAGGAAGTACACTTGACAACAATTCAATGTAAAGGGCAAGTAAAAAAGAGCACCAAAACAAAAATAAAAATGAAGAAGCAAAAGCGAAATATGACAAAAAATATAAAAAAGAAGTGCAAAAATATCGAATAAAAAAAAAGATTAGCCCATCAATAGCTTTGTCAACTGTACTTTCTTTTACCTTCAACCTTCAAATATAAACCTCGAACTTCATCAAAGGCCTTGACCTCCATAACCAAAAACCATTACAAGTCAAATCATACCTCTATAATAAACCTTCGTTCAAGCAACCATGCACATTGCATTCCCATAAGCCATAAAAGACAAAATCCAAGCCCGCTAGGTCGAAAACACATAAGGGCGACTTACGCAAAAGTCATGGCATCTTCTCATTCACTAGTCCGAACTACGAACGGTCTGATTCTGCTAAAGATACGTAGGAAACCTCACCATGAGGTCCGACCGTTTCAAACCAAATTAAACCTAACCTACATCACTATCCACCCTTGCCAAAGACCTCTTTTAAATCAATGCTTAATTCAATGCCTAATTCATTGCAAATGGCTCCAGAGCAAAATGCTCGGCCACCAATTAAAATGTTAAGAGCTACAACTGGTCTGATTCCATCACGGATACGTAGGTAGCCTCTTTTAAGGCCCGACCATTTTAATTCAAAACATATTTTTAAGGCTTTCTTAGGCCCATGAGAAAAGCGCGATCACTCAAATCATGATTTTTTTAAATGCTCATCCCTATCCTTAGATTTTAGACTGGGATTCAAACCCGCATCATTTGGCCAACCTCATTGCATGAGTCGATTCATCATGACTCTACTTTTTCTTATTCTAATCACTTCCTTTTTCTATGCCACATTATCACTTCTAAGCCAACCTTAGCATAACATTTCAACACTCAGCACTATGACCGCGCCTCATCTTCTGAGTGTTCATTTCATTGGCCTTTCTTGTCTTCTCACCTTAGGAACCCTATATGGAATCTTTGGTCGAAACTTCCACTAAGCGTGACGAGATATCATCAAAGTCAAGCAATCAAGTTGGACACTTTATCAACTCCATCTTGCTGGGGGCTTCATCACTGGTCCACCTAGAAAATCATAGGCTCCAAGTCCATAGCAATTGAAATAAGGACTTCATTACAAGTCCATACATTGGGTTTTAAAACCTACACGGATACAGGATTGAACCTACCTTATGGGCTCACTTAGGCCCTTGGCATATACAACTCAAGCGCTACAAAAGCTCGTTCTATAATCCAACATAATCTATTAACTGAATAGATCATCCTTGGGCTCCATGTGTACCTTGATAAGGATTTCATTACGAGTCGATACAAAAGATCGTGGACTCTAGACCCATACGAGATCATAACTGTTTTATGAGCTCGCTTAGGCCCAACAACAACTACAACACATTTCGAATCAAACATAGCTTACATGGATCATCCTTGGGAGCTCCCCCTTTCTTCTCTTTCGAAAATGGATTTCTAAAATGAAAATTTGAGCTTCTAATGGAACGATCAAATCATATCATCTGCATTAGTGTCATATCATCTTCATTAGTGTCACATCTCTACATTTGCATTACACATCTGCATCATCCAGACATTGTGTCAAGCATTGCGTCCTTCGTCCTCAGCCATAGGATTCTATCATAAGTCATGGACTTGCACACACACGCGCACACATGTATGCACACACTATAACACCTTTAAGTCAATTCAAGTGAAGTGAAGTCAAGTCAAGTCAATTTAAGTCAAGTCAAGTCAAATCAAGTTAAGTCAAGTCAGTTCCTATCCATACACTAGCACCCACATCACGGGACACATGCATGTCCCGTAATTATTTATCTGTATATATGTGTATTCTTTTTATTTACAGGTAACCAACATTAAACCTTCAATCAATAGGCGACATACCACCGCCTAGTCTGTGGACCACCTTCAATCATGAGGCGACATACCACCGCCTGGTCTGCGGACCACCTTCAATCAAGAGGCGACATACCACCGCATGGTCTGCGGACCACCTTCAATCAAGAGGCGACATACCACCGCCTGGTCTGCGGACCACCTTCAATCAAGAGGCGACATACCACCGCCTGGTCTGCGGACCACCTTCAATCAATAGGCGACATACCACCGCTGGTCTGCGGGCCACCTTCAATCAAGAGGCGACATACCACCGTCTAGTCTACGGACCACGTTCAATCAAGGAGGCGACATACCACCACCAGGTCTGCAGACCATCATCAATCAAAGAGGCGACATACCACCGCCAGGTCTGCGGACCATCATTAATCAAAGACGCGACATACCACCGCCGAGTCCACAAACTATTATCAATCGAGACAGCATAACTCCGACATGAGCCGGGCCAGATTTAGCTAATGACACCTTCTTTCACACCATCTCATTTTTACATATTAACAAATATGATTCACACATGCCAGTTCCTGAAGCTTTTGCTTGTTTTGCAGGTACCGGCGTAAAAGATTGATTTTGGATTGCAGAACATCTAGAATCAATCTCTGTCCCGACACGTATATATACTTTGACTTTCAGTTTTAAAAACCTCAGTCAAAGTGGGGGCTTCTGTAGACACATAATCGTGTCTCCCCATTTAGTACCCTATGATGACTAATACCCTGCTCCAATTGGTCCGGATAGAGGAAAGAGTAAAGAACGAGTCTAAAATAAAATGTTTTAAGCCCAAACCATTTTCTAATCCATTTTTCGAAACCTTTTTTATAACTAGTTTTACTAAACCTCCTTTCTAAAACGTTTTTAAGTACCCTTTTAAAGGCCCATCACTGAAAACCTTCTAAAAATAGTTTTATGAAAGCCCATTTTATAAAGCCCATTTATAGCCCAATTGAATTAATAGAATTAATAAATTATTTTAATTAATTTCATTAATAAAAATATCTTTTATAAAAAAATCATCTTTCTCCAAGTGTTTTTAAATATTTTTTATCTAACTCTTTTCTAAAATCTTTTTAATAAAAATCTTTTAGAAATCTATTATCTTTAAAAAACCTATTGCTTCCCAACCACCCTAAATCTATAAATAAATAAATAAATAAATAAATAAATATATATATATATATATATATATATATATATATATATATATATATATATATATATATATATATATATATTACTGTTCTAATAATCAATCTGGATGATCGAACAAGAACGACACTCCTAAATGTCTCACCTCTCTCACCATTAACCCACGGCACCTCCGAATACATCACACAGCCATCTAACAAATCCTCCACCGTCTATTACTTCGTCTAACATCCTGACTATCCTCCTAATACCATGCCTAGCAACTCCCACATTACTAGTCAGCACCTAACCATATAACTCTCAACACTTGCACCACTAATTTCTTTCTCACAATTTTCATCTCCTTGGTAAGTTGGTAATTAATTCATCCAAAACCTGCAGATGCTACAACATACAAACATATATTACCACCTGATCAATTATACCATTCACGCCTAGTCTAACATAGACAAAATCAAGAACTTATCTTTTCTCATAAAAAGTCCACGCCACATATTATAACCCAAGGTTTTACAAAACACAAATCTTTTTAAAGATTCATTCAACATTCAATTTTCCGAGATTCGTACAAATCAACGACCCCGAACGGTGGTATATCTTTGAGGGTCAACTAAATTAACTACCTTTATTTTATTTCTTTATTATTATTATTTTCTTGAAGTTACTAATACTCTATGCATGATGTAGCTTTCATGATGTAGGTTATTAATATATTCTTGTGATTGTAAGTATTGTATATATTATACTAACTCCCTGCAATATTTTCTTTTCTTATTTTTATTTATTTCCATACATTATTATATGCCTGTCTGATTGTTCTATACATATTATTATGATTGTCCTGCATGATTTTTATCACCCACATATTATTATTGTTAAACAAGAACTAAAGAACTGTTCTAATTAATTCAGATAATTTGGACAACCTGCTAGTAACCTTGTAATATGATTGCTTAATAATTTGTCACTAAAAAATTAGTCTTTTATGTGTTTCTTGAACCAATCTAAATTAATTATCTTTAGGGTACTTAAAACGTTATATGATTATTCTTTGGCACAAAATTTGTTGTGAATCGATATTTAGTAAAGGCCAGCAATGGGCAACATAGTTCATGACTGTATTGTATCCTCACCCCCGAACTCAATCTTTGGTTCATTTTGACCATCTATGGAGTCAAGACGGGGAAATCTACATTGGATAAGTCCCTAAGATATCACTACCGTTTCAGTACCCAATTAGGTTTATGATTCTTCCTTTAAAGAATTGTAAGCAACTTCAAAATCATATTTTTAATAAAACCTTAACAATGGGGTAGTCAAATAAACGCGCTCACACCGCGTGTAGGCATTAAAGGAATTAAAAATCCATGCCTACAGTTATAGTATTATAACCCTGCTCGCCTATATCTAGTATGATGCGAGATAGTACCCTGCTCAGTACTTGTCGACCTCTCAGACAACTACTTATAACCAAGACGGACCTACATACCCTACTCAATATGTATATACTATGTACCCTGCTCAGTACACAGTGACTGTTCATTCCTAGGAGATTCCGCCGTCTCACTAGTCATCATTGTCAAACAAAAAGAAATAGTAAATAATATATATAGTTTCATCGTCTGCATAATGCCATTCAAGTTCTTAAATCAAACTTCAAGAATCTAGGGCCTTAATCCATTAATTCCAAACTGCAAGAATTTTAGGGACTAAATCCATCAATTCCCTTTCAGAAGAACTGCATAATCTTCTTACAAATAAAAATATTAATAATATTATCTCCAAATTAGTCTAACTCATCATGAAACTAGAGAATAATAGAACTACTTATAATAATAACTTGAAAATAATTTCAAGAACTCAAAAAACATAACACACTTATAAACCACTCCTAATAAAATATGACCAAGCAATGCCATAGTCTAACTACGTAATACATGTCCCAACATACTAATCATTCATATATACACGAATCATGTTTATAACAGAATACAAGAAAATAAGTAAATTAAATAACAATGCTCTGACACACTCCAACCAACTTACACTTTACCATATACTAATTAATACCATCTATAAAATGAATTAGTTAAATGTATAAAATCAGTTCAAGACATACTTAGTCCAACCTAAGACTCACACAACACAATAATCACAGACACTATACAGCAGCAATAATGTCATACGTAGCTCACCCATAACCTCTCACATTACTAGAAAATAAATAAGTTATCAATAATAGAAACACAGTAGACCATCATCAACCACACCATCAACAACAATACAAAACCAGTGACTAACATAAACGCAACAACAACGGCAGCAGGCAAGGGCTGCGGACCAAGCCTCACGGCCACCAACTCGTGGCAGTATCTCCCTCTACAGCAACGCCAGTACAAAAAGAAGATCAAGTCCACACAACTGTAAGAACTACATCCATGTCGACGCAACAATGAGCCCAATGAAGCATCGCAACCATAGCACACCCCCATTGACATTACACGCAAAGAACAATAACAAACATGATACTAAGACCTACTAACCCAACTATTAAAAACAATTATAAATAACAAGGACCCACAACAAGAACTTAATGATGCTAAATAACAAGGAAAAGATGAAAGATTATGGGTGAAAACTATGGAGAAATAATCTGAATTTTTGTGGAGCAAAAAAAATGGTCGAACCTTCTCCTCTAAAAAATGGCCGAGATAGTGGAGGAGAATGACAGAAAATTTATGATCAAAGTTCAGCTTAAGGGAATGTAAGTAGGGAGGTTACATTAGCTTAAATGATGGAGTTTGATGGGCAATGAATATTGAGGGTTACAAAGGGGTTACAAGACTTCAAAGGTCACTCATTCCCATCAATTTTTTTTTGATTTCTAAACAGATTTTAGGAGCGTAAGTCTTCAAATTAAAATGTCGTTACGACGGTCCTAATGCGCCAAAATAAAATACTTAACTAAAATGCTTAATTTAAATACTAGAAAAATATATAATTCTAATTAAATAAATTAACTAAATTTAATATTAATGAAGTGGTAAAATATATATGACAAAATATTTAAAAGAATAAAATATTCGAATTTTGATGAAAATAATAATTAAGGAAAAATAACGCGAAAAATTAGGAGCGGAAATTTTTAGCGTGTTACACATTGAGTGGAGTCTCTAATTGCAAGCCTACTACTTCTTTTTGCACCAAGAAAATTACTATATGGGACTTGGTCGCCTCTAAATCTAGTCCGTGACTTTTTAATTGCAAGGGAAAGGTGGGGATGTTTTGTGGTGGAGAGATAAGGCCATTCTGGATTAGGGTTTGTGGCGCCTGGTTTAGGGCTAATGAACGGAATGATGGATTAGAGGGGCAAAGTTGTTTCAATGATGTCATCATGGTCTCCAGTTTCTTGGTTGTCACTGGTGTTTCCATCGAGCACCATAAGATTGGTTGAGGAGGAGATAGGAAAAGATTCAGGAGCGGTGGACTGTTCTGAGAGTAGGCAGTCGATAGATCTTGATTCTGATTCACTAAAGGTGGATACTGGTTGAGCGGTTGACGACGAGCTATTGAGCGAAGAGAGTAAATGGGTTTGCTTGGTAGAACAACTAGGATTTGAGACGGCGGCTGGGAAGTTTGAGTCATGGATGTGGTTTGAGACAAACGGTTGGGATGATTGAGTTTTGGTGATGATTTTGAGACACTGGGTATTGAATTTGACTGGGATGTTGGTTTTGTTTGGGATATTGATTTTGGCTAGGATGATGATTTTTCTCTATTTCTTTCAATTTCTTGGCTTAAAGAGGTTTGTAAAGCGTGAATTGGAATATATTGGAGAGATTATTGGTGTGTTTAAATCTGAATTGGAATTAGAAATCATTGTGGAAGAGTGTTGTTCTAGTTGATTTGCCAAGTGTATGCCACTGGTTAGGTTAGATATGCATGAGGGAGTGGTAGAAAACGAAACAGAAGGATTAGGACTGGCAGAAGCATTATTCAGTATCTCGACCCTCGAGAGCCAAATTTTCAGTTTCAATTTCCGCGTCTTCTTCTTGGATACTAACCTTTTCTTTTTCTAAAACCCTTTAGTAATTGCTTGAGTTATGTCCATGGGGAAATGAGGGGATGTTTTGTTTTCTTCGATTCTCGTGTTGGGCAACTAAAGGTTTTGAAGCAACTGATTTGCCTTTGTTTATTTTATTTGGTTTGGTGATGTTTGATGGACCCAACAGCCTTCTCTTGTGTGTGACAAAAGTCCGTGGGTCGAATTCCTCCTTTTGATCTTATAAGTTACGCGGACCAGTTGGCTTATAACATGGGGCTAAATTTTTATTAGACTCACTGCCCAAAGAGTTAGGTAATATGAGATTTGGGCCAGTATCAGGGATAAGAGGCACACGTTTCAAAGAGTTTCGTTCAACAAATTCGCCAAATGGCACTTCTTTCCTCAGTTGTTCCTAGGATTGTGTTGAACTTTGCTTCTTCAAGTTTTGGGCATCCCTGAACTCCATACACTTATCTTTTTGATGCCCAACCCTTCCACAATGACAAGAAAGTGAGTTGAGATTTTCATATAGGATAGCTTGCCACTGATTACCGACCCAAATTCTTGAGATTATGGGCTACTCCATACTTATTTCTACACAAACTCTGGCATAGCGAGCTCTAGTTAGATGATCAGTTGCATAGTGAACCCTTATTGGCTTGCCAATCTTGCTCGCAATTGCGAAAAGCGCCTCTTTGTCATAGTATTCAACCGGGTGTTCCAGAAAATGTACCCAACTAGCCAACTTTACAAACGGTTTTTGAGTTGGCCTAAAATACGGCTGCCATTCATTGAGTATCAGATCATGATCTAAAACATACCATGGCCCTCCAAATAGGGCTCGATCATAGTCATCTTGCAAGGTGAATCTGACAAGGAATACTCCTTTACCTAAATCAATAACTTCAATGGGGACTTTGAGCTTCCATATGGCTCTTACTTTTTGAGTCATGAATGATGACCTAACTGTGATTTCTAGACACTTACACATTAGAGTAAGTTTCCATGGTGATTGACCCGACCCGTTGACCCGCAGACCTGCTTCAAAAGAGCAGGGTAATTTAATAAAATTTTATGATTATCCGTGTTTGGTACCCACCTGGTTAAAATATGCAGGTATCCGGTCGAGTCACGGCCTGGGTTTTGGGATAAACGGGTACCCGACTACTCGTTAACTCGAGAACCAAATTTCGAAATTTGGATGCAGTGTGCAATATTTTTTGGTTTGTTTGCCTGCCGTCTTATACCTCTATCCATAATAAACTCCTTTCTTCTCCCCTAACTGAAACTCTCCAGGAAGATGAAAATCATGTTTAAGTCAATTGTTGGATCACCATTCACCAACCACGGCATATTCTTACCTGGTTCTGAAGTTGTTTTATCAGGTTACACGAAAATAACACAAAGTTGCCTCTATCATTATCTAAGAAACAATATTGCACTTACATAAAGCTTGAGCATTTGATAATGCCAGTCCTACTCTCCTCTGTCTCCTCTATGCAAAAACGCACTCTAGTTTAGCTTCCAACTGTTAATTTAATTAAGCTGTAATTTTTTAAAAATCTGAGATTTCTAAAACTGTCCTAGAGGGTTGGTTACTGTCATAGAAATTTTGCCAAGAGAACAGCAGCCACAAGGGTATACATGGTGTAATTGTGTTGCAGTTGTTGAGATGGAGTAGAATGCACCAGGATCATCTTTTTTTAATAGTTTGGCAAATCATTTTTTATTTCAGATTATTCTCTAATGTGTCGACGATTCTTGATTTGTAATCAATAGAGAAAAAGGGTTAAATTTTTGTTTTAGTGGATTGGTTTTGAGTCAAGTAGCAGTAAAACATTTACTTCGCAATTCGCAATAACTGTCCAAGATTCTTTATTGAATATTATGAGAAACAAATTGCAGATGTAAATCGAGTACCCGATGACCCGACCTGAGAAAATCGGGTACCCGATTTGCGGGTACCCAGTTTTCCCGAGTCGGGTCACGGGCCGGTTTTTATATTACCCACAAATGCGGGTACCCGTATATCTGGGTAGGCGAAAAGCAAGGTATCCGATTGTGAACACCCCTAATCTCAGCTGAGCCAATTTATCTTTAGAAGATGAAACAACGTTTTCCCCTTTAGGAGTTGTTGCCCCATTAGGAGCTTCAACTTCGGGTTCATCCCAATCAATAGCACTAAGATAAATGGCCTTGGCTTCATGAAACCACTGAGAGGAACTTGCAACTTCATCCTTGAAGGATATAGGAGCCGGAGCATTACCCTCCAACATCACTGGGTCTTTAACAATCTCCATGTCTGACGGAGCTAATGAGCTATCACTTATCACATGTAACTGATTATGATTGTCATTCCTAATATCAGGTGGGACTGGATTCTGCTTGCCGGTATTACTCATTGGAATAACCCGAGGAATCTAATTGATTGACTCCTATAGGCCCTAAATCATGAATTTTAGGTTAATCTCTAGTGACCAATCAATAGACAGGACAGTTTTGAGAGAGAAACTAGAGAGGGGTACCTTATTGGATGAGAACGATGACATGATATGATGAAGGATTTCTATTACTTTATTACTTGTATCATATAAGTTAGACATATAATTTGAGAAAATGATAAAGAGAAGGTAAACAAACAAATTTATCGATATAAATATAACATCAACTACAGGATAGGTTTGAGTTATTAAACTAGTATTTTGGCCCGAACGATGCCTCGGGCCAATTACAATAAACAAACATGTTATAATTCATAAATTTCATAATTCATTTGTTACTTTTCATATTTTTTTGTCCTGTGAGAAACTGAAAAATTAACGTCATACCGTAAAAAGTAAAAAAAAAAAAACTTAAAGAGTTGAATAATACTCCCTCCGTCCCATTTTAAAGTTCCCCGTTTCATTTTGGGCACGGTAATTAAGGAAATAAGGACTACGATATACTTGCATAGGGAGTTGTTGTGTTTTTGGCATTATTGTCATTAAAAAATAAAAAAGAATGAGAACATCAAATGGGTGGGCATGTTTTATGGGAGTTAAAAGATGAGAGAGAGAGAGTCTCTAGTTCTAGCCTTTTATCCCCCAAAACTCATTACCGAAACCCTAGCCCAAAGACTTCAAAAAAGCCCCAAATCAATTTGAAATCCTATCGAAATCCTCAATTCTTTTAAAATTTTTCTCCAATCAAACAAGTTTTCTACTGATCATCATTTATACAGTCTGGTTATCCGCTTTGGGGATAATCGATTGAACTTCCCTTGATTTCTTAAGCGATAGGTCTGCAAACATTAGTAGAGTTATGGCTATTAATTTCGCTCGCTGTCTGAGCTATGAGGGTATAAAAGTGATAAGTATGGTTTATCCTCAAATTTCAGTAGATAATTCACCATCTATATGGGTTTTAAGTACAAATTTCAAAAGAGGGCTAGGGTTTCTCTGGCTTTGGATGGGAGGTTTCGTTATCTTCTTTTTTTGGGTGTGTGGGTATTTGATTATTTTGGTTCTATTGTCATCATGTCTCCCTCTGGAGTTTTGTCTGGTGTTCATTGTAAGCACAGAGTGTTTACTGTTTGTGGTTCCTTGTTCATTAATTCTGAACTCGCATTAAATGCGATGAGAAAAATCTTAATTAAGGTGTGAATTTTAGGGTTTCGGCTACTGACTTTCTAGAGGTCAAGCTATAGCTGGTGGTCAGGCTACTGAAAAATCTCAAAGAGAAGTAAAGGTCAGGCTACTGAAAAATCCTAAGTAGAAATGGTTAGCTGAATTTCTAGAGAATGCAAATAGGCAAGCACAGCCTTACACCACATCTGAGCAGGCTAATGTGGTGGAGGCCAGGCCTAGGCATGTTGCTAGAGGTTAAGCTATAGCTGGTGGTGTTCAGTCCTCTTGTTATAAAAGAAAACAGTTCCCTGTTAAGAAATTTACTGGTTCAAAGCAAGTTGTTGGTGTTAAAGGCATTGTCTTCAAGGATAATCCCGAAACTGGTTTTGCCAAAAAATCTTCTCTGTCTCTTTCTAAATCTAATGTGAAAGGTAAAAGTGTTTTTATATATCTCTTATCCTGCAATTGAGGAGATTTCCTCTGATGATGAAACTGATGCTAGGGTTGTATTCTTGCTTCTCGTCCTGGTAATGTGATATGTCTAATTTATATAGAGTTTCTACCCCTGTCCCTTATTGATTATTGGTCTTAATTGCGCTCTTCGGAGCCATTTTTAGTACTAATTGTGCTCCTTGTAGTGTGTTTGTAGTTTCAGGTTGTTTATTGTAGGAATTAGCATGTTTTAGTGTATTTCCTACTCATTTATATCACTATAAGAGATGATGTACTTCTGAGAGCACGAGCATTGAGTTGGAAGAGTTTTGAAGCAAAGCGAATGGTGAAAGAAGTAGAAAAATGACTCCAGTCCACTCTTTTGATTATATCTCAAGTTCCACAAATCCAAATGCAGTGATTTTATTTGGGTTACATTCTACACTTCAGGATCTTTCCAACGAGTGGTCACTTGCCTAATTCCGACGAATAACGAAGAAGTTATGGCGTTTTGAAGATATAGATTTTGTGCAGGCTGACGACCGCCCGGCTAGGTGGAATCCGCCCCGGCAGCCGGGGTGCCCTTACTTAGCCAAATTTCATCGTTTGGAGAAGATTTGGAAGAAAAGACAATAAACTCCTTTCTTCTCCCCTAACTGAAACTCTCTTCTAGAAGAAACAAGAAGATGAAAATCATGTTTAAGTCAATTGTTGGATCACTATTCACCAACCATGGCATATTCTTACCTGGATCTGAAGTTGTTTTATCAGGTTACACAAAAATAACACAAAGTTGTCTCTATCATTATCTAAGAAACAATATTGCACTTACATAAAGCTTGAGCAATTGATAATGCCAGTCCTACTCTTCTCTGTCTCCTCTATGCAAAAACTCACTCTAGTTTAGCTTAAAACTATTAATTTAATTCAGCTGCATTTTTTTAACAATCTGAGATTTCTAAAACTGTCCTAGAGGGTTGGTTACTATCATACAAATTTTGCCAAGAGAACAGCAGCCACAAGGGTATACATGGTGTACTTGTGTTGCAGTGGTAGAGATGGAGTAGAATGCACCAGGATCATCTTTTTTTATTAGTTTGACAAATCATTTTTTATTTCAGATTATTCTCTAATGTGTCGACGATTCTTGATTTGTAATTAATAGAGAAAAAGGGTTGAATTTTTGTTTGAGTGTTTTGAGTCAAGTAGCAGTAAAACATTTACTTCACAATTGGCAATAACTGTCCAAGATTCTTTATTGAATATTCTGAGAAACAAATTGCAGATGTAAATTGAGTACTCGATGACCCGACCCGAGAGAATCGGGTACCCGATTTGCGGGTACTCGGTTTTCCTGAGTCGGGTCACGGGTCGGTTTCTAAATTACACACAAATGCGGGTACCAGCATAGCAGGGTAGGCGATTGTGAACATCCCTAATCCCAGCTGAGCCAATTTATCTTTAGAAGATGAAACAACGTTTTCCCCTTTAGGAGCTGTTTTCCCTTTAGGAGATTCAACTTCGGGTTCATCCCAATCCATAGCACTAAGATAAATGGCCTTGGCTTCATGAAACCACTGAGAGGAACTTGCAACTTCATCCTTGAAGGATATAGGAGCCGGAGCATTACCCTCCAACATCACTGGGTCTTTAACAATGTCCATGTCTGACGGAGCTAATGAGCTATCACTTATCACATGTAGCTGATTATGATTGTCATTCCTAATAACAGGTGGGACTGGATTCTGCTTGCTGGTATTACTCATTGGACTAACCCGAGGAATCTAATTGATTAACTCCTAGAGGCCCTAAATCATGAATTTTTGGTTAATCTCTAGTGACCAATCAATAGGCAGGACAGTTTTGAAAGAGAAACTAGAGAGGGGTACCTTATTGGATGAGAACGATGACCTGATATGATGAAGGATTTCTATTACTTTATTACTTGTATCATATAAGTTAGACATATAATTTGAGAAAAAGATAAAGAGAAGGTAAATAATCAAATTTATTGATATAAATTTAACATCAATTACAGGACAGGTTTGAGTTATTAAACTAGTATTTTGGCCCGAACGATGCCTCGGGCCAATTACAATAAACAAACATGTTATAATTCATAAATTTCATAATTCATTTGTTACTTTTCATATTTTTTTGTCCTGTGAGAAACTGAAAAATTAACGTCATACCGTAAAAAGTAAAAAAAAAAAAACTTAAAGAGTTGAATAATACTCCCTCCGTCCCATTTTAAAGTTCCCCGTTTCATTTTGGGCACGGTAATTAAGGAAATAAGGACTACGATATACTTGCATAGGGAGTTGTTGTGTTTTTGGCATTATTGTCATTAAAAAATAAAAAAGAATGAGAACATCAAATGGGTGGGCATGTTTTATGGGAGTTAAAACATGAGAGAGAGAGTCTCTAGTTCTAGCCTTTTATCCCCCAAAACTCATTACCGAAACCCTAGCCCAAAGACTTCAAAAAAGCCCCAAATCAATTTGAAATCCTATCGAAATCCTCAATTCGCTTAAAATTTTGCTCCAATCAAACAAGTTTTCTACTAATCATCATTTATACAGTCTGGTTATCCGCTTTGGGGATAATCGATTGAAATTCCCCTGCTTTCTTAAGCGATAGGTCTGCAAACATTAGTAGAGTTATGGCTATTAATTTCGATCACTGTCCGAGCTATGAGGGTATAAAAGTGATAAGTATGGTTTATCCCCAAATTTCAGTAGATAATTCACCCTCTATATGGATTATTAGGTGGCTTCAAATTATGGGTTTTAAGTACAAAAATCAAAAGAAGGCTAGGGTTTCACTGGCTTTGGATGGGAGGTTTCGTTATCTTCTTTTTTCAGGTGTGTGGGTATTTGATTATTTTGGTTCTATTGTCATCATGTCTCCCTCTGGAGTTTTGTCTGGTGGTCATCGTAAGCACATAGTGTTTACTGTTGATGGTTCCTTGTTCATTAATTCTGAACTCGCATTAAATGCGATGAGAAAAATCTTTATTAAGGTGTGAATTTTAGGGTTTCGACTACTGAATTTCTAGAGGTCAAGCTATAGCTGGTGGTCAGGCTACTAAAAAATCTCAAAGAGAAGTAAAGGTCAGGCTACTGAAAAATCCTAAGAAGAAATGGTTAGCTGAATTTCTAGAGAATGCAAATAGGCAAGCACAGCCTTACACCATATCTGAGCAGGCTAATGTGGTGGAGGCTAAGCCTAGGCATGTTGCTAGAGGTCAAGCTATAGCTGGTGGTGTTCAGTCCTCTTATTCTAAAAGAAAACAGTTCCCTGTTAAGAAATTTACTGTTTCAAAGCAAGCTGTTGGTGTTAAAGGCATTGTCTTCAAGGATAATCCTGAAACTGGTTTTACCAAAAAATCTTCTTTGTCTCTTGCTAAATCTAATGTGAAAAGTAAAAGTGTTTTTATATATCTCTTATCCTGCAATTGAGGAGATTTCCTCTAATGATGAAACTGATGCTAGGGTTGTATTCTTGCTTCTCCTCCTGGTAATGTGATATATCTAATTTATATAGAGTTTCTACCCCCGTCCCTCATTGATTATTGGTCTTAATTGCGTTCTTCGGAGCCATTTTTAGTACTAATTGTGCTCCTTGTAGTGTGTTTGTAGTTTCAGGTTGTTTATTCTAGGAATAAGCATGTTTTAGTGTATTTCCTACTCATTTATATCACTACAAGAGATGATGTACTTTTGAGAGCACGAGCATTGAGTTGGAAGAGTTTTGAAGCAAAGCGAATGGTGAAAGAAGTAGAAAATTGACTCCAGTCCACTCTTTTGATTATATCTCAAGTTCTACAAATCCAAATGCAGTGATTTAAATTGGGTTAGATTCTACACTTCAAGAGATTTCGAACGAGTGGTCACTTGCCTAATTCCGACGAATAACGAAGAAGTTATGGCATTTTGAAGATATAGATTTTCTGCAGGCAAACGACCGCCCGGCCGGGCGGAATCCGCCGCGGCTGCCCGAGCGCCCTTATTTAGCCAAATTTCATCATTTGGAGAAGATTTGGAAGAAAAGAAAATATTTTGTCGCGGGCCCAATCGGGCAGGGCGCTATTTCACTTCTACGAAAAATACTTGACGACCGCCCGGGTTGGTCGGGCGGGGCTATTTTTAAGGCTTTTGAAGCACGTGTTGCGCCGGTTTTGGTTTTAATATAAATACTTATCCTTTTAGGGTGGAAAAACGACGTTTTTACATTATAGCTTCAGCTTTAGTTTTCTAAGCACATTTTAATTACGGAAGAACCCTAGTATTACTCTTTGCCATTTTTACATTGGATTTTCAATAGAAGTTTGGATTTTATAAGATTGGTTCTACATTGGTATTTCTTCTCTTCTCTTGTTATTCTTATTCAATCTTTGATTATTAATTCACCATGTTTTCTTGTTTCATCATGAGTATGTGTTCCCCAATTATGATTGAGTTGTTTATTTCTAGGGTTAGGGGATCCATGAATATTTATGAAGGGAGGTTTATAAGGTATTGATTTTTGATGATGTATGTTGATTCCTATTGAATGTATTATCTCTATTCAATCCGATTTGGCCAGATGTGATTGTTATAGTATTGCAATACTAGGTTATGCACCGAGAGGTATAAACTTGATATTAAGGCTAGTTTCAATAGGTAGAGTTGGTATTAATAAATTGCGAGAGCCTGTTAATCTCATTCTATGGTTCATTTCGTCTCGAGAGAGGAAATCAACCTGTTTGACTGCATTTTTCATTATTGATTATTGTGCTTCATCATGGAATATTGTTCATTGGTGAACCTACGCCCTAGACTCTTTATTATTGATATTCTTGATATAGTTATTGTTTAGTTTGGTATAATTACAAAAACACTCGTTCATTATAATCTAGATTTGATCGACAATTAGGAAAAGAACGTTGTTTCCCTGTGGATTCGACCCTACTACCCTGACTACTATTTGTTAGAGGACTTTAGGATTACTTTTGATTAGGTGATATGACTTTAGCCTGTCAAAATTTGGCCGGGAAACGGTTTGTTCCATTTTCTTTAATTGTTTTAGACTCTAGATTATATATTCTCGTCTCAGAGAACACTTGTTCTTTGGGACAAAATCTCTTAATTGTTTGTCCTTTAGTTCGTCTATGCGCAGGAGTTTGAGTTCAGGTGGCTTTCCATTTGATCCTGAAATTGAAAGATCCTTTCACAGACAGAAGAACTTCTTGAGACAGTTGCGAGATAATTCAGGGGGAGATAAACCCTTGGATTCTGATTTTGATTCTAGAAGTACTGTTTCTACTACTCCAACAGCATCAGAGATGGCTCGAAGACTTACTGACTTTTCCCAGCCTTGCTTGGCTGAACTTCCGAAGGGTAATCAAATGCCCGAAATCGAAGCTGTTAATTTTGAGATCAAACCTGCACTGCTGAACATGATCGAAAGGAAACAATTTGGTGGTGGACCTAATGAAGACCCTAATCTATATTATCAGGACTTCTGCCAATATTATTCTTCTATTAAGCAGCAGGGAGTAACACAAGATCAAATTCGGGAGATTCTTTTCCCATTTTCACTTCGAGACAAGGTAAAGATGTGGTTCAATGGGATTAATCGCACCACTCTTGGTATCACTGACTGGAATACCTTGGCCTTAGCTTTCTACAGGAGGTACTACCCTCCAGAGAAGACTGCTAGGTTGCGTAGTCTGATCACAAATTTCATCCAAGGTAATGACAAATCATTATATGAGGCTTGGGAAACATTCAAGGACCTCCAGAGAGAATGTCCCCATCATGGTCTACAAAAATGGTTCCTAGTTCAGGGATTTTACAATTGTTTGGGGAACAACTCTAGACTTATTCTTGACTCTGCGGCAAACGGGAGATTCATGAAACTAATTGATGTCGCACATGACTTAATCGAGGAGATGGCTATCCACAACTCTCAATATGGCAACCCTTGCGGACTAGCTAACAAGGGAGGCAAGCATGAGATTGATTCTATATCCCTATTGGCTGCTTAGATGAATGCCATCAGTAATAAGCTAGATAATTTGCAACTTTCCTCTCCCGCAAGTGTTGCTGCTTTAGGTACTACATCTGAGATCTTGTGTGAAAATTGTGGTATAGTTGGACATTAGTCACAGGAGTGTCGGAGTTCGGTCGAACAATTTAATGCCTTTCAATCATATCGGTAGAACAACCCATATTCCAACACATACAATCCAGGATTGAGTAATCATCCGAATATATCATACAAGGGCACTAATGTCCTAATTCCTCCTGCACCACAACTACAGGCACAATAATTGAACTAGAGGTACTACCAACAACCTTCTCAACCTCCTCCCGGTTTCTCTAGACCACCTTTCAATCCATCTCAACAAGCACCTCATGCCGATCCCATGATGGTTGAGATGAGAAATATGATGCTGCAGATGCAAAAAGGTAGACAAACTAACAAGGCACAGATTGAGTTCGTTCTAGCTGACAACAAGATGTTGGAGAACCAGTTGGCACAGTTGGCTACTTCGAACTCTACCCGACAACAAGGTGCTCTTCCAGCACAATATGTTCAGCCAATAGACTCGGCAAACGCCATCACTCTCCGCAGTGGTTCTCGTTATGATGGACCACCCATGCCTACTGATGATACTGTGAGTGGGAGGAACGATGAGGAACGGGTCCAAGATTAACCTGAAACTGACAAGGAGAACTCTAAGCAAGCGCCTAAACATCGAAAGACAAATGAAGCCAAGTAGCCTGCTATTAAGGTTCCTCCTATCAAACTTCCTTTTCCCAATCGTCAACTCAAGAGCAAGTTGGACAAGCAATTTGGTAAGTTTTTGGAAGTCGTCAAGAATCTTCAGGTAACAGTCCCATTCACATAATTAATTACTCAAGTGCCTGCTTACGCAAAATTCATGAAAGATATTTTGACTAGAAAAAGGGCTTTTAATGAGGTGGAGACAGTTGCATTTACTGAGGAATGTAGTGCCTTTTTACAAAATAAGTCTCCATCAAAATTAAATGATCCTGGTAGTTTCTCTATTCCCTGTCACATTGGTCGACTATTCATTGATAAAACATTATGTGATTTGGGTGCTAGTGTGAGTGTTATGCCATTATTTGTTTCCTCAAAATTAAATATCGGAAGTTTGAAAGTTACCAATATTACTCTGCAAATGGCTGATCGTTCTGTTAAATACCCGTAGGTATTATAGAAGATGGGCCTGTTAGAGTAGGTAAATTTTTTATTCCCGTTGATTTTGTTGTGCTTGACATGGAGGAAGATACGCAAATTCTGATTATTTTGGGTAGGCAATTCCTTCATACTGCAGGTGCACTAATTGATGTGAAAAATGGTAAGCTTACACTATCTGTAGGAGATGATGAGGTTACTTTTAATCTGAGCACCGCTTTGAAAAGTCCTATGATAAAGGAAGCATGCTATAAGGTTGATGTTATTGATGGCCCGACCCATGATTGCATGCCCCATTGTCCCTCCTCTGATACTTCAGATGAGGTGCTTGTCTTAGAGTTTATTGCAGGTGAAGAACAATTTCTAACGGTCTTGAAGACTCACAAAAAGACAAATTGGGTATAACACTGATGACTTGACAGGACTAAGCCCCAATGAGCATCGAGTTCCTCTTGATGAGGGCCACCCCTAGCATTCAGGTCCAACACGAGTTGGAAGGGGTGGTAAAGCAAGCAGTTATGAAACTGCTGGATGCAAGTTGATGGACAACTGATGTCCATGTCCCTTTCCTTTCCCTTGTTGCAATGACGCCATTGCCAAGTTCAGCTTGGGGGAGGATTTTTGTAAGTATTGCTTTTCTTTTACTTTTTACTTCTTTTTAGTTTAGTTATGTTAGTTTAATTGCTTTCAAAAAAATGAAAAATCATAAAAAATGAAATATTACTGAAAAAAATACCAAAAATACGAGTTGCATATGAATGGATTGATTGCTTCCCTGTGCCCCGAACTGTGCTTTGAAAAATGATTTAACTCACTTTACTGGATTGTTGGGCATTTGTGATTGTAATGTTTTGATGTGATCTCTGATTGCCTTGATCTTGAGTGGATTTTGATGATAAAGCGCCTACTTTGACTGCATGCTTGAACTGGTTAGACCGTATGGATTCATTGTTGCCTATGGATTTACGTCTATATCCAATCTATTCTTGTGTGTTAGTTCCTCGTGGCATTCTGATCTTGATTTTGGCAATGTACTCGTTGATTTCTGGTGACTTTGGACATGTGCTGTGATAGAGGCGTTCTTTGTTTAATTTTAAGCCTCAGAGTTGATAAATGAATTAATTTCCCTCCTAGCCCTGCTGAGCCTAATCACTTTTTATTTTGATATTGCCCCATCACAACCATGAGAAAGACCTCTTGGGCACGTGTTTAATTATTTATAGGATTGATACTGAGTCAATTTGTCAAAGTTAAAGAGTAAGTTTGTTATTTGAGATGACCTGGCTAGGATGAGCGATATTATACCTTTCTTAACACATGAGAGTGTGAGTGGGAAGGGCTTTTATGGTTGGGTTGGTGAGTGTTTGGGCACATATTATGCCTGCCACAAAATTGAGAGGAGTGACACCTCGGTGAGCACCTTTTCGAGATTTGCATGTTATGTAGGGCAGCTGCATTTGATTGTTTGCTTAGCTGATTGGTGGTCAGGGTGACCAAAACAACTGAACTTGAATTTTGCTTGCTTGAAGGATTTTGAGTTTGAAAATACTTGAGCCTGAATTTCATGTCTTAGGGGTGAAGCAATTATATTCATGCTCATGTAGTGCTTTGCTTGGGGACAAGCAAAGGTATAGCTTGGGGGAGTTTGATATGTCTAATTTAAATAGAGTTTCTACCCCCGTCCCTCTTTAATTATTGGTTTTAATTGCGCTCTTCGGAGCCATTTTTAGTACTAATTGTGCTCCTTGTAGTGTGTTTGTAGTTTTAGGTTGTTTATTGTAGGAATTAGCTTGTTTTAGTGTATTTCCTACTCATTTATATCACTACAAGAGATGATGTACTTTTGAGAGCACAACCATTGAGTTGGAAGAGTTTTAAAGCAAAGTGAATGGTGAAAGAAGTAGAAAAATGAATCCAGTCCACTCTTTTGATTATATGTCAAGTTCTACAAATCCAAATGCAGTGATTTTATTTGGGTTAGATTCTACACTTCAAGAGCTTTCCAACGAGTGGTCACTTGCCTAATTCCGACGAATAAGGAAGAAGTTATGGCGTTTTGAATATATATATTTTGTGCAGGCTGACGACCGCCAGGCCAGGCGGAATCCGCCCCGGCAGCCCGAGTGCCCTTACTTGGCCAAATTTCATCGTTTGGAGAAGATTTGGAAGAAAAGAAAATATTTTGTCGCGGGCCCGACCGGGCGGGGCGCTATTTCACTTCTACGAAAAATACCTGACGACCGCCCGGGTTGGTCAGGCGGGGCTATTTTTAAGGCTTTTGAAGCACGTGTTGCGCCGGTTTTGGTTTTAATATAAATACTTATCCTTTTACGGTGGAAAAACGACGTTTTTACATTATTACTTCAGCTTTAGTTGTCTAAGCACATTTTAATTAGGGAAGAACCCTAGTATTACTCTTTGCCATTTTTACATTGGATTTTCAATAGAAGTTTGGATTTTGTAAGATTGGTTCTACATTGGTATTTCTTCTCTTCTCTTGTTATTCTTATTCAATCTTTGATTATTGATTCACCATGTTTACTTGTTTCATCATGAGTATGTTTTCCCCAATTATGATTGAGTTGTTTATTTCTAGGGTTAAGGGATCCATGAATATTTATGAAGGGATGTTTATAAAGTATTGATTTTTGATGATGTATGTTGATTGTTAATGAATGTATTATCTTTATTCAATCCGATTTGGCCAAATTTGATTGTTATAGTATTGCAATATTAGATTATGCACCGAGAGGTATAAACTTGATATTCAGGCTAGTTTCAATAGGTAGAGTTGGTATTAATAAATTGCGAGAGCCTGTTAATATCATTCTATGGTTAATTTCGACTCGAGAGAGGAAATCAACCTGTTTGACTGTATTATTCATTATTGATTATTGTGCTTCATCCTGGAATATTGTTCATTGGTGAACCTACGCCCTAGACTCTTTATTATTGATATTCTTGATATAGTTATTGTCTAGTTTAGTATAATTATAAACAAACACTCGTTCCTTATAATCTAGATTTGATCGACAATTAGGAAAAGAATACTGTTTCCCGGTGGATTCGACCCTACTTCCCTGATTACTATTTTTTAGAGGACTTTAGGATTACTTTTGATTAGGTGATACGACTTTAGCATGTCATAATGCTGGGATTCCCCCTCCCACTCGGAATGTGCACTCTCATGTGCCCCTGGTTGCTTAAGGTCTACTTCCCCTCTCCCCCGGATGTCAATGATGAGGTATTGTCCCCAGTCCCGATTAGGGAGGTCTACCCTGAGGATCTTTTTGCTACTGCTTATTTACCTGCTCCTGAAGTGGGTGACTATGTTGGTGAGCAATTTTTTGAGAATGCTGACTATCAATATGGGGTCGATGACTCTACTTATGTCTTGGATGATCCTTGTGATGATGATATGCTTGAAGGTTATATTTCTCAACCTGAGAACTATTTTCATTCAATTAATTCAGATATATCTATTGTAAAACAAATTGAGGGAATGGGGGTCGAAGAGGCTAGTCCTATTGAGGTGGGTTCTTCCTCTAGCTCTGCCAAAAGGAGAAAGGGTAGCATTGAGGATGATTTAGCCAGCTCAAGTCTGAAGAGGGCAGAATTTAGCTAGTTTTGTCATCTCCCTGCCAATCATGTTATGAATTTTAGGTATTTGAATATTAGAGGATGCAGGAGGCATTTAGTTTTGGAGGAAGTAAAAGGTTTTTGTAATGTGAAACCAAGGTGCAAACTCCTCCTTTGGAGGGGAGTGTTAGGCATTGTGGGTTTCAACATTTTGACTTTCTCCCCACTTTTGAATTGGCAGGGGGATTTGGTTAATGTGGAAGGACAATGCCTGCAATCCTTTTAGTTTATCTATTGTTAAAAAATCTGCTCGTTTTATGGCTTGTAGTATTTATATCTCATCTATGGAATGTAATATTATTGCTATTATTATCTATGCATCGCCTAATCAAGCCTTTAAACAAGCTTTTTCCAATGAACTTATTTGTTATGTTAGAACTCTTTTTTTTTTTTTAAGAGTTATGTTAAAACTCTTAAAACGGTTGGGATGGTTGAGTTTTGGTGATGATTTGAGACACTGGGTATTGAATTTGACTGGGATGTTGGTTTTGGTTGGGATATTGATTTTGGCAAGGATGATGATTTTTCTCTAATTCTTTCAATTTCTTGGCTTAAAGAGGTTTGTAAAGCGTGATTTGGAATATATTGGAGAGATTATTGGCGTGTTTAAATCTGAATTGGAATTAGAAATCATCATGGAAGAGTGTTGTTCTAGTTGATTTGCCAAGTGTATGCCACTGGTTAGGTTAGATATGCATGAGAGAGTGGTAGAAAACGAAACAGAAGGATTAGGACTGGCAGAAGAATTATTAAGTATCTCGACTCTCGCGAGCGGGATTTTCAGTTTCAATTTCCGCGCCTTCTTCTTGGATACTAACCTTTTCTTTCTCCAAAACCCTCCAGTAATTGCTTGAGTTATGTCCATGGGGAGATGAGGGGATGTTTTGTTTTCTTCGATTCTCGTGTTGGGCAACTAAAGGTTTTGAAGCAACTTATTTGCCTTTGTTTATTTTATTTGGTTTGGTGATGTTTGATGGACCCAACAGCCTTCTCTTGTGTGTGACAAAAGTCCGTGGGTCGAATTCCTCCTTTTGATCTGATAAGTTACGCGAACCAGTTGGCTTATAACCTGGGGTTAATTTTTTTATTAGACTCACTGCCCAAAGAGTTAGGTAATACGAGATTTGGGCCAGTATCAGGGATAAGAGGCACACGTTTCAAAGAGTTTGGTTCAACCAATTCGCCAAATGGCACTTCTTTCCTCAGTTGTTCCTATGATTGTGTTGAACTTTGCTTCTCCAAGTTTTGGGCATCCCTGAACTCCATACCCTTCCACAATGAAAAGAAATTGAGTGGAGATTTTCATATAGGATAGCTTGCCACTGATTACCGACCCAAATTCTTGAGATTATGGGCAACTCCAGACTTATTTCCACACAAACTCTAGCATAGCGAGCTCTAGTTAGATGATCAGTTGCGAGTTCTAGAAAATGTACCCAACTAGCCAACTTTACAGACGGTTTTTGAGTTGGCCTAAAATACGACTGCCATTTATTGAGTATTAGATCATATCTAAAACATACCATGGCCCTCCAAATAGTGCTCGATCATAGTCATCTACCAAGGTGAATCTGACAAGGAATACTCCTTTACCTAAATCAATAACTTCAATGGGGACTTTGAGCTTCCACATGGCTCTTACTTTTCGAGTCATGAATGATGACCTAACTGTGATTTCTAGACACTTACACATTAGAGTAAGTTTCCATGGCGATTGACCTGACCCGTTGACCCGCATACCTGCTTCAAAAGAGCCGGGTAAATTAATAAAATTTTCTGATTATCCGGGTTTGGTACCCACCTGGTTAAAATATGCAGGTATCCGAGTCAAGTCAAGGCCTGGGTTTTAGGATAAACGGGTACCCGACTACCCGTTAACTCGTGAACCAAATTTTGAAATTTGGATGCAGGGTGCAATATTTTTTGGTTTGTTCGCCTGCCCTCTTATACTTCTATCCATAATAAACTCCTTTCTTCTCCCCTAACTGAAACTCTCCTCTAGAAGAATCAGGAAGATGAAAATCATGTTTAAGTCAATTGTTGGATCACCATTCACCAACCACGGCATATTCTTACCTGGTTCTGAAGTTGTTTTATCAGGTTACACAAATATAACACAAAGTTGCCTCTATCATTATCTAAGAAACAATATTGCACTTACATAAAGCTTGACCAATTGATAATGCCAGTCCTACTCTACTAAGTCTCCTCTATGTAAAAACGCACTCCAGTTTAGCTTAAAACTGTTAATTAAATTCAGCTGCATTTTTTTAAAAATTTGAGATTTCTAAAACTGTCCTAGAGGGTTGGTTACTGTCATAGAAATTTGTCCAAGAGAACAGCAGCCACAACGGTATACATGGTGTAATTGTGTTGCAGTGGTAGAGATGGAGTAGAATGCACCAGGATCATCTTTTTTTAATAGTTTGGCAAATCATTTTTGATTTCAGATTATTCTCTAATGTGTCGACGATTCTTGATTTGTAATTAATAGAGAAGAAGGGTTCAATTTTTGTTTGAGTGGATTGGTTTCGAGTCAAGTAGCAGTAAAACATTTACTTCACAATTCGCAATAACTGTCCAAGATTCTTTATTGAATATTCTGAGAAACAAATTGCAGATGTAAATCGAGTACCCGATGACCCGACCCGAGAAAATCGGGTACCCGGTTTTCCCGAGTCGGGTCACGGGCCGGTTTTTAAATTACCCACAAATGCGGGTTCCCGCATATCTGGGTAGGCGAAAAGCAGGGTATCCGATTGTGAACACCCCTAATCTCAGCTAAGCCAATTTATCTTAGAAGATGAAACAACAATTTCCCCTTTAGGAGTTGTTTCCCCTTTAGGAGCTTCAACTTCGGGTTCATCCCAATCCATAGCACTAAGATAAATGGCCTTGGCTTCATGAAACCACTGAGAGGAACTTGCAACTTCATCCTTGAAGGATATAGGAGCCGGAGCATTACCCTCCCACATCACTGGGTTTTTAACAATCTCCATGTCTGACGGAGCTAATGAGCTATCACTTATCACATGTAACTGATTATGATTGTCATTCCTAATATCAGGTGGGACTGGATGCTGCTTGCTGGTATTACTCATTGGACTAACCCGAGGAATCTAATTGATTCACTCCTAGAGGCCCTAAATCATGAATTTTAGGTTAATCTCTAGTGACCAATCAATAGACAGTACAATTTTGAGAGAGAAACTAGAGAGGGGTACCTTATTGGATGAGAACGATGACTTGATATGATGAAGATTTCTATTACTTTATTACTTGTATCATATAAGTTAGACATATAATTTGAGAAAAAGATAAAGAGAAGGTAAACAAACAAATTTATTGATATAAATTTAACATCAATTACAGGACAGGTTTGAGTTATTAAACTAGTATTTTGGCCCGAACGATGTCTCGGGCCAATTACAATAAACAAACATGTTATAATTCATAAATTTCATAATTCATTTGTTACTTTTCATATGTTTTTGTCCAGTGAGAAACTGAAAAATTAACAGTAAAAAAAAAAACTTAAAGAGTTGAATAATACTCCCTCCGTCCCATTTTATAGTTCCCCGTTTCATTTTGGGCACGGTAATTAAGGAAACAAGGACTACGATGTACTTGCATAGGGAGTTTTTGTGTTTTTGGCATTATTGTCATTAAAAAATAAAAAAGAATGAGAACATCAATTGGGTGGGCATGTTTTATGGGAGTTAAAAGATGAGAGAGAGAGTCTCTAGTTCTAGCCTTTTATCCCCCAAAACTCATTACCGAAACCCTAGCCTAAAGACTTCAAAAAAGCCCCAAATCAATTTGAAATCCTATCGAAATTCTGAATTCTTTTAAATTTTTTCTCCAATCAAACAAGTTTTCTACTAATCATCATTTATACAGTCTGGTTATTCGCTTTGGGGATAATCGATTGAACTTCCCCTGATTTCTTAATCGATAGGTCTGCAAACATTAGTAGAGTTATGGCTATTAACTTCGCTCGCTGTCTGAGCTATGAGGGTATAATTGTGATAAGTATGGTTTATCCCCAAATTTCAGTAGATAATTCACCATCTATATGGATTAGGTGGCTTCAAATTATGGGTTTTTTAGTACAAAAATCAAAAGAGGGCTAGGGTTTCTCTGGCTTTGGATGGGAGGTTTCGTAATCTTCTTTTTTCGAGTGTGTGGGTATTTGATTATTTTGGTTCTATTGTCATCATGTCTTCCTCTGGAGTTTTGTCTGGTGTTCATTGTAAGCACAGAGTGTTTACTGTTGGTGGTTCCTTGTTCATTAATTCTGAACTCGCATTAAATGCGATGAGAAAAATCTTAATTAAGGTGTGAATTTTAGGGTTTCGGCTACTGAATTTCTAGAGGTCAAGCTATAGCTGGTGGTCAGGCTACTGAAAATCTCAAAGAGAAGTAAATGTCAGGCTACTGAAAAATCCTAAGAAGAAATGGTTAGCTGAATTTCTAGAGAATGCAAATACACTAGTAGAAAAATGCAAATTTGCGTCAGTCTATGTGCGTCGCATGCTAGAAGGACTGACGCAAATAGGCTATTTGCGTCGCACATTAGAAAACATGCGACGCACAAGATGATGTTTGATCCCTATTAAGTCATGTGCGTCGGATGAGAGAGTTTATGCGTCGCAGATGACTAAAGGATTTGCGTCGGACCTCATGGCCCATCCGACGCAGATCCTCGGCCCACGAATAATTAAAAGAGCCCAACCAAACATTTAACCTAAATAACTCAAGCGCCCTTCTCCCATAACTCACGCCACTCTCTAAATTCTCTCAAGCGCTCCCTTCTCATCTCAACTCTCTAATTCTCTCACTCTCAGATTCTCCGTCGAGCCTTCTCACATTCCGGCGAATCATCTTCCGTTTTCTCTCTCACTCTCACACACTCCGGCGCATCACATCTTGCGAACGGACCTTCGTCAGCGAGCAAATCTTCAGCGGACGACTTTTTTCGAACGAATCTTCCGAGCAAATCTTCAGATGACTTTCATCAGCGAGCAAATCTTCAGCAGACCTTCATCAGCGAGCAAATCTTGCGAACGAACCTTCAGCGAGCAAATCTTCCGCTTTCTCTCTCGCTTTGACAGGTTCAATTTTTTTTTCATTTTAAAATCTGATTTTCTGTTTTAGTTTTCAAATCTGAATATTCGTTTTCAAATCTGAAAATTCATTTTCAAATCTAGAATGTCGTTTTTTCATTTTTAGATCTGATTTTCTATTTTAGTTTTCAAATCTGAAAATTCGTTTTTTCATTTTCAGATCTGTAAAATAAAAACTTAGTTCATGCAAATGAAAGATAAAAACTTTCATCCTTTCGTTTTTATTTTTTATATCTGATTTTTTTTTGTTTACTTTTTGGCATTTTTATGGTTTATTTTCTGATCTAGAATTTTTTTCTCAACTTTCAGATCTGGAATTGGTTCTTCTCAAAGTCGGCTCCCTCAAGCTCCTCGAAAAACGTCGGCTGCAAATGTTCCTTCATTGTTCTAGTTTCAGTTTTAATTTTACATTTTTTTTACATATTTACAATGTAATTTGTTTGTATCTATTGTATATATTTTTTACATATGCTTGTATCTAATATTTACATATTAATGCAGAATTTTGTTTGTATCTAATATTTACTTATTAACGAGAAATTCAATTGTGATTTTAAGTCATGTTGTGGGAATTATTTGCTTTTGGAATCATATCTTGATTTACCTTTTAGTACAAGCAACGTGAGTTTGAGAGAACAAAAAGCTGAAAAAAAAAAAAAGGAAATGGCACTCATCTGCGTCGCACATAGTGCCACATGCGACACAAATGACCATCATTTGCGTCGCATGTGACACTATGTGTGACGCAGATGATTGTTACTTGGGTGAAGGGTGTGTCTCCCATCTGCGTCGCATGTTGAGCTACATGCAACGCAGATGATTAACCAACTGCGTCGTGTGCTAGTCCGACGCAGATCTTGTCTTCTCATCTGCGACGAGACTTGTGCCGTCGGACCCATGTCCGACGCAAATGGGCGCCTCGCATCCGACGCAAATCGTCGATTCTGTACTAGTGATAGGCAAGCACAGCCTAACACCACATCTGAGCAGGCTAATGTGGTGGAGGCTAGGCCTAGGCATGTTGCTAGAGGTCAAGCTATAGCTGGTGGTGTTCAGTCCTCTTATTCTAAAAGAAAATAATTCCCTGTTAAGAAATTTACTGGTTCAAAGCAAGCTGTTGGTGTTAAAGGCATTGTCTTCAAGGATAATCCTGAACCAGGTTTTGCTAAAAAATCTTCTCTGTCTCTTGCTAAATCTAATGTGAAAGGTAAAATTGTTTTTATATATCTCTTATCCTGCAATTCAGGAGATTTCCTTTGATGATGAAACTGATGCTAGGGTTGTATTTAGGGATGGCAGTGGGTAATGGACCCTACCCGGATTCGTGGATCCAGATCCGTTTTTAGCGGATCTGGATCCTCAAAATTTGGACCCGGCGGATCCGGGTAGGATCCGGATCCTCACTTTTGAAAACGGATCTGGACCGGGTCCTAAATCATTTCCCGGATCCGGATCCGTTTACCCGTTTTTTTTTAAGTTAAAATTAAAATATAAAAGTTAAAAACCCTAAATTCACTCAAGCAGTCAAGACTCAAGCGCTGTTTTCTTTCACTTTCACTCCCTTGTTTCACTCTCTGCCTTTCTTCACTGAGTCAGTCACTCGGTCTCTACTCTCTTCACTGATTCCGGCACCGGATCACCACGCCAGAAGTCATTCTGACCACCGAGCAGTCGGACCACCGCGCCAGAGCAGCCAGCGTCGGCGTTCATCACTCGTTTTCACTGATTCAGCCAGAGCACTCCCCTCTCTTCACTGATTAAGATTAGTCCTCGTTTCTTACTCTCTGTTTCCTTTTTGTTTTCGCCGGAACCCTAATTATTCTTTTTCATTTTCGTTTTCGATTGTAGCCTGAATTAATTTCGTTTGTATTTCTTGTTGATTTCCGTTTGTATGTCATTTTGCTCGAGTTAATATGTAATTGCAGTTGCAGCACCATTTGTATTTCTTCTTGCTCGAGTTAATCAGTGAAGAGAGGCAGAGAGTGAAACTATTCCTGTTCAATGTCGTTTTTATTTTTTCTTGCTCGAGTTGTTTGCAAATTGCAGCACCATTGACTCATTGTATTTCCTTGAGGCTTGCGAGTTAATTATATGTTTGTTAGGTTGATTTTCGTTTTTATTTTTTGGTGGATTGATTGAGTTTGTTGAAATTACTCTTTTATTTGTTTAGTTTTGATGAATTTAGTTGTTGCTGCTACTTTGTAGCATTTTGTGTAATCATACTCTTGTGTCGCTTTTGTAAAAATGTAGCTTGTATGCTGAATTTTTGTTTAGGATCCGTTAGGATCCGTTTTGGACCCGGAATCGTAGGATCCATCGGATCTGGATCTGGATCCTCAAATTTATTACCCATCGGATCCGGGTTGGATCTGGATCCTTGCCAAAAAAAGGGATTTGGATCTGGATCCTAGAGGATCCGATCCAGATCCTACCCGTTGCCATCCCTAGTTGTATTCTTGCTTCTCCTCCTGGTAATGTGATATGTCTAATTTATATAGAGTTTCTACTCCCGTCCCTCATTGATTATTGGTCTTAATTGCGCTCTTCGGAGCCATTTTTAGTACTATATGTGCTCCTTGTAGTGTGTTTGTAGTTTCAGGTTGTTTATTGTAGGAATTAGCATGTTTTAGTGTATTTCCTACTCATTTATATCACTACAAGAGATGATGCACTTTTGAGAGCACGAGCATTGAGTTGGAAGAGTTTTGAAGCAAAGCGAATGGTGAAAGAAGTAGAAAAATGACTCCAGTCCACTCATTTGATTATATCTCAAGTTATACAAATCCAAATGCAGTGGTTTCAATTGGGTTAGATTCTACACTTTAAGAGCTTTCCAACGAGTGGTCACTTGCTTATCTCCGACGAATAACGACGAAGTTATGGCGTTTTGAAGATATACATTTTGTGCAGGCTGACGACCGCCCGGCCGCGCGGAATCAGCCCCGGCTGCCCGGGCGCCCTTACTTAGCCAAATTTCATCGTTTGGAGAAGATTTGGAAGAAAAGAAAATATTTTGTCGCGGGCCCGACCGGGCGGGGCGCTATTTCACTTCTACGAAAAATACTTGACGACCGCCCAGGTTGGTCGGGCGGGGCTATTTTTAAGGCTTTTGAAGCGCGTGTTGCGCCGGTTTTGGTTTTAATATAAATACTTATCCTTTTGGGGTGGAAAAACGACGTTTTTTACATTATAGCTTCAGCTTTAGTTTTCTAAGCACATTTTAATTACGGAAGAACCCTAGTATTACTCTTTGCCATTTTTACATTGGATTTTCAATAGAAGTTTGGATTTTGTAAGGTTGGTTCTACATTGGTATTTCTTCTCTTCTCTTGTTATTCTTATTCAATCTTTGATTATTGATTCACCATATTTACTTGTTTAATCATGAGTATGTTTTCCCCAATTATGATTGAGTTGTTTATTTCTAGGGTTAAGGGATCCATGAATATTTATGAAGGGATGTTTATAAAGTATTGATTTTTGATGATGTATGTTGATTCCTATTGAATGTATTATCTCTATTCAATCCGATTTGGCCAGATTTGATTGTTATAGTATTGCAATATTAGGTTATGCACCGAGAGGTATAAACTTGATATTAAGGCTAGTTTCAATAGGTAGAGTTGGCAATAATAAATTGCGAGAGCCTGTTAATCTCATTCTATGGTTAATTTCGACTCGAGAGAGGAAATCAACTTGTTTGACTGCATTTTTCATTATTGATTATTGTGCTTCATCATGGAATATTGTTCATTGGTGAATCTACGCCCTAGACTCTTTATTATTGATATTCTTGATATAGTTATTGTCTAGTTTAGTATAATTACAAACAAACACTCGTTCCTTATAATCAAGATCTGATCGAGAATTAGGAAAAGAACGTTGGTTCCCTGTGGATTCGACCCTACTACCCTGACTACTATTTGTTAGAGGACTTTAGGATTACTTTAAATTAGGTGATACGACTTTAGCCTGTCAAAATTTGGCGGGGAAACGGTTTGTTCGAAAACTACTACCCTGACTACTTTTATAACAATAGTAAGACTATAATTTAGGCTTAGGACATGACCCTGACTACTACCCTGACTACTATTATAACAATAGTAAGACTATAATTTAGGCTTAGGACATGACCTATGATGCAATAATTCGAAAACTAAACCAATCTCTGGCATCTTATGATCCCGAGAGACGCTTGTCTTTTAATCTGTTTTAGAGTCTAGATTATATATTCTCGTCTCATAGAACACTTGTTCTTTGGGACAAAATCTCTTAATTGTTTGTTCTTGAGTTCGTCTATACGCAGGAGTTTGAGTTCAGGTGGCTTTCCATTTGATCCTGAAATTGAATGATCCTTTCGCAGACAGAATAACTTCTTCAGACAGTTGCGAGATAATTCAGGGGGAGATAAACCCTTGGATTCTGAATTTGATTCTAGAAGTAATGTTTCTACTACTCCACCAGAACCAGAGATGGCTCGAAGACTTACTGACTTTTCCCAGCCCTCTTTGGTTGAACTTCCAAAGAGTAATCAAATACCCGAAAATCGAAGCTGTTATTTTTGAGATCAAACCTTCACTGCTGAACATGATCGAAAGGAAATAATTTGGTGGTGGACCTAATGAAGACCCTAATCTACATTATCAGGACTTCTGCCAATATTGTTCTACTATTAAGTAGCAGGGAGTAACATAAGATCAAATTCGGGAGATTCTTTTCCCATTTTCACTTCGAGACAAGGCAAAGATGTGGTACAATGGGATTAATCGCACCACTCTTGGGATCACTGACTGGAATACCTTGGCCTTAGCTTTCTTCAGGAGGTACTACCCTCCAGGGAAGACTGCTAGGTTGCGTAGTCAGATCACAAATTTAATCCAAGGTAATGACGAATCTTTATATGAGGCTTGGGAAAGATTCATGGACCTCCAGAGAGAATGTCCCCATCATGGTCTACAAAAATGGTTCCTTGTTCAGGGATTTTACAATGGTTTGCGGAACAACTCTAGACTTATTCTTGACTCTGCGGCAAACGGGAGATTCAGGAAACTAGAAATTGATGCCGCACATGACTTAATCGAGGAGATGGCTATCCGCAACTCTCAATATGGCAACCCTCGCGGATTAGCTAACAAGGAAGTAAAGCATGAGATTGATTCTATATCTCTATTGGCTGCTTAGATGAATGCCATCAGTAATAAGCTAGATAATTTGCAACTTTCCTCTCTCGCGAGTGTTGCTGCTTTAGGTACTACATCTGAGATCTTGTGTGAAAATTGCGGTATAGTTGGACATTGGTCACAGGAGTGTCGGAGTTCGGTCGAACAATTTAATGCCTTTCAATCATATCGGCAGAACAACCCATATTCTAACACATACAATCCAGGATTGAGCAATCATCCGAATCTGTCATACAAGAGCACTAATGTCCTAATTCCTCCTGCACCACAACAACAGGGACAACAATTGAACCAGAGGTACTACCAACAACCTTCTCAACCTCCTCCCGGTTTCTCTAGACCACCTTTCAATCCATCTCAACAAGCACCTCATGCCGATCCCATGATGGTTGAGATGAGAAATATGATGCTGCAGATGCAAAAAGACAGACAAACTAACAAGGCACATATTGAGTCCGTTCTAGCTCACAACTAGATGTTGGAGAACCAGTTGGCACAGTTGGCTACTTCGAACTCTACTCGACAACAAGATGCTCTTCCAGCACAATCTGGTCAGCCAACAGACTCGGCAAACGCCATCACCCTCCGCAGTGGTTCTCATTATGATGGACCACCCATGCCTACTGATGATACTGTGAGTGGGAGGAACGATGAGGAACGGGTCCAAGATCAACCTGAAACTGACAAGGAGAACTCTAAGCAAGCGCCTAAACATGGAAAGACAAATGAAGCCAAGAAGCCTGCTATTGAGGTTCCTCCTATCAAACTTCCTTTTCCCAATCGTCAACTCAAGAGCAAGTTGGACAAGCAATTTGGTAAGTTTTTGGAAGTCGTCAAGAATCTTCAGGTAACAGTCCCTTTCACAGAATTAATTACTCAAGTGCCTGCTTACGCAAAATTCATGATAGATATTTTGACTAGAAAAAGGGCTTTTAATGAGGTGGAGACAGTTGCATTTACTGAGGAATGTAGTGCCTTTTTACAAAAAAAGTGTCCACCAAAATTAAAAGATCCTGGTAGTTTCTCTATTCCCTATCACATTGGTCGACTATTCATTGATAAAGCATTATGTGATTTGGGTGCTAGTGTGAGTGTTATGCCATTATCTGTTTCCTCAAAATTAAATATGGGAAGTTTGAAAGTTACCAATATTACTCTGCAAATGGCTGACCGTTCTGTTAAATACCCCCTAGGTATTATAGAAGATGTGTCTGTTAGAGTAGGTAAATTTTTTATTCCCTTTGATTTTGTTATGCTTGACATGGAGGAAGATACGAAAATTCTGATTATTTTGGGTAGGCCATTCCTTCATACTGCAGGTGCACTAATTCATGTGAAAAATTGTAAGCTTACAGTATCTGTAGGAGATGATGAGGTCACTTTTAATCTGAGCACCGCTTTGAAAAGTCCTATGATAGAGGAAGCATGCTATAAGATTAATGTTATTGATGGCCCGACCCATGATTGCATGCCTCATTCCCCCTCCTGTGATACTTCAGATGATGTGCTTGTCTTAGAGTTTATTGCAGGTGAAGAACAATATATAACGGTCTTGAAGACTCAAAAAAAGACACTTGGGTATAACGCTGATGACTTGACAAGACTAAGCCCCACTGAGCATCGAGTTACTCTAGATGAGGGCCACCCCCCTAGCATTCAGGTCTAACACGAGTTGGAAGGGGTGGTAAAGCAAGCAGTTATGAAACTGTTGGATGCAAGTTGATGGACAACTGATGTCCATGTCCCTTTCCTTTCCCTTGTTGCAATGAGGCCATTGCCAAGTTCAGCTTGGGGGAGGATTTTTGTAAGTATTGCATTTCTTTTACTTTTTACTGCTTTTTAGTTTAGTTAAGTTACTTTAATTGCTTTCAAAAAAATGAAAAATCATAAAAAATGAAATATTACTGAAAAAAATACCAAAAATACGAGTCGAATATGAATGGATTGATTGCTTCCTTGTGCCCCGAACTGTGCTTTGAAAAATGATTTAACTCACTATACTGGATTGTTGGGCATTTGTGATTGTAATGTTTTGATGTGATCTCTGATTGCCTTAATCTTGAGTGGATTTTGATGATAAAGCGTCTACTTTGACTGCATGCTTGAACTGGTTAGACCGTGAGGATTCATTATTGCCTATGGATTTACGTCCATATCCAATCCATTCTTGTGTGTTACTTCCTCGTAGCATTCTAATCTTGATTTTGGCAATGTACTCGTTGATTTCTGGTGACTTTGGACATGTGCTGTGATAGAGGCGTTCTTTGTTTAATTTTAAGCCTCAGAGTTGATAAATGAATTAATTTCCCTCCTAGCCCTGCTGAGCCTAATGACTTTTTATTTTGATATTGCGCCACATTGCACGGCTTAAGCCTTTACAATGATTATTGTCCCAAAACCTAGCTTGGGGGAGCATTTGTTAGGTTGGTACTATGATGTGTGGTCGATTCTATGGGATGGTTTGAAAAATCTCTATGATCTTCACTCTTTAAATTTCAAAAAGTGTTGAAAATTATGCTGAAGAGACATGTATTGGATGGTTCGTGAGACTTTAAAGTTGGTTATTATTTTGGTCATGTTGTTGATGCCATGGGAGTTGTTTCAGCCACACCTAAACCTGTTACTAGTGTTTTTTTGCTCCCCTTTTCTTGGCTTTTCCACCACATTCCCTAAATAATTTCTTTACCTCTACCCGAGCCCCATCACAACCCTTAGAAAGACCTCTCGGGCACGTGTTTGATTGTTTATAGGATTGATAATGAGTCAATTTGTCAAAGTTAAAGAGTAAGTTTGTTATTTGAGTCGACCTGGCTAGGATGAGCGATATTATACCATTCTAAGCACATGAGAGTGTGAGTGGGAAGGGCTTTTATGGCTGGGTTGGTGAGTGTTTGGGCACATATTATGCCTGCCACAAAATTGAGAGGAGTGACACCTCGGTGAGCACCTTTTCGAGATTTGCATGTTATGTAGGGAAGCTGCATTTGATTGTTTGCTTAGCTGATTGGTGGTCAGGGTGACCTGAACAACTGAACTTGAATTTTGCTTGCTTGAAGGATTTTGAGTTTGAAAATATTTGAGCCTGAATTTCTTGTCTTAGGGGTGAAGCAATTATATTCATGTTCATATTGTGCTTTGCTTAGGGACAGGCAAAGGTATAGCTTGGGGGAGTTTATATGTCTAATTTATATAGAGTTTCTACCCCCGTCCCTCATTGATTATTGGTCTTAATTGCGCTCTTCGGAGCCATTTTTAGTGCTAATTGTGCTCCTTGTAGTGTCTTTGTTGTTTCAGGTTGTTTATTGTAGGAATTAGCTTGTTTTAGTGTATTTCCTACTCATTTATATCACTACAAGAGATGATGTACTTTTGAGAGCATGAGCATTGAGTTGGAAGAGTTTTGAAGCAAAGCGAATGGTGAAAGAAGTAGAAAAATGACTCCAGTCCACTCTTCTGATTATATCTCAAGTTCTACAAATCCAACGAGTGGTCACTTACCTAATTCCGACGAATACCGAAGAAGTTATGGCGTTTTGAAGATATAGATTTTGTGCAGGCGGACGACAGCCCGGCCAGGCGTAATCCGCCCCGGCAGGCGGGGCGCCCTTAATTAGCCAAATTTCATCGTTTGGAGAAGATTTGGAAGAAAATAATATTTTGTCGCGGGCCCGACCGGGCGCGGCGCTATTTCACTTCTACGAAAAATACCTGACGACCGCCCGGGTTGATCGGGCGGGGCTAGTTTTCAGGCTTTTGAAGCGCGTGTTGCGCCGGTTTTGGTTTTAATATAAATACTTATCCTTTTAGGGTGGAAAAACGACTTTTTTACATTATAGCTTCAGCTTTAGTTTTCTAAGCACATTTTAATTACGGAAGAACCCTAGTATTACTCTTTGCAATTTTTCCATTGGATTTTCAATAGAAGTTTGGATTTTGTAAGATTGGTTCTGCATTGGTATTTCTTCTCTTCTCTTGTTATTCTTATTCAATCTTTGATTATTGATTCGCCATGTTTACTTGTTTCATCATGAATATGTTTCCCCCAATTATGATTGAGTTGTTTATTTATAGGGTTAAGGGATCCATGAATATTTATGAAGGGATGTTTATAAAGTATTGATTTTTGATAAAGTATGTTGATTCCTATTGAATGTATTATCTCTATTCAATCCGATTTGGCCAGATTTGATTGTTATAGTATTGCAATATTAGGTTATGCACCGAGAGGTATAAAGTTGATATTAAGGCTAGTTTCAATAGGTAGAGTTGGTATTAATAAATTGCGAGAGCCTGTTAATATCATTCTATGGTTAATTTCGACTCGGGAGAGGAAATCAACCTGTTTGACTGCATTATTCATTATTGATTATTGTGCTTCATCCTGGAATATTGTTCATTGGGGAACCTACGCCCTAGACTCTTTATTATTGATATTCTTGATATAGTTATTGTCTAGTTTAGTATAATTATAAACAAACACTCGTTGCTTATAATCTAGATTTGATCGACAACTAGGAAAAGAACACTGTTTCCCTGTGGATTCAATCCAATTTCCCTGACTATTATTTGTTAAAGGACTTTAGGATTACTTTTGATTAGGTGATACGACTTTAGCCTGTCATAATGCTGGGATTCCCCCTCCTACTGGGAATGTGCACTCTCATGTGCCCCTGGTTGCTTAAGGTCTACTTCCCCTCTCCCCTGGATGTCAATGATGAGGTATTGTCCCCAGTCCCTATTAGGGTGGTCTACCCTGAGGATCTTTTTGCTACTGCTTATTTACCTGCTCCTGAAGTGGGTGATTATGCCGGTGAGCAATTTTTTGAGAATGCTGACTATCAATATGGGGTCGATGACTCTACTGATGTCTTGGATGATCCTTGTGATGATGATATGCTTGAAGGTTATATTTCTCAACCTGAGAACTCTTTTCATTCAATTAATTCAGATATATCTATTGTAAAACAAATTGAGGGAATGGGGGTTGAATAGGCTAGTCCTATTGAAGTGGGTTCTTCCTCTAGCTCTGCCAAAAGGAGAAAGGGTAGCATTGAGGATGATTTAGCCAGCTCAAGTCTGAAGAGGGCACAATTTAGCTAGTTTTGTCATCTCCCTGCCAATCATGTTATGAATTTTAGGTGTTGGAATATTAGAGGATGCAGGAGGCATTTAGCTTTGGTGGAAGTAAAAGATTTTTGTAATGTGAAACCAAGGTGCAAACTCCTCCTTTGGAGGGGAGTGTTAGGCATTGTGTGTTTCAACATTATGACTTTCTCCCCACTTTTGAATTGGCAGGGGGATTTGGTTAATGTGGAAGGACAATGCCTGCAATCCCTTTAGTTTATCTATTGTTAAAAAATCTGCTCGTTTTATGGCTTGTAGTATTTATATCTCATCTATGGAATGTAATATTATTGCTATTATTATCTATGCATCGCCTAATCAAGCCTTTAAGCAAGCTTTTTTCAATGAACTTATTTGTCATGTTAAAACTCTTTTTTTTTTTTTTTTTTTTTGAAAATTTATGTTAAAACTCTTAATGACCCATATATTATTTTAGGAGACTTTAATGAACTAAGTTCTCATGTTGATAAAAAAGGTGGTGCTGAATTTAGATTTTCTCGGCTTTCTAATATGCTTAATTTATTCGATTCCTTTGAATGTATTGATCTTCCCTTTGAAGGACAACCTTTTACTTGACTGGAAAAATTTCATGGTCCCAATAACATTATGGATCGTTTAGAAAAATGTGTAGTTATAAAACCAGTAACTAACATAAACGCAACAACAACGGCAGCAGGCAAGGGCTGCGGACCAAGCCTCACGGCCACCAACTCGTGGCAGTCTCTCCCTCTACAGCAACGCCGGTACAAAAAGAAGATAAAGTCCACACAACTGTAAGAACTACATCCATGTCGACGCAACAATGAGCCCAATGAAGCATCGCAACCATAGCACACCCCCATTGACATTACACGCAAAGAACAATAACAAACATGATACTTAGACCTACTAACCCAACTATTAAAAACAATTATAATTCATATATTAATCCTAATCGATATAGCAACACCATTAGTTACCTGGGCTAACTAGAGGAGTGTAGAATGGAGGTATAGCTTTGTCCTTCTCGTGCAATATCGTGCTCCACGAACTCACCTCCTAGCAACCCACAATGAGAATTTAATGATGCTAAATAACAAGCAAAAGATGAAAAATTATGGGTGAAACCTATGGAGAAATAATCTGAATTTGAGCAAAAAAAAAAGGTTGAACCTTCTCCTCTAAAAAATGGCCGAGATAGTGGAGGAGAATGACAGAAAATTTATGATCAAAGTTCAGCTTAAGGGAATGTAAGTAGGGAGGTTACATTAGCTTAAATGATGGAGTTTCATGGGCAATGAATATTGAGGGTTACAAAGGGGTTACAAGACTTCAAAGGTCACTCATTCCCATCAAATTTTTTTGATTTTGGAACAGAGTTTAGGAGCGTAAGTCTTCAAAATTAAAATGTCGTTACGACGGTCCAAATGCGCCAAAATAAAATACTTAACTAAAACGCGTAATTTAAATACTAGAAAAAGATATAATTCTAATTAAATAAATTAACTAAATTTAATATTTATAAAGTGGTAAAATATATATGACAAAATATTTAAAAGAATAAAATATTCGAATTTTGGATGAAAAATAATAATTAAGGAAAAATAACGCGAAAAATTAGGAGCGGAAATTTTTGGCGTGTTACACATTGAGTGGAGTCTCTAATTGCAAGCCTACTACTTTTTGCACCAAGAACATTACTATATGGGACTTGGTCGCCTCTAAATCTAGTCCGTGACTTTTTAATTGTAAGGGAAAGGTGGGGATGTTTTGTGGTGGAGGGATAAGGCTATTCTGGATTAGGGTGTGTGGCACCTGGTTTAGGGCTAATGAAAGGAATGATGGATTAGAGGGGCGAAGTTGTTTCAATGATGTCATCATGGTCTCCAGTTTCTTGGTTGTCACTGGTGTTTCCATCGAGCACTATAAGATTGGTTGAGGAGGAGATAGGAAAAGATTCAGGAGCAGTGGACTCTTCTGAGAGTAGGCAGTCGATAGATCTTGATTCTGATTCACTAAAGGTGGATACTGGTTGAGCGGTTGACGATGAGCTATTGAGCGAAGAGAGTAAATGGGTTTGCTTGGTAGAACAACTAGGATTTGAGACGACGGCTGGGAAGTTTGAGTCATGGATGTGGTTTGAGATAAACGGTTGGGATGATTGAGTTTTGGTGATGATTTGAGACACTGGGTATTGAATTTGACTGGGATGTTGGTTTTGGTTGGGATATTGATTTTGGCTAGGATGATTTTTTTTCTCTAATTCTTTCAATTTCTTGGCTTAAAGAGGTTTGTAAAGCGTGAATTGGAATATATTGGAGAGATTATTGGCGTGTTTAAATCTGAATTGGAACTAGAAATCATCATGGAAGAGTGTTGTTCTAGTTGATTTGCCAAGTGTATGCCACTGGTTAGGTTAGATATGCAAGAGAGAGTGGTAGAAAACGAAACAGAAGGATTAGGACTGGCAGAAGCATTATTAAGTATCTCGACTCTCGAGAGCGGGATTTTCAGTTTCAATTTCCGCGCCTTCTTCTTGGATACTAACCTTTTCTTTCTCCAAAACCCTCTAGTAATTTCTTGAGTTATGTCCATGGGGAGATGAGGGGATGTTTTGTTTTCTTCGATTCTCGTGTTGGGGAACTAAAGCTTTTGAAGCAACTGATTTGCCTTTGTTTATTTTATTTGGTTTGGTGATGTTTGATGGACCCAACAGCCTTCTCTTGTGTGTGACAAAAGTCCGTGGGTCGAATTCCTCCTTTTGATCTGATATGTTACGCGAACCAGTTGGCTTATGACCTGGGGTTAATTTTTTATTAGACTCACTGCCCAAAGAGTTAGGTAATATGAGATTTGGGCCAGTATCAGGGATAAGAGGCACGCGTTTCAAAGAGTTTAGTTCAACCAATTCGCCAAATGGCACTTCTTTCCTCATTTGTTCCTATGCTTGTGTTGAACTTTGCTTCTCCATGTTTTGGGCATCCCTGAACTCCATATACTTATCTTTTTTATGCCCAACCCTTCCACAATGAAAAGAAAGTGAGTGGAGATTTTCATATAGGATAGCTTGCCACTGATTACCGACCCAAATTCTTGAGATTATGGGCTACTCCAGACTTATTTCTACACAAACTCTAGCATAGCGAGCTCTAGTTAGATGATCAGTTGCATAGTTAACCCTTATTGGCTTGCCAACCTTGCTCGCAATTGCGAAAAGCGCCTCTTTGACATAATATTCAACCGGGAGTTCTAGAAAATGTACCCAACTACCCAACTTTACAAATGGTTTTTGAGTTGGCCTAAAATACGGCTGCCATTCACTAGTGGAAAAAAGCCCATCTGATGCGGTCCAAACCGGCCTTACTGATCCGGTTTTGGTCCGCATCGGATGGGCTCGCAGCAGCTCCAAAATATTTACTGATCCGGTCCAAAACCGGATCAGTAAATTATTTACTGATCCGGTTTTTAGTAAAAATCGGATCAGATAACCCCCCCAAAAACCAAAAAAAAAATATTTTTTTATTTTTTGCATTTTTTCCTTATTAATCAATACAAAATCAATAATATATATATAAACTCATTTAATTAAGCATATTATGCCCAATTGAAGCATAAATAATTAAATACATAAAAATATTAACATACACAACTATGACATTATAATTTTATACTCCAATGGCTCCTATTAGATTTAACAATCATTCACTATCATAGGCTTCTTCAACTTGCAATACATGCAGTTATAATTTTGCGGATGGAAAATCGATATGGGAGCAGATGTCGTAGCATCTGCAAGGAGAAACAGAAGTTAAAACAGTCGGTCAATTTGACACACACATACCCCACTTTTGCAGCCGCAGACTATAGCATCAAACAATCTTGCAGATGATGGAGTATCACCAGCTGAGCTCAGGCAAAAGATAGACCTGACAAGCAATAAAAACTACTGAGCTGCATCCTCAATTTGTTACACGTAATATATGTCAAACCACTCAGCTTAATATCTTAACAGTTCAAAAAACCAATTGACGAAACACAGAATTAAGTCAACAAAATCTAATTGTAAATTATGTGGAAATTCATATATCTCACTTGCGCATTCCATTTTGGGATGCAGCCTTGCCAGCCTCTCCAGCTGTTCTTTCCTCAATAACTACACCATTAGCACCAGATAGCTCTGAAACAAGTTGTGATCTGATCTTTCCTCCCTGAAGAAAAGGATAGCAACAAAATACATCCAACAATATTCTTTTTTCTTCCCCAAGCATAATCAAACAAGAAGTTTATTTCCAGCAATCATGAGTGCAGTCACTATTTAATAAAAAAAGACATGGATGAGGTACCTTTACCATAAGCGCAAATCTGAGCATGACAGAGGACTGATGATGATTACAAACAATATCAAACGCTAATCTTTACACTCCATCCATCTAAAAAGTAAAAAGTATGCCTACTTACACATTTCACAAAGTTTTAGGGGGTTCATTGGGCTTGCATAAACAAAAATAACAGGAATATTCAACTTTAAAAGGGACACTTTAGATATACGTAGATACTCTAGCAGCAATAAAGGTAAGGAAACAGTAAGGCTTTAAGGGGATTAGGAAAATGGAAACAAGTCCATAGACTTTGAATAGAAAGAGGCCATTCATTATGGACATCCAAAGATGGTATAGGAAAATCCTTATCAGACAGAGAGACCACGCACAATTTAACATGCATGAAAGAGTAGAAAGCTCACTTCATTTTACTCCCAAATACAGAATACCCAGTACAAATTAATTTGCAATAATTCCAATCAGACTACTGCAAGCTAGGTATTGTGAGAAGATTCTTATAACATTTCTCTTCCCCCAGAACGCTTCCATGCTAGCTGATCAGTCACCCACTTTAAAACTTCCTACAGCAAAGCATACAAATACTTTATCAGAACATACAAATACTTTAACAGAACAATGAACTTTAGAGAAAACCATCATCTCAAAGATAAAGATGAAAACACGACATTGACCAGGATAAAGAGCATCGACGTAGGCCCCACAGCAAACATGGAGATTTAAAAGAAATTATTGGCAAACTTCTACTGTTTCAAATAACTAAAAGGATAATTTGGTGTTCGCTTTTGAACATTGAGGGTTGTACAGTTAGTCATATGTTTCATCTACGAACATATCTGCAATAGATTTGGTACCTGGAGTTTCATGTAATTGGAGCATAGAATTTATTTGCAGTTGGTGTAAAAAAAAATTCTAGCCAAATTTTTGCAGTGTTTGTTGTTAGTCATACCCATTCTTCTCTAATCACCAATGAATGATGTAAGACTGGATTGAATCTTTATACATAGTCCAATCCTCCCTTAACCTATTACTTAAGCACTAAGGACCAAAAGTTTTTGGATGCGGCAATAGATATAAATTTATTTTAGTAACTTCTTAAATCTCCGGGAAGCGAATTTGAGCATATTACTTACAAAAGTAAAAGCCTCGAGGGATGAAAAAGGACCCTGTATAAACATAACAAGATAATGGAATTGTGTATAGCAAATCTGATGCAAGTGGACACCGCTGTGAGCAAAAAGTATGCATGATAGAGTGTAGAAACGCTCTTAACAGACCAGACTAAGTATAGACTTCCGACCAGAAAGCTGAAACTAAAGCAACTCTTCAACGAGAGTGATAATTTTAAGCTTCAAAATCTAATATACCCCTGGGTTAATCAGCTCAAATTTGTAGAAATGGAGGAGGTTATTTGGAAATCTGATACGATACTGAAGGACCCAACATAACTTCTTTAGTCGAACAATGTTCCCACACCTCAAAATATGAACCTACTAAACACTAACTAGTTAAGTATTCTCAATTAGTTGCTGTCCGAGACAAGCTTTAGTTGTATTCACCAAAATTGAAGCCACAAACAGACAACATATGAAGATATGCAAGAAGGTTTCCCAACAAAAAAAAAAAATTTACAGTGAAATAATTGTAAACAAAGTATTTGTGCATATCACAAATCAGACACCAATAAAAGGTTTAACACGAATAAGAATAACTATGCCCAAGAACAAACTAAAATGAATACCAGAGAAGCAATCACACCTTGTAAAGTGCCTTGCACTGCTGTTTCTCCAACAAGAAGAAGCTGATGATGGTGAAGAATGGTATATATTTTATATCCACCTCGTCTTGCTTGTGAACCCGTATCACATTTTTTAACAGCCTCTCTGACTCCGGAGCTATGAGATCAGCCCAAAGCCAATAATCAATACAATGCTGCAAAAGAATGAGTAAAACAGTTAAATCTCAATTGTCATCTTAAAACAGATTATTTGCAATACGCGAAACTCATAATTTCTCTTAACTTTCAACTTTCAAGATAGTGTTTCAACAATTTTCAAAGTAAGCAACGAACTCTACAAATTAAACCTTCGAACTACATCACAGAAATAATAACAATGCAAATTAAGAGTAGTAAAAATGAGGTTGCAGTAACAAGATATAGAAATCACAGAGTTGCAGTAACAAGATATAGAAATCACAAACAAGAAATGATCTCCATCTTTATACAGGATTATTGGAGATAAAATGAGGCAGTATATTTTCCAACATGTAAAATAGAAAATGTTAAATAACAACAAACTTTAGGGTATTTCACCAGCTATTAGAGACAACCTATTTTCCATTAACAGAGTTCCCCATTGTCGTGTACAATAAAGAAGGCAATTGTCCCATACTAAAGCTCACACTGCACCATTGAGAAAAGAAGAAAGAAACAGAGAACACAGCTAAAAGAATCAGATAATCAAGTCCTGTTACATTGTATATTACTCAATAAGTCACCACCAGTGTACGACAACCGTCAGCCTACAGGCATCAGATTAAAATAGCAAAAGTAGAAAGTGACCTTTATCAGCACTCTCATTCTGTCTAGCAAAATTATTGATTTGATAATGTGCTTTAGAGTAACTGAATACTACCAACATGTAACCCACCTGATGTTCTCCTTTTCACTTCTTCAACCCCCTACCCCTCTCTCCCCTCCCTGCCCCCCCAACCTCCAGGCTCCAGCTAACATTGAAGCAAACAAAAAGAAAACCATCTCTAGTAAGCAGTATCGGGAAATTGATTACCATGTAGCCACTTAAGATTTGATGATGAATCAGAAGTTACGATGGTAAATGTGTAGATAATTTCTCCTGCAAGATACATTAAAAAAAAGATATAAGAGACTATATGGGGCAAGGACACCCAGATCTGTTCAATACATATTGCAAAGTAAAATAAAGATAAACATGTTGAATAGTTCAAGAATAACATGAACCCATATCTTTCCTTCTTTGACCAGGGTAAGGAGTAACAACTCGCACTTATAAATCAACATGGAGAATTGGAGAGTAATGAATTGAGTGGTGACTGATAAATCACATGCACATTCCAGGTATTTGAATCAAAGTACGACAAAGACCGAGTAATCTAAACCCACATAGAACTCTGGATAAAGTAAACTTTACACATTGAACGGAACTCCACAATTTGTAAGGAAAGTAGAATAGGAACTGACCTTCATAATTTTTCCAGGAATCATAGAGGGCAGCAAACACTAGAGGACGATCATCCTTAAAACGAATGTAATATGTCTGCTTCTTAGTACCTTTCTTCCTTGTTGACAACATACCTGATGCAGTCACCATTGATGATGAAACGGAAAAGAAATCTAAGTTGAAACAAAATTCACATAAGCATCATCAATAACCGTAAAAGATTTGCCACTACAAGTAAAGGCCATTTGGCTCATTTCATAACACACCTCAAACACAATTCACCCTAATTTACATTCAATTCTGACCAAACTCCAATTAAACAACACAAGTACACAACACAACCACCAAAATTCACATAGATAGCAACAATCTCTTATGTAACATTTACGAAAACTCCATTCCAAAAAAGGAGCAGAAAAACAAAATCGTTAAATTTTTCTAAGCAACATGTTTCATAACATCATTATTTCAGATCCAATAGAAAGACTTCCACTCTATTGATCAAACATCAATACAATTTTTCCAATTCTTGTTCCAATTTATGATAACAATCGACAAAAAAAAAAAACATATATTATGAATCAGCACCTTCAAGAATCAGTCGATTTTAATGATGAAGTTTTGACGACTGATAGGGTTCATCACCACTGGAGATCCAGCAGTTCGCAGCCATGCCTGGAATTTCTTGTCCGTTTCTTCAAACTATTCTTTGTTTGATACAGTTGATGGCGTTGTTCCTAGAAACAATCGAAATTCAATTTTTTTTTTCAAATTTTCTCATATTTCGCTAGATCGAGAAAAATTGAAGATAAAAACAGGAGAAAAATTGCGATTTATGTTAAATTTCAGTTGAATTTACCTCCGAAAATCTTCTGGTCAGACATTATGTAACCGCAAGCATAAACAATGACAAAGGATCCGACAAGAGATCCGACGATGTATTTACCCGCCATAGCTGAACTTCAAAGCTGTAAAAATGGTGAGGTGGTCGGCGCTGTCGATGAGAGGGAAGGAGTGAGGGTGAGAGAGGGAAAAAATGGGTTAGGTTTCGCGGGACATGAAAGGAGATAGTTGGGCTAATAAAACGCGAAATGAGAGGGAAGTGGGCTTGGGTTGGGTGAAGGAGAGAAACGCGGGTTTTTTCTTTAGAAAAATAATGGAAAATCTGATCCGGTCTTGTGAACCGGATCATATTTTAGAAAACCGGAGCAGTTTCTAAAATCTGATCCGGTTAACTAAAGGACCGGATCAGCTTTTCCGCCTAGATTTCCCACTCATTTTTTTAATGATTTTCGGATGCGGTTTTGTAAAAACCGAATCTGTTAGTAAGTGACAGATAAGGTTTTTTCCACTAGTGATTTATTGAGTATCAGATCATGATCTAAAACATACCATGGCCCTCCAAATAGGGCTCGATCATAGTCATCTTACAAGGTGAATCTGACAAGGAATACTCCTTTACCTAAATCAATAACTTCAATGGGGACTTTGAGCTTCCACATGGCTCTTACTATTTGAGTCATGAATGTTGACCTAACTGTGATTTCTAGACACTTACACAATAGGGTAAGTTTCCATGGTGATTGACCCGACCCGTTGACCCGCAGACCTGCTTCAAAAGAGCCGGGTAATTTGAAAAAAAATTCTGATTATCCGGGTTTGGTACCCACCTGGTTAAAATATACATGTATCCGGGTCGAGTCATGGCCTGGGTTTTGGGATAAATGGGTACCCGACTACCCGTTAACTCGAGAACCAAATTTCGAAATTTGGATGCAGTGTACAATATTTTATGGTTTGTTCGCCTGCCGTCTTATACTTCTATCCATAATAAATTCCTTTCCTCTCCCCTTACTGAAACTCTCCTCTAGAAGAAACAGGAAGATGAAAATCATGTTTAAGCCAATTGTTGGATCACCATTCACCAACCACGGCATATTCTTACCTAGTTCTGAAGTTGTTTTATCAGGTTACACAAAAATAACACAAAGTTGCCTCTATCATTATTTAAGAAACAATATTGCACTTACATAAAGCTTGAGCATTTGATAATGCCAATCCTACTCTCCTCTGTCTCCTCTATGCAAAAACTCACTCTAGTTTAGCTTAAAACTGTTAATTCAATTCAGCTGCATTTTCTTAAAAATCTGAGATTTCTAAAACTATCCTAGAGGGTTGGTTACTGTCATAGAAATTTTGCCAAGAGAACAGCAGCCACAAGGGTATACATGGTGTAATTGTGTTGCAGTGGTAGAGATGGAGTAGAATGCACCAGGATCATCTTTTTTTAATAGTTTGGCAAATCATTTTTTATTTCAGATTATTCTCTAACGTGTCGACGATTCTTGATTTGTAATTAATAGAGAAAAAGAGTTGAATTTTTGTTTGAGTGGATTGGTTTTGAGTCAAGTAGCAGTAAAACATTTACTTCACAATTCGCAATAACTGTCCAAGATTCTATATTGAATATTCTGAGAAACAAATTGCAGATGTAAATCGAGTACCCGATGACCCGACCCGAGAAAATCGGGTTTCCGATTTGCGGGTACCCGGTTTTCCCGAGTCGGGTCACGGGCCGATTTTTAAATTACCCACAAATGCGGGTACCCGCATATCTGGGTTGGCGAAAAGCAGGGTATCCGATTGTGAACACCCCTAATCTCAGCTGAGCCAATTTATCTTTAGAAGATGAAACAATGTTTTCCCCTTTAGGAGTTGTTTCCCCTTTAGGAGCTTCAACTTCGGGTTCATCCCAATTCATAGCACTAAGATAAATGGCCTTGGCTTCATGATACCACATAGAGGAACTTGCAACTTCATCCTTGAAGGATATAGGAGCCGGAGCCGGAGCATTACCCTCCAACATCACTGGGTCTTTAACAATCTCCATGTCTGACGGAGCTAATGAGCTATCACTTATCACATGTAACTGATTATGATTGTCATTCCTAATATCAGGTGGGACTGGATTCCGCTTGCTGGTATTACTCATTGGACTAACCCGAGGAATCTAATTGATTGACTCCTAGAGGCCATAAATCATGAATTTTAGGTTAATCTCTAGTGACCAATTAATAGACAGGACAATTTTGAGAGAGAAACTAGAGAGGGGTACCTTATTGGATGAGAACGATGACATGATATGATGAAGGATTTCTATTACTTTATTACTTGTATCATATAAGTTAGACATATAATTTGAGAAAAAGTTAAAGAGAAGGTAAACAAAAAAATTTATTGATATAAATTTAACATCAATTACAGGACAAGTTTGAGTTATTAAACTAGTATTTTGGCCCAAACGATGCCTCGGGTCAATTACAATAAACAAACATGTTATAATTCATAAATTTCATAATTCATTTGTTACTTTTCATATTTTTTTGTCCAGTGAGAAACTGAAAAATTAACGTCATACCGTGAAAAGTAAAAAAAAAAAACTTAAAGACTTGAATAATACTCCCTCCGTCCCATTTTATCGTTCCCCGTTTCATTTTGGGCACGGTAATTAAGGAAACAAGGACTATGATGTACTTGCATAGGGAGTTGGCATTATTGTCATTAAAAAATAAAAAAGAATGAGAACATCAAATGGGTGGGCATGTTTTATGGGAGTTAAAAGATGAGAGAGAGAGAGTCTCTAGTTCTAGCCTTTTATCCCCAAAAACTCATTACCGAAACCCTAGCCTAAAGACTTCAAAAAAGCCCCAAATCAATTTGAAATCCTATCGAAATCCTCAATTCTTTTAAAACTTTTCTCCAATCAAACAAGTTTTCTACTAATCATCATTTATACAGTTTGCTTATCCGCTTTGGGGATAATCGATTGAACTTCCCCTGATTTCTTAATCGATAGGTCTGCAAACATTAGTAGAGTTATGGCTATTAACTTCGCTCGCTGTCTGAGCTATGAGGGTATAATTGTGATAAGTATGGTTTATCCCCAAATTTCAGTAGATAATTCACCATCTATATGGATTAGGTGGCTTCAAATTATGGGTTTTAAGTACAAAAATCAAAAGAGGGCTAGGGTTTCTCTAGCTTTGGATGGGAGGGTTCGTTATCTTCTTTTTCCGAGTGTGTGGGTATTTGATTATTTTGGTTCTATTGTCATCATGTCTTCCTCTAGAGTTTTGTCTGGTGTTCATTGTAAGCACAGAGTGTTTACTATTGGTGGTTCCTTGTTCATTAATTCTGAACTCGCATTAAATGCGATGAGAAAAATCTTAATTAAGGTGTGAATTTTAGGGTTTCGGCTACTGAATTTCTAGAGGTAGCTGGTCGTCAGGCTACTGAAAAATCTTAAAGAGAAGTAAAGGTCATGCTATTGAAAAATCCTAAGAAGAAATGTTTAGCTGAATTTCTAGAGAATGCAAATAGGCAAGCATAGCCTTACACCACATCTGAGCAGGCTAATGTGGTGGAGGCTAGGCCTAGGCATGTTGCTAGAGGTCAAGCTATAGCTGGTGGTGTTCAGTCCTCTTATTGTAAAAGAAAACAGTTTCCTGTTAAGAAATTTACTGGTTCAAAGCAAGCTGTTGGTGTTAAAGGCATTGTCTTCAAGGATAATCCTGAAACTAGTTTTGCTAAAAAATCTTCTCTGTCTCTTGCTAAATCTAATGTAAAAGGTAAAAGTGCTTTTATATATCTCTTATCTTGCAATTGAGGAGATTTCCTCTGATGATGAAACTGATGCTAGGGTTGTATTCTTGCTTCTCCTCCTGGTAATGTGATATGTCTAATTTATATAGAGTTTCTACCCCCGTACCTCATTGATTATTGGTCTTAATTGCGCTCTTCGGAGCCATTTTTAGTACTAATTGTGCTCCTTGTAGTGTGTTTGTAGTTTCAGGTTGTTTATTGTAGGAATTAGCTTGTTTTAGTGATTTCAATTGGTTTAGATTCTACACTTCAAGAGCTTTCCAACGCGTGGTCACTTGCCTAATTCCGACGAATAACAAAGAAGTTATGGCGTTTTGAAGATATAGATTTTGAGCAGGCTGACAACCGCCCGGCCGGGCGGAATCCGCCACGGCTGCCCGGGCGCCCTTATTTAGCCAAATTTCATCGTTTGGAGAAGATTTGGAAGAAAATAAAATATTTTGTCACGGGCCCGACCGGGCGGGGCGCTATTTCACTTCTACGAAAAATATCTGACGACCGCCCGGGTTGGTCGGGCGGGGCTATTTTTAAGGCTTTTCAAGCGCTTGTTGCTCCGGTTTTGGTTTTAATATAAATACTTATCCTTTTAGGGTGGAAAAACGACGTTTTTACATTATAGCTTCAGCTTTAGTTTTCTAAGCACATTTTAATTACGGAAGAACCCTAGCATTACTCTTTGCCATTTTTACATTGGATTTTCAATAGAAGTTTGGATTTTGTAAGATTGGTTCTACATTGGTATTTCTTCTCTTCTCTTGTTATTCTTATTCAATCTTTGGTTATTGATTCACCATGTTTACTTGTTTCATCATGAGTATGTTTTCCCCAATTATGATTAAGTTGTTTATTTCTAGGGTTAAGGGATCCATGAATATTTATGAAGGGATGTTTATAAAGTATTGATTTTTGATTATGTATGTTGATTCCTATTGAATGTATTATCTCTATTCAATCTGATTTGGCCAGATTTGGTTGTTATAGTATTGCAATATTAGGTTATGCACCGAGAGGTATGAACTTGATATTAAGGCTAGTTTCAATAGGTAGAGTTGGTATTAATAAATTGCGAGAGCCTGCTAATCTCATTCTATGGTTAATTTCGACTCGAGAGAGGAAATCAACCTGTTTGACTGCATTTTTCATTATTGATTATTGTGCTTCATCATGGAATATTGTTCATTGGTGAACCTACGCCCTAGACTCTTTATTATTGATATTCTTGATATTGTTATTGTCTAGTTTAGTATAATTAATTAGGAAAAGAACGTTGTTTCCCTGTGGATTCGACCCTACTACCCTGACTACTATTTGTTAGAGGACTTTAGGATTACTTTTGATTAGGTGATACGACTTTAGCCTGTCAAAATTTGGCAGGGAAACTGTTTGTTCCATTTTCTTTAATTGTTTTAGAGTCTACATTATATATTCTCGTCTCAGAGAACACTTGTTCTTTGGGACAAAATCTCTTAATTGTTTGTTCTTTAGTTCGTCTATGCGCAGGAGTTTGAGTTCAGGTGGCTTTCCATTTGATCCTGAAATTGAAAGATCCTTTCACAGAAAGAAGAACTTCTTCAGACAGTTGCGAGATAATTCAAGGGGAGATAAACCCTTGGATTCTGATTTTGATTCTAGAAGTACTGTTTCTACTACTCAAACAGAATCAGAGATGGCTCGGAGACTTACTGACTTTTCCCAGCCCTCCTTGGCTCAACTTCCAAAGAGTAATCAAATGCCCGAAATCGAAGCTGTTAATTTTGAGATCAAACCTGACCAGCTAAACATGATCGAAAGGAAACAATTTGGTGGTGGACCTAATGAAGACCCTAATCTACATTATCAGGACTTCTGCCAATATTGTTCTATTATTAAGCAGCAGGGAGTAACACAAGATCAAATTTGGGAGATTCTTTTCCCATTTTCACTTCGAGACAAGGCAAAGATGTGGTACAATGGGATTAATCACACCACTCTTGGCATCACTGACTGGAATACCTTGGCCTTAGCTTTCTACAGGAGGTACTACCCTCCTGAGAAGACTGCTAGGTTGCGTAGTCAGATCACAAATTTCATCCAAGGTAATGACGAATCTTTATATGAGGCTTGGGAAAGATTCAAGGACCTCCAGAGAGAATGTCCCCATCATGGTCTACAAAAATAGTTCCTAGTTCAGGGATTTTACAATGGTTTGGGGAACAACTCTAGACTTATTCTTGACTCTGCGGCAAACGGGAGATTCATGAAACTAGAAATTGATGCACATGACTTAATCGAGGAGATGGCTATCCACAACTCTCAATATGGCAACCCTCGCGGACTAGCTAACAAGGGAGGCCAAGCATGAGATTGATTCTATATCCCTATTGGCTGCTTAGATGAATGCCATCAGTAATAAGCTAGATAATTTGCAATTTTCCTCTCCCGTGAGTGTTGTTGCTTTAGGTACTACATCTGAGATCTTGTGTGAAAATTATGGTATAGTTGGACATTGGTCACAGGAGTGTCGGAGTTCGGTCGAACAATTTAATGCCTTTCATTCATATTGGCTGAACAACCCATATTCCAACACATACAATCCAGGATTGAGCAATCACCCGAATTTGTCATACAAGAGCACTAATGTCCTAATTCCCCCTGCACCACAACTACAGGCACAATAATTGAACCAGAGGTACTACCAACAACCTTCTGAACCTCCTCTCGGTTTCTCTAGACCACCTTTCAATCCATCTCAACAAGCACCTCATGCCGATCCCATGATGGTTGAGATGAGAAATATGATGCTGCAGATGTAAAAAGACAGACAAACTAACAAGGCACATATTGAGTCCGTTCTAGCTCACAATAAGATGTTGGAGAACCAGTTGGCACAGTTGGCTACTTCGAACTCTACTCGACAACAAGGTGCTCTTCCAGCACAATTTGTTCAGCCAACAGACTCGGCAAACGCCATCACTCTCCGCAGTGGTTCTCATTATGATGGACCACCCATGCCTACTGATGATATTGTGAGTGGGAGGAACGATGAGGAACGGGTCCAAGATCAACCTGAAACTAACAAGGAGAACTCTAAGCAAGCGTCTAAACATGGAAAGACAAATGAAGCCAAGAAGCCAGCTATTGATGTTCCTCCTATCAAACTTCCTTTTCCCAATCGTCAACTCAAGAGCAAGTTGGACAAGCAATTTGGTAAGTTTTTGGAAGTCGTCAAGAATCTTCAGGTAACAGTCCCTTTCACAGAATTAATTACTCAAGTGCCTGCTTACGCAAAATTCATGAAAGATATCTTGACTAGAAAAAGGGCTTTTAATGAGGTGGAGACAGTTGCATTTACTAAGGAATGTAGTGCCATTTTACAAAATAAGTCTCCCCCAAAATTAAAAGATCCTGGTAGTTTCTCTATTCCCTGTCACATTGGTCGACTATTCATTGATAAAGCATTATGTGATTTGGGTGCTAGTGTGAGTGTTATGTCATTATCTGTTTCCTCAAAATTAAATATGGGAAGTTTGAATGTTACCAATATTACTCTGCAAATGGTTGACCTTTCTGTTAAATACCCCCTAGGTATTATAGAAGATGTGCCTGTTGGAGTAGGTAAATATTTTATTCCCGTAGATTTTGTTGTGCTTGACATGGGGGAGGATACGCAAATTTCGATTATTTTGGGTAGGCCATTCCTTCATACTGCAGGTGCACTAATTGATGTGAAAAATTGTAAGCTTACAGTATCTGTAGGAGATGATGACATCACTTTTAATCTGACCACCGCTTTGAAAAGTCCTATGATAGAGGAAGCATGCTATAAGTTTGATGTTATTGATGGCCCGACCCATGATTGCATGCCCCATTCCCCCTCCTGTGATACTTCAGATGATGTGCTTGTCTTAGAGTTTATTGCAAGTGAAGAACAATTTCTAACGGTCTTGAAGACTCACAAAAAGACAATTGGGTATAACGCTGATGACTTGACAGGACTAAGCCCCAATGAGCATCGAGTTCCTCTAGATGAAGGCCACCCCTCTAGCATTCAGGTCCAACACGAGTTGGAAGGGGTGGTAAAGCAAACAGTTATGAAACTGCTGGAAGCAAGTTGATGGACAACTGATGTCCATGTCCCTTTCCTTTCCCTTGTTGCAATGAGGCCATTGCCAAGTTCAGCTTGGGGGAGGATTTTTGTAAGTATTGCTTTTCTTTTACTTTTTACTGCTTTTTAGTTTAGTTAAGTTAGTTTAATTGCTTTCAAAAAAATGAAAAATCATAAAAAATGAAATATTACTAAAAAAATACTAAAAATACGAGTTGAATATGAATGGATTGATTGCTTCCCTGTGCCCCGAACTGTGCTTTGAAAAATGATTTAACTCACTATACTGGATTGTTGGGCATTTGTGATTGTAATGTTTTGATGTGATCTCTGATTGCCTTGATCTTGAGTGGATTTTGATGATAAAGTGCCTACTTTGACTGCATGCTTGAACTGGCTAGACCGTGAGGATTCATTGTTGCCTATGGATTTACGTCCATATCCAATCTATTCTTGTGTATTAGTTCCTCGTAGCATTCTGATCTTGATTTTGGCAATGTACTCGTTGGTTTCTGGTGACTTTGGACATGTGATGTGAGCCTGTGATGGAGGCGTTCTTTGTTTAATTTTAAGCCTCAGAGTTGATAAATGAATTAATTTCCCTCCTACCCCTGCTGAGCCTAATGACTTTTTATTTTGATATTGCGCCACATTGCACGGCTTAAGCCTTTACAATGATTATTGTACCAAAGCCTAGCTTGGGGGAGCATTTGTTAGGTTGGTACTATGATGTGTGGTTGATTTTATAGGATGGTTTGAAATAATGTCTATGTTGATACAAAGAAAACAAAGAAAAAGAAAAATTAAAGTGAAAAATGATAGTGAAAAATCTGAAAAATCTGAAAAATCTCTATGATCTTCACTCTTTAAATTTCAAAAAGTGGTGAAAATTATGCTGAAGAGACAAGTATTGGATGGTTTGTGAGACTTTAAAGTTGGTTATTATTTTGGTCATGTTGTTGATGGCATGGGAGTTGTTTCAGCCACACCTAAACTTGTTACTAGTATTAATTTTGCTTCCCTTTTCTTGGCTTTTCCACCACATTCCCTAAATAATTTCCTTACCTCTACCTGAGCCCCATAACAACCCTGAGAAAGACCTCTTGGGCACGTGTTTGATTGTTTATAGGATTGATACTGAGTCAATTTGTCAAAGTTAAAGAGTAAGTTTGTTATTTGAGTCGACCTGGCTATGATGAGTGATATTATACCTTTCTAAACACATGAGAGTGTGAGTGGGAAGGGCTTTTATGGTTGGGTTGGTGAGTGTTTGGGCACATATTATGCCTGCCACAAAATTGAGAGGAGTGACACCTCGGTGAGCACCTTTTCGAGATTTGCATGTTATGTAGGGCAGCTGCATTTGATTGTTTGCTTAGCTGATTGGTAGTCAGGGTGACCTGAACAACTGAACTTGAATTTTGCTTGCTTGAAGGATTTTGAGTTTGAAAATATTTGAGCCTGAATTTCTTGTCTTAGGGGTGAAGCAATTATATTCATGTTCATATTGTGCTTTGCTTAGGGACAAGCAAAGGTACAGCTTGGGGGAGTTTGTATGTCTAATTTATATAGAGTTTCTACCCCCGTCCCTCATTGATTATTGGTCTTAATTGCGCTCTTCGGAGCCATTTTTAGTGCTAATTGTGCTCCTTGTAGTGTCTTTGTAGTTTCAGGTTGTTTATTGTAGGAATTAGCTTGTTTTAGTGTATTTCCTACTCATTTATATCACTACAAGAGATGATGTACTTTTGAGAGCACGTGCATTGAGTTTGAAGAGTTTTGAAGCAAAGCAAATGGTGAAAGAAGTAGAAAAATGACTCCAGTCCACTCTTTTAATTATATCTCAAGTTCTACAAATCCAAATGCAGTGATTATATTTGGGTTAGATTCTACACTTCAAGAGCTTTCCAACGAGTGGTCACTTGCCTAATTCCGACGAATAACGAAGAAGTTATGGCGTTTTGAAGATATAGATTTTGTGCAGGCTGACGACCGCCAGGCCAGGCGGAATCCGCCACGGCAGCCCGGGCGCCCTTACTTAGCCAAATTTCATCGTTTGGAGAAGATTTGGAAGAAAATAAAATATTTTGTCGCGGGCCCGACCGGGCGGGGCGCTATTTTTAAGGCTTTCGAAGCGCGTGTTGCGCCGGTTTTGGTTTTAATATAAACACTTATCCTTTTAGGGTGGAAAAACGACCTTTTTACATTATAGCATCAGCTTTAGTTTTCTAGGCACATTTTAATTACGGAAGAACCCTAGTATTACTCTTTGCCATTTTTACATTGGATTTTCAATAGACGTTTGGATTTTGTAAGAATGGTTCTACATTGGTATTTTTTCTCTTCTCTTGTTATTCTTATTCAATCTTTGATTATTGATTCACCGTGTTTACTTGTATCATCATGAGTATGTTTTCCCCAATTATGATTGATTTGTTTATTTCTAGGGTTAAGGGATCCATGAATATTTATGAAGGGATGTTTATAAAGTATTGATTTTTGATGATGTATGTTGATTCCTATTGAATGTATTATCTCTATTCAATCCGATTTGGCCAGATTTGATTGTTATAGTATTGCAATATTAGGTTATGCACCGAGAGGTATAAACTTGATATTAAGGCTAGTTTCAATCAGGTAGAGTTGGTATTAATAAATTGCGAGAGCCTGTTAATATCATTCTATGGTTAATTTCGACTCGAGAGAGGAAATCAACCTGTTTGACTGCATTATTCATTATTCATTATTGTGCTTCATCCTGGAATATTGTTCATTGGTGAAACCTACGCCCTAGACTCTTTATTATCGATATTATTGATATAGTTATTGTCTAGTTTAGTATAATTATAAACAAACACTCGTTCCTTATAACCTAGATTTGATCGACAGTTAGGAAAAAGAACATTGTTTCCCTGTGGATTCGACCCTACTTCCCTAACTACTATTTGTTAGAGGACTTTAGGATTACTTTTGATTAGGTGATACGACTTTAGCCTGTCATAATGCTGGGATTCCCGCTCCTACTCGGAATGTGCACTCTCATGTGCCCCTGGTTGCTTAGGATCTACTTCCCCTCTCCCCCGGATGTCAATGATGAGGTATCGTCCCCAGTCCCTATTAGGGTGGTCTACCCTGAGGATCTTTTTGCTACTGCTTATTTACCTGCTCCTGAAGTGGGTGACTATGCTGGTGAGCAATTTTTTGAGAATGCTGACTATCAATATGGGGTCGATGACTCTACTTATGTCTTGGATGATCCTTATGATGATGATATGCTTGAAGGTTATATTTCTCAACCTGATAACTCTTTTCATTCAATTAATTCAGATATATCTATTGTAAAACAAATTGAGGGAATGGGGGTTGAAGAGGCTAGTCCTATTGAGGTGGGTTCTTCCTCTAGCTCTGCCAAAAGGAGAAAGCTAAGGGTAGCATTGGGGATGATTTAGCCAGCTCAAGTCTGAAGAGGGCAGAATTTAGCTAGTTTTGTCATCTCCCTGCCAATCATGTTGTGAATTTTAGGTGTTGAAATATTAGAGGATGCAGAAGGCATTTAGCTTTGGAGGAAGTAAAAGGTTTTTGTAATGTGAAACCAAGGTGCAAACTCCTCCTTTGGAGGGAAGTGTTAGGCATTGTGGGTTTCAACATTTTGACTTTCTGCCTACTTTTGAATTGGCAGGGGAGATTTGGTTAATGTGGAAGAACAATGCCTGCAATCCTTTTAGTTTATCTATTGTTAAAAAATTTACTCGTTTTATGGCTTGTAGTATTTATATCTCATCTATGGAATGTAATATTATTGCTAATATTATCTATGCATCGGCTAATCAAGCCTTTAAGGAAGCTTTTTTCAATGAACTTAGTTGTTATGTTAAAACTCTTTTTTTTTTTTTTTTTAAAAAGTTATGTTAAAACTCTTAATGACCCATATATTATTTTGGGAGACTTTAATGAACAAGGTTCTCATGTTGATAAAAAAGGTGGTGCTGAATTTAGATTTTCTCGGCTTTCTAATATGCTTAATTTATTCGATTCCTTTGAATGTATTGATCTTCCCTTTGAAGGACAACCTTTTACTTGGCTGGAAAAATTCCATGGTCCCAATAACATTATGGAATGTTTAGATAAATGTGTAGTTAGTTTAGATTGGCTTAGGCTTAGTTTATTTCCTTCCTCGAAAGTACTTCACCATAATTTCACTTCATCCGATCATTGTCAAATATCTTTACCTCTGAAAATTGCTAATTGTAGGAAGGCTGCACCATTTAGGTTTAATAAACTTTGGACTACAAGAAATGATTTCGATCTTTTAATAAAGAAAACATGGTCTCATAATTTTTTTTGATCCCATATGTATTGTTTAACAAGGAAATGTAAACTTTTTTAAAGAAAAGGCCAAAAATTGGTCAAAAATTCGATTTAGTAATATTTTTAGACAACTTACGGTAGTGGAAGAGTAATTGGATAAAATTCAACAACAATTATTAGTTAATGAATAATGTCTCACTCTTATTGCGTCACAAAACAAATTCCTAGCAAAACAAGCTAATTTTTTTTCATTTTCAAGATTTATATTGGAAGATTCAGCTAAGTCTAATCACATTAAACTTAGTGATGCCAACACATAGTATTATCATGTGTGTGCTTCTATTAGAAGAAATTGTAACTTAATCAATACTATTAATAATTCTCATAACCAAACGATTTCCCACCCTAGGTTAATCGAAGAGTGCTTCTCTAATGCTTTTATTAAAAGCTTTACATCTAACTCAGAGTGTCATTTTGATATTCAATCCGATTTCGCATTGCTTGATACTATTATATCCGAGGAGGATAATCTTTTCCTTTGCAATGATATATCGAAAGATGAGGTAGTTAAAAATGCTACATTTGATTTAGCTCCCGACAAAGCACCTGGGCCAGATGGATTTCTACCCTATTTTTTCCAAAAGTACTGGTCTTTGGTTGGTAATTCTGTTTTTAGAGCTGTCAATGTATTTTTCCATTCAGAAAATACTTTAAAGGAGATTAACCATACTTTATCACTCTTATTCCGAAGATAGATGCTCCATTAAATCCTAATCATTTTTGCCCTATTAGTTTGCGCTCAACTATATATAAAATTATCTCTAAAATCATGGCTAACCGTCTGAAAGTTGTTTTGGGGAAGATTATTCACCCTTTGTAGGGTGCCTTTGTCCCAGGAAGGCTTATTCAAGATAATGTTTTACTTGCCCATGAGGTTTTTCACTCCTTTAAAAAAAGAAAAGCATGGAAGGGTGGATTGCTTTAAAGTTAGATATGGAAAAAGCCTATGATAGGTTATGGGAATTTATTTTTAGTACATTTGAAAAATTAGGGTTTTGTGCAAATTAGGTTAATTGGTTAAGCTAATGTATTACTACAGTTTCATTCTCTGTTCTAGTTAATGGTATCCCAAGAGAGGTGTTTATTCCTTCTCGGGAAATTCGCCAAGGGGATCCTCTATCGCCCTATTTTATTTTATTTTTTTGTGCAGAAATTCTAGCTCACTAGCTTCATCAGGCTAGCACCACAGGTACCAAAACAATTGGTGTTAAATTAGGCCATTCTCGTGTGAAAAATCCTTTTTTTAACTTTTGTTGATGACACGATGATTTATGCTAAAGCTAATGATGAGAGTTGCCATACTATTAAGAATATTTTAGATAAATATTGCTCAATGTCTGGTCAAAGTCGATCTATTACGTACGACCAGCGCGGTTATTCATATTTCATTTCCTTCTTCCAAACAACCCCTTCTTGGATAGCATTTACTGAGTTACTTGCGATCTCCCGACGCCGATAGTTTCTTATGTGCCCAGGTTCGGCTAGCTTCTTCCCCACCTTTTACCATTTTGGGCTAGACCTGCCCTCTAATTCCATGGTCTTTGTTAGATCGATATCCACTCCTGCCCTAATATGTTCCATTGTACTATCTTTATTATTCAATAGTTCAGCTAACAATTCTTCCCTTGATATAGGGATTAGGAGGACGGTTGTCCCCCATCCACCATTCAAGGTTGTTAACATATCCTAACCCTTCCTTCTTAATCAGACTATTTCTCTCCTATCATATATGATTGATCAAAGTCTGTAGGTAGGAATCATAGTATCAATTGACTGGCATCGCCTTTAACGCATCAATTACTCGAAGAAAGGAACGCTAGAACTCCTTTCTTCCTTATCTTATTCCACATGCCAAGGAAGGGGAGCAACGAAGAGAATACATTTTCTTTAGGATGGATGGAAGCGACCTTCGCTAACGGGTCATTACATTAACTCAAGACCGCGTAATTTTCTTGAAAAGATATTATATCACCGTGGGAAACTTTAAAATGACTAATGTTTACTATTTCATTATTCACACACACTTTTCGATGACTTATCGTGGAAAAAGGAAGAAAATCACTTTGATCTCTTGTTTTGGAGAAATAAGTGGCTCACGAGGAATGGAAAGAAACATATTCTATTTGATATGGTCAGCTTGTTAATTTTCATAAATCTGCTTTTCAATGTACAAATAATGTTTCGGCTTCCTCTTCTTCTAACTTCGCCACGATTCTTCAAATGGAAGAATCTTTCTCTTTAGGTTAATATTTGGGTTGTCCCATCATTGATAGTAAGGTTACGAATGCAACATTCAGTGAGAGTCAGGAGAAGGTTTGCTCTCAATTGTCTAAATGGAAGGCTAACTCTCTGTCGCAAGGGGGCAGAACTGTTCTTATTCAAGCCAATTTAGCTACTAAAGCAAACTATCAGATGCAAAGTTTCTCTTTGCTTACTTCTATTCTTACTTCTCTAGATAGATGTTATTGGAATTTCTTCTGGAATAAAGAACTGGATTGTAAATCCCCCAATTTCATTGGGTGGGAGAAGGTGTGTAAACCTAAAATGTTTGGCGGGTTAGGGCTTAGGAAAGCTAAAGTTAACAACATTGCATTGCAGATTAAGCTTTTATGGAAAATAATTTCAACTCCTGATAACCTTTGGGTTTCACTTGTTCGGAAAAAAATATTTGAAGAAGATGATTTGTTTTCTTATAAAGTTAAAACTAAAGTCTCTTGGCAATGGAAAAAACTTATGGCTTTAAGATGCTCTCTCAAAAATGGGATAAGATGGAATGTTGGCAATGGCTATGATATTTCCTTTTGGCATGATAATTGGGCTTTTCAATATCCTATCTCTCAAGTTTGCCTCATTATGGAGGGTTTTGAGCAGCTTAAGGTCAACTATTTTATTAATCATGATTCTCAACGCAATGTTACTCTTCCCTCTTAGCTTGTTTCGCCTGATGTGGTCTCTGCGATTTCTAAGATTTTTATTCCTTATAATCCAATGCCAGACAAGTTTTTTTGGGGGCTTTCGTCTGATGGAGTGTATTCAGTTAAGTCTGGGGTTGAGTTGTTGCAAGGATGTCATATGCAAAATGTGGAACAGTTTGGGTTTTGAGTGGATTTGTAAATTAAAGATTCCTCCTAAAATTAGGTTCTTTTTGTGGGAAATTGGTCATAATGGTTTGCCTACCAAGAAACGTCTTGAAATGAGTCATATTTTTGTCCCTTGGAGTGTTTATGTCCTTTCATTATTGATGTTTTTTAGGATCTTAATTCTTGTAGGAATAGATCTATTCCCCCAAGTGTGGAAGAGGGAGATTCTTTTATTGATCATTTCTTTGGTTTGAAGGGTCTATTCTCTTTTCATCAGTTAGAGTTTTTTGCTATTACTTGGTGGTTTGTTTGGTATGCTCGCAATAATATTATTTTTCGCCAAGCAGCGTTCACCCACGCTAAATTAGGGGCTATGATTCGAGCCTTTGTAGATAAGCTTGCGATTAATGGGACTGTCGTTGATCTCATTGAGTCCAAGGTTGCGGTTTTGCCTAGGAATTCAGATTAGACTCTTTTGGTAATAAGAGTAGGAATTCTCCTTGGTTACCTCCTCCACCTACTTTTGCTAAATTAAATTTTGATGGGTCCGAATTACAAAATGAGCAAGCTTCTTTTGGTTTTGTCATTCGTGATTATGAGGGTAAGGTGTTGTTATGTGGGGCCAAAGCTCTTGATCTCTCTTGTTCTATTCTTATTGTGGAAGCTTGGGGGTTCGAGAAGGTATAAAAGGGCTATCTCGTTGGGTATTAAAACAATTGTTATTGAAGGTGATAATTTGGCGGTCATTCAAGCCATTACACATATTTGGAAAATTGCTTGGACTATTAACGCCCTTATTTTGGATGCAGGTTCGATGTTGTGCAAATTCACCACGTCTTCCGGGAAGCGAATAGTGCAGCAGATTGGATGGCTCATCGTGGCCACTCCACGCCTAATCTTACTTATTGGTTTGATGTTCCTGATTTCCCCTTCTTTGTAATCATCCGAAAGGATGCTTTAGGGTGGCCCATGATCTGGGATCCCCCTTAGTTGTTTCTTTCTTGTTTAAATTTTTTTTAATGGGTGGGCATGTGAAAAGAGGAGAGAGAATATAAAGTGCTTTTTGTTATACCCAACCAATGAATTGAGGCATCATTAAATGAGAGTGTCAAAACCTATATGAAAAGGAGAAGAGAGAGACTAAAAAGTGATGTTCTAAAATAGAAACAAGGGAAATGAGAAAAATATTTTGGGACAACCAAAATAGAATACGAGAACTATAAAATGGGACGGAGGGAGTATAAAAGGAATTTGGATAAGAGAATATGTCATCAACAGTCTCTTGGTAGTACCGTAATAAGGGTGTTAGAGATCTAAATACTTGTTTAAGTCTTTTTAGTTAAATACAATTATTATAAGACTTATCATATTTTATTTGAAACATTAGACAATAAATTTATAGTGTATTGATGGCTAAGCTCTCATTCTTCATTTCAAAGGTCATATGTTCAATACCTTTTAGTTACATAAAATTAATATTTTTTAATTGATGAGTTCACATGGACATAAAGCTTTTGCATTAGAAGCTTGAGAATTTTACTTTGTTCAAACATTATTTTACTTTCTTCAATATACATTACGCGTTGACATTAGAATTAGTAATCAGCATGTTTGACACTAAATCAATACTAGATCAATAAGTACTCGGCATATAAGTAACACTTGTATTAAGTCATTACCTCTTAAGTAACTCATTAATGAAGGTAAGTAATCCCTTTAATTATAATATACTAAGTAATCTTTTTTCTTAATTAAAACTAATTCATTGCTTCAAAGTCATACGAAGCATACAATAAAAGTCAAAACTAACAAATTCATATCAGATTGAAATAAATAAAATTCTAATACGACAAAACACGATCATTGAGGAGATCTAATACTTCTGAAAAAAACCCTCCTCTTCCACATCGATGTCTTATGCAGCCTTCTACAAGAGGGTCTATCGATCTTTTGTAGTTTTGAAGTAGAACTGGATTTAATTCAAGTGATTATATACGAAATACTGACATCTATTGCAATTCTGCACAAATTTCAATCGACAAATCAACCTCTTAAATTACACAAAAAGCCAAAAATGAAGTCCCCAAACTCTCACATGCATGGAGAGAGATAAAACACAATATATGGGTATATATAGGCCAATATATGGATAGAAAAACTCTCCCTTACAGATAGATTGAAGTTTCTTAGAAATAATAACATAAAAACTAGTAACCAAAAAGAAAAAAGGAAATTACCACCCCCAAAAGGATGGCGGTAGCCCCTTGGTTGAAAATTAGGGTTTTGAGGAAGAAGCTGGAGAAGAGAAAGAAAAAGGGGAGAGGATACTAGAGTATCTTCTGTAATAAGTAATCCTTAAACATATGGAGCATTAGGTAACCCTCAGTAATACAATAAGTAATTAAGACCCTTAATTATATGATAAGTAATTAAGACCCTTAATAATATGATAAGTAATCCTTTTATAATACTTCCTATGTCCCATAATATATGTATGTTTCTTTTTCTTCATGGGCATTAAGAAAAGTGAAACATATCATAATCTATACTTAATGTTCTACTTGTATCGGTAAATAAATAAGTGACAATTATGTCACTTTTAGGGGTAGTTTTAGTTTATTTTCGTAATTATTTTTCATTTATTCATTTCATTTTTTATCTATATTAAAAAAAAATTATTTTAATATTTTGTAGCTTAATTTATTTGTTTGGTGATTACTACAAATTTTTAGCTCTTAATTTCTTAATTTACTTGTTTTCTTTATTTTAGTAATTCTATAGTTAGTAGAGTTAAGTTTTCGTGAAATATTTATTATTTATTTTCCCTTTCAGTCACTCTTAATCTTCTTTTTTTATTTCCATTTATTTTATTTGTCTTGTCTCTCCTCTCCTGTTTGGGTTTTCTTGTAGGTGTGCATGTAGGATAGTGGTTTCAAACTGGGTTGGTGGGCTTGGGTTGACCCAGCGGAGTCGGAATGATTTTGGTCGGAAAGATCTAGGTGAGAGTGGGCCATGCATGGGTCAGGTGTGGGTGGATCTGGGTGGCCTTGGGACGGGTCCAACTAGGTGAGGGTGGTCTAAAATGGGGGTCGGGTGGGAGTTGGGTCGGTGAAACTTGGGTTAGGTGAACTTCGGTCGGAATGGAATAGGGTGATGTTAGCCCAAATCGGCACTCCGATGGACTTGAGTCCGAACAAATCGGCTCTCACTTGCGTCAGTTCAAGCTGGCTCTCAGAAGTATATGGGTCGGCTCAAGCCGACACCGAATGGAATTGGATCGGCTTAAACCGACTTTTGAAAGGACTTGGGTCGGCTCATCGAGGTGGCGTCAGATGGATTTGGGGAAATGTGTTTCTCTATAAATTTGTTTGAACAATTGAACCCTCTAATCATGAAGTAGTTGAATTATGTAGCAGGTCTGTATCCTCGAATAACAATGTAAATCATTCTCAAACTCCAAGGTTGAAGATTCACAACGTCGTATGGACTGCATTGACGACCAAGAAATGTCTCTATCTGTAATTAATTGAATACATTACCATATAATGATGGAGTTAGTAAAAATATTTAAACCCAAAAGAGAGTTGGCCGTATACGAATACAAGATTATTATACTGGTTATTTGAGTCCTTCGTGTGTCTAGCACACTCCTTAAATTAAATATACCGGCTTTAATTTCGTAATCTTTACCAACTTTAGTTTACGTGCTTTCCTACTCAGCAATCGATCATTAGCCTCTTAGGGTTGTTTTAAAATATAAATTCATCAGTAATGGTAATAACAATTATCTGAACGTCAATTTCTGCAGCATGCATGTGTTTCTAACTGTATAATCAAGGCCAAATTAACCACTTCCTGTTCTCCAATCTGAACGACTACTTTTTTGGGGTCTCATAAACACAGGACTTTGAAAGATGGCAAACCACTTAGAAGGATGTATATCGTTCATTTACAACATGAATATTATTTTGCTAGTATATTGATCCGTTTAAAGAGGATCAAAATTGGCCTAATGGTTGTGAGACCCTCCTTCCACCTGTGTGACAAGAGTTCGAATCTCACCCCTTGCAAGAAGGATCCCCAATTTATCCTCCTTGCAAAGGAATTCTCCTACCAAATTTTTTAAAAAAATTGATCCGTTTAAATATTATCTTGACCTAACTCATGCGTGAGTTCTATCAATACGACAATAGAATGATGTAGAGTACTAACACCATCTCAGAAGGGAACATTTACAATTTGGTAATTACCGAGATGCATTTTCAATTATCCCCATATGTCCAGAATAAGAATTACATGTAAAACTTTCATTGATAACACATGTACAAAAAGGATGGTGATTATAGTGTTTTATCTACAATTCCTCTGAAATCGGCTCAATATCAATGTCTTTACAAGGCACACACATTTTTAGAATAATTACTTTGACCATTAGGATGATTATTCATTGACTACAACAAAATTATAGCTCCTATAGCTATCGAAGTATCAGCCCTTTATTTTTATAGATTCATCTTGTCCACTGAACCTTAAAATTATAGAAAAATGGAGAAAAAATTCACTTTCTTCCTTCTGGAGTGTCATTCCTTTATTCCTTCAAAAAATATTATCACCATTAACAAAGAATTGTGGAATAGAAAGCCAAATAATATAGTAAAAAAAAATTAATGTACAAAATTATCAATGTATACATTTTAATTATAAAGTCAACTTAATGAATTGTGTGGATCAAAGTCTAAAAATGAATTATCTAGATTACACAAGTTATGGTGGCTACAATTTTATTGTAGCCATTGTAATTTTGTCCTAATATCTTGTATAGTATGATGGATGAAAAATTGTACTACCCCCATAATTTTTTTCCTTAAAAAAAAGTTCATAATATTTATGTTCAAAGCTGGACCTTGAATATGTGCAGACATAATAGGTTAGTAAAGTAAAGTTAGGTTTTACCCCTCAAAAAAAAAAAGAGGTAAAGTTAGGTTTTCATGCTCTCCAATAGAGATGGCCAACAGTGCGGGCCAATCCAGCCCAGCCCGCCTCTTGGGCCGTGTGGGCTGAGCCCGCGAAAAGCCCGGTCCAGCCCAGCTCGAACCGCGAAATTGGTGGGTGGGTCGTGGGCTAGATGTTTTGAGCCCAACCCACAAAAGCCCGCTACTAAAACCACCCAGCCCGGTCCACGAAACCGGTACAACCCGGCCCATGAACCGGACCAGCCCATCCCAAGTAATTACAATCAAATCGTGTATATTTTAATCAAATTGTATATATTTTAATCAAATTGCATATATTATAATTCAATCAAATTCAAAAATAATGAAATTATTCATTAAAGAATTGTATATATTTTAATTAATTTTAAAGATTTTATGTAACAATAATAAATGATTCCAATGATTAAATAATTTTGAAAATAAAAAATTCTCATGCCGGCCCGCCGGCCCGCTAGGCCCACGAAACGCCAGAACCGCTTTCTGAACCGTGAAAACCGGTAACAGACCGGTGTGGGCCAAGATTTTTCAGCCCGTGGACCAGCCCGCCCAAACCGTGAATTTCATGGTCTGGTCCTGGGCCGTGATATCTCAGCCCGGCCCACTAGGGCGCACGAACCAGCCCGCAACAGTGGCCATCACTACTCTCCAAGATACACAACCATCATTATCTTAATTTTTATAATAATGAATTTAACAAAAGTTATTATATTAAACTACACACAAAAGATCTAACAATATTCTGCAGTATTATGATTTTTTTTTTCTACGTGTAAGAAACCTTTGTATATATTGCAAAAAAAATAACAATAGTTGACTTGTATGCAAAAAAGGAAAGCAAACTTTCTAAGAAAAACTCCTATCTTTAGGCATTTACTTAATGACATCTCTATACAATGGAATATATGTACAACCTAGTTTTTAGATGGTAAACATTTTGAATACAAACATCCAAGAACGTCCTACACTAATTCTCTCTTTTTTTGACGGAACGTCCTACACTAATTCTATACAAGACTATACGCTTGAGTGTTCTAGGTCGTAACTTTGGTTACTCCATGGATGTTTCTACAAGAGCCATTCAGTTTCATTTTGAGGATTCCCACGTCCTAAAGCTTGGATGTCCATGTCCAAGCTAGGCATACCTTACGTCCATTATATATGCCAATCACGGGACTTTTGGCCCAAGTTTATGTTGAAACATATAGATGCATATAGCAGAATTTCAGGAAACAAATTTCCTAACATCTATCACAAGATCGCATGCATAACATAAACATGAATCATATTATAAGGGAAAAGAATGTACAACATTTGTAGCGTGTTTTCCACCGGATTGCAAGTGCTAGAGATCAAAGAACAGCAATTGATGTCCCTCTACTTAGTCCACGAGCACCAATTGATTCCCACGTTTGCTAGAACGGAAGAGGATGAACATATTTCACTCTCTTGCTTTTAGGGAGGGTGGCCGGATTTCCAAAGGGAAATAATAGGGTTTTTTCTCTCTCTTTTCAGTTTAAATGTTACTGTCAAATTGAACGTTATATTCCTCTCTCCTATTATAACCTTTTATAATAGTAGGAGAATAAAAATAAGAGAGAGACCTAACCTAACCGTAATTTCTCCTATTGGCCGGTTTTCTTATTTCAATTAGTTACTACAATGTGTGACCTCATAGGATTAGGTTAACTTAGTTGTAGGTACAATCAATATTGTTCTACTAACCAACATTTATTCTCTAGCAAGTAAATGTGATTATTAAACTAACGTAATTAATTATCTCTATAATAATTCCTTTTATATTTAGTAATTGTCGGGATGTCTAAGGACATATTCCTTCAATCTCCCACTTGTCCGAAGACAAGAGCACAATGCTAAATTCCTTAAGTCACTTAATGCCAAATTTGATAACACCATGTTATTCTCAAATTTATGTTCCTTGATCTTTGAGTTCGAACTGCTCAAATAAGGATTAACTTTTTAATCCTATTCCGTATAGCCATGCAATTTTCCAGTTTTCGCTCATCAAGTGGCCCAGACACCATTCCTATTTAATAGGAGGACTTATCCACTCTTGTATGACCATAACTCCCACTCAATTCTTAGCCCACCTGATCACTGCCTTTATAACCTCCTTTTAAACTAATTATGTTGTGGTTATTAAGACATACTCATGTCTAAGGAATCCACTAAATATAGTAGTTCGATTCTACTTTTAGAATCTAATTAGGTCAAGTCTCAATGTATCAACTATACATCCATATAATCAATTAGACATCTCAATGTCTCCATAGCCCATGGAACTGCGCTATCAATTAATTATATGCTAGTCTTTTAAATAAATCACGTATGTCCAATTTAGTGATTTAGACTAGGGACTTTAATTAAATTGTGATTTTCAGTTCACTTTATAGGGTTCCAATATCAAAACGTTTTCGATAATCCTATTTGAAAACACAAATTATTTGGACATTTTATTTAATACTAAACCAAACAATTAAATAATAACGGAATTTTATTGATAAACATTTCAAAGCATAATAAATATCTTTACAATTGTAAACATGAAGTAAACAACCTAAAGCCATTCTCCCATATGCTTAAGCCCCATAGACCTAGTATGACACTCATGCTTAGGTTGAGCAAGCGGTTTAGTCAGAGGATCTGCTACATTATCCTCAGTATGAACCTTGCTTACTTTCACATCCTCTCTACCAACGATTTCTCGAATGAGATGGAATTTCCTGAGCACATGTTTAGACCTTTGATGCGATCTGGGTTCCCTAGATTGAGCAATGGCACCATTGTTGTCACAATACAACTCAATGCCATTCTCAATGCTAGGAACTACACCAAGCTCACCAATGAACTTTTTGATCCAAACAGCTTTCTTTGCTGCATCAGCTGCTGCAATATACTTAGCCTCTATTGTAGAATCCGCGATGGTACTCTGCTTAGAGCTCTTCCAGCTCACAGCTCCTCCATTGAGACAAAAAATGAAACCAGATTGCGATCGGAAATCAACTTTGTCACTCTGGAAGCTTGCATCGGTGTATCCAGTAACAACCAACTCATCATCTCCACCATAAACCAAAAAATTATCCTTAGTCCTTCGCAAGTACTTAAGGATGTTTTTCGCTGCAATCCAGTGCGCATCTCCTGGATTTGACTGGTATCTGCTGCATATACTCAAAGCATATGCAACATCCGGTCGAGTGCATATCATGGCATACATAATGGATCCTACAGCAGAAGCATAGGGAACATTACTCATACGCTTGACCTCATCAGGACTCGAAGGACACTGAGTCTTGCCAAGTGAAATGCCATGTTGCATGAGAATGAAACCTCTTTTGGAGTTTTCCAGCTTGAACCTTGCAAGAACCTTATCAATATAAGTTTTCTGACTGAGCCCAATTAGCCTTTTCGATCTATCTCTATAGATCTTTATTCCCAATATGTACTCTGCCTCTCCTAGGTCTTTCATAGAGAAACAATTTTTAAGCCATTCCTTGACTAACTCAAGCATGGTCTTATCATTTCCTATGAGAAGTATGTCATCTACATACAAGACCAGAAAAGTAATACTACTCCCACTTAACTTCTTGTATACACAAGATTCCTCTTCATTTATGAGAAAGCCAAATTTCTTGACTGCCTCATCAAATCTGAGGTTCCAACTCCTTGATGCTTGCTTTAGTCCATAAATGGACTTCTGAAGCTTGCATACCCTCCCTGGATTTTCTAGATCTTCAAAACCTTGAGGTTGTGTCATGTACACATCCTCTTTCAAGAACCCATTCAAGAAAGCGGTTTTGACATCCATTTGCCATATTTCATAGTCATGAAAGGCAGCAATCGCAAGGATTATCCTAATGGACTTCAGCATGGCTACTGGTGAGAAGGTTTCATCATAGTTAATAACATGAATTTGTTTGAAACCTTTCGCCACCAACCTTGCTTTGAAAACACTAATGTTTCCATCCTTGTCTGTTTTCAACTTGAAAATCCATTTGCATCCAATAGGTTTTACCCCATCAGGCAAATCAACCAAAACCCATACTTGATTTTCAGACATGGAATCCATTTCAGATTTCATGGCCTCAAGCCATCTTTCGGAGTCTTGACTCCCCAAAGCATCTTTGTAGCTAGTAGGTTCTTCTGATTCTAAAATCGTTATTTCAGAACTTTCAGTCAAAAGGAAATCAATATATCTCTTTGAAGAAATGATGGTCCTACTAGACCTACGTTGGGGAACAACAGAAGAAGTTTCTACCTCATTAGGTTGAGTGACTTCGCACGGAGTATCTCCAAGTGGGACGGTAGGAGGTACGTGAATTGAATGCACCGCCTCCAGAGCATTTCATGCCGGGCCGCCTCTGATGAGGTGTCAACCTCATCCATTTGTTGCTCATCTCGAATTTCTTCGAGATATACTTTTCTCCCACTTGTTTTTCTGGAAATAAACTCCTTTTCCAGAAAGACACCATTACGAGCAACAAACACTTTGTTTTCGCTTTGGTTGTAGAAGTAGTATCCCTTAGTCTCTTTTGGGAAACCCACAAAGAGACATTTATCGGATTTGGGTGAAAGCTTATCAGAAAGTAAACGTTTGACATAGGCTTCACAACCCCATATCCTTAGAAAAGACAATTTTGGAACGTTTCCAGTCCACATTTCATATGGTGTCTTTTCCACTGCTTTGGATGGTGCTCTGTTAAGTGTGAATGCCGCTGTTTCAAGCACAAATCCCCAGAATGAAATAGGATGATCAGCAAGACTCATCATGGATCGAACCATATCAAGTAGAGTTCGATTCCTTCTTTCAGAAACGCCATTTAACTGTGGTGTTCCTGGTGGAGTCCATTGTGAAAGTATTCCACAATCCTTTAAATGATCACCAAATTCTTGAGATAAATATTCACCACCACGATCGGATCGTAATGCCTTAATTTTCTTCCCAAGTTGGTTTTGTACTTCATTCTGAAATGCCTTAAATTTGTCAAAGGATTCCAACTTATGCCGCATGAGGTAAACAAATCCAAATCTGCTCACATCATCGGTAAAAGTAATGAAGTAACTGTACCCTCCCCTAGCCAACGTACTCATGGGTCCGCACACATCTGTATGTATAAGGACTAAAAGTCATTGGCCCTTTCACTTGAACCTGTGAAAGGTGATTTTGTCATTTTCCCCATTAAGCAAAACTCACAAGTATCAAATGATTCGAAATCAAATGATTTGAGAATTCCATCTTTATGAAGCTTCTCAATACGCTTTGAAGTTATGTGGCCTAATCGACAATGCCATAGGTATGTCGGGTTCGAATCATTTGTTTTAGGTTTCTTGCTGTCTATGTTATAGATGTGGGTTTCTAAGTCTGGCACATATAAACCATTTGATAACTTAGCTGAGAAATAGAATAAATCATTCAAATAAGCAGAACAACAATTATTCTTAATTTGAAATGAAAAACCTTCCGAATCCAAAACCGGAATCGAAACAATATTCTTGGTAATAGTTGGAACATAATAACAATAATTATAAAGTTCTAATACTAAACCAGAAGGTAAAAGTAGACTACAATCTCCCACAGCCAAAGCAGCAACTCGTGCTCCATTGCCCACGCGGAGGTCCACTTCTCCTTTGCTCAATGATCTACTTCTTTTTAGTACCTGCACATTACAAATAATGTGAGATCCACACGCAGTATCAAATACCCATGAAGTAGAAGTAGATAAGTTAATCTCTATAGCATAAATACCTGAAGTAGAAGCACCACTCTTCTTATCCTCCAGATACTTGGGGCAGTTCCTCTTCCAGTGGCCAATCTTATGGCAGTGGAAGCACTCATGTAGTGCTGCTACTTTTGCCTTAGGAGTGGCCTTTGGCTTAGAAGTATCATCAGTGGCAACAACCTTGCCCTTGTTCTTCTTCTGAGGTGCCCCCTTTTTCTTGAATTGCTTGCCTTTCCTAACCATTAGAACATCCCTATGTTCAGGTTCAGCCGGTAAGCTCCTTTCAGCCTGAGTAAGCATACCATGCAGCTCTTGCAAGGTAGCCTCCCCTCCTTGCATGTAAAAATTCAACTGAAAGTTTTGAAAATTTTCAGGCAAGGATTTGATCACAATATCAGTTGCTAGTTCGAAGGGATAAGGGAAGCCCAATTTCCATGATCTGAAAATGTCCAATCATATTGAACACATGCGGACCAACGGGTTTTCCTTTTCCCAACTTGCACTCCAGCAACTTACAATGAGCTTCAAACCTCTCCAGCCTCGCGTTCTTCTGAAACATAGTTTTCAGCTGTTGGAGGATGGAATAGGCGTCCAGACCATCAAAACGTTTTTGAAATTCTGGTTCCATGCAAGCAAGCATCAAACATGTTACTTGCACAGAATTTGCCTCAATGGTTTGTCTTGCTCTCCTTTCAGCTGGAGTAGCAGTGTCTAGCAGGGGTTCAGGGAGAGGATTATCAAGAACACTTTCCCTTCCTTCGGCTCTGAGAACGATTCTCACAGCCATTTCCCATTCTAGGAAGTTACTTGCAGTTAGTTTGTCCTTTTCGAGTAAATAGCGCAAATTAAAATCGGGGTGGTTGTTGTTGTTTGAACCAGACATGATAACTACAATAAAAGAATAATAAAGCAAGATTCAATCAATGTTTATCAAGAAAGCAGCAATTAAACAAATTTTAATTAACTACTACCCTTTATTCAAAATAAGAGTCCCCTATTGAATAAAGAAACACCAAGATCCCCTCCCACTACAATCAAACGGACTTTGGCCCTGCCTTCAATTTATAGTAGTTGAGGTAAGTAAACATTTTTCTAATTATAACTAATTATAATTCTTGGTAGACAGGTTAACAACTCCTTGTTTACTCCTATCTCTTAGCTTCAAAACCCAAAACTTTGTCTTTTAATGATTTTGTTGAGTTAAACCAAACATTAACATGTAAGTTTCAAAAACCCACCCTACTATCCTCGGATAAAAGGAGCGACACCCTGCTTTGGCAGAACCTATTACTCACTATCTAAGGCGTTATAGGTGTTGTTTGGAAAAGCAATTAAACTCAATATTACATGTTGGGGACCTAAGTTAACTATGTTGGTTAATTTAAAGTGAACACATAACATAAATAACCACACATATATAAACTTAAGCAAGCATTTAAACATGATAAGTGAATAAATGCATATAAGTATAATTAAAAGTGATCCTAGTATGGCCCCTAAACTTAGGAAAACTAATCTTCATGAATTCCTCCTTGAATCTTCATGGATCTCCATCCTTAATTCTCCAGGGAACTTCATTCTTGATTACATAAATAATATATAATTTAAATGAGTAAAATTTAAATTACAAAAATACAAACGATACGCAGATCGTATTTAATTTACATAAAATTTAACGATGCGCAGATCGTATTTTCTATCCTAGTTTTGGGCCATACTAGTCACAACATGCAAAATATAATATCATACATATTACATTAAACATCCACGCATTTATAATATCAAATAAATAAACACAATCTATTTATTTATTAATAATTAATAAGCAAATACAACTTTTCCAGGATATTATAAAACTTAACAAATTTCAGCTAGAAATTATTTAGGAAACTTTATTATTTTAATTCAATGACTCATTTCAACATGGCAATAATCATTATTATTCACAAATTTGCAAAATAGGAAACTTTTGGATTTATGCTCAACTTTGGAAAATCAGATTTTCCTTAAAACAAATTTTTTTTTTAATAGTTGACTTCTTGACCGTTGACCAGCAGCACAAGGCTGCCAGTCAACAGCCAAGACACTTCCTCACCACGCAAAGAAAACCGCTGGAAAAACCACCAGCTTCACGCAATGCCAGCACACGGCCAGCACTGCACACACACCACCCGCCGACGGGTCTCCGGCAGCATCGCCAGACAACGCCGGCCAGCCCTGTCACCAGCACACGTCGGCAGCATACGCCACCAACGCGGCCAACTGCCCGCGAGGAGAGAAACGTTGCACGCGTCGCACGCGGCCGTCTTCCCCACGCGTGACGCCCTCCTACGGCCTCGCCAGTCTGCGGCGTTCAGCCCGCCATATTCCGGCACTCCTCCAGCCATCGTGGCTCCACCGACAGTGGTGGGGGCCACCCAGCCATGGCTTCCTCTTTAATTTTGTAACAATTACTTTTAAATTAAAGATATCTTAATTTAACAATTAATTAAAGATTTAGGAGATTAATTAGGTTTTAATAATCCGAAAATAATGGCAAAAATTATGAATCACTTAACAAACTCAAACAAAATTTTAGATTTGTTAAGATTAGATTTTCAATGTGTAATCTATATTAAACATTAAATCTAACAAAAAATTCAAAATTTGTGCAAAAATCAAATTATCTCCAAAAATTCAGAAAATTAACAATCAAATTCCGAAAATTTCAAAAATAATTTTTAGGGTGCTCTACTGAATTAGCTTAGCAAATAAAATCAAACATTTTAATTGTTATCCTTAAATTCTATGAATAATCAAATTAAACATAAAATTTAACCAAAATTCATAAATAATATGATAAAATTCGAAAATTAGTGGGAAAAATAATCAAATTATTTTCAGCCATCATAATATTCTAGATCTATGTGGTTGATGAACATTAGATTTATTTAACAAATTAAAAATCAAATCTTTAATTGTTAACAAATTATTTCAATAATTAATCGAATTAATCATAAATAATTTTAAATCTAACAAAAATATTTATAAAAATCCGAAAATTTTAGAGTGAATTAACCAATTTATTTCGTCCCTCATATAAAAAATTCGGATCTTAATAAAAAAAATTGAGCATAAATCACAATTAAGTCAATTATTTAAAATTTCCAATCAATTAATATCAAATATCAATTATGCAAATTCAAGCCATAAATAAATCCTCCTTAATTGAATAAAAAATAATAACTTTGCATACAATAATATGATCATATGAAGATTATCAATTAGGCAAAACTGATACCATTGTTGGAACATATAGATGCATATAGCGGAATTTCGGGAAACAAATTTCCTAACATCTATCACAAGATCGCATGCATAACATAAACATGAATCATATTATAAGGGAAAAGAATGTACAACCTTTGTAGCGTGTTTTCCACCGGATTGCAAGTGCTAGAGATTAAAGAACAGCAATTGATGTCCCTCTACTTAGTCCACGAGCACCAATTGATTCCCACGTTTGCTAGAACGGAACAGGATATGAACAGATTTCACTCTCATGCTTTTAGGGAGGGTGGCCGGATTTCCAAAGGGAAATAATAGGGTTTTTTCTCTCTCTTTTCAATTTGAATGTTACTGTCAAATTGAACGTTATATTCCTCTCTCCTATTATAACCTTTTATAATAGTAGGAGAATAAAAATAAGAGAGAGACCTAACCTAACCCTAATTTCTCCTATTGACCGATTTTCTTATTTCAATTAGTTACTACAATGTGTGACCTCATAGGATTAGGTTAACTTAGTTGTAGGTACAATCAATATTGTTCTACTAACCAACATTTATTCTCTAGCAAGTAAATGTGATTACTAAACTAACGTAATTAATTATCTCTATAATAATTCCTTTTATATTTAGTAATTGTCGGGATGTCTAAGGACATATTCCTTCAGTTTAGTCCATTATTATGTTTCTGTCAACGTAGTGTTTTCTAATGGAACTTAGCAGCTTTAGGATCTACGTCTATATAGCCATATAGGAGAAATGTTGCTTGAAGGAAGCACTTGGGCACCCCTATAAATCCCCTACTTCGGGCTTAAGGTTTTTGAGTTCTCTCTTCTTTTAAAGAACAAGCACCTGAATTCTAATTTGGGAATTGTTATGATTTATCACATAGTGATGTTTGTATTTGAGAGATGACTGGTGAGAGAAAGTAGCACAATTAGTACATGGATCATGCCTTGGTCAGTATGGCCTAAATATTGATACTAAGACATTATGTATGCCAACTTTGGACGAAATAAATTGTAAGCCAATTTAATTAGCATGCCCATTGCAATGTTTATCCGACACTTGTAAAATTGATCAATAAGGGAGTATTACATAAGTTTACTTTATTAAAATGTTGATATTTCTCGCTTTATATGGGTACTTAAATGATCCAAATTGGCTATTCAATCTATCTTTAAGTAGTCATAGTATAGCAGCTAAGTAGCTTAGTATCCTCAATAAGATAAACCATTCTTCAAGATGGAAGACAACGTCCATGAACTTTATTGACATGTCTCCTTCCACAATTAATTAAATACAAAACAACATAATGGTGGAGTTATTAGAAAATTGAAACCCAACAATAGAGTTGGCTGTATAGGATTATTATACTGTGGTTGCTCGAGCCTTCGTGTGTTTAGCACACTCCTTTAGTAAAATAATATCCGCCTTTAGTATTACCAACTTTACGTGCTTTCCCACTCATCAATCCATCCTTGGCCTCTTAGGTTATGTGTTAATGATCTTTCAGTAATAACAATTTTGTTTGAACGTGAATATGCAGCATGCATCATGCATGGCGTAACTTTATATCTGTTGCTAGTTCCTACTTTACACTCAAAGCCACACTATGCCCTTTGTCTAATCTAGCCACTAATTGTTTTTTTTTTTTTTTTTTTTTTTTTGGGATGCATAACTAAGGAGTTTCGTCCTTGATTACATTAACTCGGGAACTAGCTAGAAAGATAGCAACCAATTGAAGGATGCCAAATTATAATCTATACAAATATATTAAAAGGCGTGCGGAAGAAAGCCTATGTGTACTCCTCACTTTTAAAATAATGTGTAAGTGCAAGGTATCGAACACGTGACCTTTGAAATGAAAAGTAAGAGCTTAACCATCAATACACTATGAATTTGTTGTCTAATGTTTCAAATAAAATATGATAAAGTCTTGTAATAATTATACTTAACTAAAAAGACTTAAACAAGTATATACATCTCTAAAACTCGTATTACGTAACTTAAACCTTTCAATTTTTCTTTACTTATCACGTTGTGACGTGAATTTTTCAATTTCTTAATGGACAAAAATTACGAAAAGTAGCAAAATAAATTATAAAATTTAAAAATAATAACATATTAGTTTATTGTAACTGACCCGAGGCATTGCCCAGGCAAAAAAAACTAATTCTTTTATAATTGTCATGTTGGCAACACTAGATGAAATGAAACTGATAAATTAGTTGAAACTGACAAGGCATCTGTTGAAACTAACAATGTCGTTGATTCCATTAAGTGTTTGGTAGGAGTGGTTGCTTAAGTTGCTGGATTTTCTAATTCTTTTTCTACATTTTTCAACACTTATTTTTAATATAATTAATCAATACAATGTCAACATTAAGCTTCTAAAATTTTTGCTCATATTATATGAAATATTTAATCATGTATAATTTTCTTTTCCATCTTCTACTCCAATTTTGTTAACTTAGTTACAATATTCTTAATAATATAACAAGTTTTGTTTAGTAAAACATATATGCTTAATACGTTAATACTGCTAACCTTTGCTTGTTTAACTTGCGATTTTTTTTTTTTTTGCCTATAACAACTTAACATATGAATTGGTAATCATAGACATAGTTTGCATTGAACCTAAAATCTGTTGGAACTCAAGGTGACACTCAAGAAGGGGGGTTGAATTGAGTGGCTAAAGCTAATCGATTTTCGCAAAAACACTCATATGGCACAGTGCCGTGCACTGTGTTATTTACTCGTAAATTCTCCGAATGATGTTTTTGCTCGAACGAAATTGTATCAAACAATAAAACAATGAAATCAAATAATAAGACACAAGAATTTAACGTGGTTCAATCTCACCTCTGAGATCTACGTCCACACAAACTACTCTTTTATTATTTGAATCGTAAAATACCAAACCCTTGATACAATTCGATTCCCCCACTACTAACTCTAGTAGTGCTCCCCAACACTTAACCCTAAGTGTTGCTACTCGCTATAATATGAAAGATTACAGAAAGAATGATTCCTCAAATCCGTGCTTCTTATTCAAGCAAATGGAGGATCGTTACAAGCTTTTTTTTAGAGACCTTAACTTACTAGAACTCTGTGCCATACACTGTGCTCTGGGAGATCGTTTTCAACTCTCAAATTCTTAATCTCATAAATCTGAAAACGTGTGATAGTATACTGATTTCAATCCCTTATAACTTCATCAACTGAATAAGAATTATTCTCCAAGAAATAATTATCTTCTTGAATAGTTTTATTCCTAAAATAAAGGGATATAATTCTTTTCCTTTTCAAAATCCAATTTTATCTTTTATAAAAACTGATTTCCTTCTTTCCTTATAAGATAAGGATTCCTGCATATCTTATGCCAACTCTAAATCAGATTTTAAATCTTTTTTTATCTAAACAAACTTTATAAAAATCGTTATCATTAAAAATCAGTTTTCCTCTTTTTACAAACAATCTTTTTGAAAAATCTTTTAAAGAAATGTTTTCTTTAAAATCAGTTTTTTATTAAAACTCTTCTTTTTCTTTTTTTTTTGAAAATCTTTATCAAAATCTTGTTCTTAAAACTTTGATTTTTTAAAACTCTTTTTTCCGAATATATTTTTAAAGAAACGTTTTCTTTAAAATCAGTTTTTACAAAACTCTTTATCCGAAAATCTTTGTAAAATTTTTTTTCCTTTCAAAACTAATTTTCGAAATTAAAAACTCCCCTTTTTATATTATTTAAATATAGAAACATGAAATTAATATAATTACCTATTTTCTTAACTCTAAGAAAATAGTTAACCATCCTAATTTCATATTTCTAGTTTAGCACTAAGTTCCAATACGTTAATTACATTGCATAAATATGACTAAGAACATAACTAGACCTAAGCTTCCATATCTTCAAGTTCTTGATCTTTCATGAACATCCAATCTTGATAGCTTTCTTAAATCACTGTTGCATACATACGTGTTATAGCATAAAGCGTTTATCATCATCAAAATAACATTGACTTAGAGTCACAACAAATTTCCCCTTTTTGATGATGACAAACAAATAATACTTCCCCCTCAAAATATGCACCATTAATCACATTAGGGAAAAATAACTCAACATCATTCACAAGTAACATGGTAACCATGATAACCAATTCATTAGTCTAAGTATTATACCCATCTTCCCCCTTTTGACATTATCAAAAAGGAGAGCATCAACATGTTATGCGAGTCAAAGTGAGATATTGTCAGAAAAATAATGCAAGTAGCTCAAGCAATAAATACTAAGGATGCTGGTGCTATGTCATAATCCAACTCACAATCCGAAGTCATTAAGAAAAAATAATCCAACTCACAATCCGAAATTATGAAGCAAGAAATAATCATGAAGGATCATGGCTGATAGCTAAGAAAGTAAGATAACGAAAAGTAATGCAAACTTGAAGATTTGAAATGGCAATTGGCTCAACAAGTGCTTAAACCTTTCTTTTTAGATTTTCAACTTCCGCAAATAAACATCATAGGACTTTCTTCACTGTGGCACTGTGTGTGTTTCTGTGCCACTGAACAATCTATTCCCTTCCAAACATAATTGATCTTCGGATATGCTATAATGCAAAAGGATGATCTACAAAACTTTGATAATGTTTTTTTTTTTTTTTTTTTTTTTTTTTTTTTTTTTTATAAAGGAGAGTCAGACCATATAATAATACTAGAGTCAATCAATAAGAGATCAAAGATAATAAGTTAATTCGAACCTCATTTTCTTTTTGATACATCTCCTGGCACTGTGCCTTGCACAATGTAAATCAGTACTTTTCATTCTTTCACGTATTTGAGTTTCATTCCAACTTTTTCATGTTCCCCCTTAACTGATGCGTCTTTTTCTTCCATCAAATTATCAAGTTGTTATTTCCCCATAGATTATCATGAATCAAGATTAAAAGTACTTGTTGAACTTTGGAGCAATGGGTGGGGAAAAGAAGGATAATAATAGGGAAATGACGATAAGGTGAGACATATGAAAGAAAGAAATAATGAGGCACAAATGTCAAACTCATAAATAGAAAATCAGAATATCGGGATAAAGATCAAGCTTGCCATAGAAGAAAGAATTAGCATTTTTAGCTCAATAATTCGGCAACTTAGGATCATATAGCTCATTAGTTCGGCAACTTAGGATCATGACATTATGACAGCATCATTAGACCATTACGAGTCCTTTTTATATCAAGTAGACTTTTTCTCGCAGTATTTTACAAAGACATGCACTCCTACTCCAATTAACATATTTAAAGGAGGAAAACAGGCATAATACTCATCTAATTTCCAGAAATTTATCCCAAAGCCACGAATTATCTTGTAAAACATTTATGCATGAAATTCAACAAAATTACCTTGATCACACAATTGCAATATGCTTAACAAATTGTTTTTTAAACCACTTACCAACATAACATTCTCTATGGAGTGTGTTAGGGATTTGCCGACGTTTCAAATACCAAATATTTCTCCCTTTTTGTTGTCACCAAATGTAACACACCCTCCACGGTGGGCTACTCATGAGAGGAAATGAGTTTTATCACCAGTCATGTGTCTTGAGCAACCACTGTCGAGATACCATAGGCTGCTTCCTCTCACGTTTGCCTGCAAAAAGATCACTTGTTAGTTTTAGGAACCCAAATCTGTTTGGTCCCTTTTTCTTTCGTTGAGCTTCTATCAAGTCTTTTCTAACCCATATTTGAGTTACATACTTTACATTTTTCGCAACACTCTTTTTCTTGACATTATAGTTATCCATAAGGTGTCCATTTTTCCACTGAAGTTGCAAATCAAATATTCAGGTAGATCGACATATTTTCTTTTACGAAAGTCTCTTTCAAAATTTTTGGCACATTGCCTTACACTATGTCTCTAGTCTGTATATCCTAAACCAATTCTGTTTCGATTGCTAGTTGTATTGGACATATAGTCTAGGGCTTTTTGACCAGCTGACCATTTTTCATACATTTTTCGAGCAATAGCCAATTGTGATTCCAATAATTCAACAGAAGTGTTTAGATCGCTATTTCTTTTTCTCGAAATTTCCAAATCTCTTTTAATTTTATCAAGTTCATCACTTAGCTTAGCATCATGAGGTAGCATAAGTGGCACAATTCTAGATCTTTGTCTTGATTCTTTCAACTCAGTTAACTCATGTTTTAACGATTCAATTTGATTTTCAAGATCCGAATTTTTAGCCTCTAGCACAGTGTATGGCACAGTGTTATTAACAACTTCTTTTGCGAGAGACTTTTCGTACCTTAAAGCATTTAACTCAACATTTTTCTCTTCAATAGTTTTTTCAAGTTCATCATTCTTTTTCATCAGTTGTTTACAATCCTTTAATAAATCCTTATATTCCAATTCCAACCCAATCTTTTGCTTAGTTAAAATTTTCACTTCTTTTCTCATGTTTGAAAAATCATCATTCATTTCTTGACAATCATCAATGATATTTCCAAGCAAAGTAATAAGTTGGTTTTTTGAAAGAAGATGTATTGAAGGTTTTAGAGAAAGAAGACTTACCTCACTGTCTACAGTTTCATCTTGGGAGTTCGAACTTTTCGCCACTAGACATAAGTGAGAGTCGTTATGGCACTGTGCCCTTCTTTGTGATGTCTGTACAGCATTCAGACATAATTTTTCTTCATGGCACTGTGCCTCTGACTGTTCTTCACCAGAATCCGAATCTCCCCAAATGGCAGCTATCATAGCCTTTTTGAATTCTTGCTTGGATTGCTCCCTTCTTTCTTTGGGATTTTCATCATCCCATAAGGGACATTCCTTTATCCTGTGATTGTACTCACCACACTTGAAACAACCAGAATTAGTAGCACTTTTCTTAAAGTTAGATGTAATGCTCTTACCATTGAAATTTCCATCTTTTTTATGATTGTTGTTTTTGTTCTTTTTGAGAAAATTTTTAAATCTCCTAGTAAGAAGATCAATATCATCATCACTATCACTACCTTCCATTTCCAATTCAGTTCTTAAGGCTATACCCTTAATTTTTGGTTCATTAGTCTTAGAATCTAAAACAAGTTCATGAGTCATTAATGATCCAATAAGTTGTTCTAGTGAGAGTTTTTTCAAATCTTTAGCTTCTTGAATAGCAGTTATTTTAGGGAGCCAACGATTTGTTAAACTTCTTAACACCTTTCTAACTAAATCTTCAGAAGTATAGGTTTTGCCTAAAGAACGCAATTCATTAGTGATTAGTGTGAATCGGGTAAACATCCCTTTAATAGATTCTTCCTTATTCATAGTAAACAGTTCATATTGTTGCACAAGTAAATCAATTCGAGATTGTTTTACCTCATTCGTACCTTCGTGGGCCAATTCTAAAGTATCCCATATCTCCTTTGCTGTAGAGCATGCCGAGATCCTTGAGTATTCATCAGGTCCAATTCCATATTGGAGAATACTCATAGTTTTGAAGTTCTTTTCGGCTTTTGCATAATCAACTGAATTGTAGTCGTCTTCATCTTTGTCAACCATCTTTCCTTCAGCATTTTTGGCTTGGATAAGGAATGGTCCTTTTCTTATGACTTTCCAGCATTCATAATCCGATCCCTGGATGTAGATCGTCATCCTAGCCTTCCACCATCCTTAATCTTTTCCGTTGAAAATCGGACACTTTGAGTGTCTTTCTCGAGAGTCATCTTGCATGTTCATGACTTCTATTCTCTCGGGATGAGGCTTTTGAGAATAGCCTGCTATGATACCACTTGTTGGAATTCAAGGTGACACTCAAGAAGATGGGGGGTTGAATTGAGTGGCTAAAACTAATCGATTTTCGTAAAAGCACTCTTATGGCACAGTGTCGTGCACTGTGTTATTCACTCGTAAATTCTTCGATTGATGTTTTTGCTCGAACGAAATTGTATCAAACAATAAAATAATGAAATCAAATAATAAGACACAGGAATTTAACGTGGTTCAATCTCACCTCTGAGATCTACGTCCACACAAACTACTCTTTTATTATTTGAATCGTAAAATACCAAACCCTTGATACAATTCGATTCCCCCACTACTAACTCAAGTAGTGCTCCCCAACACTTAACCCTAAGTGTTGCTACTCTCTATAATATGAAAGATTACACAAAGAATGATTCCTCAAAACCATGCTTCTTATTCAAGCAATAGAGTTTCGTTACAAGCTCTTTTTTAGAGGCTAAAAATTCGAAAACGTGTGATAGTATACTGATTTCTATCCCTTATATAACTTCATCAACTGAATAAGAATTATTCTCCAAGAAATAATTATCTTCTTGAATAGTTTTTATTCCTAAAATAAAGGGATATAATTCTTTTCCTTTTCAAAATCCAATTTTATCTTTTATAAAAACTGATTTCCTTCTTTCCTTATAAGATAAGGATTCCTGCATATCTTATGCCAACTCTAAATCAGATTTTAAATCTTTTTTTATCTAAATAAACTTTATAAAAATCGTTATCATTAAAAATCAGTTTTCCTCTTTTTACAAACAATCTTTTTGAAAAATCTTTTAAAGAAATGTTTTCTTTAAAATCAGTTTTTTATTAAAACTCTTCTTTTTCTTTTTTTTCGAAAATCTTTATCAAAATCTTGTTCTTAAAACTTTGATTTTTTAAAACTCTTTTTTCCGAAAATATTTTTAAAGAAACGTTGTCTTTAAAATCAGTTTTTACAAAACTCTTTATCCGAAAATCTTTGTAAAAAATATTTTCCTTTCAAGACTAATTTTCGAAATTAAAAACTCCCCTTTTTATATTCTTTAAATATAGAAACATGAAATTAATATAATTACCTATTTTGCTAACTCTAAGAAAATAGTTAACCATCCTAATTTCATAATTCTAGTTTAGCACAAAGTTCCAATATGTTAATTACATTGCATAAATATGACTAAGAACATAACTCGACCTAAGCTACCATATCTTCAAGTTCTTGATCTTTCATGAACATCCAATCTTGATAGCTTTCTTAGATCACTGTTACATACATACATGTTATCATCAAAATAACATTGACTTAGAGTCACAACAAAATCATTCGAATAAAAGGGTGAAGATGGCTATAACAACATAAGCACCTAATATATTTTAGCACCTTATTATTTTAGGTACCTGTTTCGGGTGAAAAACTTGTAAGATGGGGGACTGGTCAAGACTGAGGGTCGAAGACCGCTGAAGGTGACCAGGTGCTCGAAGAGTGTCGTAACACCTACAAAAATGAGAGTTAGACAACCCCGGGGGTGTTTCAGGGATCGCCCTTCCGACGCTCAAGTCAGTTATGATATTTAGCGGTTAATACTGAGTGGTTGGTCTAGAATTTATTACCTGTTCATTGATGAGACATTGGGTATTTATAGCGTTACGGATTCCCATAAAGGCATCATTGATGAGATGGGCTTGTGGGAGGCCAATGGCTGCATTGCCTTTTTAGGCAAGCCTTTCCAGCCCCTTCTGGGATCCCTAGGCAACATGGAATCAGGTCAATCTCCATGTGGGACCCACTATGCTACCTGTCAGGGGGCCTTGTGAGGCTTTTTCATAATCATTGGGCTTCGGGTATATTGGGCCCAAACATTAGCCCCACGCGAAATGAGCGAAGGAAGACACCTCCGAAGTTGCATGTTTTGCGGAACGATGAACCTTTTTTCTTGATTTGGGCAAGGGCCATTGTCGTTGGCATGGAGCCCCATGGGTGTCTATGACCTCGTTCGAGATGTCTCTGGGGCTACAGAGGCCCATGCATCTCGAGGGGTATCTTGGGCCATGCTCGAGATGTTTCCGAGGCTAATGAGCCCCATGTATCTTGAGGGGTGGCTAGGACCTCGCTCGAGATGTTTCGGGAGCTAATGATCCCCATGTACCTCGAGGGGTGTCATGGACCTCGCTCGAGATGTTTCAGAGGCTAATGATCCCCATGTATCTCAAGGGGTGTCATGGACCTCGCTCGAGATGTTTCAGGGGCTAATGAGCCCCATGCATCTCGAGGGGTGTCTTGGACCTCGCTCAAGATGTCTCAGTGGCTAATGAGCCCAATGTATCACGAGGGGTGTCTTGGACCTCGCTCGAGATGTCTTCAAGGGCTAATGAGCCCCATGTATCTTGAGGGGTGTCTTGGACCTCGCTAGAGATATCTCAGGGGCTAATGAGCCCCATGTATCTCGAGGGGAGTCTTGGACCTCGCTTGAGATGTCACAGAGGCTAATGAGCCCCATGTATCTCGAAGGGCATCCTGGACCTCGCTCGAGATGTCTCAGGGGCTAATAAGCACATGTATCTCCAGTGGCATCCTGGACCTAGCACGAGATGTCTCAGGGGCTAATGAGCCCCATGTATCTCGAGGGACGTCCTGGACCGTCGCTCTGAGGTGCTTCATGGGCCAATGAACCCCATGTATCTCAAGGGGTGTCTTGGACCTCGCTCGAGATGTATCAGGTGCTAATGATCCCTATGTATCTCGAGGGGCTACCAAGACCTCGCTCGAGATGTCTCAAGGCTAATGAGCCCCATGTATCTCGAGGGGCATCCTGGACCGTCGCTCTGAGGCGATTCAGGGGCCAATGAGCCCTATTTACCTCGAGGGGTGTCCTGGACCTCGCTCGAGATGTCTCAGGGGATAATGAGGCCCATGTATCTCGAGGGGTGTCTTGGACCTCGCTCGAGATGTCTTCAGGGGCTAATGAGCCCCATGTATCTTGAGGGGTGTCTTAGACCTCGCTCGTGATGTCTCAGGAGCTAATGGGCCCCATGTATCTCAATCGGCGTCCTAGACCTCGCTCAAGATGTCTCAGGGGCTAATTAGCCCCATGTATCTTGAGGGGCGTCCTGGACCTCGCTCGAGATGTCTCAGGGGCTAATGAGGCTCATGTATCTCGAGGGTAGTCCTGGACCGTCGCTTTGAGATGCTTCAGAGGCTAATGAGCCCCATGTACCTCGAGGGGCGTCCTAGCGCCGTAGCACTTGACGGGCGCCGACTCCAATAGTTAGAGTGACTTGGAGTATCCTTCACTCGATCTGGGTGAAGTGCCTAATTGTAGGTCTTTAAACTTGGCTGAATTCAGTTAACCCAGTGAGCTAGGGTGAGTGTTGAGCCTAGCCTGGGCCCAATGCAGGGCTCGTTGCTTCTTAGAGCTCTCTAAGCCCGCGAGATATCAACCGTTTCGCACGGTGTTGCTTATAAATAGGGGGGTGACCGTTTCACTTGTCCCATTCTCTGTTTTATTTCCTAGAGTTGCTGCTGCGTGAGAAACCTCTGTCTCGAGAGTGTAGAAGTCGACAGGCATCCTTCGTCAAGTAGTGGACCTCGAGTGCATTTCATATAAGGTACGACCAATTTCTTTAGCTTCTTTTTTATTAATAAATGGACCCTACCGGGCAGGATCCCCTCTTGATTTGTCTGGTTCGGAGACCTCTCCAACCCTGCTTGATCCATTGTTCAATGGGGTGTTAATAAATGGGATCCCGTGGTGTCCGTAGCATTCGACTGCCCTGATCCCTCCCGGGTGCTCGATGCCCATCCGTGCTCGAGTGACGGGGTTTCAATAATATCTGATGGGGGAGAGGAATTGAATAATCCCCCACACGATGTGACTGTTGCTCGTCCCCATGCTATTAGGAGTTACTTAGACCATCTTCTCGATAGCCAGGTCGTTCAAATAATGGAGGGCGGCAGTGAAAACCTTTCTCTCGATCCGAGCACCAGTGGTGGAGAGGAAGAGACCCAGACCCAGGTCAAGGGCATCGCGCATTTCTATGCTCGAGGACCCTTCATGCAGTTCTTATTAGACAGCCTCCGCTTCCTCGAGATATCATACTGGATTCGCCATCCGTATGCTTTGTATATCCCCGAGCCTGATGAGACTATCTGTACCCCCCCAGACGGGCTCCGTATCCCTTTATAAGGCCTATCTCGAGTTGGGTTTAAGGTTCCCTATTCATCCTTTCGTCGTCGAGGTGCTGAGTACTTACAACCTTGCCCTCTGTCAGGTGATGCCCAATAGTGTGGGCTCGATGGTTGGGTTCCTTGCCATATGTGACATGATGGAGGTAGAGCCATCCCTGACCCTTTAGCGGAATCTTACGAAGCTGATCGTGATGTCCGCGACATCGAATGGGAAAGCTTAGTACACCTTCCTGGCCCGCTTTCCATATAAGATTATAAGGACCATGCCTTCGAACCAACAGAAGTTATGTACAGAGTTAATGTACATGTATCGAGCTGAGCAGTGGGATTTCGCAGTTGTTCCTAGCCTCGAGGGCCCAAAGATGGCGCTGAATAGGTCGGTACCCCGAATGTCGGAGGACGAGGCTAGGGTTGCCATTTACTGCCAGACCATCACCTCGATAGTCAATGGTGATCGAAAGCAAATCCCACCAAATTGGAACCCCAGTGTTGAAGACCTAAGCGACGAGCACTACCTCTCTGCGATGGGATTGAGCCCTGTTTATCCTAAGGGTACGGCCTCCATTGTTAGGTGTATGGTTTGATTGATGGTGTATCTGTATCTAATCTTTGTTTTCTTATTGCGCAGTTATTGCCTGTCGAGAGCTTGCTGAAGCCATGCAGAAGCGATTGACGACTAACAAGAGGGTGCAAGAACAAATTCTACAGAAGATGAGGAGGGGGGAGACTTGAGTCCCTCGCCCGCCTAAGGTAACACCAAACCCTCTAGTTGTTTGGCCATTATGCCTCATTTTTCATTTTCCAGTCTAACTTTATTTTTCTTACAGGACCCTACGAAGAAGCCTCGTAATCGTCCTCACTTGGCGGCGGCTATCGTGGCTCCACAAGTGGTGGATGACAGGGGAAGGGCAGCCACCCTCGAACCTCGCTTACGATCGATCGTGGCCTCTTCGAAGGCCATGGAGGTGCAGGGGGAGACTCCCCATCGAGGGGAAGAGACCTCAGATAGGAAGAGGCAAAGGGTGACTGAACCGGAGCAAGTCTCGAAGCCCTTCACTGAGCTGTCCAGGGTGGAGAAGGCCAGGCGCTTCAACTTAGCTCTCAAGCGTTTCTTGACTAAGGCGGACGTCAATGTCTGTCGCGCCTTGAGTGAGGAGGAGGAAGTCGAAGGGCTTCATGCCTCCTGGATCGATGTATGTCTCTACTTTTTGGTATGCTTTTCGTTTTGTTTAGCCGTTGTTTTTCCTGACTTGCTGACTTGTGTTTGTTTTCAGTGTTTGGTTCGAATGGCCGTTATGAGCCATCGACACACCACACCATCAGCTTCCGTCGGCTTCGGGAGGATCTTGCTGAGCAGAGGGAGCTTGCTTTAAACTACAAGCTCGAACTTGAGGCTATTCAGAAGGATCTCGAAGAGAAGGAGAACAGTTTTACTGTTCGGGAGAAGGCTTGGGAGAAGAAGGTCCACGATGCCTAGAGTCAGCGTGACTCGATCAAGAGGCAATTCGACTCCTCGAAGGGTGAATCTTCGAATGCTAGGGAGCAAGTCATCCTTGACTGGCAGAATTCCCAAGCTGGCAAGGACTTTGCGGAAGATATGGGGCTAGGAGGCTGAGGTTACAACGAGGGTTACCCTCAACAAGTTGCGGGACGCACTGGCTAAGGTATCTCCTTCGACCGACTGGGCCCTTATCGAGGCGGAGTATAACGCCATCGTGGTTGCTGATCTTGAAGCCGATGCACCCTTCGACACCGATATGCCTTTAGCGGATGCTGAAGGCCATAACACTCTGATGGCTGAAGGTGATGCGGAAGATGAGGGCCATGCTGAGAGTGAGGAGGCTCAGGATGACGACAAGGAAGGCGAAAACGAGGAGCAAGATGTGACCTCCAGCTCTACCTCTCTCGACACTGGGATTCATCAGGCCGCTCATCGAGTAGCTCTTCTAGTGATGCTGAGTAGAGTAGTATCGATCTTGTCTTTTGTGCTTAGCTTGTATTTAGCTTAACTTTAACTCTTTAGGATGTAATTTCTCTTCGATGAAAATGGAGGAACTTTTGGTTTTCGCTGTGTTATTCTTCGAAGTAACTGCCTTTTATTGAGTTACGATTTCTTGCTCATTCGAGTCTGTCCTTCTCGACATGCTTTTATCACAACTGATGTATATACTATTAACAACTAAGTGTCAAAATTAAGGTTGTGTTTCTTCTTCAGGCACCCATTGGTTTATGTGACTCTGCATGTATTTGTTTCGAACAGGTCGAAGTCTCCGAATTTGTTTAGAAGGCATTTCCCATGATGTAACTTCTTCGAGTTGTAGGTCGTTCGAAAAGCCTGATCATACATACTTGTTTTAACACTGAAGGCATGGTCCCTCGATGTGTTAGGGTATCGAATGAGGCACGGGTCGTGGCCCTCTTCGACATGTTGTAACCTCGAACGTTTTCTTATGCGGTCTCCGTCTTGCCGTTAGAGGCCTTGAGTGCCCTAGCGGGTTCCTTTGGGGCCTTGGGCCGCATGCCTGGCGCGTGGTATGCGTCTCTTTTAATGGGCCCTTGTTCTAGTGAGGCCCATGAGCGCAGTTATGGCGGCCTTGGAATCTCTTTCTTCAAACTCTTAATCTCGATCAACCTTCCTCGCTTTTTATTGCGATACCCGTCTTTTTAACCTCGACCACCAATATCTCAAGCATTAATTACTCCCGAAGCTCTTTGAGCGCCCAAACGCCGCCAGATGGCGAAGGCCGGCTCGAGTCGTGCCTACGGCGTCGGGGATGTCGAATACCTTGAAGGCGATCAAGGTCGAGGGAGTGACCTCGATGGGGGATGATGTAACACCCCGTAATTTTCACTCTTTATTTTTGGTGTTAGTTTATTTTAAAATGATATTCTTTTCGTAAAAAAATAAATAATTTATTATTTTCTCTAGATCAATGATTTTTATTCTTTATAATTTGGGAGCCTAATTATTATTTTATTATATGGTGTGTTAATGTGTGCATTATATTTATATTTATATTATAATTTATTAGAATTATTTTTATTATTAAGTATTTTCAAAGTTTAGGCGCGATTTAGGAATTAACCGTTTTATCGTGTATCGGGCTTTCGGAGCATGGATCGTTGTTGAATTTGGGCCGAACGTTTTGTGTGAGTTTTGGGCTTGGGGCAGCCGGCCAAGTGAAGGAAATAGGAGAGCCTTCTCCTTTTCTTTTCTCTTTTGTTTTCCTTAAGACTCTTTGGTGCCTTATAACTCCCATAACCCCCCCTTAATGATTTCTTTAATTAAAACCTCATTAAACCTCGTAATTCACTTCAAATTCTGATTAGAAAATCAGAATCCTTTGGCTGCCGTTCTCCAATATTTTCGGCCATCATCATCATCATCTTCATTCTCTCAAATTTTCTTCATTTCTTCTCTTGGAATTGTTCGTGAATTGTTTTTGTGGCTTTTTCCTTATACTTGGTGCTTGGAATTTGAAGAAGAAGAGGATCACACGCCTATTGTGGGGATTTCCAGAAGTTTTCAGCTCGCCTCCGACGATCCAGGTAACTAGTAGTTATCTTAGAACCATAGTGATTAGGGTATTATTCGGTATTAGATTACTACGCTAGGAATTATTTAAAATACTTTTTGAATGAAATTTTTGATGAAATTTGACATGAATATACTTGATACATGCTATGTTAATACTGTGTAGAGAAAAATAATTTTCGCATGATTTTTAATATTTATTTGATTTAATTAGTATTTTGTGCATTTTTGGCTAAATTTCATAATAATTATTGAACGACTGTTAAAATTGATGAAATCATTTTTCTTAGATCATGCTACATGCGTATAATGTATTCCATTCCTTAGAATAATTTTCATCTATTGTTTACTGTTTTAATTAATTGATATATCTGTTTTTTGTAATTTCTGTTCAGTCAGTATATAATTCATGAAAATTATTTATAGAGGCAGAAAAATTAATTTATTTGAATAATATGTATTTCAGTGTGTTTTTACATGTTATATGAATTGTTGGTAATTTTTGGGTGTCTGTTTATATTTTTAATTATTATAATGGCTTATTTGAGGAATCTGTATATTAACTGTTAAAAATACTTTTTGAGTCCGAAAATTATAAATAAAAATTGTACCATGTCAGTAGAGCTATTAGGGTTATATGATAATTTTTGTGTGATTTTACGGCTCAAATTTGTAGGTTTCATAATTAATATGGTGTTTTTGTGATGAAATTGAGGACACACTATTAAATTGTTTGAGGGCTTGTAAATCAGATATAATTTATAATTTAATATATTCTGGGTTGCTGATTTTCAGTAGTATACAGTATGTATCATTTGGGTAACCACATGTTTAGGTTTGATTTATGAAATAAAATAATTTAATTGTTATTACTCTTTTAATGAATATGATTTAGAGTTAATTGGTGATGTATTTGTGATTGAGTGTGGTTGCTGTAAAAACCAGTATATTGTCATTGTTGATGTTTGGGAATGTTCAACTGTTATTGTGAGAGTTATTTGTTGAATATTTTATAAGTGATTTATTTTGAGGAATTATGAAGAACTGTTTGATGAACTGTGGGTATTAGGCCGGGTGGCATCCCCTTTTTGACGAATATTTTTGATGAATGATACTTAGATTGTGTGCATGATTGTATTTTGAGATAAGAATATCCGGTGGGATAGATGTAGTCCCCGGTTAAGAACATGCCAACCACCTGGTTTGCGAACTAGGGGTACACCTGGGTTAATTGTTGTCGTCCGAGAGTCAGGGAGTTCTGCGTGTTCTACCCGGCATCGGGAGTTTGGTCATTCTTAGACACAGGCAGTGGGGAACGTAAGCCCATAGACTGACCTGGAGATTGCGATCTGACAAACCTTAGGAAGTGATTTGCGAATCACTGGCGTTCGGTTTCTGACTCAATAACTTGTTGTATTTTGATTTATTATTATTATTTATTTATTTTAGAATTATGTCACTCACTATATCATATTTACTTAATGTTAATGATCTCTTGATTTATCTTTGAGCTTTATGATTTCTATGTGCATGTTATGGATGTAATAATTGCATGTTATTACTTTCTTAATAATCTACCTCTGAATAGTGCTTAAATTGCTATTGTTCTGGGAGAACTGCTAGTTACTCCCCACTGACTGTGGAAATATGTAATATAATCTTGCAGATGGAAATGAATGCTAGGCTTGTGACTACTTGGGCTAGCAGTGTGAGAGTTGGTTGTGAGAAGAAACTTCTAGTCCTGTTTTTGGTAGATAAACTCTATATAGGCCATAGGGAGACTTATTTTTGGATTGCTTTCAAGGATATTAGATTTATTTAAGTTTATTTTGGGAGACTTGCATGTCTCATGGTATTTTGGATTTGTTAGTATGATACAATTGGGATACTTCTTTTATGTTAGAACTATGATGTTTATTCGGAGATTTATTCTCTTTTTAAGCTATGAATTTTGAGTTATTATCTTTATTTATTGTTTTAGAGTAGCATACCGTCCCGACGTTATTTCCGCTAACGTCATTTTAGTATTTCTTGAATTGATAAGGTTTAGTATCTTAGTAGTAGAAGGACGGGGTGTTACAGATGATGTCCTGTCTTCGGCCACTAAGGCCCTTCCTCCAATAACTCTTGCGGTAGTGAAGCAGGAGATTCCCGAGGTCAAGCTCGATGGGAAGCCCACTTTTCCCCTCACTTCGCCAGGGGAACAGCAGGCCCCAGCGAAGAGGTTGAAGGTCGAGGGGTCGTCCCCCTCAATGGCACTTGTTCCGTTTACTGCCCTCTCGAGGGCAGAACTAGCAGGGAGGTTCGAATGGAGAGGTTCGAAGGCATATATGATGAGTTTCAGGGTCCCGAGAATATTTTCCGAGGCCTTGGACAAAAGAAGAAGTGAATCCTTGGCGTCTGAAGCCAAGGAATGACTAAATGGTGCCTCGCCCAACTTCATCGGGCTCCTGACGCCCGATCGGGCGTCCATCACTGCCAAAAGCAAGTTTGTTGCGGGCCCGATCGGGCTTCATGCGCCCTGTCGTATTTCGGTGTCTGGCCCGATCAGGCGAGATGGCCCGACGTCATCGGGCGTGTTCGTGGCGAGGGTGCTCGAGTGCTGCGTGTTGCGAAGTCCATCGTCCGACTCCATCGGGCGGCATGGCCCGACTCCATCGGGCGGGTGCCTTGTTGTTCTTGTGTGCGTCTTCGACTTCATCGCACTGATCCTCGATGAGCCCGACATCATCGGGCGACCTAGCCCGACAGCATCGGGCAGATGGCTACTCTTGGAGTGTTGCTGCTGCGCTGAGCCCGATTTGATCGGGCTGACTCGGCCCGATCAGGCGACTGATCCGCGCGCTCATTTAATGAGTTTCGGGCTGTTTAGTATAAATAGGAAAATCATAACATCTTTTATTCATCTTTGTTTTTCGTCCTTATTTTCTCATAGTTTCTCTCAAGAACCCTAGTTTTACTACTTTTCATTGTGGATTCAAGATCAAACCTTTGGATTATTCGTAAGTTCAATATAGTTCTTCAGTTTGGTAATCTTCTTTATTGCTTTCTCTATTATTGATTAGATTGATTTCTTAGTTATTTGCAATAGTTCAAAGTATGAATTTTTACATGGAATTTATTATTGTTTTCTCAAGCATGAGTGAGTAGTTTTATTTCTAGGATTGTGGGGATCTATGTATGGAATGAGGGATTGATCGATTAGTATAATTACCCTTTATTTCAATTGTTTCATGTGATTGAATTGTTTATGCTAGATTTATGAATTAGGCCTGATTTATATTTCTATTATCGCAATATTTAATCTGCTTCGAGAGGAGAGATTTCGTATAGGCTTTCAATCATTAGGCATAGTGATCCTTGACCATGCGAGAGCGGCTAGGTGATCTTTGAGGGAGGTAATGTTCGAGAGAAATTACATGCGCCCTAGATAAATTGACTTATTGGGTGGTTATTATTCGTCTCTGATTTCCCAAATTGTATGCATAGTGATCCATAGTCCTAGTTCTTTATTAATTGATTCTTACCTTCGTATTTAGTTCTGTCATTTGCTTAGTTTAGTCACACACCCATATTCATCTGATTTAGTTAGTATAATATTAGAATTCAAATACAATAGTATAACTTTCTCCCTGTGGATTCGATCCTGACTTCCATGACTACTTGTTAGTGGACCTTAGGTTATTTTTGATAAGGTGATACGACTTTAGCCTGTCAGGAGGTCAACGTCGACGACCAGAAAGTCCTCCCTCGACACTTCTCACACATTCTAGATGGGAGCTTGACCGGTCGCAAAGGGTGGACAGATTGTCCCCCAAATTCTACGAACGGATGGCTGATGGGCAAGAGATCAGATTTCCGATATTTTTGTTGTGTCAGGCAGTCCATCGTTATGATGTCCGCGGAGCTGCCGCTATCAATGAGCACTCGACCCACCCTTAGATTAGCGATTTTCATTTCAACGACTAAGAGGTCATCGTGAAGGGTTTGAATAGGCCGATGGCTATCTTTGAAAGTCATGGTGGGGGAGGCTGTCATCCTGGTCATGTCCGTTGTTCCGTGTTTCAGGGTGTAGAGGTGTTTCTTTTGAGAGCGGCTGGTTAAGCCGCCCGAAGCGTACCCTCCAACGATGACGTTGACAAATCTTGCCGTCTCATCGCTCCTGGACTCCTTTTTCTTTCGAGGTTCTTTCTTCTTTTCTGCCGGATTCTTTAAGTATCGATTCAGCTTTCCTTCATCTGCCAACTTGTCTAGTGCTCTCTTGAGTTCTCTACAGTCATGAGTGGTATGACCGAAGTCGTGGTGGTATTCGCACCAAAGTTTATTGTCTCTCTTACTGACGGAAGATCTAATGGGTGTGGGCTTTGGTAATGCGTACTTCTCTTTGATATCGAGGTATATTTCCTTTCTCTTGAGGTTATATCGAGGGTCATAGCCGTTGTCATCCAATCGTGGCTTCTTATCCCTTTCCCTTTGAAGGCCTTCCCGAGGGGGATCCTCGAGCACCATAGTCGGTCTTTCTTTTGTTGGAACTGTGTTCCTCATGTGTTTTACAGATATCGGAAGCTTGTATGATCTTTTGGGCGAGGTTCATCGCTTTAGAGAAAGTGGAGGCCTCGCTCTCCGCGAGTTTTAGCTTGAACCTGCTCGACCCGACATAAGTGCAGTGAATGCAACACTATCCTGTAGGTTGGAGACCTTCAGGGACTCCTTGTTGAACCTCTTGATGTACTCTGCCAATTCTTCATCTCTTCGCTGTCTGATGGACATTAGGTGAATGCTGGTCTTTCGATGTGTTCTTCCTACTATGAAATTTTGATTGAAGGCGGCCTCGAGCGAGGCGAAATTCGAGATACTGCCAGGGGGGTTCTGTGAACTAGATGAGAGCTAGCCCTTTAAGCGTGGTGGGGAAGAACTTGCACAATGCTGCCTGACTCCCCGTCTGCACACTCATCTGTGCTTTAAAAGCAGCGAGGTGGTCGATAGGGTCTGTGGTCCCCCCGTAATGCTCGATGGGGGGGACCTTCACCTTACAAGGATTAGGAGTTCGCATAATCTCCTCGCTGAAGGGTGTGATGAAGCCAAGATTGCCAAAGTCAGCATCATATCCTTCATTCGGATCAGAACTGATGGACTATTCTTCTTCGTGCTCTCGGGGCACCCTTTCCTGCTGTCGAGACCCTTCCCGTCCCCGGTCAGGGTTGGGGATTGTCTCTCCTTCCTGCCTCGAGCGAGCCCGACGCTCATTGAAGACTTCGCGGGAATCTCGATTGCCATTCCTGAGAGACCGCTCGTTGATGACGTGCCAGGAGTCCTCTCGGCTAGGAGGGGTTCTAAGTGGAGCTTGAGGGACTCGAGTCGAGTTCTGAGGGACCCGAGTTGATACTTGTGGAGCTGGGTTGTTGAGGGGAGGATCACACCTATTTTGCCCTAGAACGAGTCGGGGGACGGGATGTTGTTGGACGTCCCCCTCCTCCATTCAGGAGGTTGTACACGAGGGCCTTAAGGCTCCACCCGAGGTTGTCACTGAGGCGTTCGGCCAGTTGCTGCAAGTCCTGCTGAGTGACATGATTAAAGCTCGGTTGCTCAAATCGAGGGGGCTCGACTCAAGGGAGGACTACTCGCTCTCGAGGTTGCCTCTCGAGGAATGACTTCCTCGAGGATGTGCTGATGCCTTGCGAGGGTCACCCGCTGTTTCATCCGCTACCTCGGGAGGGGGGCCCTCCTCGAGGTGCTGAGTTCGGGGGCTTCTGGGCCAGACGATTTCTTCGAGTATTAGCAATGGCTTTTTGTTGGGCTATCCTCACAGACGGCGCCAATGTGTTTCGGGTGAAAAACTTGTAAGATGGGGGACTAGTCAAGACTGAGGGTCGAAGACCGCTGAAGGTGACCAGGTGCTCGAAGAGTGTCGTAAAACCTGTAAAAACGAGAGTTAGACTAACCCGGGGGTGCTTCCGGGATCACCCCTCCGACGCTCAAGTCAGTTATGATACTTAGCGGTTAGTATTGAGTGGTTGGGTATTTATAGCGTTGCGGATTCCCATAAAGGCAACGTTGATGAGATGGGCTTCTGGGAGGCCAATGGGTTCATTGCCTTTTCAGGCAATAAGCCTTTCCTGCCCCATCTGGGGATCCCTACGCAACCTGGAATCAGGTCAATCTCCATGTGGGACCCACTATGCCACCTGTCTGGGGGCCTTGTGAGGCTTTTTCGTAATCATTGGGCTTCTTGGGCCCAAACAGTACCTAATATGCTTCCCTAAACATAATCAACATGAACACTATTGTTCTAGATTTGTCTTTCAAAATACTTCCTCCATTCTGAATAACATGTAACAATTGAACATTTACACTATTTATACTTCCTCGAGGATGTGCTGATGCCTTTGTGAAAGTATAGGGGCCCTACGAGGGTCATCTGCTGTTTCATCCGCTACCTCGGGAGGGGGGCCATCCTCGAGGTGGTGAGTTCGGGCGCTGCTGGGCCCGACGAGTTCTTCGAGTATTAGCCATGGCTTTTTGTTTGGCTATCCCCACAAACGGCGCCAACATGCTTCGGGTGAAAAACTTGTAAGATGGGGGACTAGTCAAGACTGAGGGTCGAAGACCGCTGAAGGTGACCAGGTGCTCGAAAAGTGTCGTAAGAGCTGCAAAAACGAGAGTTAGACTACCTCAGGGGTGTTTCCGGGATCACCCCTCCGACGCTCAAGTCAGTTATGATACTTAGCGGTTAGTATTGAGTGGTTGGTCTAGAATTTATTACTTGTTCATTGATGAGACATTGGATATTTATAGCGTTGCGAATTCCCATAAAGGCAAAATTGATGATATGGGCTTCTAGGAGGCCAATGGCTACATTGCCTTTTTCAGGCAATAAGCCTTTCCTGCCCCATCTGGGGATCCCTAGGCAACCTGGAATCAAGTCAATCTCCATGTGAGACCAACTATGCCACCTGTCTCGGGGCCTTGTGAGGCTTTTCGTAATCATTGGGCTTCTGGTATATTAGGCCCAAACAGTACCTAAGATGCTTCCCTAAATATAATCAATATGAACATTATTGTTCCAGATTTGTCTTTCAAAATACTTCCTCCATTCTGAATTACATGTAACAAATTAACATTTACACTATTTATACTTCCTCGAGGATGTGTTGATGCCTTTCTGAAAGTATGGGGGCCCTGCGAGGGTCACCTATTGTTTCATCCGCTACCTCGGGAGGGGGGCCCTCCTCGAGGTGGTCAGTTCGAGGGCTGCTGGGCCTGACGAGTTCTTCGAGTATTAGCCAAGGCTTTTTGTTTGGCTATCCCCACAGACGGCGGCAACTTGCATCGAGTGAAAAACTTGTAAGATGGGGGACTAGTCAAGACTGAGGGTCGAAGACCGCTGAAGGTGACTAGGTGCTCGAAGAGTGCCGTAAGACCTGGAAAAACGAGAGTTAGACTACCCCGGGGGTGTTTCCGGGATCACCCCTCCGACGCTCAAGTCAGTTATGATACTTAGCGGTTAGTATTGAGTGGTTGGTCTAGAATTTATTACCTGTTCATTGATGAGACATTGGGTATTTATATCGTTGTAGATTCCCATAAAGGCAAAATTGATGATATGGGCTTCTAGGAGGCCAATGGCTGCATTGCCTTTTCAGGCAATAAGCCTTTTCAGGCAATAAGCCTTTCCTGCCCCATCTGGGGATCCCTAGGCAACCTGGAATCAGGTCAATCTCCATGTGGGACCTACTATGCCACCTGTCTGGAGGCCTTGTGAGGCTTTTGGTAATCATTGGGCTTCGGGTATATTGGGCCCAAACATTACCTAAGATGCTTCCCTGAACATAATCAATATGAACACTATTGTTCTAGATTTTTCTTTCAAAATACTTCCTCCATTCCGAATTACATGTAACAAATTAACATTTACACTATTTATACTTCCTCGAGGATGTGCTGGTGCCTTTCTGAAAGTATAAGGGGCCTTGCGTGAGACACCCGCTGTTTCATCCGCTACCTCGGGAGGGGGGACCCTCCTCGAGGTGGTGAGTTCAGGGGCTGCTGGTCCCGACGAGTTCTTCGAGTATTAGCCATGGCTTTTTGTTTGGCTATCCCCACAGACGGCGTCAACCTGCATCGGGTGAAAAACATGTAAGATGGGGGACTAGTCAGGACTGAGGGTCGAAGACCGCTGAAGGTGACCAGGTGCTCGAAGAGTGTCGTAAGACCTGCAAAAACGAGAGTTAGACTACCACGGGGGTGTTTCCGGGATCACCCCTCCGACGCTCAAGTTAGTTATGATACTTAGCGGTTAGTATTGAGTGGTTGGTCAAGAATTTATTACCTGTTCATTGATGAGACATTGGGTATTTATAGCGTTGCAGATTCCCATAAAGGCAACATTGATGAGATGGGCTTCTGGGAGTCCAATGGCTGCATTGCCTTTTCAGTCAATAAGCCTTTCCTGCCCCATCTGGGGATCCCTAGGCAACCTGGAATCAAGTTAATCTCCATGTGGGACCCACTATATCACCTGTCTAGGGGCCATGTGAGGCTTTTTCGTAATCATTGGGCTTCGGGTATATTGGGCCCAAACAGTACCTAAGATGCTTCCCTAAACATAATCAATATGAACACTATTGTTCTAGATTTGTCTTTCAAAATACTTCCTCCATTCTGAATTACATGTAACAAATGAACATTTACACTATTTATACACTCTCCCGTTTGACCATAATTTGATTAATATGTAAGGTTAAACATAATCATGGAGGATCTTGTTAGATTTATCTCGACATACTTTCAAAATGTCAACTTTTTATAATTTTTACATATAGATAATAGAAGATATCAATTGTCAAAGTTGTGCATTAGAAGGCTTGAAAATCCTAATGTTGCAAGTAAATTGGAATGGAGGTAGTATTTTTAACACTTTTTATGTAGTTTATTAATAAATAATGGTGAAAACTATACCCTTATCTCAATCATCCATATCCATTTTACTCAAACATTGCATTTCTCATTTTCTTATAATGAAACTCTTATTAGATTTCACTCAATGTATAATTTCAATATATAAAAGATTGATGCTTTTTACTAATATATAATTATTGATATTAGTGATCAAAGTAGTGTATTATTAGAGACTATAAAAGTCAAACATGGTAATTTTGCGTTCACAAGGAGGATTATATAATAATATAAAATAGGATCAAAATTGATCAAATATGCCTTGGAAAAGTCAAATTGTGTAAATCAACATATATTGGACAGAGCGAGAATAGTCATACTACCTCAGTCTTCAATTCAATTGTTCTTCCCACTTACATTTGAGGAGTTTGCAATAAGAAAATGGGTTAATGGTGAGGCTAGCTATATCGAAATCACATGGGTTATTCTTGTGAGAGAAAAGGTAATTTGGAAAAACAAAAAATTCAAGCCAAGAGTGAGAAGAAAATAATACAAAGAGAATAATAAGCAAGTATTGAAGAAAAGTAAAATAGTAAAGCACCAAAAGGGTCTATTGTATTTTTGCTTGGATAGCACGACCTTTAACATTGCTGGATTGCAAATGGCTTTATGCAATAACATATATCTAAGCTCAAGCCTCAATGGGAAATAATTAAGCAGGATTGGGATGCTTTATACTAATTATTGTATGTTATGCGTTTGTTGCTTAATTGAACGTATTAGGGTATTTCCTTTTTCATGAGAAGCAATTTGCTTATCGTCGACTTATTCCGCCTGAGTCGACTTTACCTTTTACTTCTCCGCATGATTTGGATGTTGATTGGTCTCCTACTATCACCTTCCCTAGCACTAGGAGTGCTCTACCTTCCATCGGTTCTCCCGTGGTGTCCCCTCCCCTCCGTTCCCCTGGGTCGGCAGCCCCCGAACCCTCCCTGCGTCCTGCTGCACCTACTATGCGAGCTACCCCCTCCCTTCCCTTGTTGGCAGTCCACCCCACGCCCCCCATGGCCTTCGCCATCATGCCACCCGCCCCCCAGTGGGCTCTACTCCACGCCCCCCCCCGAATACTTCCCCCTTAACCCACGGCACACCCGTGGCTTTGTCAGCCACTCGTCCTCCCTTGGACGCTACTTCCACCACTGTCTCCCCTACACCATCCTCGGTGCCATCTTTGTCCCCTTCGGTGGCCATAGTTTCGCAAGTTTGTAATGTTCATCCCATGGTTACTCGTCTCAAAGATGGCATTAATAAGCCCCGTCCCTTAATGAATTTAAAAGCGGATTTACAATTAGATGTCCATCAGTCGGAACCTACTAATTATAAACAAGCGTCGAAAGACTCACGCTAGCGTCAAGCTATGCTTGATGAGTACACAACTTTAATTAAAAATGACACATGGGAGTTGGTACCTTGCAACTTCGATTGCAACTTACGTGGTTGTAAGTGGGTGTATAAGATCAAATATAATTCTGATGGTACTGTGGAGCGGTTTAAAGCTAGACTGGTTGTGTTCGACAATCATCAGCAGGCATGTATTGATTATTTTGAAACTTTTAGTCCTGTAGTTAAGCCCACTACTGTGCGCTTAGTTCTCACTATTGTTGTTTCGCTTGAAGGGATTGTTCGTCAGTTGGATGTTAAAAAGTCTTTCCTTCATGGCTTTCTTAATGAGGAAGTTTATATGCGTCAACCTCTTGGTTTTGTTCATCCTTCTAAACCCACTCATATCTGTCGGTTGCGAAAATCCATTTATGGCTTGAAACAGGCTCCTCGAACTTGGTTCTCTCGTTTCAGCAATTTTCTTTTATCTATTGGTTTGCAAATGCAGCAATTGTGACACTTTCATGTTCACTCTTAAATATCATGGCCATCTTCTCATCTTACTTCTTTTTGTGGATGACATTGTCCTCACTGGGAGTAGTTCTGCTCTAGTTCACAAATTCATCTTAATTCTTTCTTCACGGTTTGCTATAAAGGATTTGGGGGATCGGATCTCCATTATTTTTTAGGTATTTAGGTGGTGCGTACTCCTTTGGGTTTGCTCTTATCTCAACGCAAATATGTTATCGATTTCCTCCGTAAATTTCATCTTCATACTATCAAACCTATATGTACCCCTAGTGTCTCGACTGACTTTGTCTCTTCTTGATGGTGAGCTTCTTGCTGATTCCACTGATTATCGTAGTATGGTTGATGCCTTGCAATACTTAACTATGACTCGTCTAGATATTTCTGATGCTGCTAATATGGTCTCTCAGTTTATGCTTGCTCCTCGTACTACTCATCTTCATGCTGTGAAGAGAATTTTTAGATTTTTACAGGGCACATCGACTTTTGGTCTGTTTCTGCACACCACTAGCTCTCCTTCTGTGGTGATTGTCTATTCTGATGCGGATTGGGCAGGTTGTCCTGACAGTTTTCGCTCCAATACTGGTTATGCAGTCTTCTTAGGGAAGAATTTGATTTCCTGGCGCTCGAAAAAGCAGCCTACTGTGTCTAAGTCCTCTAATGAAGCTGAATATCAGGCTGTTGCTTATACTGCCTCTGAGACCATTTGGCTTCGTCAACTTCTTGCGGATTTAGGTATTATCTACGTCTTCCTTTCACCCTCTATTGTGACAATATCTCTGCCACGTATCTTATTGTGAATCCTCTTCAGCATGATCGTAGCAAACACATTGACGTTTATTACCATTTTGTTCGTGAAATGGTTGCTAATGGTGGTCTTCGTGTCCGTCATGTTCCGACTCAGTCATAGGTTGCTCATATTTTCACTAAAAGTCTCTCTAGTTATTTATTTTGTCAACATCGTTCCTATCTATCCGTCATTGCTTTCCGTAAAGATTTAGGGGGTGTATTAGGGCATTAACCATGTGAAGGATAGAAGGGACTTTTACATTAATTAGGTTTCTAATATATTTACTATATATACGAATTCTAGGGTAATCGTTCTAAGGTTAGCCACAATTCATAATCAAATTATGTACTTAACGCTTTTCAATCAAATATAGCGAATTTGTTATCATTCAATAAGAGTTAAAATAACCCTCCAATAAAGTTCTAAACTCTCCTTGCATGGGGTTTGGGGAGGTTTATTAATCTCAGAAGGAGCTTGGAACATCTTTATTTAGCTTTTTTTTTTAAAAAAAAAATTACAGTAGCTTTCTTCAAAAAAGGCTATTGTAAGGAATAAATGACAACCACAAATTCCTCCACATCAACAGTAGTTTATTTATTTTAATATACTTATGGATAAATCTTCCTCATTTTTTGTATATGTACTTTTGTCAATTTATACTCATTTATGATAACTTCCAAAAATTATATATATTAAATTATAGAATAACTTATGGATAAATTATACTACTGTATTTCGTTTCCAGGAATAACAGTAAAAAAGAAAAGAGAATTCGAAACTCATAACAAGGGAGGAGGAAGGGAGAAAGAGGAAGAAGAAGAAGGGGTGGGGGGAAGCTGCGTGGGGGTCAGCGGTGGTAGTGGGGGAGGGACGAATGGAGAGGAGAGGGGGGAAGGGCGAAAGAGGCGAGGGGAGCTGGGGCGAAGGGGGTAGAGGGTAGGGTGGGTGTGGGGTTGCGGCCTACGGGGGGTACCGAATACATTAATTAATTTAAATTTAATAGGTATAATTTTAGATATTATCCATAACTTTTTCTTATAATATAAACCTACTAAAATAAAAATAAAAAAAATCATAAAGATATTATATTTACTATCATCCATTATATATATACCAATTGTCATTGTATTTAACCTATTTCAATTTTTCATGGTCAAATTTACAAAAATTTTGACTCTGAACTTTCACTAATATAATGCTGAAACATTGATGTATGATCTTGTTAAATTCGTCTCAGTATGTACATTCAAAATATCGGATTTGGTATAACTTTTATTCATGTATAGTTAGATGCATAGGTTATAATGGAAACAGAAGAGAGGGGATAGATGCCAGAACAGTGAAGCAGCTAAGGAATACTCACTCCATTTTTTATTAGTTAACTCTTTGCTTTTTCTAAGTTTTTTTAACTTTTACAGTATTTTAACATTAATATCATTAAACATTAATATATAACACTAAACATTAATATCATGTGAGATCTCATTAGATTCGTGTTAATCATGTAGATTTAAATTATCAACTTTTAATAAATTTATAAATGCATAATTGAAGATATTAAGGTCAAAGGACGCCTTGGAGACTGTGAAAATGCAAATGGGTAAATTAATAAATAAAAAAACAGGGGAGTATATAAAGTAAAATGTGATGTTTTATTCTTACAATCTCAAGAATAATGTTTACCACCTTTGTTAAAAGTATATATACCCCCTTGCCAGCGAAATAGAGAAATTATAGGAAATCAATTTTTTTTTACCAAAATAATAGATTCTTGACCAAACACAACCTGACAAATTTCCTTTTACGCTAATGCTTTCAGTACGAATATGATCTCTTCATCCCATCTCCATCTTAACTCATTGTTTTTGGTTCATATTAATTAAGTCAATGATCTTCCTATCATATCTCCCTAGTAAACTATGTATACATCAGAGAAATAGCTAAATATCAACAACAGTCTATGTCTTGATAGACAAAAAAATAATATAAACGTACAGTATATATATGGAGATATAATTGAAAATTTTATTTTGTTCTTTTACAAGGCTAAGGAGGTTCCACCTTAAAACACTAGAAGAAAAAAGCCCAAGGGTTGCAGTAAAAAATGGCCCAAGGGCTGCGTTTTTTTACCGCATCCCTTAGAGTAGCAGCCCTTGACATCTAGGAATTAACCGCAGCCCTTAGAGAATTAAGGGTTGCGGTCGTTGGGAAACCGCAGTCCTTGGTGTGTTACGGGCTGTGGTTAAGGGGGAAAACCATAGCCCTTGGTGAGTTAAGAGTTAATTAATTAAGGGCAGGTTTACCATAGATTGTTTCAAAGCCCTTAACCTGATTATAAACTTCAGTACCAGTTAATGGTCTACGAGCAACTTCCTCTTCAATTGTCCCATCGAATGCCTTTTTCTTAAACCGATAGGGATGGTCGCATCTGAGGAGCTTTCGTGTGCGCATATAGACATGTTTGCAGCCCTTAAGGTGTGTAGACTTCATGTCATCTATACAAATCGGGCACGGTTGTTTTCCTCTGGTCTTATACCCAGATAAGCTCCCATAAGCTGGATAATCGTTCATAGTACAGAAAAGCATGGCATGTAGAGTAAACATCTCATTAGCATACGCATCAAATACCAACACTCCTTCATTCCACATCTTCTGTAAATCTTCAACAAGCGGTTGGAGGTATACGTCTATGTCATTTCCAGGTTGTTTCGGCCCCGATATAAGAAGCAACAACATGATGTACTTGCGTTTCATACACAACCAAGGAGGCAAGTTATAAACCACTAAAACCACTGGTCATGTACTATGCTGAGAACTAAGATTGCCAAAGGGGTTCATGCCTTTCGTACATAATCCAAGCCTCAGATTCCTATCCTCATCACAAATTGCCTTATGCACCCTGTTGATACTTTTCCACTCTGGCGAATCAACCGAATGCTTCAACAAACCATCTTTCTTCTTACGATCTGCATGCCACCGCAAATTCTTCGCAACTTTTTTACTGAGAATATGCGCTTAAATCTAGGTATTATGGGAAGATACCACAACACCTTAGCTAGTGGTCCTTCACTACCCCCAGCTCCTTCACGGCTGTACCTCGACAAACCACAACATGGACACTCAGCTAAATGCTCATACTCATTATGATAAAGCACACAATCGTTTGGACAAACATGTATCCTCTAGTACTCTAAACCGAAAGGATACATGAGTTTCTTAGCATAATTATTCGACTTTGGCAGTTCATTTCCATCAGGTAGCATATCAGCTAAAACTTCCAACAACGATGTGAAACTACAATCCGTCCAACCTGCTTTCAACTTAATATTGAAGAGTGTTATCACGGCGGAAAATTTTGTGTACCTTGTACAATCGGGATACAATGGCTTTTTAGCAGCCTCAGACATAGACTAAAAAATACGAGATCGTTTGCAAGACTGATCTTTAACCTCTTGTATATTCTCGTCTAGCCGATCCCTATCATCATCCCCATACTCATCATCCCTATTCTCATCCCCGAACTCATCAACGTTAATGACCTCTAAATCCTTTTCTTCTTCACATACATCGTTCATTATTCTACAGCTTCTTGTATATCTCCCCTCTCACCATGCCAAACCCATACGTGGTATTGAGGTCTAAACCCACGACAAAAGACATGCTCCCTAAGCAAATAAATACTACTAACCTTGCTCACATTTCCACAATCGAAACAAGGACAATAAAAGTCGACTGCTCCAGAAGATGCTTGGTATTCTAATGCAGATTTACATAATTCTAAGACCCCATTCACAAACTCAATCGATTCAAGACTACTATGATGTATAGTGCACAACACATGTGAGTGTCCCACATTGATAAAAGAAGAGTAGCCCATTTGACTTATAAAGTTAACTCATCTCTCTTCTTTTATCAATGTGGGACACTCACATGTGTTGTGCACTATACATCATAGTTTCAACACTCTCCCTCACATGTGAGGTCGCTTTTTCAATTGACCAGTGTAATTAAATTAACAGTCCCAGGTGTGGCCCTAGCTTTGAATTCATCTCTCTTTTTTTTTATCAATGTGGGACACTTATATGTATTGTGTCCAAGACATCATAGCTTCAACACAAACCTTCAATGAAGGACTTCCAAGGCCTAGCTACTCAAAACCAAACAGGCTACGACATAACGAAATAAATCAGTCCAAGAACAGCACTAAAGAGCTGATTACCACCAGTAGAATTACCCTATTGCTGCTATCGAATTGCTGCTTTTTAACCCATAAGCAGCAATAAATCGTGCAAAAAAAAAGAAAAAAAAGCATATAGAGGACCTATTACTGCGGTTTCTACCAAAAAACGCAGCAATAGGTTGATTTTATTTCCAAAGCAGGCGCTAGAGTTTGACATATAATTCTACTTCTATTGTTAGGCGCCGTTTTCTCTTCTTCACTCCTCTATTCTCTCTTTTTTCTTCACCCCTCCTCTCTCACTCCTCCCTCCTTCTCTCATTTTTCTTCACCACCATACTCCCTCTCTCACTCCTCCCTCCTTCTCTCGTTTCTCTTCACCCATACTCCCTGTCTCACTCCTTAAGTCTATCTGCATTCATTTTTTGGTGCTTGCAGTGCAGTTGGTGGCGGTCCTCGCGAGTTGGTGGCGGTATTCTCACTCCTCGCAACTGTTCTTCTTCGTCTCACTCCTTCGTCGATCGTGATTCTCCTTCTTCGACTGTTCTTCTTCATCGACCATGCTTCTCCTTCGTCGACCGTTCGAAGCCCGGCTCGTCACTTGCTTGTCGTTCGACCACAAGAACCCCCGACGCTGTTGTCGTTCGAAGTCTCGACCGTTCTTAATTTCAAAATTTCTTCCTTTTTTAGTTAGCTTCTTTTGAAGATGTTCTATGAGATCATGAAAATATGTAGATCCTTCCTTTGGAGAGGAGAGATTTATTCTCAAAAACCTAGGCTGGTGGCTTGGAACAATCTATGATATGATAAGAAGCTGGGTGGGCTTGGGTTCATAAATGTTTTATTGTGGAAGGTGGCCAATATAGGCAGATATGTGTGGGCTATTGCAAATAAGAAGGATAATAATTGGATTAGATGGATTGATGATGTTTATATCAAGGATGCAGATTGGTGGCATTATACTCCAAACAAGGGAGTAAGTTGGTATTGGAATAAAGCGTGTGACACAAAAGAGAAGCTAAAATCAGTCATATCTTTGAATGATTTGAGAACTATGCCTACTTACTCAGTTAAGCAAGTGTATAGTAAATTAGTTGAGCAACAGCCTCAGGTGCATTCGAGCAAAACCTGCTGGAATAGACTGAATTTACCCAAGCACAGATTTATATCCTGGCTTGCTTTACAGCAGAAACTTCAAACAGCTGAAAAGTTACATATAATTGGAATTTGTGCTTCCCAGACTTGCTTGTTGTGTGGAAGCTATACTAAAAGTCATTCACATATGTTCTTTGAGTGCCATTATAGCAGAGTTTGCCTTCAGAGTATTAAAAGTTGGCTTTTAGATCAGATGGGCTGCAGTTGATCTAAAGAGATTACTGAGATGGGTGTAAGCTAGCAAATTATCAAAATTTAGGAAGGAGGTTGCTTATGCTGCTATAGCAGCTCTGATTTACTCTATTTGGCAGAGCAGGAATGAAAGCTACTGGAATCACAAAGTCCCTATGTTGTCCAGTGTGATTAAAAACTTATAAAATGTAATTAAAAATCGTGTTATAGGTGTGCTTCCTTGCAAAATCTTTAGCAGGGATAAAGATTGGTTTTAGGAGTTAGTGTAGGTTATACTTACAACATGTATAGATAGCTCTTTTTCCCCTTTTCGAAGGCTAGCTTGGTTGTAAATGTGGTTTTGGCTATAATACATCTTATCTTACTTAGCAAAAATAGTTAGCTTCTTTTTTTAATTATAAAGATCTGATATTAGGGTGGCGATGTATTTTTTTTTCGATTTTCTTCAATTTTATTTTTAGTATTAATATGATGTGACGGATCCTGATTTTTTATTTTTTTATATTTTTGTTTTGTATCTCTTTTTTTTAATTAGTTGGATTTTTTGGTATAACCACATCTAAAGATTCTTTTTCGTTACTCGCAATTTGTAGCGTCTTATTTTCTTCCTATATTGTTATCTCTCAAATTTGATGGCAAACTGAAGAAAAAAAGTTTTTTTTTTACTTGTACCTCTTGTCCCTGCAGTTGTTGTTGCGGTTTTGGGGCACCAACCGCAGCAATAAGTCAAACCTATTGTTGGGGGTTTAAACTTATATATTGCTGTGTCTTGATTTGCGGTGGTGCGAAGACCGCAACAATATGCCACCTAAGAACCGCAGCAATATACAATTACTCTACTAGTGTTCCAATTTCTATCATCATTTGTCATTTTTTATTCCCTATAATCTCTATAATTCTCTGCTTTACAGTGTATAATAATAAGGTGAATCATGCATGAATTATTGAAGTTCCATCCATACCACAGTTGCATAGGATATTTATTTGTATCCTTTCGATAAGACGCTTCATCTGTCCTAAATAAATTGCCACACATGAGCTGAGTTGCTAAACGACGCCCTAAAATTTTTTACTAACGCCCTAAATACGTATTTTTATACTGTATTTGTATATCCTCTTTCTACCTTTCTCTTACTTCCCCTTCCCCTTCTTCTTTCACCAGTACTATGAATTGCATCATTGGAGCCACCACCACCACCAATTTTCTGGCGAGTGTTACCCCTTCCGAGTTTGACATTATCGCCAACAACCTAAAAATTGTTTTTTTAAAATATGTTGAGGCGTCCATGGTAGACGCCCCACCACAAGTGCAGGTGTCCATGGTAGACCTCATAAAAATAAATAGGTTGGTCCCATTTAATGAGAAAGGGAGGGGAAGAAAAGTCATTGTCGGAAAATTGATTTTTTGGCCAGTTCAGGTGGTCTTAAGTAAAAAAAGGAAAGTATTATATTAGGTATTTTTCTACAAAAACAGTTTTTATTAGATCTTTCCCAACAAAATAACTATTTTAATAGATCGATCTTTCCCAGCAAAATGCTCTAATGTTTATTATTAATTTATTATATATCAAAATTTGATAGTCATTGAATTCAAAGATTAGATTGGTAAAGTATTGTAGACGAGATAAGCACTTGACGATCCTAAATAACAATTACAGGGTACGTAGTTAGGTGATCCCACTAATATCCGACCTCTTATTATTCTATAAATAGCTTGGCTTGCAAAGCTTGTGCTCACCACTCTTCTTCGTAAATATTCACACCTTGCTATCACCAAATAATGGCGGAACACAAACAAAATACTCCCATCGTTACCGTATTCATCAATGATAATGAACATATAAGCCAACATGGCACACAAGAAGAGAACTTGGATGACTCAAAAGTGGCTCAATGGCTGCACCCCGCAATTTTCTCTGCCAACGATGGTTTAGTTTCCACCGCATCGCTCATGCTGGGGATGGGTACGGTAAGTCAAGACATCAATGCAATGATCATAACCGGATTCATCGGCCTCGTGGTGGGGGCTTGTAGCATGGCTATGGGTGAGTTCATCTCCGTCAAGTACGCCGTCCAAAACGAGGTTGGTGAAAGGAGAGACCCTCTACAAGCTGCCGTCGCGGCGGCATCGGCTTTCTCGGTGGGAGCCTTGGTGCCTTTGCTAGTGACATTGCTCATGGAGGATTATCATGTCACACTTGGGGTAGTGGAGGGTCCCATAAGCGTCGTTCTTGCGGTGTTTGGGTGGATAGGAGCGTTTTTGGATGGATCTCCGGGGTGTAGAGCTGTTTTGAGGGTTTTGTTATGGGGTTGGGTGGCTATGGTTGTCACCTTTGGTTTATTGATCAACAACGATTGGTAATTATATACAATGAAGCATGGGAACTTCTGGTATTATATGAGGTTTTCTCGATTTTAGAAACTTTCGTGAAACTTCAACTGTTTTCATGCTACATAAATTATATATATATTCAGCTATTTAATCAAGACTAAAGGTTTTATAATACAAATGAGAATTTTAAATAGTCTAATTAAAGTTTGAAGCTTAGTTTATTTGTTACAAGCGCTTCATTTAGAAAGGTAATAAAAGATTAAAGATGTGCCATGCAATATGTAGTTTGGGCAACCTTAATTAGCTTGTAAAAATGCATTTGTCTTATGGGATTAACTAAAGTCGTTACTTATTCTTTCTTAGATTCATTTCCGTGTTCATATTCCAAAGCAGACCTTTATCATGCAACAGATACGTAAATAAATTTTTGGAAAAAATGGGTTTGGAAAGCATAGTCCACGCATTCAACTATTCAAGTTACATGGTCAATAGAGCTGGCAGATATAGTGAGCTTATGTGCTTGTCAAGCCTCCCCCCATTTCATATCCTTTTGCCCCCTTTCATCTATATTATCTTCACCATTTTCGTCCACCTGATGTATTAAAATTTAATAATATTTGTAAAATAATTTCTCCTTAATATATTATAATCCAAAGTCAAAGAGAAAGGTCAACGTATCACTAATTCCAACATTTTCCTTTGGTTTTGCGGTTACGATAAGTGGGAAGAAGTTGGGGGGACAAAATTTGTAAAAAGAAAATTTTGTGTTCCTGGGGTGTGTGCGCTACATTTGTATATATTTTTTTTTTCGGTTTTTTCACCATATACCCCTGACTAATTTTTTTTTGCACCATATACCATCGCAAGTTTCCAAATTCACCATATACACTCCACGTTTCAAAAAATACATCAACATGCCCTTATGACTAACGGTGTTATACTTCCGTTAGTCATTATGCCCTAATCCCCCCTAACCCTAATTAACAAACCCTAAACCTAAGCTAAACCCTAACCCTAACCCTAACGCCCTAATATAATAACCCTAACCCTAACCACCCTAACCATCCTAACCACCATCCCTCCCCCACCCCTTACCCCTAGCCGGCCACAACCCAACCACCCGGCCCCCTCCCCCTCCCCGCCCCTTCCACGGCCGGTCGCGCCGCCCCGCCTCCCCTCCCCTTCCCCGCCCGTCGCCAAGACTCCCCCCTTCCCTTCCCCCGCAGCCGTAGTAGCGCCACCCCCCCCCCTCCTCTTCCCCCGCAACCGCTGCCAACCCCCCCTCCCCTCCCTCCCCTTCCCCCGCAAATGATCGCGCATAGCGCTGAAGTGGTTCCGGGCGTTTCGTATTTTTCATATTCTAGGCGTTTTCGGATTTTTTTTTCATTTCGGGGAAGGGGGGAGGGGTTCGGCGGTTCTGGGAAAGGGATGGGAGGGGTTGCGCGGCGATTCTTGCGGGGAAAGGGAGTGGAGGGGGTGCCGGCGGTTGCGGGGCAAGGGGAGAAGAGGGGGGTTGCCGGCGGTTGCGGGGGAAGGGGAGGGGGTTGGGAGACTACAGGGAGGGGGAGGGGCTGGGGGGCAGGGGGGGGGGGGGAAGGGGGTGGGGGGAGGGGGAGGGGGAGGGATGGTGGGTGGGTGGTGGGAGAAAGGGGTGGGGTGGGGGGGGGGTGGTGGGGGAAATGGGTGGGGGGTGGGGTGGGGGGGAGGAGTGGTGGGTGGGTGGCTAGGGTTAGGGTATTAGATTAGAGTTAGGGTTAGAGTTAGGTTTAGTTTAGGTTAGTTAATTAGGGTTAGAGAGGGGATTAGGGCTTAATGACTAACGGTGTTAGACTTCCGTTAGTCATAAGGGCATGTTGATGTATTTTTTGAAACGTGGGGCGTATAGGGTGAATTTAGAAACTTACGAGGGTATACGGTGCAAAAAAAATTAGTCAGGGGTATATGGTGAAAAAAACGTTTTTTCATCTTCTTGCTTGCTTTTGGAGTGTTACCAAATACTTATACGAGTCACATAGGCAGTTTTCCAGAGGGATCGGAGAAAGTAAAAGTGAGAAGTAAAAAAAAAGTCATCCCCAAAACCTGAGGCAGAAGCTTGAAACGATATCTTAAGACGGCTCCCCAATTTGTCAATTGGGTTTATAGCGCGTCAACTCGTTTGAGTTTCTCATGAAAGGAGAAGCCTGAAATACCCTTCCAAAAGATTATCGAGTCACAAAGGAATGTGACTCCTAATCTCGATGTTACTTTGCTGCGCCGCTTGTGAAATCAGTCATCTCCTCCCATTCCTTTCGTCATGGTTCTGGCGATCGTCCTCCACCAGAAGAAGCGTTTCACTACAGTTATCTATCAACTTAGTCCTCCAGATCGAGCAGTTTTACCTAGCTTAAGTTATTACTGTTTTTGTAATTGTTATGTAAGAGCGAGTATCGCTCAGTTTAGTTTCTTTGTGCTTGGTTGGTTGTATTAGCATTAGGCTATACTTCCGTTTTTAATTAATATACATTTTCCCCATTGTAAAATAATAAAAAAAAAAAAAAAAAAACTGAGGGAGAATATATAAATTTTAGGCAACTTTTTCTTTTCCTAAGAGCATAGTGTGTACCGTGTCACTGGGGTTTACATAGTTTGAATAATAATAATAATTTTCATACTACTAAAAACAACTTTAATCATACCCTAAATAAAATTGATGTGTCATGCTCTTGAAGTTAAACAAAAGTCAAGGTTTACCTAGTCAATTGGAAGCCCTTTTTCCACCTTGTCACAAGGGATAGTTCGATTCTGGTCCGACCTTACAAGGTGGAATCCCCTCCCCCTCCATTTTTGTAAGGGATCTTCATTGTGTGTGTGAATATATATATATATATATATATATATATATATACATATACATACATATATATATACATATATATATATATTGAAGCTAATTAGCGAAAATTTTGTTAATAAATACCTAGGTTGTCTGGGATTTTATATAAATACCAACTTTCTGCCATTGCTTTTGGAATCACTACCACTTAATAGATTTTGGCAAAATTATTAGTTTTGCTTCGTTAGTGGCATGTGAAATTACCTTATTACCTTCCATTAATCTTCTCCACCACCACCATCAAAAGTCCATTACCCCACGAAACTCATTACCTTTGCAATCCCCTTCTCTCTCCTGACCAACTTTACGAGGTGGTGGTGGTTTCGTAGTTGGTTAGTATTGTGGGATGGGTCGATTTTTTGATGGGTGGAGGTGGTGGTGGTTTAGTTGGTTAGGGTGGTGGGGTGGGATAATTTTTGAGAGAGTGGAGGTGGTGGTAGTTATATAGTTGGTTGTGGTCGTGGGTAGGTCTATTTTTGGGTGTGTGGGGGTGGTGGTGGCGGCAACGGTGGTAAGCATGGTTATTGCATGTGTTAGGGACGGTGGTGGCAATGGGGGAATGGTAAAATCGTAATTTCACGTGCCACTAACGGAGCAAAACTAACTTTTTTGCAAGATTTCGTTTAGTAGTGATTCCAAAAAAAATTACTCAACCTTGGTATTTATATAAATTTCAGACAACTTAAGTATTTATTTCAAAAAAGTGCCCAAAGTATGATATTTATTAACAAATTTTCCTCAAATAGCCTTTAAAAATTATTTAAATAAAATATAAATGGTAGGCCCTGAACGTATGCCACAATGGCTTATTATGGCCCATGACACGAGAGGGCCCGAGGAAAGTTTCTTAAGTTATGTTTCTTTTTTGTTCTCATAGCCATTTATGGTAACCTCTGTGGATTTAGGATAATGTCCCCAAGTCACATACTTTCTCTATTTCTTATTACTTGCAAGTTGCAAGTTGGGGCTATGTTTATCATTTCACGGGAAAATTTGATTCGTTGATAGATCTTTTTGTATCGCAACAAATTAAATAGATTCTACACAACAATCAATTCATGAGATTTAGTTCTACTCCAAAACTACAATAGATCAAAAGACCCCCTTGTGAAAGGATGTATCAAACAATGATTTGTAATGGAAGAATTTTGTGAAGGTACAATGAGTATGAGTTCACCAAATTTGAGATCCCACTTTTGTATGGAAAAATAAAGTATATAGTGTGGAAAAGTATTATTGAAGATATATTGAAGTAACAAAATTTGGAAGTGGCTTTAGATAAGAAGATTTTATCAAACTTGGATGATGTTGTGTGGGCATCCAAGTGGAATAAAGCAATTAGTAGAATTCACTTGGCCATTGCTACAAAGATAAATTATGATTTCTTATAGATGCGGATCTAAAGGCATGTGTTGGAAAAGCTTAGAGAATATTATGCATACAAGTCGCTTACCAACCTATTGAGTCTGGTACCAGTTGAACAAGGAACGTGATACAAATTTGTAAGACCACAACAATTATTTTTATCAGCTATTGTACTTAGGGGTGTTTACCGGTTCAGGACAGGACCGAACCGGAACCGGCTAGTTGCAGAATGTAGGCGATATAATATCCGATCAAGGGAAGATCCTCTAGTTATTGGCTTCAAGACCAAATCCTACAAGCCCATTTGTAGACTTTGCTAGTGGAAAAGAAGAAGATTATACATTGGATAAAGCATAACAATTGTGAGGAAAATTGCGAGGATAATGTCACAAAAATATAGTGGTATCTAGGGTTGGCCACAACCCGAGCTGAGCCAAGCCGAAACAATCTATTAAAGCAAGAACCTGGTTCATGCATTTTATGGAATATCTAATATGCAACACTCAATTACAAGAAAAATCTACATTATAATTTTCTATAGCAATCTTACAGATAATGGAATTTATAGTTTGAAACGAAAATAAAAACAAAAAATCCTCTTAATTACTTGTGAATTGAAAAAAAAAACTATTCCACAAAAAAGTACTTCATGATAATCATTTGCGAACTATATATTTAAAAATTAATACATTGGAATGGATGAATAACATTGCACAATGTTCATGCAAGTATCAATCAAAGCCCTAATTTGTAGGAGGATTGTAGTTTATAAGAAATAATCCACCATGAGTGAAATTGTCATTTCCAAATTGCAAGATTTGGCTTAAAAAACGTGAAGATTAGAGAATAAATAAGAGTATATGAAGAGTTGAGGAGGGAGGGGGAAATACTGACATTATCTAAAAAATTAGAATGTAAATTAAATGGAAATTGGAGAGGAATGTGAAGACATGATGGTATAGTTAAAAAAATTAAATATAAATAATTTATATATCGTATCATAGTAATATAATTAAGTTAGCTATGATAAAGTCATTATTAGTGAAAAATAATACCGAAAACAATGGACCAACTAATTTGTTCAAATATATCAATCATAATATAATATCAACGGTTTTTTCACCAAGCACCCTCGAGTTTTCAGAAAATTCACGAGGTACCCTCGTACTTTTCAAAATACATGAGGTACCCTCAGTTTTACGATAATACACCCAAACGCCCTTAACGACTAACGTCGTTAACTGTCGTTAGTCATTAACACAAATTTTCTGTTTAAAACCTAATTAATCCCTAATCCTAACCCTAATTCTAACAGCTACCTCTAACCCTAACCCCTACCCCTAACCCTAATCCTAACCCTAATTCTAACTGCTACCTCTAACCCTAACCCCTACCCCTACCCCTAACCCTAACCCCGACCACCAGTCCACCACCCCTCCTCCACCCTCTCACCACCCCAAAGAGGCCCCCACCCCCCAGACCCCCCCCCCCCCCCTTCGCAGTCCCTCCTCCCCAACCCCTTAGCGGCTCCCCGCCCCTACCCCCGCAACCCCCTCCCCTCACCCACCCTCCAATAGTTGTGTGTTTCCGGCGAAGAAAAGGCGAGAAAGCAGCCCCCTCCCCCACCCCCCGCTAATTGTGTGTGTTTTTGGCAAGGCAAACCTAAGAAAATCGTTGTTTCGAGCAGATAGGAAGCCATGGATGCTGAAAGATTACCTCGGTGATTCGTTTCGACAATGTTGCGCTGCAGTAAGCGGGGGTGGGGGGAAGGGAGCGAAAATCGACAGTGGTGGGGGGCTGCGGGGGGCAAGGGAGGGGGTGGCCGCGGAGGGTGGGGGAGAAGGGGCTGCAGGGCTCGGGGAGTGGGGCTGTTGGAGTGGTGGACTGGTTGTTAGGGTTAGGGTTTAGGGTTAGGGGTTAATATTATGGTTAGGATTGCTTGATGAGGTAGTTATTTTTTCTTGAACCATGAGATAAAACAAAGTTTTTTTTTTTCTTTTTTGGGAAAAGATTCTAATTTTGCTACGTGATTAGTACTAATTATAGAGGGGAGACAATTTAGATATTCAGATATGTAAATTTATTATATAGCTTATTACTACACATTCATGCATCGCATGGGCTTACATATAGAGGTAAGGTGATAAGAAAAGTTAGTTGAATTAGAATGAAATAAATGTAGGTAGAACAAAAATGAAAACCCACAATTAAAAGATGTGTAGATTAAAATAAAATGACATGATAGTGGCAAATATCCATGAACTATTTTACAAAATTATGGGTGATTTAGATAGAAATATTTTCAATCACTAAATTTTTTTCTTCATCGACGAGTATCATACACAATCTTATGTATAGGTTTTCTTGTTTTTACTTTTTATGACTTTTTAGTGCTAACCTAAATAAATAACCCCTGCACGGTACATGCGTAAGAGTTAAAGAATCTACAATTATTTTCCTAAAATGACCATCATTCTAATACACTAATCTCAAATTTATTTAAAATCTATAATCTCTTAAGTATATATTTAGGATGTTTTCTCCATAGATTAATGGATATATTTTTGTATAGATTATCCTTATACTTTCAGGATTTCTAACACAATTACAACTGGTACTTTGTAACCTAGGGGTGTTCATAATCGGGTACCCGACTTTTCGGGTACCCGGACATGCGGGTAGTTGAAAAACTCGTCCCATGACCCGACACGAAAAAACGGGTACCTGGTTTGCGGGTACCTGATTTTTTCGGGTCGGGTGATAGGGTACCCGGTAAGGATAACAACCTCAATTATCTATTTAATAAATTCTCATATTTCTTGCAGTTGCAGCCATAGATCTGAGAAAACAATCCCAAATTCGCCACGCATGAATATGCACACAAAAGAGAAAACACAAAGCAACGAAATATTGAAAGAAAAGGAAGAACTTTGGCTTTTGCTGGATGAAACCTGCGCATATTGTGGCACTTAAGGGTTTGCCACCATCTTCTAATCTTCTAGAAGAGATATGTACATCTGAGCTTGATTTTCTAAAAACTTTTTTAATTCAATCCTGATTGATTTAATTCAAGAACCTCAATAAAATTTGGTTTATTAAATTTTGATTAAGTGATTTTTTTTCTTTTGAGATGAGAGAATGAAAGTATGAGAGTTGGGAGGCAGAGACAACGCATAACAAGCCACCGAAGCAAAGAGTTTTATTATTTTTTTACTTGTCTCGGGTTATCGGGTACCCGGTTAACCAAAATAAGCGGCCCATTACCCGGCCCGCTTCTTGCACATTTTTCCGTGTCGGGTACCCGACACATTAAAATTGAAAATTTTAGAAAATTACCTGTTTTTTTATTGCGGGTCACCAGATCGGGTTACTCTGAACACCCCTACACACTCCACCTGTGAGCTAACACATACTCTTTTCTCCTTCAATTTTCAATTTAGGGTTTGCGAATTGGGAAATTAATTATGTTTAATTTTCAATTCAAGTTTTGATGTGTGATATACCCCATTAATTGTTGCATCTTACTTTGTTACAAGTAATTTAGGCTTTTTGTACAAGTTTTGAAGTGTGATTAGTTTGATAGCTTGGATTAATTATTATTCTTGTTCTGGTAATATTACAGTGATTGAAGGTTTAAAGGTGTTAAATTACCCTAATTTGTGGTTTGGGGGTGAATTATTGTTTGTATCATATTTTTTTTAGAATTTGGCGTCGGGTAGTTTATGATTTCGACTGTATTTGACTATTTATCCGTTTGTTTGGTTCATTTTTAGTAAAGGAAAGGAAGAGAAGAGAAAGGGAGGGGGCGGAACAGAAAAGAAAAAAAATTAAGCTTCTCATGTTTGGTATAAATTTTCTCTTTCCTCCCAAATTCCCCCACTTTTGGGGGGAAAGGAAAGTGAAATTTTATTAAAGAGTTATTCCTTCCAATTCCATCCATTTCCTTTCACTTAATTTTGTTTTAATGAACAAAACATTGGAATGTAACAAATTTCCTTTCACTTTCTTTTTTTTCCTTCCAAATTCTTTCAACCAAACAAACTGTTAAAGGTGTGGCAGCCTTTGATCTTCAGATTCAATGACATTCAAAGAGATGGAGAATTAGGGCTGGCAAAAGTTGACCCAACCCGATAACCCGACCTGAAACTGACCTGAAAATTTTGGGTCTGGGTTGAGATTTTCAACATGAAATAAAAATGGGTCAACCCAACCCGACTTGAAAATATAATGGGTTAGGTTTGGGCTGACTTTTTGAACCTGAAAATAACCCGAATAACTTGATTTAGAAGTCGGGTTATTTTTATGTCGGGTCAACCTGAAATTAACCCAGACTTTCATAACTTATACAACCTATCTTTTGTTATTCTTATTTGTATTGGGCCTAGACCATTTCTTGGATCACCTAAATTTCATTTTAGGTCATTAACCCATACTTTCATAACTTAGCGTGTATAGTTGAATTTCATTTCAGGTCATTTTGGGTTGGTTTCGGGTCAACCCCAAAACGATAAGGTCGGGTTTGTGTTACGATTTTCTACCTGAAATAGAATCAGGTCGGGTTTCGGTTAGAGGTAAGTGACCTGAAATATAAATCAGGTCAACCTGAAACTGACCCAACCCGACCTGATTGCCAGCCCTATGAAGAATATTTCCTACTTCAATATATTTGTGCCAGCATAAGTTATCACACTCTAGAATGTTCAATTGGTCAAAAATAGCCAGAACTGTCCTACTTAAACATTGCAGTAGTCTATAAGGCATATTTGGATGTTTCTTGTATGGTCTGATTTTTTTTCAGACCATGGGGACAAAACAATGTGAGCCACACATTTGTATGTGTAGGACCCACATTGTTTTTCTTTTCCCTTATCTTTTAATTGCCAAAATAATTTTCTTTTGATTTTGTTTATTTACCAAAATTTATGAAATGAATTTCTGAAAATCGAAAAAATAATTAAAAAAATTATTTTGAAAAAATCCGAAATTTTTTTCAGCTTCCAAACAATAATTTATGTTTGGAAAAAAAAAATTGACCAATTTTTTTTTTACCCATTTTCTCTCTCCTCCTTGTTCTTGGTGTTCTTCACCAAAAATTGAAGAACACTTCCTCTTCCACCATTCTCAACCGAATTCCTCCCAAATTCGACCCATTCTTCCACCTTCTCCCTCAATTTCGACTCTATCTTCCATCTTCTTCCTCCATTTTGACCCATTCTTCACCCCCATTTCGCCCCAAACCCTCACCTCCATTGTTGAACTTCACCTCCATGGATTTCGATCTAAACTTTTCACCCGTAGATGAGATGGATGTAAGTTGACATGAATATTTCGCATATAGTAACGAATTAATGATGTTCTATCTTCATTTGTGTGTTTGAGTTAGATTAAACTTGCAATTTATGAAAATTTTCAAAAAAAAAGGGGGTTTTAGGGAAAATAAAATGCCGGTATTGGTGATTAAATTGCTCTAAAACAATGCACATCACACTTTTATGCGATAATTTGTGGTTACATTTGAGTAGTTCATACTTTAGTTTAGGTATGATGCAAAAAAAAAAAATCAGATTTTTCGCGACCTCCATGGGAGGTTGAGCTGGTTTTCTATCTAAGTTACTGCAGTAATTTGGTAATTACTAAAGATATTTTGGACATGACCAAACATAAAGAAATATTGATAATTACTAAACATATTTTAGACATGACCAAAAATAAAATTAAGGTGTGTGAGATAATTGCAATAAATCAATGCACTTCACACTTTTATTGGGTTATATTTGATGCAAAGATCATACTTTAGTTTAGCAATTAGATGAAACAAATTTGCAGCATTTTCGGGGCCCCCATTGCAGTGGAATGTCACTGGTTTTTTGTGCAAGTTAGTGCAAGATTTAGGTAATTACTAAAGATATTTTGGTCATGACCTAACATAACCACTATATATGTTAGGTAATCACCTAATTATATTAGGATATTACCAAACCTGTTAGGTTAGTACCTAACAAATTTTAGGGCATTACCTAAAATAATAATTGTCTTGGGCAATGACCTCAAATCATGTGACTATAACATATATATGATGAGGGAATTGTATGGTTAAGATGTGGGTTATTGATAACCTAATCTATGAGATTTTAAATGGTTTAGATGAAAAGATTGCATCGGGCTAAAAAGTTACATTTTTTTCCTTTTTCTTTTGCATTCAATGATAGAATTAAATGACTTGGTGATATAAAAGGTTCATCGATAGAATATTTATGTGAACACCGGATTGAAATGGTGGAACAATCTCTAAAAAGAATCATCTCCATTGTTGTGGAATGTCACTTGTTTTTTGTGCATGTGAATGCAGAGTTTAGATAATCACTATAGATATTTTGGTCATGACCTAATACAACCACTACAAATGTTAGGTAATCACCTAATTAGATTAGGACATTACCAGACCTTTTACGTCATTACCTAAACCATTTTAGGGCATTACATAAAATAATTATTGACTTGGGCAATGGCCTCAAATCATGTTACAATAACATATATGATGGGGGAATTATATGGTTAAGATGTAGATTCTTAATAACATAATCCATGAGGTTTTAAGTGGTTTATCTAATAAGATTGGATCGGGCTAAAACGTTGCATTTTTTTCCTTTTTCTTTTGCTTTAAAATGATTGAATTGAATGACTTTGGTGATATGAAAGGTTCATCGATAGAATGTTTATGTGAAACAGGATTTAAATGGTCGAACAATCTCTCAAAAGAATCCTCTCCATTGTAGTGGATGTCACTTGTTTTTTGTGCAAGTTAATGCAGGGTTTCCGTTATTACCAAATACATTTTGGTCATAACCTAACATAAGCACTATATATGTTATGTAATCACCTAATTAGATTAGGATATTACCAAACATTTTAGGTCATTACCTAAACAATTTTAGGGCACTACCTAAAATAATAATTGTCTTGGACAATGTCCTCAAATCATTTGACTATAACATATATGATGGGTGTATATAGCATGAGGTTTTAAGTGGTTTATATGATAAGATTGCATCGGTGTAAAACGTTGTATTTTTTCCCTTTTACTGTTGCTTTCAAATGATTGAATTGAATGACTTTCGTGATATGAAAGGTTCATCGATCGAATGTTTATTTGAACAGCGGATTGAAATGGTCGAACAATCTCTCAAAATAATCCTCTCCATTGTAGTGGAATGTCAATTGTTTTTTGTGCAAGTTAATGCATGGTTTACGTTATTACCAAATATATTTTGGTCATGACCTAACATAAGCACTATATATGTTATGTAATCACCTAATTAGATTATGATATTACCAAACTTTTTAGGTCATTACCTAAACCATTTTAGGGCATTACCTAAAATAATAATTATTTTCTTGGGTTATGGCCTCAAATCATGTGACTATAACATATATGATGAGTGAATTATATGGTTAAGATATGGGTTATTGATAACTTAATCCATGAGGTTTTAAGTGGTTTATATGACAAGATGGGATGGGGCTAAAAAGTTGCATTTTTTTCCTTTTTCTTTATTTTGCTTTCAAATGATAGAATTGAATGACTTTGGTGATATAAAAGGTTTATCGATAGAATGTTTATGTGAACAGCGGATTGAAATGGTCGAACAATCTCTCAAAAGAATCCTCTCCATTGTAGTGGAATGTGACATGTTTTTTGTGCAAGTGAATGCAGAGTTTAGGTAATCACTATAGATATTTTGATCATGACCTTACATGACCACTTTTCATATGTTAGGTAATCACCTAATTAGATTAGGATATTACCAAAACGTTTAGGGCATTACCTAAAATAATAATTGTCTTGGGCAATGGCCTCAATTCATGTGACTATATCATATATGATGGGGGAATTATATGGTTAAGATGTGGGTTATTGATAATTTAATCCATGACGTTTTAAGTGGTTTACATGATAAGATTAGATAGGTGTAAAACGTTGCATTTTTTCCATTTTCTTTTGCTTTTAAATGATTGAATTGAATGATTTTGGTGATATGAAATGTTCATCGATAGAATGTTTATATTAACAACAGATTGAAATGGTCGAACAATCTCTACAAAGAATCATCGCCATTGTAGTGGAATGTCACTTGTTTTTTATGCAAGTTACTGCATAGTTTAGGTAATATCTAAAGATATTTTGCTCATGACATAATACAACCAGTACATATGTTAGGTAATCACCTAATTAGATTAGGAGATTACCAAAACTTTTAGGTCATTACCTAAACCATTTTAGGGCATTACCTCAAATAATAATTGTCTTGGACAATGTCCTCAAATCATGTGATTATAACATATATGATGGGGGGAATTATATGGTTAAGATGTGGGTTATTGATAACTTAATCCATGAGGTTTTAAGTTGTTCATATGATAAGATTGCATCGGTGTAAAACGTTGTATTTTTTTTCCTTTTTCATTTGCTTTCAAATGATTGAATTGAATGACTTTCGTGATATGAAAGGTTCAACGATCGAATGTTTATGTGAACAGCGGATTGAAATGGTCGAACAATCTCTCAAAAGAATCCTCTCCATTGTAGTGAAATGTCAATTGTTTTTTGTGCAAGTTAATGCATGGTTTACGTTATTACGAAATATGTTTTGGTCATGACCTAACATAAGCACTATATATGTTATGTAATCACCTAATTAGATTAGAATATTACCAAACCTTTTAGGTCATTACCTAAACCATTCTAGGGCATTACCTAAAATAATAATTGTCTTGGACAATGTCCTCAAATCATGTGATTATAACATATATGATGGGTGAATTATATGGTTAAGATGTGGGTTATTGATAACTTAATCCATGAGGTTTTAAGTTGTTTATATGATAAGATTGCATCGGTGTAAAACGTTGTATTTTTTTCCTTTTTCTGTTGCTTTCAAATGATTGAATTGAATGACTTTCGTGATATGAAAGGTTCATCGATCGAATGTTTATTTGAACAGCAGATTGAAATGGTCGAACAATCTCTCAAAAGAATCCTCTCCATTATAGTGGAATGTCAATTGTTTTTTGTGCAAGTTAATGCATGGTTTACAATATTACCAAATATATTTTGGTCATGACCTAACATAAGTACTATATATGTTATGTAATCACCTAATTAGATTAGGATATTACCAAACTTTTTAGGTCATTACCTAAACTATTTTAGGGCATTACCTAAAATAATAATTATTTTCTTGGGTTATGGCCTCAAATCATGTGACTATAACATATATGATTAGGGAATTATATGGTTAAGATATGGGTTATTGATAACTTAATCCATGAGGTTTTAAGTGGTTTATATGACAAGATCGGATGGGGCTAAAAAGTTGCATTTTTTCCTTTTTCTTTTGCTTTCAAATGATAGAATTGAATGACTTTGGTGATATAAAAGGTTTATCGATAGAATGTTTATGTGAACAGCTAATTGAAATGGTTAAACAATCTCTCAAAAGAATCCTCTCCATTGTAGTGGAATATGACATGTTTTTTGTGCAAGTGAATGCATAGTTTAGGTAATCACTATAGATATTTTGATCATGACCTTACATGACGACTTTGCATATGTTAGGTAATCACCTAATTAGATTAGGATATTACCAAAACGTTTAGGGCATTACCTAAAATAATAATTGTTTTGAGCAATGGCCTCAATTCATGTGACTATATCATATATGATGGGGGAATTATATGGTTAAGATGTGGGTTATTGATAATTTAATCCATGAGGTTTTAAGTGGTTTACATGATAAGATTGGATCGGTGTAAAACGTCGCATTTTTTCCATTTTCTTTTGCTTTTACATGATTGAATTGAATGATTTTGGTGATATGAAATGTTCATCGATAGAATGGTTATATGAACAACAGATTGAAATGGTCGAACAATCTCTAAAAAGAATCATCGCCACTGTAGAGGAATGTCACTTGTTTTTTATGCAAGTTACTGCATAGTTTAGGTAATATCTAAAGATATTTTGGTCATGACATAATACAACCACTACATATGTTAGGTAATCACCTAATTAGATTAGGAGATTACCAAAACGTTTAGGTCATTACCTAAACCATTTTAGGGCATACCTAAAATAATAATTGTCTTGGACAATGTCCTCAAATCATGTGATTATAACATATATGATGGGGGAATTATATTGTTAAGATGTGGGTTATTGATAACTTAATCCATGACGTTGCATTTTTTTCCTTTTATTTTGCTTTCAAATGATTCAATTGAATGACTTTGATGACATGAAAGTTTCATCGATCGAATGTTTATGTGAACAGCGGATTGAAATGATCGAACAATCTCTTAAAAAAATCTTCTCCATTGTAGTGGAATGTCAATTGTTTTCGGCTGTACCAAACCTACTTTGGGCTTATTTGGATTAACACATTTATATCATATTGATTAATTTGTACTTAAGATTGTTGATTTGAATTGTTTATTTTTATATACTTTGAAATTGACGGTTTCGAGACTTCTCTTAGTTTTTGTAAAGCTTTGGTAATTACTGGAACCCCTTATAGTAATTACCTAAAGTTTCCAAAGTATTAGGCCGGATATTTTTTTTTCTTATAAAATGTTAGCTTCAAATCATGAATACATTATCCACCACATGCATTATGCACACTAAAACATCCATATTATATACTAAACTAACCTCCCATCAGTGTTAGGATATATTGCATTAAACATCATAGTCATAAACAAATTACATGGAAAAGTGAAATAATATCCAAACATATGTCATGTAAATAAAAATTATCCAAACCAGAAACTGAAGTTCATTAATATTATCCAAACCTCAACCACGAAAATAGTTTTTTAGGAAAATAATGCCTTGGCCACAACCTCATCTTTGAGAGTATTATGCTCCCAGCAAATGGCATCGACCAAGGTGTCGATGCGGTACCTGTCCATATCCTACATTAAGACAACAAAAACCAAGTTAATGAAGCACCTTTTATGAAAAACAAATTGGTGCTAGGTAATGACTGGAAAACTATAGGTCATTACCTAAGACGGCAAGAAAACCAAAAAAAAAGTTGTACATGTTTTTGGTAGTAATTAAACATGTTATGGTAATTACCAAATAACCCCAGAGCACTACCTTAAAATGCTGAGGGTTGTTCCAACCACCAAATTCCTTTGTCTCCAGCAGCTTAATGACATACATCCCACAATCATATCTGACAATGATTTAACAATTAATTAACATGATTTCTTAAACCCAAGATCACTATGTTCACAGTAGCACACTAAGATAAGAATTTTTAAAGTTATAAATGACCTATATGTTATTGGAAAATTACTCATTTTCCTGAAATGGAATACGGACATATTTCAGTGGCCAAGTAGGCACATCATCGATCTTCCTGCTGTATGCATCCTTCTTCACCTACGTTGGTCAAATTTAAAAAAATTTAAACGACTCAAAATATTAACCCTTCGTATAAAGTACTAATAAGATTTGTTTTGAAGTTAGACCTGTTCCCCGGCATACTTAAATCGCTTTTTAGAATTTGCCCCAGGATCCGAATCAAAGAAGTATGTACAAGATTGCGGCAATGAGATAATAATTAGGAACCAATGATTTGGGTCCGGCAACCACAGAGGAACAAGAAACTACATCATGAATATCGGGACCCCATTAAAAGAGAAGTTAGGAATAGATCTTTTGTCTAAGCAGTGCATAGTGTATACCTGACGGCATCGAGAAAGTACTGTAGACAGGTAGGTCGTCTTAACAAGTGGATTATACGGCAATAGTCCTTGCTTCCCATCAGCATGTTCTTTCTTATCAAAATTTGCCGGTTCCATGTACTTAACGAAAATAACACATAGTAAAAAATTACACAACCCTATTGACTTGAGTTTTGGGTCCTCAATGTCCCTCCTTGTACTAAAAAGCCCAAATTAACCCCAGATCCTTTTAGGTAATTTCCATACATAGTTTGGGCGTTACCAAATGTATCTAATCACAATCCTTTATCGTTACACATCAAACCCATCCTATGGGGATTGGCCAATCATGACCCTGGGTCCATAAGTCCCAATACCTCATCACAACCCTAATGACTTGAGTTTTGGGCCCCCATTGTCCCTCCTTGTACTAAAAATCCAAAATTAACCCCATATCATATGCTTCTAAATAATTACCAAACATGGTTTGGGCATTATCAAATCTATCCAATCACAATCTATTTCCATTGCTCATCAAAGCCATCCTATGGGATTTTCACAATTATGCCCCTGGGTCCATTAGCCCAATACCTCACCAAAGCCCATGGACTTGAGTTTTAGTCCCTCCTTGTACTAAAAACCCCAAATTAACCCCATATAATATGCTTTTAGGTAATTACCAAACATGTTTTTGGCATGACCAAATTTATCCAATAACAATCCATTTCCATTGCTTATTTCAAATCCATCCAATGGGAATTGGACAATCATGCCCCTGGGTCTATTAGGCCCAATACCTTACCAAAGCCCATGTACATGACTTTTGGGCCCCCATTGTCCATCCTTGTACTAAAAAGCACAAATTAAGCCCAATCATATGCTTTAAGGTAACTACCAAACATGTTCATGGGATTACCAAACCCACTAAATGGAGGATGTTCCCCAATCTCAATCCTTTATCATTACCCATCAAAGCTATCCTATGGGGATTGGACAAGCATGCAAGTGGGTCCATTAGGCCCAATACCTCACACAACCCTATTGACTTGTGTTTTGGGCCCTCATTGTCCCTCCTTGTACTAAAAAGCCCAAATTAACCCCACATCATATGCTTTTAGGTAATTTCCATACATAGTTTGGGAGTTACCAAATGTATCTAATCACAATCCTTTATCATTACACATCAAACCCATCCTATGGGGATTGGACAATCATGACCCTGGGTCCATTAGTCCCAAAACCTCATCACAACCCTATTGATTTGAGTTTTGGGCCCCCATTGTCCCTCCTTGTACTAAAAATCCTAAAGTAACCCCATATCATATGCTTTTAAGTAATTACCAAACATGGTTTGGGCATTAGCAAATGTATTCAATCACAATCTATTTCCATTGCTCATCAAAGCCATCCTGTGGGATTTTCACAATCATGCCCCTGGGTCCATTAGCCCAATACCTCACCAAAGCCCATGGACTTGAGTTTTAGTCCCTCCTTGTACTAAAAACCCAAAATTAACCCCAGATAATATGCTTTTAGGTAATTAGCAAACATGATTTGGGCATTACAAAATGTATCCAATAACAATCCATTTCCATTGCTTATCAAATCCAATCTATGGGAATTGGACAATCATGCCCCTGGGTCCATTAGGCCCTATACCTCACCAAAGCTCATGTACATGACTTTTGGACCCCCATTGTCCCTCATTGTATTAAAAATCCCAAATTAAGCCCAATCATATTCTTTAAGGTAACTACCAAACATGTTCAGGTGATTACCCAACCCACTAAATGGAGGATGTTCTCCCAATCTCAATCCTTTGTCATTACTCATCAATGCCATCCTATGGGGATTGGACAAGCATGCCCCTAGGTCCATTAGGATCAATTCCTCACACAACCCTATTGACTTGAGTTTTGGGCATGCATTGTCCCTCCTTGTACAAAAAAGCCCAAATTAACCCCAGATCATATGCTCTTGAGTAATTACCAAACATCTTTTGGGCATTACCAAACTTATCCAATCACAATCCATTCCCATTACACATCAAACCCATCATATGGGGATTGGACAATTATAACCCTAGGTCCATTAGGCCCAATAGCTCACCAAAGCCCATGGACTTGAGTTTTGGGCCCCCATTATCCCTCATTGTACTACATAGCCCAAATTAACCCCATATCATATGCTTTTAGGTAATTGTCAAATAGGGTTTGGGCATTACCAAATGTATCCAATAACAATCCATTTCCATTGCTCATTAAATCCAACCTATGGGAATTGGACAATCATGTCCTGGGTCCATTAGGCCCAATACCTCACCAAAGCCCATGGACTTGAGTTTTAGTCCCTCCTTGTTCTAAAAACCCCAAATTAACCCCAGATAATATGTTTTTAGGTAATTATCAAACATGGTTTGGGCATTACAAAATGCATCCAATAACAATCCATTTCCATTGCTTATCAAATCCAATCTATGGGAATTGGACAATCATGCCCCTGGGTCCATTAGGCCCTATACCTCACCAAAGCTCATGTACATAACTTCTGGGCCTCCATTGTCCCTCCTTGTATTAAAAAGCCCAAATTAAGCCCAATCATATTCATTATGGTAACTACCAAACATGTTCAGGTGATTACCAAACCACTAAGTGGAGGACGTTCTCCCAATATCAATCCTTTATCATTCCTCATCAAACCTATCCTATAGGGATTGGACAAGCATGCCACTGGGTCCCCATTGTCCCTCCTTGTATTAAAAAGCCCAACTTAACCCCAGATCATATGCTTTTAGGTAATTATTACCAAACATGGTTTGGGTATTACCAAATGTATCCAATTTCAATCCTTTATCATTACACATCAAACCCATCCTATGGGGATTGGACAATCATGACCCTGGGTCCAAACTTATCCAATCACAATCCATTCCCATTACACATCAAACCCATTATATGGGGATTGGACAATCATAACCCTGGGTCCATTAGGCCCAATACCTCACCAAAGCCCATGGACTTGAGTTTTGGGCCCCTATTATCCCTCTTTGTACTAAATAGCCCAAATTAACCCCATATCATATGCTTTTAGGTAATTACCAAATATGGTTTGGGCATTACCAAATGTATCCAATAACAATCATTTCCATTGCTCATTAAATCCCACCTATGGGAATTGGACAATCATGCCCTGGGTCCATTAGGCCCAATACCTCACCAAAGCCCATGTACATGACTTTTGGGCCCCCATTGTCCCTCCTTGTATTAAAAAGCCCAAATTACCCGCAATCATATGTTTTAAGGTAACTACCAAACATGTTCAGGTAATTACCAAACCCACTAAGTGGAGGATGTTCTCCCAATATCAATCCTTTATCATTACTCATCAAACCTATCCTATGGGGATTGGACAAGCATGCCACTGGGTCCATTAGGCTCAATACCTCACACAATCCTATTGACTTGAGTTTTGGGCCCCCATTGTCCCTCCTTGTATTAAAAAGCCCAAATTAACCCTAGATCGTATGCTTTTAGGTAATTATTACCAAACATGGTTTGGGTATTACCAAATGTATCCAATCTCAATCCTTTATCATTACACGTCAAACCCATCCTATGGGGATTGGACAATCATGACCTTGAGTCCATTAGGCCTAATACCTCACCACAACCCTATTGACTTGAGTTTTAGGCTCCCATTGTCCCTCCTTGTACTAAAAATCCCAAATTAACCAAGATCATATGATTTTAGGTAATTACCAAACGTGGTTTGGTTATTACCAAAATTATTTTGACTATTACCAAACCTATTAAGACATTGTTATCTCTTACATGTTGTGACTTTATATTTCAATTTGGCTTTTTTGGATTAACACATTTATATAATATTTATTAATTTGTACTTAGTATTATTTATTTCAATTGTTTATTTTTCAATACACTTTGGAATTGGTGGTTTTGAGACTTCTCTTAGTTTCTGTCACGTTTTTGGTAATTACCAGAACTCTATTTAGTAATTACCTAAAGTGTCCGTTCAGTCATCTTCTCCCAACTTCATCTTCAACCTTTTGATTTTTTCTCTCTCCTCTGAAATTCTTCATCTAGTTTGACAATGGTAATCAATACTCAAAAAACGCACAAATCGGTCCCAAATCGGTGGTTTTCCAACATCTTATAACAATCCAAACCATGTTTTTGTTAAATTCATAATGACCAAGAATTTTGATTTTGTAACACCCCGAAAAATACATAACCTTAATCGTCAGCGGAATCATAGCTTAAGCCTGTGGTTTAGGGCCCACTTATAATATAATAGTCTAAAATGATAATTCATTTATACATTTGCTCATCATAAAAGATTACTTGTTCATCTATCATACAAAATATTCTAAACCTCATAGAATCATACATAGTCTCCTCAACACATCTCATGATAATAGCCATACTGTAACTGTTCTTCAATACCTAAAACATAAAACAAAACGTCATGAGCCGAGGCTCAGTAACATACTACCCTAACATCGTAAAAGCATTTCAATTTATTTTAGTTGCAAACAGGGAGAAGAGAAATAGTAAAAATATTTCGTAAACATAGCCATTAAGTCATAATCATAAAACATTATCATCACTCTTTGTCATGTTCATCATCATATATCTTTTACTTTGGTAACTTGGCTAGTACAACAGAAGGGACGTCTCCCCAAAAACATACAGAAAGGCGGCCACAACATAGGTGACACTTTCGGTGCCCACATTTTTAACAGAAGGGTGGTCACTACATAGGTGACACTTGCGGTGCCCACAGAAAGGCGGTCACAACAAAGGTGACACTTGCGGTGCCCACGGGATACTGCCAAGAACCATCTTTCACTTAACTTTATCATGTTTAGCTTCTTTTACGTATCATAATTACATTACATCATCGTAATCGTAATCATAAAACGTAATCTTAATCGTAACGTAACCATAATTACATTACCTCATCGTAATCATAATCATGGAACGTAATTATAATCATTAAACGTCATCATAACCATATTTTCATAACATTAAAATCGTCATACTTCATAGCATTAAATCATTTAATAAACATCATTTACATTGCAAACATTTCACATCCCGCACACCATAAATAACATAGCATAAACATCGTATAAAGCATCATAAAACATAGTTTGGAAATGGAGTGCAGGTGCTAGCAGTAGACGTTACCTGAAATCCTGCTTACCAACTTTTGATAGCCGGGGGAGGCTTGTAATATCCTTTATCTTCTTTAATCTATTCAAGAATAATTTTATTAATGAACGTTTCGTTATTTAGCTTTTAAGCCTAAATATTAGCTAGCGGTTATTAATGTCATAACGTTCCTTATAACGTCGTAAAGGTCTCATTAAAGGTCGTTATTATCTTAGTCGTTAATAACTTCTTAAGGTGACTCTTTAACCGACTAATAAGTGAAATAACTCCTTTAGTTATACTTTTAGAATTATCGAAACATTATACTTACAATTACACATATTATAAGAGTTCATAGTTAATCATTTATTAATCGTCTATCATTAAACTAATTAAGTTTATAGCTATAATAGAACGATTAATATTATTATAACATTATTTAATCTCATAAAACTCGTAAGTCAAGCTATCTTGTTATATTAATAATAAATAAATCTCATATTATAAATAACAAGCTTATTGGATTTTAATTAGTTTTAAACAACTCAACTAGTTTAGTAACCCAATAATAGTTTTTAGGAGTCAAGTTAAGTGGTTTAATTAAACTAACCAAATCAGTCCATAGAATAAGTTCAAGCATCTTTTTAGCCCAACAAATTAACCAAGTTTGTTAAACTAAGTGAATCAGTTTTCTTTAGGCCCAAACTTAAACTAATCATCAAAGGGTGTAATTGGGCTTGTATTTGTGAACTTTAAAATCTGAAATCCAAAGGAAAATGAAATGAAGAAACAAGAGGGAATTTATACCTCTGCTACTAAGAGCAGCGAGGAGCAGAGAAGTCGAGCTGAGCTCCGGCGAACGGCGACGGTGGACGGCAGCAAGAAGCGGCGTTGGCAGCGAGAAGCGGCGTCGGCGGCGACGCGAGCAGTTGGTTCGAGGGGTGGTGCTCCGGCGAGCTGGGCAGCAGCGCAAGCGAAGCAGGGCACGAGAGAAAAAGGAAGAAAGGAAGCAGGGCCACGAGCCGGCGGCGGTGTTGCGGCGGTGGTCAAAGGCGAGTGGCGGCGCAGTGTGCAGGTGGTGCACTGGTGATGCGCTGGTGGTCGGCAGCAACCGTTGGTGGTGGTGTTTGAAGCCCGAAACAGAGGAGAGAGAGAAAATTGGGTTTTCTTTTTGGGTTTCTTTGAGTCGTGTTTTCCGGCGAGTTGTTGACTGAAAAATCTAATTAGTTCTTAGGTGGTGGTGAGGTGAGATGAAAGGATGAAAGTTGTTGGTGATGGTGTTCTTGGTGAGTAACCATGGCTATTTATAGCCATTGAGGAGTTCCTATACAACTTGAAAACCATGTCTTGAAGATAACTATGGAGCTTGAAGAGAATTTGTGTTTCAATTGTTCTCTTGTTGTGGCAGCCATTTAATGGTTATTGGGAAGAAAAATTTGAAATAACTTGGTTTGCCATGTAAGGGAAAGAAGGAGGTGGAAGAAGGAGGAAGGAGGTGGAAGAAAGAAATTTGGTGGGAAAAGTCAAGTTTAAGTTTTATTTTTCCACTTCCTTCAATTACCTTTTCTTCTTTTCTTTTTCTTCTATTATTATTATTATTAAACTAAAATAATTTCACATTGGATAATTCATATTAAAAGAGAAGTTATGCATATTGTAATTTTTAATTACTTACTTGTTAAGCTAATTATAATTCATAACTACTTAATAAAAATTACATTCTTCTCTTTTATTTATTTTAGAAAAATCATACCTTAATATCTTATAATAGTTTAATTAGAACTTCATTGATAACATAATTAGTAAAACAACAACTAGTTAGCTAATTAAGCATGTTTAAATTTTCAGGATATTACAGATTTTGAGTTTCTTCATTTTGAAACTCACACCTTAATTTCCATGGATATTCGGGCGTTTTTGGTGTATATACGATCATCAACTTTATGTTTCTTCATCTATTTAATGGATTTGCAAATACGAAAGAGAGGAATGTGAAAAAAAAATTCCCAAAAAATTTTCCCCAAAATTTTCCCCGAAAATCGGAATTTAAAACTTCGATTTCACAACTTCTCCATCACAAATTCATGATTTATTCATGAATTCTTATCATTTCATGGAAAGAGAAGGTCCAAGTAAAAAATCTACTGCAAATTCGAGAAGAATCGAAGATCCATGGAAGATTTGAGGGAGGAAGGGGTAGAGGAGAGGAGAGAGAAAATCTAGGTAAAAAAAAATTCCCAAATTTTTTCTTTGTCCGAATATAATTTTTCAGAATTTTTTCATATATTTTTTTTTATTTTCCAAAATAATTAATAATATTTTCAGAAATTAGAATAAATGATTTTAGTATTTTCTAAAATCATTTGAAAGCAAAAAAGAAAAGGGAAAAGAAAGCATATGTGGGTGGCTCACAATTGTTGTGGCCCCACATTTTCCATGGTCTGAAAATTTTCAGACCATACAAGAATTGTGATTTCACACATTCTTCTGTCTTCTTTGATTTTACACTAAGAATATTTGTGACTTAAATGTGAATATGTGATCAAGTTCAACTATATTTAAGAAAAAAAAGTCGGGTACCCTATGATCGGGCACTTTGTTTTTCCAGGTCGGGACACAGGCCGCATTTTCAAGTACCCGTAAATACGGGTATCCGCATTTACGAGTACCCGAAAAACCGGGTACTTGGTTATGAACACCCCTCTATTAAACTGATCTATATTTATTGATCAAGTTATCTAAATCATCAGATGTTGTAGTTGAGAACTGAAATGGAAGTGAAAGGAGAAGAAATGGCCGGCAATCGGAATCGATCTCGGAACCACTTACTCATGTGGGAGTTTGACAACACAATCGTGTTAAGATAATCACCAACAATCTTGGAAACCGAACGACGATGTTGTGGGTAAGTTTCAACCAAATTGAGCACCTTAATTGTGAAGCTGCCAAGAATCAAATGGTGCTAATACTACCAATACCACTCTCACTAGTTGAAATCAAGTATAATTAAAACTGAGAAAAAAACAACATCAAACCCTAATGAACTCACCGAATTCAGATGGAGGGGTAAAAAATAATTTGTTGCCGCCGTTTTCCTTAGCGATTCTTCTCAAGAGTTTTCTCGATTTTGTGAGATTGAAAAAATAGATAAAAAGATATTAATATTGAAACAAAGAGAAAGTGAAATTGAGATCCAAATAAAACGGGAAACGAGGAAAGGGTAGTTTTTGTTTTTTAAGTAAACATATAAACTTATTAAATTTCTCAAACCCTAGCCTCCTCCCTCTTTCTTTCTCTCTCAAACCCTAGCATCCCCTACCCCTTCTTCATCAGTTAGGGGCTGCCATGGATGATTTCATCCATGGTAAGCCCCTTTTCCCCTTTTATTTTCAGTTTTTAATTCATTTTCTTGTTTTGTTTAATAAACTAGTCTCTCTCCATGAGATCTTTTCAAACCCTGTTATGGGGTTTTTAGTTTCTGTTTTGGAAATCTCCTTCTCCCCTATGGAAGTTGTGAGTATGGTTTTTTTTTTAGGTATGAGAAATTGTTCTCATTGGTTGAAGTTCGAGACTAAACATGAAGGTATTAGAATATCGGATGCGGTCAACATGACTCGGTCAAGAATGTTCTTCCCAAACTATATCAGAATGATAGACTTCCTCATCAATAGCTGCTTGATTCAGCAAATACAAGGGGGGCTGCGTTGTATTGCTCGATCTGGTTCATTGTAGTTCCTTCGAAGACGAATTTGATTTAGCCTTGTTTAATTGTATCTTGTTTTTCTTTAATACACATTGTAGATGCCGTTTGGCCTTCAATTAATGAAGTTTCTCTTTCAAAAAAAAAAAGTAAACGTATAAACTTTCAACCATTTCTCTTACTCATTGCCGCCAATGAAACTAGGTTTTCAAAAGGAAAGGGAAGAATATATAGTCATATTTTTATGGGGAAAATGAAAGGAAAATAGACGAATATGGAAGTAAGTATAGAGGACGTCTGTGTTTTTCTACCAGTTGTTCTACCAGTTTTGTGCCCTTTCGGGGTTGAACAAATTTAGGAGAACCACGCTCCTCCGGAGGTGGCTTCTTATGTTTTGATGGACAATTTGTCCTTAGAGTAATATTAGCTTGCTTTTCCCCCCAAAAAAAAAATATTCTATTTTTTTATTTATATCAAATTTGTCATTTGATTTTGTATTGAGAATATAGAACGGTGGTGTCTGCTTACACGTTTCTTGACACCAAGAAAAGAAAACTATGGATTCTGCTTACACGTTTATTTCCGTTTAGGTGAACCGCCCACAAAATTCAGTATAGGTGAAAGCACATCAGCAAATAGCCACCCACAATTAGCATTTTTCATTGCAACAACAACAAGTGTCAACTGAAGTTGGTGAGTTAAACAATGAACACAATGTGCAAATGGAGATTCGTTGATAATAACTAATGTTTTAAGGCCATTAATTGCACTTTACGTATTGCAAGCACCGTCATAACCTTGGCCTCGAACTCTTGAAAAACTGAGAGAGTGCTACATTAGAAGTTACTTTCTCTGTGTTTTTTTTTTTATCGTTCTCACTTTCCTGTGCGCGTCTCCCAATGCGATTCTTTAAACTTATATATCTTTCATTATATATTAGTAAAAATTATAACGATTGAATATTAATAAAGTACTAATCGAGACGAATCAAACAAGACCCCACATGACTATATTTTTTCTTATAAATTGCAAAAAATTGAGAAGATTCTCTCTATGTGTCAATAGTGTCAAGATTCCAAGTGAGAAAGATAAAAAAACAGAGGGAGTACTAAATTGCCTTTTTCAGAGTCATAGATGTGGTATTGGCAACATGTACAACACCAATAAAACGCTCCATAACTCATCTGATCTTTTATTAACATTTCATAAACAAAGAGCCAATTATTCTTTATAAGATATATCAGCAAACTCATCAGCAAGAATAGCAAAAAAAATCACCATCAACTTCTTCATAATTGCTTTAGTTGTTTCTGTTGCAAAAGCATTAATAATATGCTTTTGAATTGAAGGAGCTGTATTTTGGCAGTTGCCTAATGCATTTGCTACAACAACTTTAGCAACATCTTCTTTTTCTGAGGCAAGAAATTTCAAAAGTTCAATGAAATTACCTTTATTAGAAGAAGTTTCACTTATTATGGCCATGATCCGACAAACCTTGAAGTAAAAGCCACTTTAAACATTTAATAGAAGCTTCTATCGCTCCTAATACTTAGTCTTGTTCTTTTCTGATTGGTTAGCAAAAAGAGCTGGAGGTTTGCTTTTTTATTATTAAAATGTTCAAGAGATCTCACAGTATTATTATGAGCACTCTTATGCCCTCTAATATGCTTCTCGTATGCACATGTTTTGTTCCTGTAAACACAAAATTGTGTCTCCCCATGTAGTACCCAATGATGAAGCATATCATCGCCCTAATTGCTCCAGTCCAAAGGGAGAGCAATCAAATAAGCTAATCCCAAAAGTGTTTCCGAAATATAAAGCCTATTTGTTTAATCGAATCCCAATTTTAAAAAGCCCAATTAATTATTCCAGATAATTAATTTTATTTTTAATATTCTAATAGTAATTATTTTCGATAATTAATTTTAAAGGATATTCGAAAATCATATTTTTATTCCTAAAGATAGCTGATTTTTTATTTTAAAGGATAGACTTCATCAAGGATCAAAAAGACTCTTAAAACGATCAAAAACCGGCCAAATCGACGTTGCGTCTGACGCAATATATTGCGCGCACAACGTTGATGCCGTACATGACAGCGAAAAACACAAAGGCAGTGTGTAAAATGCACAAGCCTTAGCACAGAAACTGTGCGTTTGGCGCACAGTTTTATTCTATCTTTTCGTGTTGTTTCCATTTCCATTGCCTATAAATAGCTTGTTTTTTCGAACGACTTTTCCCGATGCTTACTTTTTCCCTACGACTTTAATACTTAACATCATACATTCATCATACTGCTAACTACAAACATATACAAGCACATTCAAACACACTTAACCACATTCATACCTTCGAATTTCATATTTTAAACTTCAAGATTGTTCTTCCTGCAGATCGTAATACAAGACCAATGGAACAAAGGTATACTTTCTTAGGGCCAACAATGAGTTTAAAAAGTAATATCGCAAGTGCAGGGTGTCTGTTGTTAGTAGCGGCTTAGCAGATATGGGTCGATTCCACTGGGAGAGGATTTCTATCGATATTCGCTTAATTATAATATGCTATCTCAGGAAAAGCGAATGTTTGATTTGATTAATAACTAAACTAGAAGCAAGTAATAACAATATTATGGTTTAATTTATAAATCAAAAGGTCTAGGGCATACGTTTAGTCCACCATGCTTATATCACTCCAAGAACGCAATTCAATTCAATAATCAACGAAATAAAGGTTGAGTAATTAAAGTAAAGGCTAATCCTTCGATCGGGCATTAGCACTTTCAATTCAACCTATGTAGTACAGTCGCAAACATATTCAGAATTGCCAATTGTAATTGAGCCTCTAAGAATACTATCTTTTAATTCTAATTCTTATTAGCAATTTGATTAACTCTTGATACTGGCCAAATAATAGAATCAAACAATTAAGAACTTATCACTTGGAATTACTCAAATCCTGATCCATACATTAGAAAACTTCAAAATATGCCTTCCCTCACTTAGCCCTAGAAAAAGACTACTCGCTCATAATTGACATAAACAAAGCAAAAATAATAATTAACCTAAAATTCATGGTTAAAAATTACAAAATTAAAGCAAAAATAAACAAACGCAAGAAAAATAATTCAAGAAGCAAGAAATTAAGAATACCTCAAAGCTTGAATTAATGGAAAAGTGAGACAATGTTTAACAATGGAGAAGAAAGAAAGGAAGAACGTGATACTCAAAATCTCGGAAATAAAAGCATGAGCCCCTTTAAAGTAAATCCCCTTTGTGTTTATAGTACCTAATTTTCGAAATAAAACTAGACTCCTCCTCCAATAAGGAATAGAGAACCAAGTAATCAAAGAAAAACAAGGAGAAGAAGGCGTGCAATCCATAAGCATCACTCGGCCAAACTTGCACCCGCAGGTCTGGAGGTCGCGAAAACTTGCGGGTGGGCACTACTGAGGTGGAGGAAAACGTCAACGAAGCTGCGGGTGCGGGAATTTGCGCAACAAGAAACCTACAGCAAGATTCGCAAGGTCGGATTTGTAGAAATGTAACTTTTACTCTAGAACCAACTACGGGACATGTGACCTACCGTTTTAAAGCTCTTTGAGTTTACTTTTCAACACAATTGGAATCTTGTCAATCTTATGTATAGAAATCAAGATACGACCAAAACAGTGAATATGTGTTAATCTTCATCGTTTCGGGACTATTGAATTTCTTTGATTACAACTCCGTTTCGCACTTAGAAGATGCAACACAATCCTCAAGAATACTTCATACAACAATAAAGCTCTCATAAAACATCCAGAAGCATAACTCCTGAGTTAACAACCTCGATTCATCGACTTCCACTTCAACAATTATCCAATTAGCCCGAAATTAATACGAAGGCGTACAAATAGCTATGAAACTACCCAAAACATTAAGAAAACTACAAACAAAGCATAATATAGGACACAATGGATAAATTATGCAAAAGACACCTAAAATGCAACTATATGGACTAAAATGATCTAATAATGCAACCTAAAAATGCCTAAAAACTATATACAAAAATGACTCATCAGTCAATTACAAATTAATTCCTTTTTAGTAACAATTTACTTGTCACAATGTAGATCTCAAAGGAATTAGCGCGTTCTTGTATATTCTAATCTCTACCCTTCTTTTTTTTTATTTCTTTTCTATATTGATTATACTATTCATATGCATGATTGTATGATTTAATGCTTTCATCACCTCACATGCTTATTATTGCTAATCAAGATCTAAAGAACTGTATTAACGGTTAATAAGATAATTGCAAAATCTGATTAGGATCCCAGTAATTTGATTGCTTCAATAACATGTGTCACAAAAAATTAGTCTTTTGTTTGATTAATGAACCGGTATAGATTAATTTCAGATTGCATTAACATGTTATGTGGTTGTTTATTTGCATAAAACATGAAATAAATCGATATTAAGTAGAGGCCGTCAATGGGCAAATTTGATTCCTGATCTTATTCGAACCACTACAAGAAAAATCGCATATAGAGGCAAGGTAGATTTGCCTCTGAAACCAAAGATGTTGCCTCTAATTGCCTTTTGAAGCAAATTACTGGTTGCCTCTAATAGTTCCGCCGCTAATTAATTGTTGCCTCTAAAAGTCCCTTTTTGAGGCAATATAACTTGTTGCCTCTAAAAGACTCCACATTTAGAGGCAACCATATATTCGTGCCTCAATATATAATTAGAGGAAATATAATTAGCGGCAATATAAAACATTGCTTCTAAAAACTATATATATTTAGGGGCAACCATGTAATTTTGCCTCGCAATATAATTAGAGACAGCTATATATCTTGCCTCAAAATATAATTAGCGGCAACACAAAACATTGCTTCTAAAAACTACATATATTTAGGGCAACCATATAATTTTGTCTCGCAATATAATTAGAGGCAATATAACGAGTTGCTTATAAAAACCACATATATTTAGGGGCAATCATATGATTTTGCCTCGAGATATAATTAGAGGCAATATAAAAATTTGTTTCTAAAAATTAATATATTTAAGGACAACAATATAATTTTGACTTAAAATATAATTAGAGGTGATGTCTAATTTTTCAAATAGTGATATTTGGAAGCAATTTGAGACCTTTCATAAATGGTGTTTTGATGCACCGAAAACAATCTAGTGTATTATTTTGTACATTTCCAAGCACAAACACCTATAGAAGTAACCTTGATAAAATTGCAAAATTAAACCAACAAATTTCATGGAAATCGAAGTTCTATTAATTCCAAGAAATATTACTAAATAAAAGCAAATATATTGTAGTATAATCATCCTATATCGTGCAACAACCTGATGTAGACACCAAATTTTGAACCCCTATTGTGCATAAAATTTTAAAATAAAGATTTTGAAAAGAAATTAAAATAATAACAAAAACCATCAAGTATTGTGGAGCGTGCGCCCCGTCAAAGGCATGCTTCATCCCGGAACGCGAGTTTCATTCCATCATATGGTTTTCTTTTTTTCACGTGTTAGCAATAAAATTTCGGTTAGAAATGTAATTTTCCGTAAGTCGTAGTCAATAACTACAACCACCGGTTTAATAAATGATTCGTAGTATAATCATGCTCGTCTTTACTAATTTGACGAGTTTTCGTTAATTGTTTAAAGTTAGTTTTTCGAAAAACAGAAAAACGAGTCGCAATAAGGCGCCGAAATTTTAATCATCTCCCAAAATCGGTAGTAATTAGTTTTCTTGATGGTCAAGTCATTGTTCATTGGATAAAGAATATGAATCTATTCTTTAACCACCAATCACATTCTTTTATCCATTAGTTAAGGAATAAGAATCATGAAAAAGAATAAAAATAAGAATAAGAATCAAATCCAAAGTGTAAGAGCCAAGAATTCGGATTTTTTTCGAAAGATTCGAGTTGTACGCCATGCACATGATCATGCGCCCAGCGCACAAGGGTTTCCTCCGCCAGACGTAGGTGTTGTGCCTAGCGCAGGTTCCTGCGTTTGGCGCAATGGTCCAGTTAGCATTTCCTTCACGTTTGTCGATTCATTTCTATGTATTAGAATGTGTTGAAATTCGGATTTTGCTTCATTATTGGAAAGATCAAAATCAAATCTAAAGAGAATAAGAATATTGACATTTCCCATAAATTTGATGATGTAGGAAGATTTGAGAGGATTTAGTGAAGTCATTAAGGTGATGTCATTAGTGTGATGTCATTAAGATAATTTGCGTTGATAAAAATCAGATTTTTGGGTGAAAAATCTGATTTTCTACCTTCTTCAAACCCTAATACACCACGTCATTTCCCTATAAAGACCCCACATTTTTTTACTTCAACACACAACAATTTCACACAACCACAACTTAACTCCACTACTTCTCACAACTAGAAATCTCAATACTACTCTCCTCCTCCTTAATTCCTCCCTCTAAATATCAAAAATGTACATCATAAATTACTTGCGTGATTCTACTACTACTTATACTTTCTAATTTGGTTATTTAATATTTATAATAGTGGTTTTTGTTACTATGCAAATAAATTATTTTGGAGCCCAAGTGTTTATTACTTCATTAAATTATTTGTAGAAGATTAAAAGAAGAAAAAAAAGGAAAGCCAAATATTGGCCCAAAAAGTATACAACAAGCAAAACAACAAGCCACAGCATACGGTAATTGGAAGAGTGACAGAGGAAAACTTTGGGTTTCTATACTCTAAGTGACGCAATAATTGTTAGAAAGGTTGTTGGGCCAAGAAGCAACAAAAGACGACAACAATTTAAAAAGGGGGTTGAGGAACAGAACAAGGGAAAGGAGGATATATAAAACCCTTGGTACGAACAACAGAAGCACGCATCAAGAGCCATGCAAACGAAAAACAGAGAGAGAGCCATGAGAGGGGCACGCCAGACGAAGAAGACGGTGGTCGCCCAATTCATCTATATGGAGTTTTCTTTCTCTACTCTTGATTTATGCTATTAGATACTAGTTTTATGATGCCAGTTATGAGATATTCGTTTTTAATTAGTTGTTTAATTTCAGATTCAATGACTCGCTAAATTCCTTTATTATAGGGCAAGATGTAGTCTTTTAATTTTCTATCAATGGATTGAATTATTGTTGGGTTAGTTTAATTTAAATTGCAATTTGATAATCTTGAGTTCAATTGCTTACTTTTGGTAAGGGTCGTATCAATTCTATGTTTAAGGTATTGGATTATTAGCGGAAGTGAAAGTTCAATATTAGTTCGAGGATTATTAAACACTAAGTAGTTCATATTATTTTAGTTTAGTTATTATCACTATTCACATTACCCGAATGGTCTAAATAATATTAGATTTTCTGAATTTGGTAGTTGATTATAGACCTCCTTGTGGGAAATGATATCTTGCTTACCCTATATTTACTTTAATTGGCCCGTATACTTACGGTACTTTAAGGTACTTTTAGGACCGACCAAGTTTTTAGCGCCGTTGCCGAGGAAGCAATTAGTCAATATCATACTAAAGAGATTTTAGTATTAGTTTAGACTTATTATTCACAGTAGTCGGGTACTCCAGTTTCTTGAATCTTTCAACTTTTTGTCATTTGAGTTTTTTTTTTTTTTTCTTAGCTTGTTAGCACTTGGTAGGTAGCATCAATAGTGTCACTTGTAGTGTCTATCCACCTACCAGTCTCCTAGTATCTTGATTAGTCATAGTTATTTTTTGGTTCTTTAGTTTTACAGTAGCCACATTTTGTTTGAATAGATTACTTAGGCAAATCTTTGATCAAGTTTCAATGTTTAATTCCTTTTTGTAGTTTAGAGTCTGCTGCCTGATTTTTTTTTGTGATCATAGTTTTTTTTCGTAAGTTTTAGTATCCTCTTTTGTTATTTATTTTGGAGCTTTTAGTTACGTTATTTTTATTTACTCTCTATATCTTCTAGTTTATGCCACGTATTAATAGCCTTTTGGTCCCGTTTGATCCAAAAATTAAAAAAACAGTTCGGGCACTAAAGAAACAGATGGAGTGGCAATCCCTGCAAAAACAGTTGGATCTCAATTTAAATTTTTTATTTTCTGAACTAAGTGACATCAATTCGGAAAACATGGGAGACGAAGATGCTACAAAGTCTTTGTGTGATTTTGCTATGCCGAATCTAGTGGAGCACCTTCAAGTATTGTAAGACCTACTATCGCTGCTAATAACTTTGAGCTTAGTCCCGCTTTAATTCGAATAATTCAACAAGATCAATTTAGTGGACTAAATAATGAAGACACTAATGACCATATAACCACTTTTCTTGAAAAATGTGATACTTTAAAGCTAAATGGAGTAACTGATGATGCTATTAGACTTGGTTTATTTCCACTTTTACTTAAAGATAAAATTAAAAAGTGGTTAAAATCTAATCCACCTAATTCATTTACAACATGGGCTGCGTTATCTCATGCTTTTCTTAGTAAATATTTTCCTCCTGGAAAAACTGCTAAGTTTAGAAACGATATAACTAGTTTTGCTCAACTTGATGGGGAGTCTTTATATGAAGCATGGGAAAGGTTTAAAGATTTACAACGTAAGTGTCCCCATCATGGTGTTCCTGAGTGGTTGCTTGTGCAAACTTTTTATAATGGTCTTAATGAATCTGCTGTTAGAATAACTTTAGATGCGGCCGCCAGAGGTGCAATAACGGGTAAAACTACTAAAGTAGCTAATAGATTACTTGAAGAAATGGCTTCTAATAATTACCATTGGTCCAATAATAGGAATAAAACAAAGAATACTGCTGGTATGTATGAAGTAGAAGGAATTAACATGTTAAATGCAAAAGTCGACAACTTAGTCAATTTGTTTGCTAAAATGAGTAATGTTAATTCTGTGTCTACTACCATGCCATGTAATTTGTGTGGAGGTGCTCATTTAACTTCTGAATGTGCTAATGTGGAGCAAGCTCAATATGTTTCTAATATTAATAGGCATCCACAAAATGATCCCTATTCTAATACTTATAATCCAGGCTAGAGAAACCATCCTAATTTCTCTCGGAGGAATTAAGGACAACAAAATGTTAATGTCAATTCACCAAACCCCCAGGCTTTCACCAAATACAACCCCAACAAGAAATTAGACCATCATGGGAACTAGCTATCGAAAAATTGGCTAATGCTACTTCTGAGAGATTTGAAAAGTTAGAAACTAAAGTAGATCGGATAGCTATTTCTAATCGAAACATAGAAATTCAACATGGGCAGTTAGCTAATGCCATCAATTCTAGAAGTCAAGGAGCTTTGCCTAGTAAAACTGAAGTTGATCCTAAAGAGCATTGCAACGCTGTCACTTTTAGAAATGGTAAGGAGTTAAGTAACATATAAAGTACGATTAAAGAAAATGAGGTCGTCAATGAAAGTGAAAAAGAGAAGGAGAATTATGAAGCTGAAAAAGAACTTGAATCACCACCTCCTCCCCCAGTGACACCTTATGTTCCCCCTATTCCTTTTCCACAAAGACTTAAACAAACTAAATTAGATAGTGAATTTGAAAAATTCTTGATGTTTAAGCAATTACATATTAACGTTCCTTTTATTGATGCTTTAATGCAAATTCCTTCTTATTCTAAGTTTCTTAAAGAAATTATGTCTAAAAAGAAGAAGTTGGAAAAATATGAAACCATTGCTTTGAGTGAGGAATGTAGTGTTGTGATTCAGAAAAAGCTTCCCCCTAAACTGAAAGACCCATGATGTTTTTCCATTCCTTGCACTATAGGTGATATTAAATTTTCTAAAGCCTTGTGTGATTTAGGTGCAAGTGTCTCTCTTATACCTTTATTTATTTGCAAGAAGTTAGGATTGCATAATATAAAATCTACCATTGTATCTTTGCAACTTGCTGATAGATCTATCAAATATCCAATAGTAATACTAGAAAATGTGTTAATTAACGTTGATAAGTTTATTATTCCTGTTGATTTCATTATTCTTGAGATGGATGAGGATATAGAGGTGCCTATTATTTTAGGTAGACCCTTCTTAGCTACCGCTGGAGCTATTATAGATGTTAAAAATGGTATTTTGACGTTTGAAATCGGCGAGGAAAAAGATCACTTCAATATATTCAATTCTTCTAAAAACAATGCAGAAAGTGATCTTGCTTGTTTGTAAAGTAAAGTTGATATAATTGAAGACATGACTAAGAAGAAACCTGTAACTGATGCTACTAATGTTTCAAGTGAAGTGTGTTTGAGTAAAACAGGTACTCCTCCTAAGCTTAAGAAAGCAAAGGTAAGAAAAGTTTTCCCTACAATCAAGGAATGTTTTTCATGGAGAAAGAGGGTGATTTCAAAACTAAAGGTAAGTCTCACTTGATTACTAAGACGACAACTAAAGGAGTGACTAAGTCCTCGATTGATCCTGGTTAAATGGAACTTGATGGAAGTCAAGCTATAGACTCTAAACAAGCGCTACTTGGGAGGTAAACCAAGCACTTTTAATTGCTTATTTAAATTTTTTCGCTTAATTCTCTTTACGCTTGTTCTTTTTGTTTTTCTTTTGCAGATACCAGACACTAATAAATGATAATGAGGTTGTGAGATAATTGAGATGAGTCTCTATATGCATAGGAACCGCTGCTATGTACTCTTGCTGCTATGTGTTGTATGCTACCCCTTCGGCTATGTGCTGCTTTGTTGTGCTACTGCTGTCTGTCACTAGTATAACAAGAGTTGACATAGAATAGCTGGCTTGCTGCTGCTCTCTTATTGCGTTGCATGAGAGAAGTCGTCTTACTCCAGGTTGTTTCTATCTAAGTCTTTTATATTGGCATGTTTATTGCTAAAATTTCCCCTTTCCCATATAGTCTAAATATATTTAAGCATTGAGGACAATGTTTGAAATAATTGTGGGGAGAGGCTTGAGCCTAATGGATATATCTGGTGAAATAGGTAAAAATCTGAATTTTGATAAATTTTCGCTTTGTGATGTGATATATAGTGTTGGGAATAGCTGAAGTATAGATTTAGAATACAACTTTCTGAGTTGTTGTTTTGTCTATGTCCATTGTATATGGGAGGTTCTGTCAAAATTTACGTAGACTTTTTTTTTATGAATTTTCTGACATTGACTTGAAGGCAATTCTAATGGTAAAACCCGACTGAAATGAAAAAAATTGAGTTTCAAAAAATCAAATTTTATCAACATTTCTATTTTGTCGCGACTTAAAGGATGTTTTTGAACTGATTTAGAGAATTGCATAGCATCATTGTGTAAGTGTTTGGCAAGTGTAAGAATGGTTATTTATGATTTGATTTGTGATTGACTTGGTGAACATCTATAACCATTGTGAGACTTTCGAGCCTTTTAATAGACTAAGACATCTATATTAGTCTATATTTTTCTCATGAGTGTGTGTGTTAGTTCCTGGTGAAGTATTGACTCTTGAATTTGAGTTGGTTTCTTCGAGACCATATTGAAACATGAGCATACATAAAAATGATTAAGGCATTCGTTTTTGTTGAACCACATTTAGCCTAAGCCACCTGCATTATCATATCTCTTTCTAAAGCCCCTCTGAGCCTCAAGCCTATGATTTTTACCTAATCTTTGAGCTATTGAAATATATGACATGATTTGGATGGGGTTGTACGTCATACTTCTATGTGTAGCTGATCCTATTAGTTTCCAATTATGTTCTTCTCAAAAAGAAAATATCAAAATAAAATGAAAAATATGAAGGAACAAAAGAAATGACAAAATATGAAAATAGAAGAAAAAGAAAGAAAATGTTGATATCTAGAATGAAAATGAGTTCGGGGAAGTTTATTATTAGGTATATATTGCTAACATTTGATAAGTTGGAGTTTTGATTGTGGCCATTACTTTTGGCCTTGTTACAGATTGTGTACTCCACTAGTCTTAAAGGTTTTGAGCACTAAATTCTAAATACTTCCTACCCCTTATCTGAGCCTTACATTACAACCTGACTAAAGCCCTTCTGATTTTTGTATGCTCTATGTAACATCCCGTCCTTCTACTACTAAGATCCTAAACAATATCTAATCAAGAACTACTAAAATGACGTTAGCGGAAATAACGTCGGGACGGTTATGCTACTCTAAAACAATAAATAAAGATAATTCCTCAAACTCAAAGTATCATAACTTCAAAAGAGAAATAATATCCGAGTAAACATCATAATTCTAAAATAAAATAAAGATCCCAAATGGTAACATATTATCAAAACCAAAAATTATGAGACATGCAAGTCTCCCAAGAAAACTTAAATAAAGCTAAATGTCCTTGAAGGCTATCCAAAAATAAGACTGTCTATGATCCCCATAAAACTCATCTACCAAAAACAATATTAGAAGCGTATTCTCACTACAAACTCTCACTCTGCTAGCCCAAGCAGTCACAAGCCTAGCAGTCATTTCCATCTGCAAGTATATATATTAACTATTTCCACAGTCAGTGGGGAGTAACTAGCAGTTCTCCCAGAAAAATAGCAATCAAAGCACAATTCAGATGTAGATTATTAAGAAAGGAATAACATGCAAACATTACATCAATAGCATGCACATAGAAATCATAAAGCTCATAGATAAATCAAGAGATCTTTAACAATAAGTAAACATGATATAGTGAGTGACATAATTCTAATATATATAAAATAGTAATAATAAATAAAAAATACAACAAGTTATTGAGTCAGAAACCGAACGCCAGTGATTCGCAAATCACTTCCTAAGGTTTGTCAGATCGCAATCTCCAGGACAGTCTATGGGCTTACGTTCCCCACTGCCTGTGTCTAAGAATGGCCAAACTCCCGATGCAGGGTAGAACACACAGAACTCCCTGACTCTCGGACGACAACAATTAACCCAAGTGTACCCCTAGTTCGCAAACCAGGTGGTTGGCATGTTCTTCACCGGGGACTACATCTATCCCACCGGATATTCTTATCTCAAAACACACATGCATACAATCTAAGTATCATTCATCTAAAATATTCATCAAAAAGGGATGCCACCCGGCCTTATACCCACAGTTCATCAAACAGTTCTTCATAATTCCTCAAACTAAAACACTTATAAAATATTCAACAAATAACCCTCACAATAACACTTGAACTTCCCCAAACATTATCAATGACAATATACTAGTTTTTACAGCAACCACAACTCAATCAAAGATACATCACCAATTAACTCTAAATCATATTCATTAAAAGAGTAATAACAATTAAATCATTTTCTTTCATAAATCAAACTTAAACATGTGGTTACCCAATGATACATACTGTATACTACTGAAAATCAGCAACCCAGAATATAATAAATTATGATTTATTTCTGACTTACAAGCCCTCAAAGAATTTAAAAGTGTATCCTCAATTTCACAACAAAAACACCATAATAATTATTAAACTAATAATTTCGAGCAGTAAAATCACAAAAAAATTATCATACGACCCTAATGGCTCTACTGACATGGTACAATTTTTTATTTTCAATTTTCGGACTCCAAAAGTATTTTTAACAGTTAATATACAGATTCCTCAAATAAGCCATTATAATAATTAAAAATATAAACAGACGCCCAAAAATTACCAAAAATTTATATAAAAATTTATATAACATGTAAAAACTCACGGCAATACATAATATTCAAAGAAAATAATTTTTATGCCTATACAAATAATTTTCATGACTTATAAACTAACAGAACAGAAATTATAAAAATAGATATATCAATTAAATAAAACAGTAAACAGTAGGTAAAAATTATTCTAAGGCATGCAATACATTATACGCATGTAACATGATCTAAGAAAAATAATTTCATCAATTTTCACAGTCGTTCAATAATTATTATGCAAATTAGCCAAAAACGCACAAAATACCAATTAAATCAAATAAATATTAAAAATCATGCGAAAATTATTTTTCTCTACACAGTATTCACATAGCATGTGTCACGTATGTTCATGTCAAATTTCGTCAAAAATTTCATTAAAAAGTATTTTAGATAATTCCTAACGTAGTAATCTAATACCGAATTACACCCTAATCACTATGGTTCTAAGATAACAACTAGTTACCTGGATCGTCGGAGGCGAGCTGAAAACTTCTGGAAATTCCCAAAATAGGCGTGTGATCCTCTCCTTCTTCAAATCCCAAGCACCAAGTATAAGAAAAAGGCCACAAAAACAATTCACGAACAATTAAGAAGGAGTGGAAATGAAGAAAATTTGAGAGAATGAAGATGATGATGGTGGCCGAAATATTTGGAGAATGGCAGCCAAGAGTTCTGATTTTCTAATCAGAATTTGAAGTGAATAAAGGGGTTTAAAGAGGTGTAATTAAAGGAAATCATTAGGGGGGTTGTGGGGGTTATAAGGCATCAAATAGTCACAAGAAGAATGAAAAGAAAAGAAAGAAGAAAGATATCCTTTTCCTTCACTTGGCCGGCTGTCCCCAAGCCCAACACACCCACAAAAACTTTCGGCCCAATTCAAGAATGATCCATGCTTCAAAAGCCCGCTACGCGATAAAACGTTTAATTCCTAAATCGCGCCTAAACTTTGAAAATACTTAATAATAAAAATAATTCTAATAAATTATATTTTAAATATAAATGAAATAAACACAGTAACACGCCATAAAAATAAAAAATAATAATTCGGCTCCCAAACTTATAAAATAAAAATAATTAATTTAGAGAAAAATAATAGTTTTTGAGAAAATTCTTGCAAAAACTAGGAGCAAAATTATGGGTTGTTACAATCTCCCCTCCTTAAATAAAGTTTCGTCCTCGAAACTTCGAAAACACACAAACAAGACAAGAACACAAATAGTACCTGAAACGAATAGTTCCGGGTATTTCAGTCGCATCGACTCTTCGGTTTCCCAAGTAGCTTCTTCGTACTTTTGACTTCTCCAAAGTACTTTAACCAAGGGAATCACCTTCCTTCTCAGAGCACGATTCTGACGGTCCAATATACGAACAGGTCGCTCTTCAAAAGTCAGATTCGGCTCAACTGACACCGATTCAACAGGGATCACATGCGAAGGATCACTACGATACCTGCGCAACTGCGACACATGAAACACATCATGAACCTTCGACAGCTCTGGCGGCAAAGCCAAACGATACGCTACCTCCCCGATCCTTTCAAGAATCTCATAGGGACCTACGAACTTCGGACTCAACTTGCCCTTTTGACCAAACCGCATCACTCCCTTCATAGGAGACACCCTCAAAAGCACCTTATCCTCCACCTCAAAAGAAATAGGTTTCCGACGCAAATCAGCATACGACTTCGGCCCATCTTGAGCAGCCTTCATCTTCGCTTGAATTACTTTCACCTGCTCAACTGTATCCTGAATTAACTCCGGGCCCAAAATCAATGAGTCACTGATGTCGCTCCAACATGTAGGACTACGACACTTCCTTCCATAGAGAGCCTCATACGGAGCCATTTGTATACTAGCTTGATAACTGTTGTTATAAGAAAACTCCACCAAGCTAAGAGACTTGACCCAAGACTGTTGAAATTTCAAGGCACAAGCACGAAGCATATCCTCCAAGGTCTGAATAGTCCTCTCAGTCTGACCATCGGTAGCCGCATGAAATGCAGTACTAAGCTTCAACTTTGAACCAAAAGCCTCTTGCAGAGCAATCCAGAAATGGGATAGGAATCGCGGATCACGGTCAGAGACAATGTCTTTGGGAACCCCATGAAGACGAATGATCTCATTAGCATAAGCTTCAGCTAACTCTTCCATAGACCAAGTGTTCTTCATCGCAATAAAACGAGCCACTTTAGTCAACCGATCCACAATCACCCACACAACATTCAACCCACCAGCAGCTCTAGGCAAACCCATCCCGAAATCCATCGAGATCGAGTCGAACTTCCAAGCAGGAATAGGCAAAGGTTGCAACAAACCACCAGGCCTCTGATGCTCAATTTTCTCCTTCTGACAGACCAAACACCTAGCTACAAACTCGGCAATCTCTCTCTTCATACCAGGCCACCAAAAATTAGCCTTCAGATCCTTATAAAGCTTGTCACCCCCAGGATGAACGGAATAAGGAGTACTATGAGCTTCCTCGAGAATCTTTCTCTTAAGCTCACCATCATTGGGCACACACCAACGCCCCATAAACCTCAAGCTATCATCAGCACAGATCTCAAAATTCTCTGCACGACCTTGCATCTTTGCTTCACGGATCTTCTCCAGCTTCGGATCACCTTTTTGCTTGCTTCTTAACTCCTGGAACAACTCAGGCTCAGCACTCATGGAACCAAACAACGCAGACACATAACCCTGAGGAACAACCTCGATATCAAGCTTGCGAAACTCTTCACATAATTCACGAGGCACCACCATAGCAGCGTTTAATAAATGCTTACTCTTGCGACTCAGAGCATCCGCTACTTTGTTCACCTTACCCTCTTGGTAATCCAAGGTCAGATCATAATCCTTGATCAATTCAAGCCACCTTCTCTGCCTCATGTTAAGATCACGCTGAGTGAAGATGTACTTCAGGCTCTTGTGGTCAGTATACACCTTACACGGAACACCATACAGATAGTGTCGCCATATCTTTAGTGCAAACACCACAGCTGCTAACTCCAGATCATGGGTCGGGTAATTCTTCTCATGCACCTTCAGCTGCCTCGAACCATAGGCTATCACTTTCCCTTGCTGCATCAAAACACAACCCAGACCATTCTTCGATCCATCACTGAACACTTCATACCCAACGCCCTCAGATGGCAAGGTAAGAACAGGAGCAGAGGTCAAACTCTTTTTCAGCTTCAGAAATGCCTCTTCACAATCCTCAGACCAGATGAACTTGCAGTCCTTGCGCATCAAGCGAGTCAGAGGTTGAGCTATCTTGGAGAAATTTTGAACGAACCTCCTATAATAACCAGCCAGACCCAGAAAACTCCGAATCTCTGTCACATTCTTAGGATTCTCCCACTCGACAACGACCTTGATCTTAGCGGGATCCATCTTGACTCCTTCCTTGCTGATTACATGCCCTAGAAAAGCAACTTCCTTTAGCCAGAACTCGCAGTTAGACAGCTTTGCGAACCACTTTTGCTTGCGCAGAACATCCAACACCAGTCTCAAATGCTTCTCATGCTCCTTCTCATCCTTAGAGTAAACGAGAATATCATCGATAAACACGACCACACAAGTATCCAAGTACTCGTGGAAAGAACGATTCATTTGATCCATGAAAATCGCAGGAGCATTCGTGAGACCAAATGGCATCACTTCGAATTCATAGTGCCCATACCTGGTGCGGAAAGCAGTCTTCGGAATATCCTCCTTCTTCACAGGAATTTGATGATATCCGGATCTCAGATCGATCTTGGAAAATACCCCAACACCTTTTAACTGATCAAACAGATCTTCAATGCGGGGCAACGGATATTTATTCTTGATCGTTACCTTATTCAGCTCACGGTAATCGATGCACAGACGCATACTCCCGTCTTTCTTCTTGACAAACAGAACAGGAGCACCCTAAGGAGACACACTAGGCCTTATGAAGCCTTTATCTATCAACTTTTGCAATTGAGTCTTCAACTCTTGCAACTCAGACGGCGCCATTCTATACGGAGCCTTGGATATAGGAGCAGTACCCGATACTAAATCAATGCTGAACTCCGCATCTCTTTCAAGAGGAATACCTGACAACTCTTCAGGAAATACATCAGGATAATCCTGAACTACCGGAATACTCTCGAGCTGATCTTCGGATGACAAATCCTTCACCATGCAAAGGTATACCACATCACCTTTTTGACGCATCCTCCGCATTCTCAGAGCGGAAACCCACTTAACACCCTTCTTCACTACAACACCCGAATAAGAAATCCTTTTTCCCTTAGAATCTCTGAGCACCACCTTCTGATCACGGCACTGAATGCAGGCATGATACTTCGATAGCCAATCTATTCCAAGGATCACATCAAACTCTGACATAGGGAACTCCTTAAGATCGGCTAGCAACTCAGAACCCAGACTACTGACAGGCACGCCTTTAAACTCAGAATGACAGGGATAATTCTCACCAGACGGAAGAGAAATTAGGGACTTAATAGGAGATCTAGAGGAAAGATTAGCTTTTCGAACAGAGGAACTAGCAACAAAAGACACTATAGCACCAGTATCGAACAGAACAAAAGCAGGAGCATTATTTACAAGAAAAGTACCAGAGATGACATCAGGATGGACATCGGCTTCAGCTTGCGTCATCACATAAATCCTGTTCTTCGGAGGAGCAGAAGAACTAACTGGCTTAGCAGAACCAGCAGAAAAAGACGGAGCTCTAGGATTCTTAGAACACTAGAATGACTTGTGCCCCACTTCCTTGCAATAGAAACAGACGACAGTTGATCCATCACAGTTCTTCCCCGGAAGAGCACCTTTACCACATATTCGGCACTTGCTCGGATCAAAACTCGGACGATATCCAGATCCAGAACCCTGTTGATAACCCCCTCGACCAGACGGCTCATACCTCGGCTTCTTAGCCGGGAACTGAACATAGGTAGCAGCAGGCTTCTTAGCAGCAGCAGCCTTAGCAGAATCTTCCCTTTTCAAAGAGGCATGAATACTCAGAGCTATCTCATAGGCTCCCTGGAAAGTCGAAGCTCCCGAACTCAGAACATGGGTCCTCACCCTAGGATCCATTTTCTTGATGTACCTCTTCACACGCTCAGCTTCAGAAGGTACAACTGTGGTAGCAAACCTGGACAACTCGGTGAATTTATTAGTGTACTCCTGCACACTCAGAGTACCCTGAGACAGAGTTAAGAACTCTTCCTGCTTTTGCCAACGGAGCTCATCAGGATAAAACTTGTCCTTCAGCTTAACACGAAACTCATCCCATCCAAATCCCGGTGTAGCCATGCAGCTTGCACGAACAGTACTCCACCAGTTATCAGCCTCCATCTTCAGATAGTAGGTACCAATAGGCTCCATTTCAAGAAAGGGCATCCAAGCGAGCAAAAACATGGATCTCCATCTCCCTTATCCATCCTTCCAGCACAACAGGATCAGAAGTCCCGTCAAAAGTAGGTGGACGGTGACGGTCAAACCGATCAAAGATGGATTGCCCACTAGGCGGAGCAGAAGACCGATTAGCCATAGCTATGATGGCGTTCTCAAGTGCTTGGCGCCTCTTTCGGGCAGCCTCCTTTCTAGCACTAGTCAAACCTCGAGGCGACATTCTACAAACACAAGTTAAACATTCGTTACTGAACACGTTATTAGTTGTAAATTAACAACTTATCACATCAAAATAAGAAAAATATTTTCCCGTGGTTTCCTACCCAAGTGACCCTTTCACCACTACTTTTCTTGAAGCCTAAGATTCTAATGATCCTAGTTACTTCAACTATACATTTCCCGGGAATTTCTTAATGGCTAAGTAAGGGTCTCGGGTAACTTTGCTCTGATACCAACTGTAACACCCCATCCTTCTACTACTAAGATTCTAAACAATATCTAATCAAGAACTACTAAAATGACGTTAGTGAAAATAACGTCGGGACGGTTATGCTACTCTAAAACAATAAATAAAGATAATTCCTCAAACTCAAAGTATCATAACTTCAAAAGAGAAATAATATCCGAGTAAACATCATAATTCTAAAATAAAAGAAATATTCCAAATGGTAACATATTATCAAAACCAAATACTATGAGACATGCAAGTCTCCCAAGAAAACTTAAATAAAGCTAGATGTCCTTGAAGGCTATCCAAAAATAAGACTGTCTATGATCCCCATAAAACTCATCTACCAAAAACAATATTAAAAGCTTCTTCTCACTACAAACTCTCACTCTGCTAGCCCAAGCAGTCACAAGCCTAGCAGTCATTTCCATCTGCAAGGATATATTAAATATTTCCACAGTCAGTGGGGAGTAACTAGCAGTTCTCCCAGAACAATAGCAATCAAAGCACAATTCAGAAGTAGATTATTAAGGAAGGAATAACATGCAAACATTACATCAATAGCATGCACATAGAAATCATAAAGCTCATAGATAAATCAAGAGATCTTTAACAATAAGTAAACATGATATAGTGAGTGACATAATTCTAATATATATAAATTAGTAATAATAAATCAAAAATACAACAAGTTATTGAGTCAGAAACCGAACGCCAGTGATTCGCAAATCACTTCCTAAGGTTTGTCAGATCGCAATCTCCAGGTCAGTCTATGGGCTTACGTTCCCCACTGCCTGTGTCTAAGAATTGCCAAACTCCCGATGCAGGGTAGAACACGCAGAACTCCCTGACTCTCGGACGACAATAATTAACCCAGGTGTACCCCTAGTTCGCAAACCAGGTGGTTGGCATGTTCTTCACCGGGGACTACATCTATCCCACCGGATATTCTTATCTCAAAACACACATGCATACAATCTAAGTATCATTCATCTAAAATATTCATCAAAAAGGGATGCCACCCGGCCTTATACCCACAGTTCATCAAACAGTTCTTCATAATTCCTGAAAATAAAACACTTATAAAATATTCAACAAATAACCCTCACAATAACACTTGAACATCCCCAAACATTATCAATGACAACATACTGGTTTTTACAGCAACCACAACTCAATCAAAGATACATCACCAATTAACTCTAAATCATATTCATTAAAAGAGTAATAACAATTAAATCATTTTCTTTCATAAATCAAACTTAAAATGTGGTTACCCAATGATACATACTGTATACTACTGAAAATTAGCAACCCAGAATATAATAAATTATGAATTATTTCTGATTTACAAGCCCTCAAAGAATTTAAAAGTGTATCCTCAATTTCACAACAAAAACACCATAATAATTATTAAACTAATAATTTCGAGCAGTAAAATCACACAAAAATTATCATACGACCCTAATGGCTCTAATGACATGGTACAATTTTTTATTTTTTATTTTCGGACTCCAAAAGTATTTTTAACAGTTAATATACAGATTCCTCAAATAAGCCATTATAATAAATAAAAATATAAAAAGACGCCCAAAAATTACCAATAATTTACATAACATGTAAAAACTCACGTTAATACATAATATTCAAAGAAATTAATTTTTACGCCTACACAAATAATTTTTATGACTTATAAACGGACAGAACAGAAATTATAAAAACAGATATATCAATTAAATAAAACAGTAAACAGTAGGTAAAAATTATTCTAAGGCATGGAATACATTATGCGCATGTAACATGATCTAAGAAAAATAATTTCATCAATTTTAACAGTCGTTCAATAATTATTATGCAATTTAGCCAAAAACGCACAAAATACCAATTAAATCAAATAAATATTAAAAATCATGAAAAAATTATTTTTATCTACACAGTATCCACATAGCATGTACGTGTCTCATATGTTCATGTCAAATTTCGTCAAAAATTTCATTCAAAAAGTATTTTAGATAATTCCTAACGTAGTAATCTAATACCGAATTACACCCTAATCACTATGGTTCTAAGATAACAACTAGTTACCTCATTCGTCGGAGGCGAGCTGAAAACTTCTGGAAATTCCCAAAATAGGTGTGTGATCCTCTCCTTCTTCAAATCCCAAGCACCAAGTATAAGAAAAAGGCCACAAAAACAATTCACGAACAATTAACAAGGAGTAGAAATGAAGAAAATTTGAGAGAATGAAGATGATGATGGTGGCCGAAATATTTGGAGAATGGCAGCCAAGAGTTCTGATTTTCTATTCAGAATTTGAAGTGAATAAAGGGGTTTAAAGAAGTTTAATTAAAGGAAATCATTAGGGGGGTTATGGGGGTTATAAGGCATCAAAGAATCACAAGAAGAATGAAAAGAAAAGAAAGAAGAAAGCTCTCATTTTCCTTCACTTGGCCGGCTGTCCCCAAGCCCAACACACCCAAAAAAACTTTCGGCCCAATTCAACAATGATCCATGCTTCAAAAGCCCGCTACGCGATAAAACGTTTAATTCCTAAATCGCGCCTAAACTTCGAAAATACTTAATAATAAAAATAATTTTAATAAATTATATTATAAATATAAATGAAATAAACACATTAACACGCCATAAAAATAAAAAATAATAATTCGGCTCCCAAACTTATGAAATAAAAATAATTAATTTAGAGAAAAATAATAGTTTATGAGAAAATTCTTGCGAAAAACTAGGAGCAAAATTATGGGTTGTTACACTCTATGTCTTCTTAGTGGTGGAGAATCGAAAGATATGCAAATTTAAAGATGATATATTTCATTCCGAGTCGCCTTTATAGAATTTGAGTGATAATTATTATGACCCCAAACACATGAGAGAATATGAATTTTTATTTATTTTTATTTGCACAACTAAAGTGAGGGTTCACCAAGTCAATTACTTACATTACTCAAATCTTGAATATGGTTGTGGTAATGTGTTGAAAATGCTAATACATGAATTACTATGCGATGTGAAGAGTTGGTTAATATTTTGCCTGCTGCTTGCGACGCATGAATACTGTTTTCGAACTAAAATTGTTCTATAAATGATTTTTTTTTGGATTTCATGAAAACTTTCAGTTGGGTTGTTGCCGTTACATTAGAATTTGGTTGAAAAGTCAGTCAGTTTGGAAGTTAAAATTTTTATTGACGGATACATGCTTCTATTATATAGTTCTAGTTTGCTCGAGGACTAGCAAACCATAAGTGTGGGGGAGTTGATAAGGCTATATTTTATACATGTTTTAGCCCTTTATATTACATTTTGGTATAAGTTTTGAGACTTATAATAGGTTTTTTTCTCATATTTTAACGTTTTAAGAGTTAAGTTACTTGAGTAACAAAGTTATTTTTAAATATGAAAAATGTACAGAATAAATTACTTGCTTGATTCTACTACTTATTCTTGCTAATTTGGTCATTTCATATTTATAATAGTGGTTTTTGTTACTATGAAAATAATTTATTTTGGATCCCAAGTGTTTATCACTTCATTAAATTATTTGTAGGAAAATTAAAAGAAGGAAAAAAAAGCAAAACCAAATATTGGCCCAAAAAGTATACAACAAGCAAAACCAAATATTGGCCCAAAAAGTATACAACAAGCAAAACAACAAGCCACAGCATACGGGAATTTGAAGACTGACAGATGAAAACTTTGGGTTTCTATACCCTAAGTGACGCAACAATTGTTAGAAAGGCTGTTGGGCCAATAAGCAACAAAAGACGGCATCAATTTAAAAAGGGGGTTGAGGAACAGAACAAGGGAAATGGGGATATATAAAACCCTTGGTACGAACAATAGAAGCACGCATCAAGAGCCACGCAGACGAACAACAGAGAGAGAGAGCACGAGAGAGGGGAACGCCAGACGAAGAAGACAGTGGTCGCCTAATTCATCTATATGGAGCTTTCTTTCTCTACTCTTGATTTATGCTATTAGATACTAGTTTTATGATGTCAATTATTAGATTTTCGTTTTTAATTAGTTGTTTAATTTCAGATTCAATGACTAGATAAATTCCTTTGTTCTAGGGCAAGATGTAGTCTTTTAATTTTCTGTCAATGGATTGAATTATTGTTGAGTTAGTTTAATTTAAATTGCAATTTGATAATCTTGAGTTCAATTGCTTACTTTTAATAAGGGCCCTATCAATTGTATGTTTAAGGTATTGGATTATTAGCGGAAGTGAATGTTCAATATTGGTTCGAGTGATTATTAAACGCTAAGTAGTATAATTTTAGGAATAGTTATACTCTTAGGGTGGTCTTTTATATGAATTCTTATTCTTAATGAGTTTGTTCTAAATTTTATGACCACGGAAGTAGGCATAAGATTAGTATTCAAATATACGTTTTCCGCGTAGGAAGAGGGGATAATATACATTAGGAATTCGACCATTGCGATCTAATTATTTCACCCTGCAATTAGTTTAATTTCATTGTAGAAGTTAATTAGCGAAATCTAAGTCCTAGAACTATTTCTCATATTTGATTCTTACCTATTGTTTGACGTTTTAAGTGTTAGAATTAGTAGTACTTCATATTATTTTAGTTTAATTATTATCACTATTCACATTACCCGAATGGTCTAAATAATATTAGATTTTCTTAATTTGGTAGTTGATTATAGACCTCCTTGTGGGAAACGATATATTGCTTACCCTATATTTACTTTAATTGGCCCGTACACTTGCGGTATTTTAAGGTACTTTTAGGACCGACCACTAGCAAGGTAAAGTTCAAGTTCTTGTTATTTTTCTTAATCATCTTCTTAATCACCAACTAACTTTCTCTTTGTTTCCTCTTATCTTTTTTTATTTTTTGGAGTGATTTGGGTATGTGGAAGTCCTAATAGGTTCCCAACCTTAAATCACCCCACCTGGAATAGTCAACTCTAATGGGGAGACTCTTAGGAAATATTCCTCCGTTCTTTATCTATTGCAACAGGGTTCGGATCCTCTAGAGTTTTATGAAAACTCTACAAAGTAGAGTTGGATCCTTACCATACATTATAAAATCAAGGGCTCATGATTAATGGGAAAGGAAAGATATGGGCAGGATATTCGAGGGAAAAATAGGGGGGATTTTGGGAAAGAAAATACAAGCCTTTGATTTCTTAATCAACGACTGATATTTAACAAACTCTACCGTGTAGAGTTATTTTGAAACTCTAGAGGATCTCAACACATTGCAACAATGATTACTTATGGTAATTTCATATCTATTGCAACAATGCTATTTTTGGTTGAAAAAGTAACTTTAATTGACAATATTACCCTTACTTTACCTTACTAAAACTATCATTAATTACCCACCAACTAATTAGTTGACAATATTACCCTTGCTTTACCTTGCTATTTTTTATTTCCTTAATAACCGTGCCCAACCCCATTGTTGCAATAGATAAAGAATGGAGGAAGTATGTGTTTATGTGATTTTTGTTAATCAAGTTGTTATTTAGAACCAAAAACATGTTTTCGAAAAAAAATTCATGTAGAGTTGTGCATAAACATCCCCATAAAAAGAAAATGTGATGCTGTAATTATGGTTAATTTTAATTTTGTAGTTCATTTTATTTTTCGTCTGTACTATGAGAATATTTTATAGGATATAATATTTTTCCTATGAAGTTCAAAATGTTTCTAGTAACTGGGCATTGGAATTTCTAAAAAACGAATTTTTTATAAAATTTTTAAAAATCATACAACATTGTTGTGCAAAACTGATTTTGTCCAGTATCACATGAGCTTGTTCTGTCATTAAAGTTTAAAATAAACTCATTTAGATAACTCAAAACATCAACTTTAAAGTAGACATTCGTTGCTTTCAAAAACCATAAATTCATGTTCATATGAATAATTTACAATTTGATATCATTTTTACAAAAACCTTCATGCAAATCACTAAATTCCATAATACTGATTTTATATTCAGTTAAGAAAATAAATAAAAAAGGGTCTTAAAAATGTCCAATTCAAGTGAAAATTTCCAATCTAGTCTTTCAAAGTGTCTAACATGTTCATACCAAAATTCACTTCAAACTAAGTTCAGTAAGTTGGATTTCAAAGAATAAATTGAATAAAGGTCCTGTTTTGACTGATTTTAGCATAAAATTCACCATAATTCGAGTTGTCACTAAAAGCTTGTGAAATTTTGACACAACATAGAGAACTCACTGACCTATCCATAGGTATATCATATGCTCAATATTTATAAGTCAGTAGAACAAAAGTGCAATCTGAAAAATGAAATAAAGTGATTAACTCAACCTTATATAAAAAAATGTGTTTTCTTTTCACACGAAAATGTGTTTCTCTTAAAATGACTGATTTTTATTATGTAAATAAAAATGACTGATTTTTAATATGTAAATAAAAATCAATAAAAATCATCATTAAAAAATCAAATCAAAGAGGTTAATTAATCTCTAATTTTCATAAGTTTACAAAAAAGCATGAATTCCAAAGCCCATTCAAGAGGATGAAGATCCAGGAGCATCATGGTGAAGATCAAGATTGAAGATTTGTATAGATCATAGAAATTATACATATTGTTGTAATAATAGTTTTTTGTAAATAGTTATTACATCACTCATTAATGAAAAATATGAAGATGTTTATGCATAATTTTCATAAATAATTCAACGATTCCTTTGAATAAAACGAGCAACCAATGTTACAAATATTGCATGTTGGGCCAAATATATCAGTTTATGATATAAATGATCCAATTTCAACTAAGAGGAAAAATTGCAAATCTAACTAACTTCAATTGTATGATGATCCATCTTACATTTTAAATTCGTTCTCCATCTTCAAATGGATCAATCATATAATTTGACATAATTAGATTGGTAATTATGATCTCAGAATTGCTTTTAGGTCGTTTCACGTGTCTCACTTTAAATGGCCAAATTCCGATTAGCCAAACACAATCTCCAAATTTGATCTGAAATTGATCATTTTTTCTGAAAATAACTTAATAATCTTCAATTAAGATTATATTTCTCAAAAGCCTTCAATTAGGAAGCAAACCTCTTTCCTCAGACCTCTTGTCAATTATAAATGTGATCACTAATTAAGGTGGTTATTTAAGTCCTTGATTAATCGCTAATTATGGCGATTAACTCAAACTCTTCATTTAATCACTAATTAGAGTGATTATCTTAAACCTTAATAATCGTTAATTAGGGCGATTATTTTTCTCATTTAATCACTAATTAGGGTGATTATCTTAAGCCTTGAATAATCACTAATTAGGGTGATTATTTCCTAACCTTCATTTTAATCGCTAATTAAGGTGATTAATTTAATCTTTCATATTTAATCACTAATTAGAGTGATTATCTTAAACCTTAATAATCGCTAATTAGGGCAATTATTTTTCTCATTTAATCACTAATTAGAGTGATAATGTTAAACCTTGGTTAATCACTAATTAAGGTGATTACTTTAACCTTTCCTGGTTAATCACTAACTCGGGTAATTATCTTAAACCGTAAATAATCACTAATTAGGGTGATTATTTCCTAACCTTTATTTTTAATCACTAATCAAAGGTGATTATATTTCCTCTTAAGTTTAGTCACTAATTAAGGTGATTATCTTGATCCTCCTTCATATTTAATCACTAATTAAAGTGATTATCTTAACCCCCTCTCGATCACTAATTGGAGTGGTTACCTTATTCCTAATAGATTTGTTTAATTCTAAAGATGAGTTATTCATAATCTATTCTTTCCTTTTCTTCCCCCAATGGAATTGGCAATTTAGGGTGAGACATAAGATCGAACTACGATGGTTTTGATCCATGAGTGGATTCCAAACCCGCAATGATTGGTACGTAGTGCAACTTCAGTGCTCAAACCTTTCATATACAGAAGATATGTTGGTCCTAAATAAAAATGGTTGATGTGTATATGTGCAAACTATGTGATTTTCTTTCTTTTTAATAGCCATGATTACTTTAAAATGAAAAATAACGCATTTAGTGAAAGCCCGTGAAGAGGAGATGAGTTTCAGACGTTCACACCTCTTAACCTAAACCCCAAACCTTATCTCATGGTATGAAAGACAATTTTCAAAAAAAGTCTTATTCATATGAAGTAATCATCGTTTCAAATGATATTTCTTGAAATTTATTTTAAAATGATTTATTAAATAAATCTGTCCCTATTCAGATATTAATAGGGTGGCGACTTCAAAGTTTTCTAAAACTCATAGACCAATGAGAGACTTTTGTGGGATTCAGACCGTTAATTAAGATAGTCAAAAATCAAGTACCACAGGCTGGCGACTTCACTGGGGAATTTACTTCCACTTGAAGTAGTGGTGTCAATCTGGGTCACATGTGGGTTTGGGTTGACCTAAGCTAGGTCGGAATGATTTGGGTCGGAATAATCTGGGTGAGAGTGTGCCATGGGTCGGAACTGGGTGGGTCAGGTGGACTTGGGTCGGGTTCAATTGGGTGAGAGGGATCTCGCAACTGGGTCGGAACTGGGTCGGCTGGGACTAGGTCAGCCGGTATTCGGGTTGGGTGAATTTGGGTCGGAATGGAATAAGGTGAAGTCGGCCCAAATCGGCTTTCGGAATGACTTGGGTCTGAAGAAATCAGCTTTCGGAATAACTTGGGTCGGAAGAAATCGGCTTTCGGAATAACTTGGGTCGGAAGAAATCTGCTTTCGGAATGACTTGGATCAAAAGAAATCGACTTTCGGAATGACTTGGGTCGAAAGAAATCGGCTTTCGAAATGACTTGGGTAGGAAGAAATCGATATCGGAATGATTTGGGTCGGAATAAATCGGCTTTCGGAATGACTTGGGTGGGAAGAAATCGGTATCGGAATGACTTGGGTCTGAATAAATCGGCTTTCGGAATGACTTGGGTCGGAAGAAATAGGCTTTCAGAATGACTTGGGTCGAAACAAATCGGCTATGGGAATGACTTGGGTCGGAATTGTATATATATTAAGTTACGAAGTCGAAAGTTATAACAATTAACATGTGATATACTGATATTGTGAATTGTGATTGAGTCATTGTGAATTTTGTGATAATACATTGATACTTATATTACTAATTTAAAAAGTTACTAAACTAAGACTTATAATTTATATAGTTATATTATTGGCTATTGGCCATCAGGTTATTCTTATTCATGATTGCATAAGTATTCAAGTAACAACCATAAGGGCTAAGGTATAAGTCCATACCGATTATTGATTAGAGTCAATAAACTATTAAACTTAAACATTTAGTTAGTGACTTACTCACTATCACTAAGTCACTATATAGCAACAAAAAGAGTTAGAATCAAAGAATTAGGTTGACATTAATGAAAGCATCGTAATTATAGAATTGTTCGACTTTCATCGTTCATGGAACAACTGAACAAGTAACAATGATCAACGTTAATCAAATATGAAGATGATAACTGTGATCAAGATGATACATAATCATATCAGTAAAGGATGAAACATTGAAACTATGAAAGTAGATCATAGTTAATATCAATCATATCAATGAAGGATCAAGATCGTTGATGTTTCGGTTATTGATCTTGAAAGATAGTAACATAAGAGGCGATCTTATTAAACGGTCCATATTAAACGGTTGTTGATCGACTTTTGTTAAGTTAAGGTTCACATAAATCAAATGATCATAAGATTGATTGTCATTGACATTAATCAAAACCATCAAAAGATTGATCGTCTTTCATCTTTCGTGTTACGGGATTCTTTATAAAAGATAGGACTCGATCATCGATGTTATTACACGGTTAACAATAATCGAAGCATCATTAGATTGATTGACTTTTATCGTTGATGTTTCAGTTGTGGATCTTAAAATATACTAAGATAGTAACATAAGACTTAGGATTCGCGAGTCTATTTGATTGTCCATCTCTTTGAGTTGTTATACGTATCGTTGTATCGGTATTACGGTAATTACGCTATTACAACTTTAGCTTAACAGTTTCACGTCATTCATAATCATCTTTACATGAATCAACATGTTTAAAATTAAAAATACTAATTAAACTTCTAATGTTTATAATTTTTATTAATTTCTAACAATAATACTAGTTTAGGAAGTGAAGAAGATTACTAAACAAATCAATACAAGAATTACAAATTTAGAATACTTAAGGCCATTGATTTGAGAAAGATCAAAATTGAACCGTTGATATTTTTCAATCCACGTGCTTGTTCACTCCCAATGCTCATTGGTCCAAAAAAAAAGTCATGGATCATGAATTGAGACCATTGATTACAGAAGAGCAAATCTAATCCATTCATTTCTCTACTATCTTACTCACTAACCTTAAATCTGATCTGAGCCATTTAATATTTTCATCCAACAACCCTAAATCCCCTAAAAACCCTAACCTAAAACCCCCTCATTTTTCCTCTTTTCAAATCTATACCCTAATCTCAGTCCCCCCTTCTCTCAGTCTCTCTCTCTCTCAAGGTCTCTCACTTACCCCTCGTCGGAACCCTAAGCTTTTACTCTCATCGGAACTCTCGTCGGAACCCTAAGCTTTTACTCTCGTCGAAAACCTAAGCTTTTGCTCTCGTCGAATTTTCCCCTCTTTTTCCCTCTTTTCAAATCGGAACCCTAATCTCTGCACTTGTGTTCTCTCACTCTCCCTAGTCGGAAATCATGACATTCTCACTCACGCCTCGTCGAAACCCTCGAAAGTCTTGTGCAAGGATGTGAAGAAAAAAGGTAACAACTTGAAGATCTGAAAAAATGACATGAATTCGTAGGCGAGGATCTGAAGAAAAAAGCAAAAAAAAACTCGATCGTGTCGCCGCTGCGAGGATCTGAAGAAAAAAGCAAAAAAGCAAAAAATTAATTTATAATGTCGCCTCCGGGTAAGTTTTTCTAATTTTGTATTTTTTTAAGAAATAGGTGAAGATCTATTTTATGTGTTGAGTGTGTGGATTATGTGCTGGTCCAGATTTGCAGATCTGCTGGAATTGCATGTTATTTTTGTGCTTTTTTTCATGTTTTACATATGGAATAATGCTAGGTATATTTTATTTTCCTACCCATCTGTTTTTCTTCTTTTTTTTGTGTTTTTTATTAATTTATTTGAATATATTTACTTGGTTAATATTGAATTGTGTGAAAAGATGTATATAAGGACCCCTGCCGTCAAGTATGCATCTGGAGTTGGATTAATTTTTAGAAGTATCAAGTATGTATTCTTGGTTGTGTTGATTTGGGAATCTTGGTAAAAATTAATTAACTTGTGTAGTTAGTAATTAAGAGTATATGTTGATTTATACGTGATTTATACCTTATTTAATTATATAGGAGCTGCTTTTGTGATTGTTATTCATTCGTGTTCATGACTCGATGTTGGTAGTTCACATGAAAATTTGGGAGCTCTTATAGTAATGCTTGTCAAATATGAGTATTAAAAGTGAATGTGTGGTATATTATATCTGTAGATTGACCTAAGATTTATTGGTAGGCTAAGTTAGCGTATAAATGGCTAACTAGTTCCCTGTCTACTAGCCCTACTAGTTGTACTAGCTGCTGCTAATTCTTAAAGACACTAAATTTGTGATTCTTGATTTATTGGTAGTCTACTAGTGTATAAATGAATGCACAAAACTTGTAACTATAAAATAATATAAATACTTGATCACAGTTCTGACTTCTGAACTCACACTTTTAAAATATTTTTGCATGTTATGAACTCTTAGTCTGTCTTTATCCTAATCACGTAGGATCCTTGGTCAATGAGGGAGTCTGAAATTAATTAATTTAGCACCTGTGGGACCTTACAGTAAAGTAGTGTTGTTTATATTGTATCTCCTTCTTGTATATTTGATGTTGAGGCTTTCTGATGGCTGTAGTTTTGAATTATTTGTTCATGTGGATATGGCTTAGCATGATGATGTGACTTGTTAGCTATGTTTTAGCATAATGAGTGTCAACAAGTTTAAAATTGGTAGTAATAATAAGAAAAGAGTTGCTTTGCTTACACTATTTAATCTGAAAGTATTAAATGTAGATTTATTAGATGTTGAGAATATAACCCTACCCAAGACCCTGCCTGTGTGAATGAGTTTTTTATTGGATGGTGGTTGTTTGATGGTTGTTGTTCTGGCCTTGTGGCCTATTGAAAATGTTTAATGGTTCTGTTTTGGGTTTGTGTTGTGTTCTGAGTTTGTGTTTGTTTCTGGGTTTGTGTTTGGGGTTTGTTTGGGTTTGGGGTTTGTTTGGGTTTGGGGTTTGTTTGTGTTTAGGGTATGGTTTGTTGTGTTCTGGGTTCCTAACCATAAACCCAATCCCTAACCCTAAAATTATAAACCCTAAACAAAATTGTTGGGTTTGGTTTAGTTGTTCTATATCCTTTTGCTTAATAAATGTCCCTTGCGGAAAGATCATTGGTTGTTGACTTGTTTGCCACTCTTTTTGGCTACATTTTACTTTACACACATGTTTTGCCCTAAGTGTCATGATGTGGAGCTACTTTTCTTTTGTCTTATTGGACATGATATGCACTTGATTGGTAAGGTATTGTTTAAAAGACAAAGAATTGTGGATGCTCGTGTCACTTTTCTTGCTTTCTTGTGTTGTAAAGTTGTGTTGTTAATTAGAGTCGAGTGCTCGATGATGAGGTCAACTTGTGAACCTGAGAGGCATTACTGACTTTAAAAGTATATTTAACTTTCTTATCTTTGCAATATTTACTTGTTTAAAATTGACACTTATAAACTGCTATATGGTTTTCTTTGGGAGTTATTTTTGGGGGTTTTCTACCATCTGCTGTTGCTGCTGCTGCTGCTTTTGGCCTGTTGCTGCTGCAGCTGTCATGTTGCTGCTACTGCTGGTGGTGGTCTGTTGCTGCTGCTACTACTGGTTGTTTGTTGCTGCTGCTGGTGGTGGTTCGTTGTTGCTGTTCTTGGTGGTCATTTTATAATTTTATTAACTTTAGAGTTTAGATTTACTCATTTTGATATTTACATTATTCATTGTAAGTGTACTTGATCTTTTGTAAACATTAAAGTATATGAATATATGAGTTTTCTATTTTTCCTACCCTTTCCTTTATCCATTTTTGCGTGGGGTAAGAAAATGAGAGAGAAAATGGGTGGGGTAAGAAAATGAGAGAGAAAACGAGAAGTTTTTGGATGAAGGAGACTAAAGCTAGAGAATTTCGTAGAGATGAATTGGTTTTAGTGTTGCCATTTTGGATGAGGGAGAAAATGAATGGCCTTTGAGAGAGATGAAGATGAATGGCATAATCAAGAATGGGTGTGGGGGGGGGAATGATTTTCGTTACTTTTGGTAGAATGAGTGGGCGTGTGTGGAGGGTTGAATTTGGGGGATTTAAATGAGGTGGTTGAGTGGTATGTGGTTCATGGTTGAATCAATAAATCATTAAATGTATAGTTTAGACTTTAGTCATTACTCAATAGTGTTATTCGGTCCTTAGGTTAGCTTAGCTTTAGGAATTTTGGAGTGATATATCAATGTTTATTTTCTTTGTATAGTGTATGGAATATGCACCTTTATAAAACATGATCTTTTATAGTTTTGTTTGGGCACTCGTACTTCATAATTGATAAAGTAAACATATTGCAAAATGCTACTTTGCTTGCGTCCAATTTCTAGTAGTTCTTAATTTTGCCAAATAATACTTTTAGAGATCTTAATTATGTCCTAAGAAATAATATTTGTTAATTACTTTGGCCAAATCAAAGTGACGAATATTTTCTATTCTAAAAATAAAATTGACCAACAAAACAATATATGTTGAACTACTCATTAGTGAAAACTGGGACGAAATGGTTTTGCGTCGGGTTTTATTGCATCGGAATGGTTTTGGGTCGCGTTGTATTGGGTCGGAATGGTTTTGGGTCGGGTTTAGTTGGGTCGGGTGGTAACTGGGTTGGGTGATAACTGGGTTCGGTCACAACTGGGTCGGGTGTTAATTGGGTTGGGTCACAACTGGTTTGGGTGATAACGGGGTGGGTTTAACTGGGTCATTGGCGGGTGAAGTTGGGTGTGGGTTAGTTTTGGGTCGGAAGCAGGTTGGGTCTGGGTCGTTGTTTGAGTGCAACTGGCCACGTGTCCACCTGGGTCGACCCAGTTCAGGTTGGGTTACCAATTCCATGGGTTAAACTGGGCAAGGGTGGACACTGGGTCGGAATGGGTCGGCTTTTCAACCGACCACTATCGGCTCGGAATGGGTTGGGTCTGGGTCGCATGCGGGTTCACCCGTGGGTCGGCCCAGTTTTTTACACCTCTAACTTGAAGTATAAGAGGTTTAAACTGAACAATGCGTTATTTTCCATATGTATATATAATAAAAAAGCTAATCATGGCTATTCACAATTTAATTTTTGTATATAGTATGCTTATGTGAAAATTATGTGTGCTTGGTAGATTATCGATCCATACACGTGCACTCTTTTTAACCATTTTCTTATTAGGTCTGATACCTCTGTATATTGGCAAGGGTCAAATTTTAGAATGACAAATTAATGAATAAAGGGCGTAAAACCTGCATCCGCGAGCTATTATGACCGGCTCTGTTAGGAGCGTCCACCCTCGATGGACACAATGGAAGTGACTCGAGGCCACTTTAATATAATCTTTCCCTAAATGAATCACCTTTTAGTTGACTTTTAGGACACAATGATCAATGCATAAATGTCCTTTATTTATTTCAGTTATTGAATAATGTGAAATATTTTAGAAAATTCCTCAATCCGTTTTCAGTCGGTCAATACTTTAGTAATCATTAACTGTAGTTGAATTGCTGCCGAAATAATTATTGAAATATTAAGATTATTCTTGTTTATTAATCACATGTGTCATGTAAAAAAAATGTGTGTGCTCACCCATTTTCAGAAAAAAAAACTCACATTTACTTCAAAAAAATTTCATTCAAATTGGTTTTTCCAAAAACAAAATTGATTTCAAAAAAAAGATCCTATTTTGAAGATATAATCCCAAAATAAAACAAAAAAATTTGAAAAACTGAACAATGAAAAGAGTCATAATAACGAGCTCAAAACGTGTCATGTTTAGGAATTAGAATGTAATTAAAACTGTATAGTCTAAAACACGAGAAGTCTAGTCTAAAAAAAATTGACAAAAAAAAAATGTGTCAAAACAAAAGGGATAATCATTTTCGAAAAAAAAGAAAGGGAAAAATTCTTCCATTTCCTGCTAAGAAACATAAAAGAATTCATTATTTTGTTACTTACATTGTTAGTGTATGCATTTCAGGTACTTCACACTAGTCTAATCCTAAGAGGTGGAACAGCCGTCCTCAGACAGGAGAACACATGGCCAGGCGCCCAGCAGACTGAATTCTAAAAAAGTTTGAGAAGTGCCTGAATCAGTTATTGCTTTTATATATTGTATTTTGTAGGTAGAGCTACGTGCGGCTTGATCCCCTAAAAAAAATCCAATATTGTAAGGCATCTATCTTAGTTTCTCTATCTTGATTTTTACTTTTATGGTTTCAGTGATTAAAAGCAATCAATACGTGCGGATCACCACAAAGAAGAACGAAATCTGGGGCATTATAACTTGCCAAAATGACAACACAAGCCTCGTTCTACCTCGTTTCTCTTATTTTTGTAGCAGCATGAAATGGAATGATATCACCAAATTAATTTTGTAAAACGTTTGTGTATTATCCCAAAAAAATACGAGTCTAAAAAAATCGAAGTCTACAATATAAATAAAAAGGTCCAAGTTAAAAAAAAAAAGAAATAATAAGTCAAAGAAATCTAATGAAAATCTAAAACAAATGATAAAGTTAAGGTTTCGCACCTTTTAAGAAATGATAACTGAAATTGGGGTAAAACAAAGAAATTTTTTCTCAAAGATATCATTTCTTTCATTCCCTACACACACAAAAAAAAAAAAAAGAAACAAATTCTGGACAAATTTCTATGCTAACTTTTCATCTCATTTCACAGGACCTCTGCCTGGGTCAGCTCAGGATTCAGGTTGATTCGTCGAGGTTTTGACCATAGTGAACGTTCTCTGTCAGTAATACTCACTAGAGGAAAAAAGATCAAGGACTGCGGTACAAGGGCTGCGGTTATCTAAAAACACAGCCCTTGAGAATTAAGGACTGCGGTTTTTGGGCTAAACCGCAGCCCTTAACCCACCCGCGAAAAATAAAAGAAGATAAGAATTAAGGGCTGCGGTTTTTGGGCTAACCGCAGCCCTTTATCATTAATTCAATGGGCTGGGCCGCTTTCAAATGAAACGTTCAGTGAGCAAACTTGAGCAAATCTCACAATCTCCCTTCTTTCTCTCATATTCTCTCTCCTTTCTCACAAAGGGTGCTAGGGTTTCCTCACAAATCTCACGACCACGACACTCCCTCGTCTGTCCTCTTCACACCACCACCAAATCCGTCGTCGTCGCCTATACAATCAACGATTGGCATCACTCCACGTTACTGATCCTTTAGCATCGACGACTTTATGTGTGAGGCCGTGATTCTAGGGTTTCTGATTAGGTTGATTTTGGGCGCGGGGTAAATTCGGCAAATGCTGGGGATTCCGGTGATACTAGAATCCTCTTCGGCCCCGCCGATCTCCTCTCTTCTCCGATTCTCTCTCCTCAACTCCCGATCTATCCTTTCGCTCTCGTTTCCTTCTCTCTGATCCTTCTAATGCGTCTGGTCTCTCTGGCCTCCTCGTTCTCCCGCAATCCTTCGGGTTCGTCTTCTCTATCTCTCTCTGGCATCTTTATTTTTGTTGTTAATTTTGTTGATTTTTTTGTTTGATTTTTGATTTGTTAGGGCGATTTATTTGGGAGAGAGATTTTGTAGCTATATTAGTATTAATAATAGTTCCAGTTTCGAGGTTCGAGATATTGTTATTAAGGTCAGTCATTGCCTTATTTTTGTTTTTTGTTGTTAATTTTGTTTAGTTAAAAATTTGATTTTGAGAGTAAAATGTTGCTGTTTTCTTCTTGTTTGGTGATTGAATGAATGGATGTGATGATCCGTGAAGTTGCTACATTAAAAGTTCCAGTATCGAGGTTGTTTTATTATGAGAGTAAAATGATTCTGTTTTCTTGTTGTTTGGTGATTGAATGAATGAATGTGATGATCGGTGATTTTTGCTATGTTCGTATTGATAATAGCTATAGTTTTGAGGTTCGAGATATTGTTATTAATGTCATCGTACCTTTTTTTGATGTTGTTAATTTCGTATACTTAGAAATTTGATTTTGAGAGTAAAATGTTGCTGTTTGGTGATTGCTGAATGAATGAATGAATGTAATGATTGGTGATTTTTGCTACACTAGTATTAATAAGAGTTCCACTTTCAAGGTTCGTTGATTATGAGAGTAAAATGTTGATGATTTGTTGTTGTTTGGTGATTGGTAAATGAATGAATGAAAGAATGAATGAAATGATTGGTGATTTTTGTAATATGAAGTATGATTTATGAATGTCGGATATTGTAAAGTTGGATTAGAGTGTTAATTCAATTTTATAATTTTGTCACAATGTGGTGATTTTGTAAGAATTTGTCGTTGGTTGCAGGCGGAAATCCAAACTGAAAGGCAGAGGGTACTGCTATTGGATACATCGAAATCACCTGTTGAAACTATACGTGCTGGGGGACGTTATGATTTTATTGTGGAACATGATATGAAGGAATTGGGGGCACACACGTAAGCTGGACTAGACTATTGGTAATGCTTACTGAATTTTGTCCTTCATATTGTTAATGCTTTCTTTCCCTGTCATCTTTAGGTTGGTATGTAGTGCTTTGTACAAAGATGGTGATGCTGATCGCAAATATCTGCCTCAGTTTTTCAAGTTCATTGTTGCCAATCCACTTTCAGTTAGGACAAAGGTATCATCTTTTCATCTTCCTCAAAACACTTGGAATTTTTTCGTGCATTGGACGTCACGCAGACTCTGTTGCTTCTGTTTATAAAGAAATCTAGCTTTATATACTCTGTTAACTTTGTTGTTCATGTTATTTTCTTCTGCAGATTCGTCTTGTCAAGGTAGATAGACTGATCCTCATTAGCAATTTTGGAGATAGTAAGTTCGTAACTCCCTTATACGGTATAAATATATACAGATATACTATATGTTCCTAGTTGTTATTGCAGCATTTGAAAAGTTGTGTTCAAACCGTCCGTTTCTGTCAAATAAAGCCATAATTCTGTCTATCTGAAATTGATTTTGTGAAGTCAAAATATAGCCATAGTCCTGCTGTCATAGTATTTCTTACTGGTAGTTAGCATATGTGATCAACACAACTTGTGTTGCTTCCCTGGATTTTTGGTATCTGCTAGTTGTATGTTAATTATGCATACAAAATGAGCCAAGATTTAAATCATATGTTATTGAGGATGTTCCGTATTATATTTTGGATTTGATTAGAAAATCTCTCCATTTTTCTTCTGGTGCTAATTGTAAAATACAGTAATAGGATTGGATTAATCTATATGCAATTAAAAAGATAAGGCTTCATCTCTACACCACCCACACCACACCACACACGTACACATACACATCCACCTTCCCATCCTCAAAATTATGCAACACAGGCAGAAATGCTCGTTGAAGGCACCACATTGGAAGAAGTGGTGCTGTGGCGGAATCAAGTACAACTCTGTACTATAGTATGTATAACTAGAGGAAGGTAGATATAGTATGTACAACTCTGTACTATAGTATGTATAACTCTGTACTATAGTATGTATAAATATTTTGGTGGAGCTTTTGTCTTAATAAAATGCCTTACTTTATGCTCTGTCTATTCATATAATTTTTAAGGGTAACAACTATTTACACTACATATGTAACTAGTAACAGGTAAATTGAGAGTAGAGGAAATATTTCACCATTCTCTCTTACATTTAGATGGAAACTTATATATTTTAGTGCATGGGTGCTTAGTAGGTAGCCGTATTATTGCATATTAACTACTTTATAAATCTGAGAAAATCTATAAATATGTTATTTAATTAGACACATACATCACTGCTAAGAGAAATCCTGATGTTTGAAACTTCTGATTTGGGAAGGTGACAAACCGACAAGTTCTATATGGTGATCAACTTTGCTTTTATTCACTGCAGTAAACAAGTAATCCAAAGACCTTAAAGCTTCATTCAGGATCATGTTACCTGCCACTTCCTGACAAGATAGAAACTGGAGGAGAAGATGCTCACTTCACATGTATATAAAAACAACTGATTGGTGGTTGGGTAGATGTTGGTGTTGATGCTGGAGTTTATGCTCGAGTACTACATTCTAATTTGTTGCTATTTTCCTTATATTTGTATAAATAACATAAGTTGCAATGAAAAGTGATACTTATATATATATGTAACTATTATTGGATCATTTAGGACAAAAATATGCAAAAAAAAAAAAAAAAAAAAACAAGGGCTACGGTTTTTTCAAAAACCGCAGCCCTTGGTGGGTTACACCCTTAACTCACCAAGGGCTGCGTTTTTTTCCCTTAACCGCAGCCCTTAACCCACCAAGGGCTGAGGTTTTTGCCTTGACCATAGCCCTTAACGCGCTAAGGGCTGCGGTTTTAACCGCAACCCTTCTTAAATGCCAAGGGCTGCTAGTCCAATGGCCGCGGTAAAAAAACGCAGCACTTGGGCCCCTTTTGACCGCAGCCCTTGGGCTTTTTTCCTCTAGTGACTGTCATCCTTGTCTACACCAGCTGTATTCTCTACTACACGTTTCAGCAATATGTCTAAAATTCCGAACAACGAGCACCCGCGGAACTCTACCCCTCCACCTGATCCAATGGTTGAGCTCCGAGGACTTGTCCAGGCCATGCTTAACCGACAGGATAATATGAACAAATTGTGTTGGGCATAATGCGCCAAAGCGCCCAGATGCCTCCTCCTCCTCCTCCGGAGTCGGAAGTAGCTTCATCTTTTCACCTTGAGCCTATAAACAATGAGAGAGAAATTCCCATTAAAATCGTGGAAGAAGTAGTTAAGCTCAAGGAAGTCTTAAAAGACATGACGAAGGCTGGACCATGGATGGACATTCATGGGTTAACATTTTCCCAAAGGCACGATTACCTCATGGTTTCAAGATGCCTAACCTGACAAAGTTTGATGGAACCTGCATCCCCACCAATTTCCTGAAGATGTATGTGGGGGCAATGAGTCCCTGGGAGTGGAAGAATCTTTGATTGCCCAACTCTTTCAACATTATTTAGATGGTGCCGCAGCACATTGGTTCCTCAATCTTCAGAACACGAAGAAATCTACTTGGGCAGATATAGTAAGAGAGTTCTCAAACCAGTGAAAGTATAATGAAGAAATCAATGTTACTAGAAGGGATCTGGAGACCACTTCTCAAAACCTTAATGAGACATTTTCTTCATTCATCACTCGATGGAGAAACAAAGCCTCCAAAATGATAGTAGGCCTAATGAAGGAGAACAATTTCAAATGGTTGTGAAGAATCTTCTTCCTGTCTACATAAGCATATGGCGTATCAATATTTCCCAACTTTCAAAGTTTTGATTGCTACGGAAACTCTAGTTGAGGATGTTGTGAAAAAGGGATACATCAAGAAAGATGAACCTACTAGCGGCACTACTTATAATGCAAAGTTTGGAAATAACAAAAAAGCCCCAAAAAATGATTCAGCTGTTCCTGAAACAACTAATGCTATCCATGCCATTGGCGCATCGTCTGCATTCCAGTTATGTCCACAAAGGAACTTTACTCCTTTTAACATGACTTATTCCCAAGCTCTCTCCATGCTAAAAAAGGCAAATCTCATTCAACCCTTGAATCCACGTCCACCTCCTAAAATCCTTACCCTGGTTATGACCCGAACCAAAACTGTGAATATTATCAGAGCCCGGGGCATTATACTGAAAATTGCACGGCACTATAGCATCAAATTCAAAACCTTGTGGATGATGGAATACTTTCTTTAGGACCACTTCCACTAAACCAAACGACTCTCAGCCCAACATCACAAAAAAACTCCTTCCTAATCATAAACCCTCATTTACGATTAATGCAATCTCTTCTGTGTCAGATGGATGCGATCCAATCCAGTTAATCCGCAAGTCAATTCACCAAATGTATGAAATGCCAATAGCCGTAGGTTACAAGTGCCTAGTTTATGACTATTCCACTCAAGAAAAGGTCAAAATAATGCCTTGTAAAAACCCCAGTTTTACTCTCAATAAGGATCCATTCTCTGACATGTGTGGAACCTTGGATTATGATGGTGCTTTCTTCATTTTGGACTATGATGCTGATGAAGATGCCTCTTCGGTCTTGACAATTGCGGATAAAAGCACTGGAGGTCACTTCAGTACTCCAAATACATACCGGCGCCCCATGTGCCTTGATGATCTTAGTGATGAAGAGTACGTGGAAATTTCTCATTTGACTAGAGCAGGTCGCCATTTTAAACCATCCCATTTGGAGGATGAAAATCCTTTGGAAGTATTGAGAAGGAAAGAAAAGGGCAAGGAGCCAATGACAGAGGATAGTAATAAAGAAGATGATGCTATCACGCGCATGAAAGAAGTAAATGTTAATATTTTCATCAGGACGTTGTTAATGCATTCCCAGCCTCATAGGGCAACCGTTCTAAAACATCTCAATGAAGCCTCTGTAAGTTCTTCCATAACACCTGACTAGATGGTGGGGCTCATTCATGGTGTAGATCGAATTCTCATGTTCACAGACAATGATCTCCCTGATAATATCAACCACAACAATTCGTTGCACATCACTATACGCTGCAATAGATGGGAGATACCTAGAGTATTGATCGATAATGGCTCTGCGATCAACGTTTTCCCTTTGCATGTGCTAACAAGACTCGGGTATTCAAAAGAAGATCTGGTACCATCCAACCAAGTGGTCAGAGCATATGATAATGCCAAGAGAGAAGCACTAAGTTTAATTAGCCTCCTCATTGAATGTGGTCCCGTGGCAAGGAAGGTGGAATTCATGATCATCGACATTCAAGCATGTTTCAACCTCTTAATAGGAAGACCGTGGCTGCATGAAAATAGAGCAGTAGCCTCTACTCTACATCAGAAGGTATAGCTTATCACTGATCAGAGTGCTGTGACTATTTCCGATGATCCAGAAATTATGACCATCTCCAACACCGGGAAATCGGTATTGTATCTAAACGAAGTAGAGGGCACTAGTTGGATGGTTACACTATCCACTGTATTCTAGCAGGGCCTGAAAATTAGTGGATGAATGAGATCCCAGCGACCACACCAGATGTAAGTGCTGAAGAAATAGAGCCAGAATATGAACCAAATGAGGATGATGAAGAAGAGGTAGGAGCTCCAAGTATCGGCACACATAATACGTCATCCAATGCACCGGAAGAATCCTGGATTGGCAATTATCCATAAATGGAAGGCAATGATGATAATGAGTCAAAGAAGAGATCTAGGACTGACGATATTAACTTGGACTTTAATGTAGTAAGCCCTGTCCGGGAGGTTCACACTGAATCACTGATCTCTTTCCAGGATATCAACATGAAGATCACTATCGTGAATTACTACAGTTCAGGAAATTTGATGGGAACGGTGATCCTTTTGTCCACTTAGTGGGTTTTTGTGAATACATTACACCCATGGGGCATACTAAAGGAAGATTACCCCATGTTCTTTGACAAGAGTTTATAAGGACCAGCTCTGGACTGGTACTATTCTTTAGATTATGTGGATAGAGCTAATTGGGAAACTGCTAGCCAAGCTTTCGTCTTCAGAGCCAAGGTATAATTCAAGCTCCAGCGCATGTGCACTGTTTTCCCCTTCCTGGAACAAACATGAGCAAACCCTGCGCTTATTGTCGCCAATTTGGGCATGAAACTGATCGATGCCATGATCTTTACTACAAAGTGCAAAGCCTGATTAATCGAGGCATCATTAGTCCAACCCACAAAGAAGAACCTGTAAGGAAGGTGTCGTCACATCCTCGACCGCAATCCCAAGTCAATATCTTTCGCAAACTGGTTGAACAAGGTCAGATTCATCCACTTCCTAGACGCCCACGGGAAAGTCCTGTAGGGTCAAATCTCCACAAGTACTGCCATTATCATCAGTTCCATGGTCATGGCACAAATCAATGTCATGCTCTCAGCTATCGCATCAAGCAAATCACCAACATAGCTCTTGTCTACCGCAAAGCTACTTTATCATCTCACAGAAGGGAAAAAATCTTCGGTAAAAGTCCTGTAGGGGGTTAGCCAATCGGAAAAAAAGATAAAAAAATATTTCGGTTCGTTAGCATCAGAGAACTAAGTGCAGCTTGAATCCAGATTATCACGTACGCTTGCACTATGAGATCACTGCACCTACGTAACACCTGGGGTACGTAGGTAGCTCAATATGAGTTCAGCTGCTTTATTAAATAAAAAACTTTAGTTCCTTCTAAAATAACGAACTACGCTGAGTCTGATTCCCTATAAAATGCACCTGGAGCAATGGGGATATGTAGGCAGCCTTCGGGTTCGACTCAAATGTATTATCCATTGTATTTTAGGCAATGTGATCAGAACTCGAGATGCCAGTCATCACAGGAGCAATTTTAGAATGCTGAATTGACACATCAATGGGGATACATGCCCTAATCTCTATATTTTCTGTCTTTATTCAATATTAAAGCAGGGAATGGAAGAATGAAATAAAAACATCTGTTTTCAACCCCAATGACAGTATAATGATTCATGAGAATCAAAACATAAAAAAAAAAAAAACCCAAAATTGCAAAGGTGGACCATTTCAATCAAAGTATTGCAATATCGTTTTCAAAAATTTTCTTTATTCTACAATGCATTCTGCAATATGTAGCTTTCTTCTCTTTTCTTTTAATTCTTTTTCTCTACCTTCAGGTCCAAAAAGAAGAAATTTGTCCCTTCTCTAAGGATGACCAATTACCATCAGAAAACAAACACCTCAGCCATATCCACAAATGTAGTCAAAGAGCCTCTAGGGTTTGCCATGCAAACTCTGTCCAAAGGATTCATAATCATGATGAAGATGGGTTATACTCAAGGAACCGGATTAGGGCGTGATGGTAGGGGAATAAAGCAACCAATCCCCATAGTAGACAAGCAAAACCGACATGGATTAGGATATGATACGGGCATCACTTCTCACAACATCAAAAAACCTTATGTTACCCTTAATGGTCAGTTCATCCTGCAAGGAGATACTAAGCCATACTATGAGTTTCCAGAACCTTGGCTTAGTAGGAAGGAACATAAGATTTTACCGGGATTGGAGATATTCTTCAATGAGGCTAGAAATCTGAACTTAATCAAAAGTTGGTTTGTCCAAAAACAAAAAATTAAAAAGGAAAATGACTGGGTGGATAATCTGGAACATGGAGTCCTTAAGAAACTTTTCACTTTCGAGTCTGTTGAGGAAGGGAATTTTGACCCAGTGTCTTTGATGATACCTTTTGGAGAAAGCATTGAACATAAGTGGAGTATTGAGTGTCAGGCAAAAGACATGCTTATAGAATTTAAAATGTTTTAGGAAACCTTCTTCCACATACATCTCATGAAACTACCCTTTCACCCCTTTCAGATGGATATCATACTGATAGCTCATCTTCCAGCCAATCTACCTTGCATACCCAGTCAGAAGACTCTGATAGTGAGGAAATTGAATGTGAACCTTTATCTAAGTACATTTGCATGCAAGATGTTATTTCTGACAGTTAATTTAATAATGATGAATCACTTGATACAACTGAAACATATATAAAACCCATGGAAGAGTACATTGTAATTAATATTGGTACAGAAAATGTTGTAAAAGAAGTCAAAATAGGTTTATCCCTATCCCCAACTAAACAGTCTATGTTTATTGCATTGTTAAAAGAGTATGTAGATGTGTTTGCATGGTCTTATGTTGATATGCCTGGCGATAATAGAGAAATTGCGGAACATCGCATTCCGTTACATCCTGAAAGCAAGCCTAAGCAGCAAAAGCTCCGCCGAATGAAACCAAAGGTTAGTCTGAAAGTAAAAGAAGAAATCCATAAACAACTTGATGCCAAATTCATCTAGGCAATGAAGCATCCGAGTTGGCTCGCCAATATAGTGGTTGTACCTAAAAAGGATGGAAGAGTTTGGGTATGCATTGATTTTCATGATTTGAATGCTGCATCACCAAAAGATTGCTTTCCTCAACCCCCTATTTTATGGTTTGGGGATGGAGCCAGTCCTAGTGGTTGAGGTGGAGATACAATCTCAAAGGGTCATAGAAGAAAGTGAAATCTCATAAGACCAATGGTACAAAACTCGCTATGATGAGCTTGCATTTGCAGATGAGCGACGACTACAAGTTTTGCATAACATTCAACTCTATCTGACAATTGCTCGTGCATTTAACAAAAAGGTTCGAGATAGAGACATTCAAGAAGGTGATCTGATTTTAAAGGAATAGAGCTTCGTCGTATGATCCTCGGGGAAAATTCAAGCCTAACTGGTCTTGGTCATTCCTAGTCAAGCATGTCACCACGGGTGGAGCAGTAAAGCTAATCGATTTTGATGGAAATGAATTCACCCATTTCACTAATCTTGATCAGTTGAAGAAATATTACGCTTAGGCATCAAAGTAATTGTAATTGTCATGGTCAAGTAACCAAGCAGTTTGTGGATTTTGTATCATATCTGGTTATTCTTAATAAACATGCCATGTGTTCCAAGATATTCATATAATGTATGCAAAAAAAAGGAAAAAGAAAGAAAAAAAAGAAAAAGAAAAAAAGAAAAATATGATGAAGCATGCAATGATGTTTTTGTTTGTTAAGGTTTTATATATTATGCTTTCATGTGTCATATGATTGATTAATTATAATTTGCATTCATATTTAATGTTAAATTATGCATGTGTTTAGAATTGTGCTCACATTGAATTTCTCACAAACATATTTTTTATTCATCCCAAATGGGGTACTTCATTTCATACATAAAGAGACAGAATGCCTCTATTTCCTACCAAATTTTTTTTAAAAAAAACAAACAACATAGAAAATAAACATGGTATTCCTCTCAAACCATTCTCCTCTTCATGGTAGGCCCGTTTGAACCATTGTCTTGGCCAATATCAGCCAGAAGCCATTGAAAGTTATCATCATCAATCAGTGGAAAGGAAGGTTTATGTAGTGCTGATATAATTTTAGCTCTCTGCTATATAGTGGGCATTCTTTGGATACTACTCATATCAGCCTCATAAGTAGTACAAGATGGAAGAGTCTGGAGGGCAGGAATGTGTTGTTGCCTCCAACCAATTTGCCTTATACACCTCCATGGAAGGTAGAAAGTGACTTGGCAAAGCCCTGGTAATTGTACACATTTACGATCAGAATTGCAATATATAATTGCACTAATGCCAAGGTGGCTTGTAACCCACTTTATGTCTTGCTCCAGGAAATAATCCTCCCACTCACTATTTTTACTAAGTTGATAGAAGAAAGGATGAGAACCTCTTTCTCAGATATGATTAGTTTTGTAAGCAAGACTCCCGTTAGGTTTCATAAGAGAAAAATTTTCCAATAACCATAAGTGAAGGGCTAATGGACATCTCTTCACAAAGCTTTGAGGGTTTCTATTGAGTTCGTCTAAGCCAAGGAACATTTCCCCCAAAATAAGTGGTCCAAGACGACCCCCACTAACAATTTGAGGAATAAGTTAAATACACCGGACATGGCATGTGTTTAAAGACCATTTAGTGAAGGTACTTTCCAAAATCATAGGAATACAAGCATTTTCTCTAGCAATCCTATAACTGACATTGTTAGAAAATTGCCAAACACGAAATTGAAAGGTCGATAATAGATTAAGAAGAAATACCTCCCCATATTGTAGGTAGTTGCCATGAAGGTTTTCAGGAAGGTATAAAATTGTTGATAAATCTTCCGATATTCTTGTAGGAGATCTAAGTGTAATAACTGGACCATTAAGCCTAGCAATCCTTGTAATACTCCGTATTTTTAGTAAGTTATTAGTTATAATTGTTTTAAAAAAAAAAAAAAAAAAGGTTTTATATACTAAAAAGGCTTTTTATTCTTTTATTAATTAAAGGTTTTAAATAGGCTTTTATGATAGATTATGAGTTTTTCAAATAGACTCTAGCCCAAATTAGGTATTGGGCCTAAGTTCACAAATCTAATCCAAGTAATTAGTTGGAAAACTTAAAAATATTTTAATAAGAAAAAAAAAAAAAAATTTCAAAAAAGGATTTATAAAAGATTTACAAAAGATTTATAAAAAGAAAAAGAAAAAAAAAAAAAAAAAAAAAAAAAAAAAGCATGCCGACGGTAACTCACCGCCAGGAACTAAGTTCTTGATTATCAAAATCTAGTTAATTTATTTTATCTTTTGGGTTAATTAGCATCTACACTATTTATCTTATGGAATATTCCTCTATTCTAGCTATATGATCATAAAAAAATATTGTATCCTAGCTAAAATTATTTATCTTTTCTCAAAAACCCATCTTTTAGTTTCCTAGCCCTAGTACGACTCTACTTTTCCAACTAGTATAAATAGGGGTCTCCACCCATCATATTTTTCACACCAAATTTGAGGAATACATCTCTTTTCTCAAGTTTAAACTCTCTCTCCCTCTTAGCCTACCTTCTCTCTCTTCTCCCTAGTAGTTATTAATTTTCAAGGTGCGTGTATATGTAGATCTTTGAATATTGTTATGCATACGTAATATCATGTTCTTAGAGTTGATATTTTAGATTGACATACATGTTTTTATGAGTTTTTATGAACTTTATGAGTTTTATTATGAACACTATGAGTTTTCATGAGTATGTTAAATTTATGAACTTATCATAACCATATTATTAGTTTATAGTTAATCTTCACTTGGACCTTGAGCTATTTGTTGACCGACACTAGGAGCAGGTTATTAACTCTTGTTATTAGTTACAGCACTTACTCAGTTTTTCTAGCAGTACATGTTCATGTTAGTGGCACTCTCATGTTTAGCACAATAACATTATACTAGTATGGAGATTTTTTTTCTTTACGAGCTAAAACAACAGTATGGTTTTAGATTTGTTATACTAGTATGATCTTTTAGTCGTTACTTTTGCTATAAGAATTCTAGTACTACTTCTAAGAGTGTTTACGAACAAATATATTATGTATGCCTTTTTCTTTTATGGCTAACGTGTTATATAAGAATTTATTATTTTAAAAGGAGAATTATTTCCGAAGGATTTTTATTAGTTATATGATCTTTTATGATCACATTTACAAAGAAGCCACGGCTTGTTATTAATTAACAAGAACGGTAGCTATTATATTTTACCCATGTACTTTTTGTATAAGTCATGTGGACAAGGTAGTTCCCTCGTCATAGACTCATTAAGGAATACTAAACTTGGGGGGTGTGCACACTTTAGGAAAGGTACCTAGGCAAGGAAAGGAGTTTTATTAAAGTTATATATCTTATATTATACAAGTATTAATTACAAGTATCCAAGGAAGGTTTATAGAAGTATTTTGAATGTTTAATAAAGTAGTTCAATTTCTGCTTATACAAGTACTCAGTATTTTTACTGACACGCGTTTTGTTTGTTTTATGGCTTTGTCCCTGTGATGACCCTTTTGGTGAGCAGAATTTACAGGTTGATTTGATGCATACTTCACATGGGGGAGCTAGTGAGGAATAATACTTAAACTAGGAGTTGCTATTTTTATTTATTATAGATTCCATTATTGTCATAGTTGAATAATAAAGTTTTTATATTATTAATAAAGAGAAGTTATTATTATTAGTTTCCGCTGCATTATTAAATTATTAGTTAGTAGTTTAGCCTTTAACGTTTTCACGTGGCAGTAATACTCTCAAGTTTCTCAAGTGTTTTATGTTAAAATATATTCTTCAAAAAGAGAGAAATTTGGGGGTGTTACAAAGTGGTATCAGTTTAAAAGCCTAGGGATATGAAACTGGAATTTAAAATTAATGGGTAGACTTAAGGATGGGCATATAGGTTAGAGAGTTTCGCATTCTTTTCATATTTATATTAAATATGCATAAAAAAAAAATCTATTTTATTATTGGAGGAAAAACGATTGATTTGGATAAGTTGGGTTGGCAATGTTTCTGGCAAGGAAAGGCTTGGGCTCTCACCAACGTTGCGTGTAACCAACTCTTTCCTGGGAAATTCATTGGCCCGACTATTCTTTGTCATGAATCAAGTACTCATTATAAAACATATTTGGAAAAACAAAAGGTTGAAAAAAATAATTTTGGCAAGAAAAGTTTTAGCATTTTATGTGCATCGCATTAATAGTTTGAATTTTTGTTTCCTTATTTACACTCGCATTATTATTATGAATAATTGTATGACATTATTGTCTAGCTAAATGTGAGAATGTTATTAAATTTTCATAAGAAGGAGATTTAATTGTCTTGATGACAATATACGTGGTACTTACTATCTATAATTTTTACCACAGATTCAGTATGGCAAGTCATAGTCCATTTTTCGTACCTATTCTAGTCACAAGAGATGCAGAATCTGTGACTGATTATGTGCGTACTATTCTGAAATACGCAAACTTTCTAATAGAACAAGGATACCAACAATTTTACTATCATGGACCAACAATTGCTCTGCTTCTAGAACACTTACCATACCTTGAAGCCTATCATTGGTTATTCAATAAGTATTATAATGTATTGCAATTATCGGATGGAATGCCCAACATGAGGGATCATTACCAAGAAGGAATCTGGCTAGCTACCGTACCTTATTTCATATTTGACCTCCGATATGCTGAATTGTGGAAAGAGCAACAGGAAGCCCAAAACATGATTAATGCATATCAAACTCCGAGCCACTCCTATCATGAATCTACTACTAGTCCTGAACCCTCCAATATTCAGAGCAACCTGCCAAGCTCAGAGGGCAGTTCATCATCTCCGGGATATCACCCTATGTCTGAAGATGAATGGTTGAGACACCAAGCTAATGTTGAAATAGAAGATCAAAATGACTCAGGCTTCGATTCATCTAATTTTTACTATTTATAAATTTTTTTTAGGAAAATGTTTAGATATTTTAGTAGTTGTTAGTAGTTTAAATAATTAGTAGTTCTGGAATTAGGCTACTACTCTTTAAATATGTTAGCATTCCTTTTTAAGGAAGTTTAATAAATGAAATTTTAGTTTCCTTTTTCATGTTATGTGCTTGATGTCAATCATATTATGAATCATGATTGTTGTATGATTTACAAATTTAGTAGGATGACTTAATAAGTAGTACCTATTTGTTTCTTACCCAGGAAGAAATGGCAAGTAGACCCAGAAGTAGATCTAAGACTCAAGCAACTCTTAAGGAGTTGACTTCTCTGACCAAGAATTTGGCTAAGGCTATGACTACTCAGCTGAACCGTCAACAAGAACCTGACCTAGCTGGGGATGTGTTTAAGAAAGTAGCTTCTAGGAATCCACCTGTCTATGATGGAAAAGAGGACCCAGCCAGTCTTGAGAACTGGATTAGGGAGTTTGATAAGTTGTTTACTGCTGTCCAGTGCACCGATGAGTTAAAGATCAACAATGCTACATACTACCTAAGGGAGGAAGCTGATTTATGGTGGTCTCAAAGGAAGGAGTCTTTAACGACTCAAGGAGATTTTGGATGGGAACAATTTAAGGAAGCCTTGAGAACCAAGTTTTACCCACCTCACTTAAGGAAAAAGAAGTGCCTAGAGTTTACAAACCTTAGGATGGGGACCATGACCGTCAATGAGTACTACTCTAAGTTCATAGAGTTAATGAGGTTTGCACCTGAAGTGGTTCCAACTGAAGTTTTGAAGGCTCAACGATTTGAGCAAGGGTTGACCTTGTCCATTCAAGGGAAATTGGGAGGGGCTAACTTTGATAGCCTAGATGAAGTGTATGGGAGGGCTGCCCATCTATTCGGGATCAAGGGAAGAGAGATAGAAGCAAATCCTGGAGATAAAAGGAAGGGGTCTAGTAATGGGTTCCAAGGTGGAGACAAGCGACAAAAGACTAATGGGGGATTCAAGCAAGGAAAAGATGACAAAGGCGATGGGAATAACAACAATCGTAGTCAGTCTGAAAATGGAAAGTCTAAGAGAGTCTACTACTGTAAAAGATGCCCAAGAAACCACCCAGGGAAGGACTGTGAGGGAAATCTGGTAACTTGTAGGATCTGCAGCAAGTTAGGCCATAGAGAGTATGAGTGCTTCCAGAAAGACTCAGCATCAGCAAATCCTAAGCCAAGCCAGAATCAGGGAGGTAATGGGAGCAAAGGACCCCAGCAGCAGTCAATGACCAATAACCGTGTTCCTCCTAAGAATGGGAATGGAGGAGACAATCAGGCTAAGGCGAACCATCAAGGTCGAGTGTTTGTCATGAGCAATCGGGAGGCTGAAACGACTGCAGGCGTAGTAACTGGTACTTTCTTCATCTCTTCTATTCCAGTTCAGATTTTATTTGATTCAGGAGCTTCTCACTCTTTTATTTCCAAAACCTTAGTGGAAAAACTTAAGTTGGGAAAACCCGAACCTATAAGCATGGATATAGTTATACCTTCTGGAGAAGTCATTGATGTTTCTAAATTATATAGAGATGTTGTAGTGACTATAGTAGGGGCAAATTTTCCTTCAGACTTAATTGAATTTGAATTAGATGACCTAGATGTTGTTCTGGGAATGGATTGGTTAGGGAAATTCAAAGCCCAAATAGACTGTAGAGCCCAAAAAGTCACCTTGAAAGGTCCAAAAGGAATCAAGATAATCTACAGGAAAATCAATCAGAAGCCCGGTCTAAGAATGATTTCCGCTATGCAACTCAAGAACTGTATAAGAAAGGGATATCCATTGTACTTGTGTAGTATACAAAAGTTGGAGGTAGAAGAAGAGAAGATGGAGAATATTCCTGTAGTTAATGAATTTCAGGATGTCTTTCCTGAAGAAATCCCTGGAATGCCTCCAATAAGAGAAGTGGAGTTCACTATAGACTTAATGCCTGGAACTGGCCCAATATCCAAAGCCCCATATCGTATGGCTCCAGCAGAGATGAATGAGCTGAAGACCCAATTGGAAGAATTATTAGAAAAGGGTTACATAAGGCCCAGTGTATCCCCATGGGGTGCGCCTGTCTTGTTTGTGAAGAAGAAGGATGGTAGTCTAAGGTTGTGTATTGACTATCGTGAGTTAAACCAAGTGACCATCAAGAATAAGTATCCTCTTCCAAGGATCGATGATTTGTTTGACCAACTGAAGGGGGCCGGAATTTTCTCAAAGATTGACTTAAGGTCAGGGTATCATCAGTTAAGAATTGCTGATAAGGACATTGCTAAGACCGCTTTTAGGACGCGTTATGGTCATTATGAGTTTACAGTGATGCCTTTTGGATTGACTAACGCGCCAGCAGTATTTATGGATCTCATGCACCGAATTTTTAAGCCATACTTAGACCAATTTGTGGTGGTATTTATAGATGATATACTGGTTTACTCTAAGAATAGGGAAGAGCATGAGGAACATCTCCGAATAATTTTGTCAACACTCCAACAGAAGCAATTGTATGCAAAGTTTTCGAAGTGTGAGTTTTGGTTGGAAAAAGTGGCATTTCTGGGCCACGTCATTTCTAAGGAAGGTGTTGCCGTTGATCCAGCGAAGATTGAAGCCGTCAGTGAATGGCCTACTCCAAGGAATGTGACTGATATAAGAAGTTTCCTAGGCCTGGCAGGTTATTACAGACGTTTTGTTAAGGATTTCTCCAAAATCGCCCGACCCATGACTAACCTTATGAAGAAAGAGTCCAAGTTTATTTGGAGCCCAGAATGTGAGAAAGCCTTCACCATCCTAAAAGAAAGACTAACCTCAGCCCCTGTGTTATCCTTGCCTGATGGAAGTGATACTTATGAAGTATATAGTGATGCATCTAAACATGGTCTAGGGTGTGTTCTAATGCAAAATAGGAGAGTTATTGCTTATGCGTCGAGGCAACTGAAGCCATATGAAGTCAACTACCCTACTCATGACCTAGAGTTGGCCGCAATAGTCTTTGCTTTAAAGATTTGGCGTCATTATTTGTATGGGGTGACATGTAAGATATATACAGATCACAAGAGTTTGAAATACATTTTCACCCAAAAGGACTTGAATATGAGACAAAGAAGATGGTTAGAATTCATAAAAGACTACGATTTGGATATCCAATACCATGAAGGGAAGGCCAATGTAGTGGCAGATGCCTTGAGTAGGAAGACAAGTCATACCTTAAGTACTATGGTGGTGGCAGATCAACTGTGTTTAGACTTTCAGAAGATGAATCTTGAAGTAATGCAATATGGAGAAGTAGAGAAAATGTTTAGTGCAATGACCATTCGACCCTCTATGTTTGATCAAATTAAACAAGCTCAATTGAAAGATGAAAAGATGGAAAAGATAAAAGAGAAGGTGAGGGAGGGTCATGCTGGAGATTTCGAAATCCATGAAGATGGAAGTTTAAGAGTGGAAGGAAGGTGGTGTATACCTGAAGCTTGCGAAGATTTGAAATTGAAAATCATGGAAGAAGGCCATAATTCTCCATATTCGATGCACCAGGGGGTGATAAGTTGTATAAGGACTTAAAGAATAATTTCTGGTGGGCTCGTATGAAGTTGGACATAGCTGAATTTGTTTCCAAGTGTTTAACGTGTCAGAAGGTGAAGAGTGAGCATAAAAGACCCCAAGGGAAAGTCCAACCCTTAGATGTGCCAGGATGGAAGTGGGATTCTATTTCGATGGATTTTGTTGTTGCTTTACCTAGGGGTAAATCTGGGAATGATACGTTATGGGTAATTGTCGATAGATTGACCAAGTCTGCAGTGTTCATACCTATGAAGGCAACATGGTCTATGGATCAATTAGCTAAGGCTTACATCAAGCATGTGTTGAGACTACATGGAGTACCGAAGGATATTGTGTCTGATCGAGATTCTAGATTTTTGTCTAACTTTTGGCAGAAGCTACAACAAGCCTTTGGTTCGAAGCTATTAATGAGTACTGCTTTTCACCCGGCCACTGATGGTCAGACTAAAGGACCATCCAAACCTTAGAAGATATGTTAAGAGCTTGTGTCATGGAATATCAGGGTTCATGGGAAGATCATCTAGATCTGATAGAGTTCTCCTATAACAACAGTTATCATTCAAGTATTGGCATGGCACCATTCGAGGCTTTGTATGGTAGGAAATGTAGAAGCCCACTATGTTGGAACGATATAAGTGAAACAGTTGTACTTGGACCTCAATTGATTGAAGAAACCGTGCAACAAGTCAAGATGATCCAAGGAAAGATTAAGGCAGCCCAAGATCGTCAGAAAAGCTACGCTGATCTGAAGCGTAGGGAAGAAGAATATGAAGTGGGAGAAAAGGTGCTTTTGAAAGTTTCACCAATGAAGGGTGTGATGAGGTTTGGAAAGAAAGGGAAGCTTAGCCCTAAGTTTATAGGCCCATATGAGATCTTGGATAGGGTTGGAAAGGTGGCTTATAGACTAGCCCTACCCACTGAATTAAGCCGTGTTCATAATGTGTTCCATATATCTCAGTTGAGACGGTATATCCCTGATAAATCGCATGTATTGCAACCTGAAACAGTCCAAATTGATGAGAACTTGTCTTATGAAGAAAGGCCAATTAAGATTTTAGACAGTAAGGTTAGAAGTACCCGGAATAAGGATGTTCAAATCGTTAAGGTGCTCTGGTCTAATCAGAAGTCTGAAGCAGCATGGGAAGCAGAGGCTGAGATGCGAATGAAATATCCAGAGTTGTTTGCAGAGGTTAGTAGTAGAGTTACGGGGGCGTAACTCGTTTTAAGGGGGGTAGAATGCGATAGAGTTTCGCGCGTTTAACTTAGAACCCTATTTTTGACCTAATTTTGACTTATTTATGAGTTATTATGTGAGCCAATTTACTTTTATAGGAAGTTGGTGGTATATATGCTTTACTTGCTTTGTCTCTTGCATTGCTTGCTTTAAGTTTCGAGGACGAAACTTCTTTTAAGGGGGGTAGTCTGTAATACTCCGTATTTTTAGTAAGTTATTAGTTATAATTGTTTTAAAAAAAAAAAAAAAAAAGGTTTTATATACTAAAAAGGCTTTTTATTCTTTTATTAATTAAAGGTTTTAAATAGGCTTTTATGATAGATTATGAGTTTTTCAAATAGACTCTAGCCCAAATTAGGTATTGGGCCTAAGTTCACAAATCTAATCCAAGTAATTAGTTGGAAAACTTAAAAATATTTTAATAAGAAAAAAAAAAAAAAAAATTTCAAAAAAGGATTTATAAAAGATTTACAAAAGATTTATAAAAAGAAAAAGAAAAAAAAAAAAAAAATAATAGCAAAGCATGCCGACGGTAACTCACCGCCAGGAACTAAGTTCTTGATTATCAAAATCTAGTTAATTTATTTTATCTTTTGGGTTAATTAGCATCTACACTATTTATCTTATGGAATATTCCTCTATTCTAGCTATATGATCATAAAAAAATATTGTATCCTAGCTAAAATTATTTATCTTTTCTCAAAAACCCATCTTTTAGTTTCCTAGCCCTAGTACGACTCTACTTTTCCAACTAGTATAAATAGGGGTCTCCACCCATCATATTTTTCACACCAAATTTGAGGAATACATCTCTTTTCTCAAGTTTAAACTCTCTCTCCCTCTTAGCCTACCTTCTCTCTCTTCTCCCTAGTAGTTATTAATTTTCAAGGTGCGTGTATATGTAGATCTTTGAATATTGTTATGCATACGTAATATCATGTTCTTAGAGTTGATATTTTAGATTGACATACATGTTTTTATGAGTTTTTATGAACTTTATGAGTTTTATTATGAACACTATGAGTTTTCATGAGTATGTTAAATTTATGAACTTATCATAACCATATTATTAGTTTATAGTTAATCTTCACTTGGACCTTGAGCTATTTGTTGACCGACACTAGGAGCAGGTTATTAACTCTTGTTATTAGTTACAGCACTTACTCAGTTTTTCTAGCAGTACATGTTCATGTTAGTGGCACTCTCATGTTTAGCACAATAACATTATACTAGTATGGAGATTTTTTTTCTTTACGAGCTAAAACAACAGTATGGTTTTAGATTTGTTATACTAGTATGATCTTTTAGTCGTTACTTTTGCTATAAGAATTCTAGTACTACTTCTAAGAGTGTTTACGAACAAATATATTATGTATGCCTTTTTCTTTTATGGCTAACGTGTTATATAAGAATTTATTATTTTAAAAGGAGAATTATTTCCGAAGGATTTTTATTAGTTATATGATCTTTTATGATCACATTTACAAAGAAGCCACGGCTTGTTATTAATTAACAAGAACGGTAGCTATTATATTTTACCCATGTACTTTTTGTATAAGTCATGTGGACAAGGTAGTTCCCCTCGTCATAGACTCATTAAGGAATACTAAACTTGGGGGGTGTGCACACTTTAGGAAAGGTACCTAGGCAAGGAAAGGAGTTTTATTAAAGTTATATATCTTATATTATACAAGTATTAATTACAAGTATCCAAGGAAGGTTTATAGAAGTATTTTGAATGTTTAATAAAGTAGTTCAATTTCTGCTTATACAAGTACTCAGTATTTTTACTGACACGCGTTTTGTTTGTTTTATGGCTTTGTCCCTGTGATGACCCTTTTGGTGAGCAGAATTTACAGGTTGATTTGATGCATACTTCACATGGGGGAGCTAGTGAGTAAAAAAAAACTTAAACTAGGAGTTGCTATTTTTATTTATTATAGATTCCATTATTGTCATAGTTGAATAATAAAGTTTTTATATTATTAATAAAGAGAAGTTATTATTATTAGTTTCCGCTGCATTATTAAATTATTAGTTAGTAGTTTAGCCTTTAACGTTTTCACGTGGCAGTAATACTCTCAAGTTTCTCAAGTGTTTTATGTTAAAATATATTCTTCAAAAAGAGAGAAATTTGGGGGTGTTACAATCCTTCAACCTCTTCATTAAGAGGCACAATCTCTCGGTCTCCAAAGCGGAAGATATGAAGAGTTTCATCCCAAAATTGGGAAGCAGCATGAACCATTTCATAACAAATAGAAAGAGAAAGCAAAGGCATAAGAGCCTTAGTAAAACGGGAAGAACAAGAAGACTGCCTTGGTTGCTCCAAATTCTTTGTGATCCCCGAGAGTTGTTTTTATCACCGCTCCCTATTTCAATAGTTTCTCCATAACTAGGAGCCATTCTTTTTGTGAAAGAAGAAAAGCTAGAGAAGATGTTGGAGTAGTGAAGATGGTGCATTTGGTAATGAAGAACCATGCCCTTTTATAGATGAAAAAAAGATGATCATCCATGATTCATGCCATGGATAATAAGTTTGAGTATTGTCCTTGGGGTAATAAGGAGCATCCCTAACCATGGCTAATGACCAAGCATTTGTGGTGTGGCAATTTTTGCTGAAGCCGAACATCGATAAACGGTATCAATGATGAATCAAGAACATTGATACAATCCATTTTTCGTAATAGTCATCCAAAATAATGACCTTGATCAATCTATTTTATATACTAATCAACATTTTCCGATAAAGCAAATAAGCATTATGCATGAAAAATTTCCTGAAAGATTTTATGAAAAACAGATAAAATTTTGCCATATGATGATTGGTCCACCATAGTTTATCTAGAGGGTAATAACCTTTGATCAACCCTTTAGGCGACGTGACTTGACAATGCATCACTTTAAGGTGACATAACCTAACAAGGCATCATTTTAAGGTGACATGATCTGACAATGTCCTAATTTAAGGTGACATGATAACACATGAAGTCATAAAAAGTGAATGATGGTGACTTGACAGCTTGTTTGTCATCAATACAATAAAAACTATGATAAAACTTGGAGTCATACTGTTAATTGTCGGAGTCTCTCACATTAACAAAAGACAAATTCATAAGACTAAACTTAAAAAAAGACGACGATAAAGTCGCATTTTCAATTTAAGAAAATTGATTGGCATTTTCTATATAAGACGATGATAAAGTCGCATTTTCAAATTTTAGAAAATTAATTGGGATTTTCAATTTTAAGACGACGATAAAGTCGCATTTTAGAAAATTAATTGGAATTTTCTATTTAAGACGAAGATAAAGTTGCTTTTTCAAATTTCAGAAAATTAATTGGGATTTTCCATCTAAGACGACAATAAAGTCGTGTTTTTAATTTTAGAAAATTAATTGGGATTTTCTATCTAAGACGACGATAAAGTTGCATTTTCAATTTTAGAAAACTAATTGGGATTTTATACTAAAGTCGCAAGTCATGTTTTCAAAAGAGCACTGATGGTAACTATTTTCTATGGGGAATATGTTATCTCAAAAGAAATTTTCTGTCAAAATTTTGTGTCTTTACAAACATTGGTCATCATTTCATCCAAAATTCGACCAATGTGGGGCCTTCTGTAGATACCAAATTTTGAAACCCTATTGTGCATAAAATTTTAAAATAAAAATTTTGAAAAGAAATAAAAATAATAACGAAAATCGTCAAGTATTGTGGAGCGCGCGCCTCGTCAAAGGCATGCTTCATCCCGGAACGCGAATTTCATTCTGTCATATGATTTTCCTTTTTTCACGTGTTAGTCATACAATTCCGACTTAGAAATGTAATTTTCCGTAAGTCATAGTAAATAACTACAACCGCGGGTTTAATAAAATGATTTGTAGTATAATCATGCTTGTATTTACTAATTTGACGAGTTTTCGTTAATTGTCTTAAGTTAGTTTTTCGAAAAACAGAAAACGAGTCGCAATTAGGCACCGGAATTTTAATCGTCTCCCAAAATCGGTAGTAATCACTTTTCTTGATGGTCAAGTCATTGTTCATTGGATAAAGAATATGAATATATTCTTTAACCACCAATCACATTCTTTTATCCATTAGATAAGGAATAAGAATCATGAAAAAGAATAAGAATAAGAATCAAATCCAAAGTGTAAGTGCCAAGAATCCGGATTTTTTTCAGAAGATTCGAGTTGTGTGCCAAGCACATGATCACAGACGCATGATCATGCCCCCAACGCACAAGGGTTTCCTGCGCCAGATGCAGGTCAGTGCGCCTAGCGCACGGTGCTGTGCCTAGCGTAGGTTCCTGCATTTGGCGCAGTGGTCCAGTCAGCATTTCCTTCATGTTTTTCGATGCATTTCTACGTATTAGAATGTATTGAAATTCGGATTTTGCTTCATTAGTGTAAAGATCAAAATCAAATCTAAAGATGATAAGAATATTGGTATTTCCCATAAATTTGATGATGTAGGAAGATTTGAGAGGATTTTGTGATGTCATTTAGGTGATGTCATTAGTGTTATGTCATTAAGATATTTGGGTGGATAAAAATCAGATTTTTGTGAAAATTCTGATTTTCTACCTTCTCCAAACCCTAATTCACCACCTCATTTCCCTATAAATACCCCCCATTTTTTTACTTCAACACACAACAATTTCACACAACCACAACTTAACTCCACCACTTCTCACAACTAGAAATCTCAGTACTACTCTCCTCCTCCTTAAATCCTCCCTCTAAAAATCTCATTCAAGAAAAAGAAAGCAAAAGTTAGGGAAGTAATTAGTAAGTAAAGTAGTTCATCAAAAGAAAAACAAAAAAAAGGGGTTTAAGTTAGTAATTAAGTGGATTTAGAAACTCACTTAGAAATTAAGAGAATTACAACAAAAAAGTAGAAAACTTTACAAAAGGATGTCCTTCATTGAGCTAGCAAAGTAAAGTTCAAGTTCTTGCTATTTTTCATGATCATCTTCTTAATCACCTACTAACTTTCTCTTTGTTTCCTCTTATCTTTTTTATTTTTTATTTTTTTGGAGTGATTTGGGTATGTGGAAATCCTAATAGGTTCTCAACCATAAATCACCCCACCTAGAATAGTCAACTTTAATGGGGAGACACTTAGGAAATATGTGCTTATGTGATTTTTGTTAATCAAGTTGTTATTTATACCCAAAAACATGTTTTCATAAAAAAAGTCAAGTAGAGTTGTGCATAAACATCTCCATAAAAAGGAAATGTGATGCTGTAATTATGGTTAGTTTTAATTTTGTACTTCATTTCATTTTTCATCTGTACTATATGAATATTTTATAGGATGTAATATTTTTCCTATGAATCTTAAGATGTTTCCAGCAACTGCCCTTTGGAATTTCTAAAAACCGATTTTTTTATAAATAATTAAATATCATACAACATTGTTGTGCAAAATTGATTTTGTCCAGTACCACATGAGCTTGTTATGTCATTAAAGTTAAAACTAAACTGATTTAGATAAAACTCAAATACATTAACTTTAAAATTGACATTAATAGATTTCCAAAAACATATAAATCATGTTCATATGAATTTTACACAATTTTATATCATTTTTACAAAAAACTTCATGTAAATCACTAAATTTCAGAACACTGATTTTCTGTTCAGTTAAGAAAACAAATAATAAAGGGTCTTAAAAATGTCCATTTTAAGTGTCTAAAATATTCGTACCAAAATTCACTTCAAACTATGTTCAGTAAGTTGGATTTTAAAGAACAAATTGAATAAAGGTTGTGTTTTGACCGATTTTAGCATAAAATTCATCATCATTCGAGTTGTCACCAAAAGCTTGCGAAATTTTGACACAAAATAAAGAACTCACGGACCTATCCATAGTCCTATGCTCAATTTTACACTTTCTACAGAAAGTTATGATTTTTAGAAGTCAGTACAAGAACAAAAGTGCAATATGAAAAAAATGTGATTTCTTTTCACACGAAAATGTTAATTAAAAGTCATTAAATTTCAAGTTTCTCTTTAAATGACTCATTTTTATTATGTAAATAAAAATCATCATAAAAAAATCAAATCAAAGAGGTTAATTAATCTCTAATTTTCGCAAGTTTACAAACAAGCATGAATTCCAAAGCCCATTCAAGAAAATGAAGATCAAGGAGCATCATGGTGAAGATGAAGATCGAAGATTTGTATTGATCATAGAATTTGTACATATTGTTGTCATAATAGTTTTTTTTGTAAATAGTTATTACATCACTCATTAATGAATAATAGGGATATGTTTATGCATAATTTTCATAAATAATTCCACAATTCTTTTGAATAAAATGAGCAGCCAATGTTACAAATATTGCATGTTGGGCCAATATATCATAGTATATGAATTAAATGACCCAATCTCAATTAAGAGGAAAAATTGCAAATCTAACTAAGTTAATTTGTATAATGATCCATCTTACATTTTAAATTTGTTCTCCATCTTCAAATGGATCAATCATAAAATTTGACATAATTAGATTGGTAATTATGATCTCCGAATTGATTTTAGGTCGTTTCACGTGTCTTACTTTAAATAGCCAAATTCCGATTAGCCAAACACAATCTCCAAATTTGATCCCAAATTGATCATTTTGAGAAAAATAACTTAATAATCTTCAATTAAGATTATTTCTCAGAAGCCTTCAATTAGAAAGCAAACCTCTTTCCTCAGACCTCTTCAAAATTATAAATGTGATCACTAATTAAGGTGGTTATCTCAATCCTTGATTAATCGCTAATTAGGGCAATTAACTCAAACTCTTCATTTAATCACTAATTAGAGTGATTATCTTAAACGTTTATAATCGTTAATTAGGGAGATTATTTTTCTCATTTAATCACTAATTAGGGTGATTATCTTAAGCCTTGAATAATCACTAATTAGGGTGATTATTTCCTGACCTTCATTTTAATCGCTAATGAAGGTGATTAATTTAATCTTTCATATTTAATCACTAATTAGAGTGATTATCTTAAACCTTAATATTCGTTAATTAGGGCGATTATTTTTCTCGTTTAATCACTAATTAGAGTGATTATCTTAAACCTTAGTTAATCACTAATTAAGGTGATTACTTTACCTTTCCTGGTTAATCACTATATAGGGTGATTATCTTAAACCCTGAATAATCACTAATTAGGGTGATTATATCCTAACCTTCATTTTAATTAACTAATCAAGGTGATCATCTTTCCTCTTAAGTTTAGTCACTAATTAAGGTGATTATCTTGATCCTCCTTCATTTTTGATCACTAATTAAAGTGTTTATCTTGATCCTCCTTCATATTTAATCACTAATTAAAGTGATTATCTTAACCCCCCTCTCGATCACTAATTGGAGTGATTACCTTATTCCTAATAGATTTGTTTAATTCTAAAGGTGAGTTATTCATAATCTATTCTTTCCTTTTCTTCCCCCAATGGAATTGGCCGTTTAGGGTGAGACATAAGATCGAACTACGATGGTTTTGATCCATGAGTGAATTCCAATCCCGCAATGATTGGCACATAGTGCAACTTCAGTGCTCCAACCTACCATGTATAAATGATATATTGGTCCTAAATAAAAATAGTTGATGTGTATATGTGCAAGCCATGTGATTTTCTTTCTTTTTAATAGTCATGATTACTTTAAAATGGAAAATAACCCATTTAGTAAGAGCCCGTTCTTTAGAACGGAAGAGGAGACGAGTTCCAGACGTTCGCACCTCTTAACCTAAACCCCGAACCCTATCTCATGGTACGAAAGACCAATTTTCAAAAAAGCTTTATCCATATGAAGTCATTATCGTTTTAAAGGATATTTCTTGAAATTGATTTTAAAATGATTTATTAAATAAATTTGTCCCTATTCAGATATAAATAGGGTGGCGACTTCAAAGTTTTCTAAAACTCATAGTCTAATGAGAGACTTTTGTGGGATTCAGACCGTTAATAAAGACTGTAAAAAATCCGATATCAAACCTATGAATCTTAAGATGTTTCCAGCAACTGCCCTATATGAATATTTTATAGGATGTAATATTTTTCCTATGAATCTTAAGATGTTTCCAGCAACTGCCCTTTGGAATTTCGAAAAACCGATTTTTTTATAAATAATTAAATATCATACAACATTGTTGTGAACAGATTTTATCCAGTACCACATGAGCTTGTTCTGTCATTAAAGTTTAAACTAAACTGATTTAGATAAAACTCAAAACATTAAATTTAAAGTAGACATCCATAGATTTCAAAAAACATAAAAATCATGATCATATGAATTTTACACGATTTTATATCATTTTTACAAAAAACTTCTTGTAAATCACTAAATTTCAGAACACTAATTTTCTCTTCAGTTAAGAAAACAAATAAAAAACGGTCTTAAAAATGTCCAATTTAATTGAAAATTTCCATTATAGTCTTTCAAAGTGTCTAAAATATTTGTACCAAAATTCACTTCAAACTAAGTTCAGTAAGTTGGATTTCAAAGAACAAATTGAATAAAGGTCCTGTTTTGACCGATTTTAGCATAAAATTCATCATAATTCGAGTTGTCACTAAAAGCTTGTGAAATTTTGACACAACATAGAGAACTCACGGACCTATCAATAGTTCTATGCTTAAATTTACGCTTTCTACATAAAGTTATGATTTTTATAAGTCAGTACAAGAACAAAAGTGCAATCTGAAAAATGAAATAAAGTGATTAACTCAACCTTCATAAAAAATGTGTTTTCTTTTCACACGAAAATGTTAATTAAAAGTCATTAAATTTCAAGTTTCTCTTAAAATGACTCGTTTTTATTATGTAAATAAAAATCACCATAAAAAAAAATCAAATCAAAGAGGTTAATTAACCTCTAATTTTCACAAGTTTACAAACAAGCATGAATTCCAAAGCCCATTCAAGAAAATGAAGATCAAGGAGCAGCATGGTGAAGATCAAGATCGAAGATTTGTATAGATCATAAAATTTGTACATATTGTTGTAATAATAGTTTTTTTTTGTAAATAGTTATTACATCACTCATTAATGAAAAATATGGAGATGTTTATGCATAATTTTCATAAATAATTCCACAATTCTTTTGAATAAAATGAGCAACCAATGTTACAAATATTGCATGTTGGGCACAATATATCATAGTATATGAATTAAATGATCCAATTTGAATTAAGAGGAAAAATTACAAATCTAACTAAGTTAAATTGTATGATGATCCATCTTACATTTTAAATTTGTTCTCCATCTTCAAATGGATCAACCATATAATTTGACATAATTAGATTGGTAATTATGATCTCCGAATTGATTTTAGGTCGTTTCACGTGTCTTACTTTAAATAGCCAAATTCCGATTAGCCAAACACAATCTCCAAATTTGATCCCAAATTGATCATTTTGAGAAAAATAACTTAATAATCTTCAATTAAATTATTTCTCGAAGCCTTCAATTAGAAAGCAAACCTCTTTCCTCGACCTCTTCAAAATTATAAATGTGATCACTAATTAAGGTGGTTATCTCAATCCTTGATTAATCGCTAATTAGGGCAATTAACTCAAACTCTTCATTTAATCACTAATTAGAGTGATTATCTTAAACGTTTATAATCGTTAATTAGGGAGATTATTTTTCTCATTTAATCACTAATTAGGGTGATTATCTTAAGCCTTGAATAATCACTAATTAGGGTGATTATTTCCCGACCTTCATTTTAATCGCTAATGAAGGTGATTAATTTAATCTTTCATATTTAATCACTAATTAGAGTGATTATCTTAAACCTTAATATTCGTTAATTAGGGCGATTATTTTTCTCGTTTAATCACTAATTAGAGTGATTATCTTAAACCTTAGTTAATCACTAATTAAGGTGATTACTTTACCTTTCCTGGTTAATCACTATATAGGGTGATTATCTTAAACCCCGAATAATCACTAATTAGGGTGATTATATCCTAACCTTCATTTTAATTAACTAATCAAGGTGATCATCTTTCCTCTTAAGTTTAGTCACTAATTAAGGTGATTATCTTGATCCTCCTTCATTTTTGATCACTAATTAAAGTGTTTATCTTGATCCTCCTTCATATTTAATCACTAATTAAAGTGATTATCTTAACCCCCTCTCGATCACTAATTGGAGTGATTACCTTATTCCTAATAGATTTGTTTAATTCTAAAGGTGAGTTATTCATAATCTATTCTTTCCTTTTCTTCCCCCAATGGAATTGGCCGTTTAGGGTGAGACATAAGATCGAACTACGATGGTTTTGATCCATGAGTGAATTCCAATCCCGCAATGATTGGCACATAGTGCAACTTCAGTGCTCCAACCTACCATGTATAAATGATATATTGGTCCTAAATAAAAATAGTTGATGTGTATATGTGCAAGCCATGTGATTTTCTTTCTTTTTAATAGTCATGATTACTTTAAAATGGAAAATAACCCATTTAGTAAGAGCCCGTTCTTTAGAACGGAAGAGGAGACGAGTTCCAGACGTTCGCACCTCTTAACCTAAACCCCGAACCCTATCTCATGGTACGAAAGACCAATTTTCAAAAAAAGCTTTATCCATATGAAGTCATTATCGTTTTAAAGGATATTTCTTGAAATTGATTTTAAAATGATTTATTAAATAAATTTGTCCCTATTCGGATATAAATAGGGTGGCGACTTCAAAGTTTTCTAAAACTCATAGTCTAATGAGAGACTTTTGTGGGATTCAGGACCGTTAATAAAGACCGTAAAAAATCCGATATCAAACCTATGAATCTTAAGATGTTTCCAAGAACTGCCCTATATGAATATTTTATAGGATGTAATATTTTTCCTATGAATCTTAAGATGTTTCCAGCAACTGCCCTTTGGAATTTCGAAAAACCGATTTTTTTATAAATAATTAAATATCATACAACATTGTTGTGAACAGATTTTATCCAGTACCACATGAGCTTGTTCTGTCATTAAAGTTTAAACTAAACTGATTTAGATAAAACTCAAAACATTAAATTTAAAGTAGACATCCATAGATTTCAAAAAACATAAAAATCATGATCATATGAATTTTACACGATTTTATATCATTTTTACAAAAAACTTCTTGTAAATCACTAAATTTCAGAACACTAATTTTCTCTTCAGTTAAGAAAACAAATAAAAAACGGTCTTAAAAATGTCCAATTTAATTGAAAATTTCCATTATAGTCTTTCAAAGTGTCTAAAATATTTGTACCAAAATTCACTTCAAACTAAGTTCAGTAAGTTGGATTTCAAAGAACAAATTGAATAAAGGTCCTGTTTTGACCGATTTTAGCATAAAATTCATCATAATTCGAGTTGTCACTAAAAGCTTGTGAAATTTTGACACAACATAGAGAACTCACGGACCTATCAATAGTTCTATGCTTAAATTTACGCTTTCTACATAAAGTTATGATTTTTATAAGTCAGTACAAGAACAAAAGTGCAATCTGAAAAATGAAATAAAGTGATTAACTCAACCTTCATAAAAAATGTGTTTTCTTTTCACACGAAAATGTTAATTAAAAGTCATTAAATTTCAAGTTTCTCTTAAAATGACTCGTTTTTATTATGTAAATAAAAATCACCATAAAAAAAAATCAAATCAAAGAGGTTAATTAACCTCTAATTTTCACAAGTTTACAAACAAGCATGAATTCCAAAGCCCATTCAAGAAAATGAAGATCAAGGAGCAGCATGGTGAAGATCAAGATCGAAGATTTGTATAGATCATAAAATTTGTACATATTGTTGTAATAATAGTTTTTTTTTGTAAATAGTTATTACATCACTCATTAATGAAAAATATGGAGATGTTTATGCATAATTTTCATAAATAATTCCACAATTCTTTTGAATAAAATGAGCAACCAATGTTACAAATATTGCATGTTGGGCACAATATATCATAGTATATGAATTAAATGATCCAATTTGAATTAAGAGGAAAAATTACAAATCTAACTAAGTTAAATTGTATGATGATCCATCTTACATTTTAAATTTGTTCTCCATCTTCAAATGGATCAACCATATAATTTGACATAATTAGATTGGTAATTATGATCTCCGAATTGATTTTAGGTCGTTTCACGTGTCTTACTTTAAATAGCCAAATTCCGATTAGCCAAACACAATCTCCAAATTTGATCCCAAATTGATCATTTTGAGAAAAATAACTTAATAATCTTCAATTAAATTATTTCTCAGAAGCCTTCAATTAGAAAGCAAACCTCTTTCCTCAGACCTCTTCAAAATTATAAATGTGATCACTAATTAAGGTGGTTATCTCAATCCTTGATTAATCGCTAATTAGGGCAATTAACTCAAACTCTTCATTTAATCACTAATTAGAGTGATTATCTTAAACGTTTATAATCGTTAATTAGGGAGATTATTTTTCTCATTTAATCACTAATTAGGGTGATTATCTTAAGCCTTGAATAATCACTAATTAGGGTGATTATTTCCTGACCTTCATTTTAATCGCTAATGAAGGTGATTAATTTAATCTTTCATATTTAATCACTAATTAGAGTGATTATCTTAAACCTTAATATTCGTTAATTAGGGCGATTATTTTTCTCGTTTAATCACTAATTAGAGTGATTATCTTAAACCTTAGTTAATCACTAATTAAGGTGATTACTTTACCTTTCCTGGTTAATCACTATATAGGGTGATTATCTTAAACCCCTGAATAATCACTAATTAGGGTGATTATATCCTAACCTTCATTTTAATTAACTAATCAAGGTGATCATCTTTCCTCTTAAGTTTAGTCACTAATTAAGGTGATTATCTTGATCCTCCTTCATTTTTGATCACTAATTAAAGTGTTTATCTTGATCCTCCTTCATATTTAATCACTAATTAAAGTGATTATCTTAACCCCCCTCTCGATCACTAATTGGAGTGATTACCTTATTCCTAATAGATTTGTTTAATTCTAAAGGTGAGTTATTCATAATCTATTCTTTCCTTTTCTTCCCCCAATGGAATTGGCCGTTTAGGGTGAGACATAAGATCGAACTACGATGGTTTTGATCCATGAGTGAATTCCAATCCCGCAATGATTGGCACATAGTGCAACTTCAGTGCTCCAACCTACCATGTATAAATGATATATTGGTCCTAAATAAAAATAGTTGATGTGTATATGTGCAAGCCATGTGATTTTCTTTCTTTTTTAATAGTCATGATTACTTTAAAATGGAAAATAACCCATTTAGTAAGAGCCCGTTCTTTAGAACGGAAGAGGAGACGAGTTCCAGACGTTCGCACCTCTTAACCTAAACCCCGAACCCTATCTCATGGTACGAAAGACCAATTTTCAAAAAAGCTTTATCCATATGAAGTCATTATCGTTTTAAAGGATATTTCTTGAAATTGATTTTAAAATGATTTATTAAATAAATTTGTCCCTATTCAGATATAAATAGGGTGGCGACTTCAAAGTTTTCTAAAACTCATAGTCTAATGAGAGACTTTTGTGGGATTCGGACCGTTAATAAAGACTGTAAAAAAATCCGATATCAAACCTATGAATCTTAAGATGTTTCCAAAGAACTCGCCCTATATGAATATTTTATAGGATGTAATATTTTTCCTATGAATCTTAAGATGTTTCCAGCAACTGCCCTTTGGAATTTCGAAAAACCGATTTTTTTATAAATAATTAAATATCATACAACATTGTTGTGAACAGATTTTATCCAGTACCACATGAGCTTGTTCTGTCATTAAAGTTTAAACTAAACTGATTTAGATAAAACTCAAAACATTAAATTTAAAGTAGACATCCATAGATTTCAAAAAACATAAAAATCATGATCATATGAATTTTACACGATTTTATATCATTTTTACAAAAAACTTCTTGTAAATCACTAAATTTCAGAACACTAATTTTCTCTTCAGTTAAGAAAACAAATAAAAAACGGTCTTAAAAATGTCCAATTTAATTGAAAATTTCCATTATAGTCTTTCAAAGTGTCTAAAATATTTGTACCAAAATTCACTTCAAACTAAGTTCAGTAAGTTGGATTTCAAAGAACAAATTGAATAAAGGTCCTGTTTTGACCGATTTTAGCATAAAATTCATCATAATTCGAGTTGTCACTAAAAGCTTGTGAAATTTTGACACAACATAGAGAACTCACGGACCTATCAATAGTTCTATGCTTAAATTTACGCTTTCTACATAAAGTTATGATTTTTATAAGTCAATACAAGAACAAAAGTGCAATCTGAAAAATGAAATAAAGTGATTAACTCAACCTTCATAAAAAATGTGTTTTCTTTTCACACGAAAATGTTAATTAAAAGTCATTAAATTTCAAGTTTCTCTTAAAATGACTCGTTTTTATTATGTAAATAAAAATCACCATAAAAAAAAATCAAATCAAAGAGGTTAATTAACCTCTAATTTTCACAAGTTTACAAACAAGCATGAATTCCAAAGCCCATTCAAGAAAATGAAGATCAAGGAGCAGCATGGTGAAGATCAAGATCGAAGATTTGTATAGATCATAAAATTTGTACATATTGTTGTAATAATAGTTTTTTTTTTGTAAATAGTTATTACATCACTCATTAATGAAAAATATGGAGATGTTTATGCATAATTTTCATAAATAATTCCACAATTCTTTTGAATAAAATGAGCAACCAATGTTACAAATATTGCATGTTGGGCACAATATATCATAGTATATGAATTAAATGATCCAATTTGAATTAAGAGGAAAAATTACAAATCTAACTAAGTTAAATTGTATGATGATCCATCTTACATTTTAAATTTGTTCTCCATCTTCAAATGGATCAACCATATAATTTGACATAATTAGATTGGTAATTATGATCTCCGAATTGATTTTAGGTCGTTTCACGTGTCTTACTTTAAATAGCCAAATTCCGATTAGCCAAACACAATCTCCAAATTTGATCCCAAATTGATCATTTTGAGAAAAATAACTTAATAATCTTCAATTAAATTATTTCTCAGAAGCCTTCAATTAGAAAGCAAACCTCTTTCCTCAGACCTCTTCAAAATTATAAATGTGATCACTAATTAAGGTGGTTATCTCAATCCTTGATTAATCGCTAATTAGGGCAATTAACTCAAACTCTTCATTTAATCACTAATTAGAGTGATTATCTTAAACGTTTATAATCGTTAATTAGGGAGATTATTTTTCTCATTTAATCACTAATTAGGGTGATTATCTTAAGCCTTGAATAATCACTAATTAGGGTGATTATTTCCTCGACCTTCATTTTAATCGCTAATGAAGGTGATTAATTTAATCTTTCATATTTAATCACTAATTAGAGTGATTATCTTAAACCTTAATATTCGTTAATTAGGGCGATTATTTTTCTCGTTTAATCACTAATTAGAGTGATTATCTTAAACCTTAGTTAATCACTAATTAAGGTGATTACTTTACCTTTCCTAGTTAATCACTATATAGGGTGATTATCTTAAACCCTGAATAATCACTAATTAGGGTGATTATATCCTAACCTTCATTTTAATTAACTAATCAAGGTGATCATCTTTCCTCTTAAGTTTAGTCACTAATTAAGGTGATTATCTTGATCCTCCTTCATTTTTGATCACTAATTAAAGTGTTTATCTTGATCCTCCTTCATATTTAATCACTAATTAAAGTGATTATCTTAACCCCCTCTCGATCACTAATTGGAGTGATTACCTTATTCCTTATAGATTTGTTTAATTCTAAAGGTGAGTTATTCATAATCTATTCTTTCCTTTTCTTCCCCCAATGGAATTGGCCGTTTAGGGTGAGACATAAGATCGAACTACGATGGTTTTGATCCATGAGTGAATTCCAATCCCGCAATGATTGGCACATAGTGCAACTTCAGTGCTCCAACCTACCATGTATAAATGATATATTGGTCCTAAATAAAAATAGTTGATGTGTATATGTGCAAGCCATGTGATTTTCTTTCTTTTTAATAGTCATGATTACTTTAAAATGGAAAATAACCCATTTAGTAAGAGCCCGTTCTTTAGAACGGAAGAGGAGACGAGTTCCAGACGTTCGCACCTCTTAACCTAAACCCCGAACCCTATCTCATGGTACGAAAGACCAATTTTCAAAAAAGCTTTATCCATATGAAGTCATTATCGTTTTAAAGGATATTTCTTGAAATTGATTTTAAAATGATTTATTAAATAAATTTGTCCCTATTCAGATATAAATAGGGTGGCGACTTCAAAGTTTTCTAAAACTCATAGTCTAATGAGAGACTTTTGTGGGATTCGGACCGTTAATAAAGACGCGTAAAAAATCCGATATCAAACCTATGAATCTTAAGATGTTTCCAGCAAATGCCCTATATGAATATTTTATAGGATGTAATATTTTTCCTATGAATCTTAAGATGTTTCCAGCAAGCTGCCCTTTGGAATTTCGAAAAACCGATTTTTTTATAAATAATTAAATATCATACAACATTGTTGTGAACAGATTTTATCCAGTACCACATGAGCTTGTTCTGTCATTAAAGTTTAAACTAAACTGATTTAGATAAAACTCAAAACATTAAATTTAAAGTAGACATCCATAGATTTCAAAAAACATAAAAATCATGATCATATGAATTTTACACGATTTTATATCATTTTTACAAAAAACTTCTTGTAAATCACTAAATTTCAGAACACTAATTTTCTCTTCAGTTAAGAAAACAAATAAAAACGGTCTTAAAAATGTCCAATTTAATTGAAAATTTCCATTATAGTCTTTCAAAGTGTCTAAAATATTTGTACCAAAATTCACTTCAAACTAAGTTCAGTAAGTTGGATTTCAAAGAACAAATTGAATAAAGGTCCTGTTTTGACCGATTTTAGCATAAAATTCATCATAATTCGAGTTGTCACTAAAAGCTTGTGAAATTTTGACACAACATAGAGCACTCACGGACCTATCAATAGTTCTATGCTTAAATTTACGCTTTCTACATAAAGTTATGATTTTTATAAGTCAGTACAAGAACAAAAGTGCAATCGAAAAATGAAATAAAGTGATTAACTCAACCTTCATAAAAAATGTGTTTTCTTTTCACACGAAAATGTTAATTAAAAGTCATTAAATTTCAAGTTTCTCTTAAAATGACTCGTTTTTATTATGTAAATAAAAATCACCATAAAAAAAAATCAAATCAAAGAGGTTAATTAACCTCTAATTTTCCAAGTTTACATACAAGCATGAATTCCAAAGCCCATTCAAGAAAATGAAGATCAAGGAGCAGCATGGTGAAGATCAAGATCGAAGATTTGTATAGATCATAAAATTTGTACATATTGTTGTAATAATAGTTTTTTTTTGTAAATAGTTATTACATCACTCATTAATGAAAAATATGGAGATGTTTATGCATAATTTTCATAAATAATTCCACAATTCTTTTGAATAAAATGAGCAACCAATGTTACAAATATTGCATGTTGGGCACAATATATCATAGTATATGAATTAAATGATCCAATTTGAATTAAGAGGAAAAATTACAAATCTAACTAAGTTAAATTGTATGATGATCCATCTTACATTTTAAATTTGTTCTCCATCTTCAAATGGATCAACCATATAATTTGACATAATTAGATTGGTAATTATGATCTCCGAATTGATTTTAGGTCGTTTCACGTGTCTCACTATAAATAGCCAAATTCCAATTAGCCAAACACAATCTCCAAATTTGATCTCAAATTGATCATTTTTCTCAAAATAACTTAATAATCTTCAATTAAGATTATTTCTCAAAAGCCTTCAATTAGAAAGCAAACCTCTTTCCTCAGACCTCTTGAAAATTACAAATGTGATCACTAATTAAGGTGGTTATTTTAATCCTTGATTAATCGCTAATTGGGGCGATTAACTCAAACTCTTCATTTAATCACTAATTAGAGTGATTATCTTAAACCTTAATAATCGTTAATTAGGGCAAATATTTTTCTCATTTAATCACTAATTAGGGTGATTATCTTAAGCCTTGAATAATCAATAATTAGGGTTATTATTTCCTGACCTTCATTTTAACCGCTAATTAAGGTGATTAATTCAATCTTTCATATTTAATCACTAATTAGAATGATTATCTTAAACCTTAATAATCGTTAATTAGGGCGATTATTTTTCTCATTTAATCACTAATTAGAGTGATTATCTTAAACCTTGGTTAATCACTAATTAAGGTGATTACTTTACTTTTCCTGGTTAATCACTATATGGGGTGATTATCTTAAACCCTGAATAATCACTAATTAGGGTGATTATTTTCTAACCTTCATTTTTAATCACTAATCAAGGTGATTAACTTTCCTCTTAAGTTTAGTCACTAATTAAGGTGATTATCTTGATCCTCCTTCATTTTTAATCACTAATTACGGTGATTATCTTGATCCTCCTTCATATTTAATCACTAATTATAGTGATTATCTTAACCCCCCTCTCGATCACTAATTGGAGTGATTACCTTATTCCTAATAGATTTGTTTAATTCTAAAGGTGAGTTATTCATAATCTATTCTTCCTTTTCTTCCCCCAATGGAATTGGCCTTTAGGGTGAGACATAAGATCGAATTACGATGGTTTTGATCCATGAGTGGATTCCAATCCCATGAATGATTGGTACGTAGTACAACTTCGAGTGCTCCAACCTACCATGTAGATATGATATATTGGTCCTAAATAAAAATGGTTGATGTGTATATCTGCAAATTATGTGATTTTCTTTCTTTTTAATAGCCATGATTACTTTAAAATGGAAAATAACGCATTTAGTAAGAGCCCGTTCTTTAGAACGAAAGAGGAGACGAGTTCCATACGTTCGCACTTCTTAACCTAAACCCCGAACTCTATCTCATGGTATGAAAGACCAATTTTCAAAAAAGCCTTATACATAAGAAGTCATTATCGTTTTAAATGATATTTCTTGAAATTGTTTTGAAAATGATTTATTAAATAAATGTGTCCCTATTTAGATATTAATAGGGTGGCGACTTTAAAGTTTTCTAAAACTCATAGTCCAATGATAGACTTTTGTGGGATTCGGACCGTTAATTAAGACAATAAAAAATCGGGTACCAAACCTGCAAGCCCAAAACAAAGAAAAACTACCAAAGTCAAAATTAGTCTTCATCATCAAGAGAACAAAATAGAGCAGTAGTAGAGTAGATAGCAGAGAATAGCAACAACAGTAACACCTCAGAGTCAACCAAAGTCATACTACTCTTTATCCCCATCCTCATCCTCATCCTCATCCTCATCCTCATCATCATCATCATCATCAACCTGCCATTTTGAATTAGAATGTACTATTAATAATAAGGAAATATTTATATAAATTAAAAAAATAATTAACTTATGATGAGTATAAATAACAGATTACCTCATTTACATCAAATGCGGACATATCATAAGCCAAGATTTCCATAAAATCTCCCATGTACCCTTTCATAACTTCCATTTACTTTTTTAGGCCTTTGATCTTTCTGTTTAGTATTTTATTCTTCACATTAGCTTCCGTTGCCTCTTTTTTAGCCTCGTTTGCTTCATTCTTGCCCTCATTAGCTTCATTCTTGGCCTCATTAGCTTCTTTTCGTAAATTTTCTCCTTCACTAAATGATCCATATAGTGATGTAAGAGAGGGACTTACTCTCCTTACCACGATCACGACCGCGTTTACCAATGGCTTTAACTTTTACATAAATTTCTTCATCTGTCATATGTACTTCTCCAGCTTCACGTTGCACAAAAAGCTCTTTCATTTTTTACTATTGAAAAAAAACCTTAAGCATTACATGAAAGGTAAGAAACACATAATCACTATATAATTATCAATAAAGGTCATATTGGTGTTGCAAAATGAATTTTAATACATGAATAATTTTAATATCCCTTTGTTTCTATAGAAATTTTGACAACACTTCCTCTATAATACGACTTATATCCAGATTCAATGCATCCATTTTGACCTATTTTTCACATATTAAACCAAAGATTTTTTTTCACTCTCACCATAACAGCACACCACATAATATATATTATCATGATTTTATTATTAACCAATAATTTTAAAAGCACAACACAATAAGAGAATAACAACTTATGCATACTGTGAAGCTTAAGCTAGAGACAAAATTGTAAATGAAGTTCAACTTTGGAAAACTACAACAAAAAAATTAGGCTTTTTGGTCAGTTATCACAACATGAAAATCAAGTCATCATATCAAGTTTTTCAACTATATCAATAATTCACACATAGTTTACAAAGCATTATTTCTTACCATAGTTTCTTTTGCCACTTCAGTAACCAGTGTTTTATCATTTTTTGTATGAGTTTCCTCATACATATTTAGTATAGTTGGCATTACTTTGTCACGTTTGAACAAGTATTATAAAGGGAAAAGAAATTAGAATTTGGAAGTTTTATTTTTATCAATCAAAAAAACTTAGTAATCAAAGAGTATTACCATATCTTCAACTTTTTGAGCAAAACTCTTTGTACCAGTAGTATGTCCAGCATCTTGGCAAGATCGATTATTGATATTTTTTGTACTCTTATCCTAAATTATGTAGAATTTTAAGAAAAGAATGAGATGTAGAAAGTTCGCAGAATGATATTGGAAGAAAACTTAATATTATATATAGTAGATAGCATATAGTATTATATGTAAGCTATTCAATTACCTTGAACTCATCTGATCCAAAGTACTTGATAAGCAATTCCCAGTCTTGTTTGTCAATATTTGGTGCCATATTAGCTTCTTTGGGCTTCTCCTCATCTTTACTTTCAGTATCAAAGTAATCAGATTTCAATCTTGCACGATAATTCCTGAATTTTTTATTCAAAGACCCCATGAAAAAATTTCCTTTCTTTTTTTGTCTTTTCATGTTCCACTTCATCTTCATCATCCTCAAGTCCAATATCAACTTTTTCCTTGCAAATAGAAGTTCAACTATTAGTAAAATCAAAATATGACAAGAAAAATATATTCAAATTATTTATAACTGAACAAGAAAAACTTTTACCAAAATAAGATTCCACATCTCCTCCTTATTCTCTTCTGGAATTTCTGAAAATACTTTCAATTCATAAAGTGGAGCATTAAGGGATTTCTGACAAGGGCACCACAATAACTTGCTAGATAAGCTCTATTTAAACCGATAGGTTGTCCCTTTATGTTAAAATCCACTTTTTTTCTCACCGCGTCTCATTTTTGCCATTTGGAGATTTCATGTAGGACCTCTAGGAGTTTTGGTCTTGTAAGTTCTCTTCTTCTTGTTTGCTGTAACACATAACTCATTACATACTGCAAATCAAGAATAAATATTAAATTAGGGAGTATAAAATAAGTCATACCAGAATTATTATCTCCCTCCTCCTTGTCAACAAGTGGCTCCTCATCAAATTTGAAATGATAGTATTTTCTTGATCTTCTAAATCATAGATTCTTGTCTCGGCTGGATTTTATTCGCCTTCTTGATCTTGTACACCATTATCATCATTGTTCTCACAAAGTTGCCCCTTGTCATGCTCTAAATGAAACATATTTTCATGTTAAGTAGCACAATATGCAAATTTAATACACGTTAAGAAATAAATGTATGTACAACCAAGAATGAGGTGTATGGGATAATGCAAGCCTGTTGTTATAATAGATGGTTTTGCACAAGAACAACTAACATCCAGATATATAGTAGAAAGATAGAAGATAAGTGAAAGATAGAGATCTATTGTATTGATAAAAGATAGAGATATATTGTATTGATGAAAGATAGAAGATGATTATAAAGAATTATTAACAAAGAACAATATAACCCTTATTTACCAAAAAAAAAGGATAACATATACCTCCATGAAAATGACCATTCTTTTCACCATCCTTTAACACCTTTTGTCGTTGAAGTTCTAGCAAAAGTCAATTATAGATGGTAAATTCCTAATAAATATTTACTTTAATCAATGTATGAAATAACATGTAATCTCCAATGAGTATATGAGGTGAACCTTTTTGGAAAGCTGTGAGGGCTGCTTTAATTGTTTGCGCTTCTTTTGTTCCATGTGTTGCTTGCTTTTCCTTGTTCGATCTTGGTCTTAATAACTTGGCAACCGACATCAGTTCAATAAATTTGTTTCTTTTTCCTCCTCCGTTAATCTCATTGCTTTTGACCTGTATCATATGCAAGATAGCATGACCGAAAAGGTAGCTTGAGTAACTTATTTTCAACTAAATTAAAATACAGAGGGTACATATTCTTAGTATAAACAAAGAATCCCCTTTGTGTTAAGCATTCTGGTGTTCTATTTGAAGCACTTTCATTTACTTTGTATATTCCTGCTATTGTGGAATGTCATTTGTAACAATTTTATGGTTGTAAAGTGCTCAAGTGATAAGCGTCGCAGTTGTAACAATTAGACGTTCTTTAATTGTGAAGAACAAATACCTAAATTTGTGCTCTTTCCTCCCTAATACCCATGTTCGTGAGTTTTCGTCTCTCAATTTTCACTCAAATTCACTAAATTTTCATCTCTACATTTTTCTACAATGATAAGGCCAACTGGAGTTGAACAAGTGGTTGTAAAATACATGTAATGGGCTCTCTAATTCTGCAATCAGTATTTAAGTATTCAAGTGTATGTAGCCTTCTTCTGATGCCTTTTCTTCTTACAGCCATTCATAATATGGAGTAAACTTAAAGCACTTGTTAGATGAAATATGTCTCCTGTGCTAGCTATTAAATGTGCCATTTTATTAAGGATGATCCATGAAATCATGCCACGTGTTCTCGAACACTAAGAATAGCAACCCAATATATATATCCCATTAAAGTAGGTCTCAAAAATGTTTGGTGTACATAGCCTATTCTCTTACTAATCAAAATATACAAAGAGGTTTTGGAGCAGTATCAAAATACCAGATGACCCGCCAGTATACTTAAAGAAAACCTTCTTGTTTAGGGATCTCGAGCTGAGGTTTTGGAGCAAGAAATCTTGAAATAGCGGAACGACTTGCTTAAGGTTGATTAGAATGAAAAATGGTCCTCCATGAGATTTGGTTTAGTTACTCAAACTAAAATTATGACCAGCCTTTTATAGTTAGATATGCCTACGTAGGTTTTGGTGATAGTATCACATATTTATCTCACTATGATGTGTCACCTTTACTTTGAGGAGTTCAGGTGCTTCCAGGATCATGTTAGTGCTATATTTTGAACTTAAGATTCTGTAGAGCATCATCATGTGACTTGGAAAGTACTTACGCAACAATTTCTTTGTCTTTCTAGATTAGATGTATTGGGCATCATAGCCAAAATATTTGTGTATCTCCAACTCTAAAAGGAATTTAACAGATGATGTATTGTATAGAATGAAGATCAGACGCTTTGGAAGCTCGGCACGTTGCCTCCCAGACTAATTACATCTTATGGTCCTTGAAGCGAGAATTATGCGAGATTATATCTCGAAGGTCTGGATGGAGGTTACTTGCACCAGAAGGGGCATTCTTCATTTTTTGGGAGCTGCATATCCTTCTCCGTTCCCACATTGTTTATCCTTTAATCTAATTTACTCAAACATGTACTCCATTGTTCTGTATCATTTGTGAAGTTTGAGAGCTATATTGTGTCATCAAAAGTTAGGAAAGAAGTCTTATTTTGTGCTATGTGATAGTTGGTCTATGATTTAGGACAAAATAGGATCTGCTGTATTCTTTGAACATTGCACAATAGATTTGTAGATCTTCTTATCAATGTCTCAGCATGATATTTTTTCCTATATTTCTGAACTTGTTTGGACAAGTCTTTGATCATCACCTAGTTTTTTTTGGGCGTACGTGGATTGAAAGTTAAGTTAGTTTGACTTTGCGAAGCAAACACGCAAGAGGTTTTGCATATATATATATATATACATATATATATATATATACATATATATATATATATACATATATATATATATATAATATATATATATATTTGTACGGTCAACATCACTTAACTGCATCAGTTAACGATATTAAAGCATACCCAAATTTATTTATTGATCCGTTTTGAGCTGAGCAGATAAGTTACCTACAACAACTGATCCGATTTTCAGCTTGAACCAGATCTGTTAACTATTATCTGATTCGGTTTAAAACCGGATTAGTTATCTTTTCTCAACTGCTCCGCCCCCACCCGTCCCGATTCATTGCCGAATCAGTTAAGCTCATTTTGACCAGATCAAAGGAGTGATTTTAAAACTCCAAATAGTTTTAGAATCGGTAACTAGGGAAATGCCTGTTAGGCGACACTAAAGACAATTTGTAGGCAACCCACAAAGGTGCTTTTGTAGTAGTGAATGAGCTTTTAGAGGCCGCATCAATTTCAACAATGCTTAAAAGAACATTTAGAGGGAATCATAATTCAATTGATGCTATAGAAAACATTTAGGAGCGATATGATTTTCATTAATTCTTAAAGTTACTTTTAGGGGCAACTTAGATTTTACTATTGTTAAAATGATGTTTAGAGGCAACCATTAGTTTAAAATGATGTTTTAGAGGCAGCCTGAATTTCACTGATGTGAGAAAAAAGGTTTTAGAGGCAACCATTATTTCATTAATGTTAAAGCTACTTTTAGGGACAGCATAAATTTCCCTGATGCTAAAAAAACAGTTTTAGAGGCAACCATTATTTCATTAATGCTAAAACTACTTTTAGGGGCAGCATAAATTTTCCTGATGCTAAAAAAAAGTTTTAGAGGCAACCATTATTTCATTAATGCTGAAAACTACTTTTAGAGGCAACAAAAATTTTCCTAACGCTAAAATAATAGTTTTAGAGGCAACCATTATTTCATTGATGCTAAAAAGTACTTTTAGGAGCAACCTAAAATTTACTGATGCTAAAAACAACTTTTGGAGACAACCAAAATTAACTAATGCTAAAGCACTTTTAGAGGCTACAAAAAATTGGTTGAGTCAAGGTGTTGCCTCTATAGGCGAATTTTCTTGTAGTGTACCCTCACCCCTGAACTCAATCTATGGTTCATTGATCATTCACGGAGTCATGACGGGGAAATCTACATTGGATAAGTCCCTAAGTTGTCTCTATGGTTTTCGAATATTTTAGGTTTATGAGTCTTCCTTCAAAGACTTTATTCGCCTTCTTGATCTTGTACACCATTATCATCATTGTTCTCACAAAGTTGCCCCTTGTCATGCTCTAAATAAAACATATTTTCATGTTAACATAATATGCAAATTTAATACACGTTAAGAAATAAATGTATGTACTACCAAGAATGAGGTGTATGGGATAATGCAAGCCTGTTGTTATAATAGATGTTTCTGCACAAGAACAACTAACATCCAGATATATAGTAGAAACATAGAAGATAAGTGAAAGATAGAGATCTATTGTATTGATGAAATAGAGATATATTTGATTGATGAAAGATAGAAAATGATTATAAAGAATTATTAACGAATAACAATATAACCCTTATTTACCAAAAAAAAAAAAGGATAACATATACCTCCATGAAAATGACCGTTCTTTTCACCATCCTTTAACACCTTTTGTCGTTGGAGTTCTAGCAAAAGTCAATTATAGATGGTAAATTCCTAATAAATATTTACTTTAATCAATGTATGAAATAACATGTAATCTCCAATGAGTATATGAGGTGAACCTTTTGGAAAGCTGCGAGGGCTGCTTTAATTGTTTGCGCTTCTTTTGTTCCATGTCTTGCTTGCTTTTCCTTGTTCGATCTTGGTCTTAATAACTTGGCAACCGACATCAGTTCAATAAATTTGTTTTTTTTTCCTCCTCCGTTAATCTCATTCCTTTTGACCTGTATCATATGCAAGATAGCATGACCGAAAAGGTAGCTTGAATAACTTATTTTCAACTAAATTAAAATACAGAGGGTACCTATTCTTAGTATAAACAAAGAATCCCCTTTGTGTTAAGTTGTCCTATTTGAAGCACTTTCATTTACTTTGTATATTCCTGCTATTGTGGAATGTCATTTGTAACAATTTTATGGTTGTAAAGTGCTCAAGTGATAAGCGTCGCAGTTGTAACAATTAGACGTTCTTTAATTGTGAAGAACAAATACCTAAATTTGTGCTCTTTCCTCCTAATACCCATGTTCGTGAGTTTTCGTCTCTCAATTTTCACTCAAATTCACTAAATTTTCATCTCTACATTTTTCTACAATGATAAGGCCAACTGGAGTTGAACAAGTGGCTGTAAAATACATGTAATGGGCTCTCTAATTCTGCAATCAGTATTTAAGTATTCAAGTGTATGTAGCCTTCTTCTGATGCCTTTTCTTCTTACAGCCATTCATTATATGGAGTAAACTTAAAGCACTTGTTAGATGAAATATATCTCCTGTGCTAGCTATTAAATGTGCCATTTTATTAAGGATGATCCATGAAATCATGCCACGTGTTCTCGAACACTAAGAATAGCAACCCAATATATATATCCCATTAAAGTAGGTCTCGAAAATGTTTGGTGTACATAGCCTAATCTCTTACTAATCAAAATATACAATGAGGTTTTGGAGCAGTATCAAAATACCAGATGACCTGCCAGTATACTTAAAGAAAACCTTCTTGTTTAGGGATCTCGAGCTGAGGTTTTGGAGCAAGAAATCTTGAAATTGCGGAACGACTTGCTTAAGGTTGATTAGAATGAAAAATGGTCCTCCATGAGATTTGGTTTAGTTACTCAAACTAAAATTATGACCAGCCTTTTATAGTTAGATATGCCTACATAGGTTTTGGTGATAGTATCACATATTTATCTCACTATGATGTGTCACCTTTACTTTGAGGAGTTCAGGTGCTTCCAGGATCATGTTAGTGCTATATTTTGAACTTAAGATTCTGTAGAGCATCATCATGTGACTTGGAAAATACTTAAGCAACAATTTCTTTGTCTTTCTAGATTAGATGTGTTGGGCATCATAGCCAAAATATTTGTGTATCTCCAACTCTGAAAGGAATTTAACACATGATGTATTGTATAGAATGAAGATCAGACGCTTTGGAAGCTCGGCACGTTGCCTCCCAGACTAATTACATCTTATGGTCCTTGAAGCGAGAATTATGCGAGGTTATATCTCGAAGGTCTGGATGGAGGTTACTTGCACCAGAAGGGGCATTCTTCATTTTTTGGGAGCTGCATATCCTTCTCCGTTCCCACATTGTTTATCCTTTAATCTAATTTACTCAAACATGTACTCCATTGTTCTGTATCATTTGTGAAGTTTGAGAGCTATATTGTGTCATCAAATCAGTTAGGAAAGAAGTCTTATTTTGTGCTATGTGATAGTTGGTCTATGATTTAGGACAAAATCGGATCTGCTGTATTCTTTGAACATTGCACAATAGATTTGTAGATCTTCTTGTCAATGTCTCACAATGATATTTTTTCCTATATTTCTGAACTTGTTTGGACAAGTCTTTGATCATCACCTAGTTTTTTTTGGGCGTACGTGGATTGAAAGTTAAGTTAGTTTGACTTTACAGCAAACACGCAATAGGTTTTGCATACGATATATATATATATATACATATATATATATATATACATATATATATACATATATATACATATACATATATATACATATACATATACATATATATATATATATACATATACATATACATATATATATATATTTGTACGGTCAACATCACCTAAATGCATCAGTTAACAATATTAAAGCATGCCCAAATTTATTTATTGATCCGTTTTGAGCTGAAAATCAGATAAGTTACCTACAACAACTGATCTGATTTTCAGCTTGAACCAGATCTGTTAACTATTATCTGATTCGGTTTAAAACCGGATTAGTTATCTTTTCTCAACTGCTCCGCCCCCACCCGTCCCGATTCGTTTCCGAATCAGTTAAGCTCATTTTGACTAGATGAAAGGAGTGATTTTAAAACACCAAATACTTTTAGAATCGGTAACTAGGAAAATGCCTATTAGGCGACACTAAAGACAATTTGGAGGCAACCCACAAAGGTGCTTTTGTGGTAGTGGATGAGCTTTTAGAGGCCGCATCAATTTCAACAATGCTTAAAAGAACATTTAGAGGGAATCATAATTCAATTGATGCTACAGAAAACATTTAGGAGCGATATGATTATCATAAATTCTTAAAGTTACTTTTAGGGGCAACCTAGATTTTACTATTGTTAAAATGATGTTTAGAGGCAACCATTAGTTTAAAATGATGTTTTAGAGGCAACCTGAATTTCACTGATGTGAGAAAAAAGGTTTTAGGGGCAACCATTATTTCATTAATGTTAAAGCTACTTTTAGGGACAGCATAAATTTCCCTGATGCTAAAAAAATAGTTTTAGAGGCAACCATTATTTCATTAATGCTAAAACTACTTTTAGGAGCAGCATAAGTTTTCCTGATGCTAAAAAAAAAAAGTTTTCGAGGCAACCATTATTTCATTAATGCTGAAAACTACTTTTAGAGGCACAAAAATTTTCCTAACGCTAAAATAATAGTTTTAGAGGCAACCATTATTTCATTGATGCTAAAAAGTACTTTTAGGAGCAACCTAAAATTTACTGATGCTAAAAACAACTTTTGGAGACAACCAAAATTAACTAATGCTAAAGCACTTTTAGAGGCCACAAAAAATTGGTTGAGTCAAGGTGTTGCCTCTATAGGCGAATTTACCCTCACCCCTGAACTCAATCTATGGTTCATTGACCATTCACGGAGTCATGACGGGGAAATCTACATTGGATAAGTCACTAAGTTGTCTCTATGGTTTTCGAATATCCAATTAGGTTTATGAGTCTTCCTTCAAAGACTTGTTCGCGACTTCAAAAACGTTTTCAATAAAACCTCTACAATGAGGTAGTCAAATACGCGCTCATCCCACGTAGGCAATAAAAACACGCGTACAATTCCAAGCTCTGAATCCCTCATTAATAAATGCATCTCCTCTAGGTGTGTTATTTTTTTTGGGTATAATGTAAGATAATATTACCAAAAAACAAGCAAAGGTTCACCTCATATACAACCAAAAGCACTTAGCAAGACAAACCCCTGCTAATGCAAAACAAACTCACCTATTACAAGTTTCAACCAAGTTATCAAACCAAGAGACTTCTTCCCTCGACCATTTGTCATTTATACAACTTCAAATTTTACAGTAAACAACCTTTTGAATTTCTTCAACCACCTTCTCAGAGCATTGAACAAAATTATGCCACAGGGAACGATTTCTTGCCTTCCAAATGAAATATATCACACCAGCAAGAGCTGCATAAGCAACCTTCTGCGTCTTTTTCTTCTTAAATTTTCTACCCCACTTTTTCCATGCATTATAGATATTCTCATCATCACTCACATTAATCTTTAGCCAGATCATAATAGCATAGCAGATTTTTTTCTACTATAGCAGCATCAGAAGAAAAGGTGCAGGCAGTCATCTTGTCCTTGCTCACAGAACAGGCATTGAGTGTCTTGGCATATACCAGCATCAGCAAGTTTTCTTCTTGTCCTTAGCTTCCCAAGCATGACTAACCAAGCAATAAAAGAGTGCTTAAGGATATTCCCTGAGCTCCACACCCAACAGTGCCAGCCTACCTTCTCATATTGACCTTTCAGCCACATATAACCTTCCCTAGCAGAATATTCCTTGGTGCCATCTCTCTAGTTGTTATTTAGATCATAAGCATCCTAAACAGCTATATCACCTTACATACACTCTTCCAAATCCAACTAGCACTACTTGGGGCTTGATATGCCCACCAGTCTCTATCTTGGATATATACATTATGCACCCACTTAATCCACAATAAATCTTCTTTTTGTGAAATTTACCACACATACTTTCCCATGGCAGAGATGTTCCATGTATTGCAGTCTCTTACTCCTAACCCATCATTCATCTTAGGCATACATACCTTACTCCAGGCTACAGGAGGAGGTTTGATTAAGAACATTTTACCCTCCCAAAGGTAGGCTCTGCATATGCAATTCTTTGCATCAAACCTTTGGGGATTATGAACACCTGAGCCCAATATGTATGCAAGCTCAGGAGCACATAATTCACTAAGACCACTCTTGCAGCATAGGATAAATTCCTAGAGCTCCAACACATTATCCTTTTCAGTATTTTGTCTACAATTACATCACAATCATCCCTAGATCATCTCTTAGATGTGATTGGGACACCCATGTACCTGAATGGAAATGATCCTCTTTGAAATCCTGTAACTTGCAAGATTATCTCCTGTATCTGCAAGTCTACATTACCAAAATATACTGCAGATTTTTCAGGACTCACAGCAAAGCCTGAAGCTACAGTAAAAGCTTGGAAAGCATTTCTCATGAGTAAGGTGGATTGAACATCCCTTTTACAGAATATCATCTGCAAATGTAAGGTGAGACAAACGCATAGAAGCACACCTATAGTGAAATGAAAACCCTCTCTTTGTGCTCATTTTCTTCAAGATTCTTGTAAAATATTCCATGGCAATAACAAACAACAAGGGGGATATAGGATCCCCTTGCCTTAACCCTCTCTTTCCCTTGAAAAAACCACATAAACTACCATTTATACTCAGGGATAAACTGGGAGTTATCACACACACCATGATCCATTTAATGAACTGATGAGGGAAGTTCATTTTGATCAGCAGCTCAAGAAGAAACTCCCAGCAAACTGAATCATAGGCTTTCCTAAGATCCACTTTAATGGTACATCTTGCTGGCTGGGATTTCCTCTTATAATGCTCTAACATATCTTGGTACATAAATATGTTATGCATTATAACTCTATTCTTCCAGGTGTGTTTTCTTCCTTGAATGAATAGCAAGGAAAACAAAAAATTCGTCCTTTTCCACACTATATTCAAGCAATGATTTATATTTCTTAAACCAATTTTTGTTAAATCGACGATCTTTTAACCCAAACGGTCTGTAAAAGAACTCATGCTTTTTAGGCTGGCAAAGTTTTCTTGTGATATAAACCCTCCGAATGTTATCTCTGTCATCTAGATGGAAATCAAGAATTTTTTTTTCTTTACCCTAGATCTTGAGGAAGATTGGTAGCATATACTTCAGTCAATAATCTTTGTTGTTCATTCGGGGCTTGAGTCTCAGGATTTTAATTAACTCCAACTTCTGGTTCACCTCTTTGATTTTGTGGATTATTATTAGTTTCTTGAATGGATGGGTTTTTAATTGACGAAGAAAATTTGTTTAAGATCGATCAAAATTTGGCGTAGAGGGATCTGCAACTTCTGTGTTTATTTCTTTTTAAAAAAATCTAGCAATATTTCTTTGGTTTCTTCTCTTCATTCTGAAATTTATTTTGTAACTCTAATCAGATCATAGTTAATCAACCACTTCTAACAACAACAAGACAATAATATAAAATCATTATCATACAATTAAATCAATATTGTTTATATGTATTTATTGATGATTCTAATTTGAAATTCCAATAAATTATATATTATTTAGTTTTGTAACAAATTGAATATTTAATTCATATTTTATAAATTACCATTAATTGGACAAATTGATAATCAGCTAAACAAATAAACAATCCATTTTCACTAAACTTCAATCTAAGAAGCAATTAAGCAAATAAGGAATTTGAAACAAAGACAGAGTGAAAATTCTAATACACAATTGGAAAAACAAAATAGGAGATTTCAAGAAAGAAACAGAGTATTCTATACTTGCCTGACGTAGTGACGTTGTCAAGTTGATGGACTACATGACTTGTCGAATGATGTTGTCACGCTGATATCCTGTGGGATGCGGCGCAATTTCCTTTTCACCAAATCGTCAGTCATTTTTTCTGTTTTCAAGATTGCAGCAGGTTCAAAAAGTTCTTTTTTAGGTTTTATAATGTCTTGGGAACTGGAACTTGTTTGGAATTTGAGAAGTATTAGTAGTACACGGAGATGCGGAGAGCTGCGACACGCGAGTTAAACCACACGGTTTTTTTTTATTATTTTACTTTTTTTTATAAATATTAATAATTTTTAACCAATAAGGGAAACGTGCCACCCAGGACGCCATGTGGGTCTGCCCGTGATATGAAAAGAAAAGAGAGAGAAAGGGATCCATTTGTTATGCATGCAAGGTACTATCACTCTCTCAAATTGTTGCAAAGGCTTCCGATGACACGGCTAAACCCATTTTTATTAAAAGAAAAATGTTAAGAAGATTCAAATCATACCGATGTTTTTTTTTTTTGTTGATAAGCAAGATCAGAATATTATTGCATCAAAACACCAGAAACAATGAGCTCAGCAAGGGACAGAACCCCAAGACCAAGAGCAGAACAACCAGGCTACACAGAGCCAAAAAACACCTATGAGAGAAATAACTCTCTGAACCATCTAATATCAGCAGCTCTAGTATTATGGGAAATAATATTATGAACTCTATTATATACATCATGCTTAATTCTATTTACAGTATTCTCTATTCTTCTAATTTGTGCATTCCATAGAACATTATTTCATTCCAACCATATATGGTAAACTATACAAAGCAAAATTGTGAAGTGAATGTCCCGTCTGAATTTGTTCATTTTCCTCCTGCTGATCCACTTTATCATCTCAGGCAAAGTAAGGCCTTGTCTATTAATGCCTAGCCATGTGTTAATAGCTCTCAAGCATTGAGCACTATAGTGACATTCAAAAAACAAGTGATGATGAGTTTCACTTACAGTATCACAAATTAAGCATCTGTCATCTTGAATGATATGCATCTGTATAAGTCTGTCCTCAGTATTCAATCTTCGCAGCATTGCCAACCAAGCAATAAATCTATGCTTTGGCTGACTTAGCCTACACCATATTGCTCTTGGCCAGTATAAGGTATCTTGACGAACCTCCATCATCTTGTAAATCTGCTGGATGGAATACTTTGACATACTACAAAGCTGGTTTTCAGAAACCCTCATCTTCATTTTTTCTTTTACTTGGCATATACTCCTCTAGTACCAACTGTCACTTTTTTTGGGAATATACTCCCACCAACTCTAACCCCCAAGATAGACAGTGTGAATCCATTTGAGCCAAAGATTTTTCGTCCTAGCAGCTATCATCCATACATGCTTCCCCAGGGCAGCTATGTTCCAATTGTAAAGGTTCAACAGACCCAACCCACCTTCATTCTTAGGTTTACAGACATTTTGCCATGCCATCTTCCCATGACTATTTGAATCAGCAACACCTTTCCAAAGAAAGTTCCTACAAATCTTATTGATTTGAGTATAAAGACTTTTAGGAAGGGACATAATCTGAGACCAATACATTTGAATAGAAATCAACACAGAGTTAATCAAGGTAACCCTCCCAGCAAAAGACATATGCCTTGAACTCCACACTTTTATCCTAGCACATATCTTCTCAAGAATATTTTCACATTCAGCAATGGAAATTTTCTTGGAACAAATTGGAATGCCCAGGTACCTAAAAGGAAAGCTCCCTTTAACAAAACCAGTCATGTCAAGAATTTTGTTAACCTCCTCATTAGACATCCCTGTGCAATAAACATGAGTTTTTTCAGGGCTTGCTTTCAATCCAGTTGTGTTAGAGAACAGCTGGAAACCTTGCATTAGTAAAGAAACAGATCTAAAATCCCCTTTGCAGCAGAGGATAATGTCGTTTGCAAAACACATATGGTTCAGTTTCAAAGCTCTACACCTTGGATGAAAATTGAAACCATCTTTATCCCCCACCATCTTCAGAACCCTGGAAAGGTACTCAACACACAGCACAAAGAGCAAAGCTGAGAGAGGATCACCCTGTCTCAAACCTCTCTTTCCCTTAAAAAAACCATGCAGAGTGCCATTAATGGAAAAAAGAAAACCTAGGAGATCTCACACAAACCATTACCAGCTTAATGAAGTGTTCAGGAAACTGCAGAGCTGTGAGCATTTCCTCCACAAAATCCCATTCTACTGTGTCATATGCTTTTTCCAGATCAAGTTTAATAATACACCCAGGTTTGCTCATCTTCCTCTCATAACCTTTTACCAGGTCTTGACAAACCATTATATTGTGTGCAATGAATCTGCTGTGCACAAACGCACCTTGATTCTGTGCAATAATTTCTGGTAAAACATCTCTGAGTCTAGTGCATAAGACCTTTGAGATACACTTATACAGAACATTCCAACAAGAAATTGGCCGGAATTCTTTAACACTTTCAGGGCACTTCCCTTTAGGGATAAGGGTAATGCTAGTTGCATTGATTTCTTTTAGTAAATTTCCAGTATTCAGAAAATCAAGAATGGCAGTGCTCACATCAATGCCAATATCATCCCAGGCTTCTTTATAGAAAGCACTCCCAAAACCATCAGGGGCTGGGGCCTTACATTCATCAATATCCCACATTGCAGACTTCGCCTCTTCCCTTGTGAAAGCAGCATTCAACAGATTTTTCAAAGAATTATTCAGCACAGGACCTTCATTAACCATCTTTGTCTTCACCTGAGTTCTGGAGGTAGCATGAGAACCAAGCAGCCATTTATAGTAAGCTAAGAATACATCAGGAACCTGAGAGGGATTTTCACTCCAACAACCATTCATATCCTTGATAGAAAATATTGTGTTCTGCACTTTCTTCTTCTAATGGATCTATGGATCATTGCAGAGTTATCATCACCATCCTTTGCCCATGCCATCTTAGCCTTATGTAAAAGAAAATTCAAGTAATCTTTATGCACCTTAATATATCTCTCCAGTGCCAATCTTTCCTGCTCCGCAATATGAATATCATAAGGATGTAGATGAAGTTTAGATTGCCATTTATAAAGATCCTGACTTTCCTGAGAATCCTGCACCTCAATTTCATTATACCCTACTTTATTCAGCTCCTTAAGCCCATATTTCACCTTTTTCAACCTTAGCACAACATTATACATCAAGGTACCTTGAATAGGCACCTGCCAAGCTTGAGAAACAATGTGCCTGTATTGAGGAGCACTCTACCACATTTTAAAGTATTTAAAGGGCTTCCTTGCCACAGCAACATCAGGGTATGCAGACACAATACCAGGTAATGATCAAAATAACCTTCATTCTTGAAACAAACTTCAGTTGTTGAATATTTTTACAGCCACCAATCATTGACCAACACTTTATCCAACCTAGAAAACACTCTACTCTGGCCCTGTTGCTTATTGTTCCAAGTGAAAAAAATTCTACAAACTTTAGCATCCACCAAATCACACCTTTTGACACAATCCTGGAAATCCTGCATCTCTTTGAATCTAACACTACTCCCAATCCTTTCATCAGTGTCAAGAATACAGTTAAAATCCCCCCATGAGAATCCATGGAATATTAATTGACCTAGCCAAAGCAATCAAATCAGTCCATAATACCTCCCTCTCACCAGCTGTATTATGAGCATATAAGAAAGAACATTCAAATTCATCCCCATGCTTAGAAATGATTTTACAATGCATCAACTGACTAGAGCAAAAGTAAGGGCTCACTGTACACTCTAAAGGATTCCAAGCCATGACAATCCTACCACCAGGGTGCATCATACTATTTGAGGTAAAAGCCCACCCACTAAACATCTTTAAGTACAAGGCTCCAAGATTTTGAGCCTTGACTTTTGTTTCAAGGAGACAAACTAAGCTGCACTTATTTTGATGCAAAAATAAATTTACATCACGTTGCTTGTCAGCCCTATTAATCCCCCTGACATTTCAAAAGAGGATTTTATCCATGAATGTCAGGAGGTTTTCCACCCCCTGCATCCATTTCCACAATTTCACCACCCTCCACATCTACATCATTATGCTCTTCTTCATTATTCTGAATGGCATCCTGGTCCAGGATATGAAAAGTGTTACCAATCACCACAGAAGCCACTGGTGAAGTTCTCACTTGCACAGGTCTAGAAACTGGAACAAAGGTATCCTTGACAGCATTCTGTTTAACAACATTACCCCCCCCACAGCAGGCCTTTTTTCAACCCATGTCTTCTTTCCTTTTATCCTCTTGCAATCTTGAGAACTATGCCCCAATAATTTGCATTGATCACATACAATAGGTTTCCATTCATACCCAATCTTAACAACCCTCAATACTCCATTTTCATCATGAAACTTCAATTCATCAGGAAGGGATTGCTTCAAAAGAATTTCAACTTGCACTCTAGCAAATAGCAATTTATCTCTATTAAGAGTGGCTTTATCGGCTTGGATAAACGCCCCCATAGAACCCACTATCTTACGCAAGCATTTCTCACCCCAGAATTTCAAGTCTAAGTTCTTCAGTTGCACCCATATTGGAACCAAACTGATTTCATCCTTGAAATTCACAATATCTTTGTGTCATGGCTTATAGATTACAGGTTTTTTATCAAAAGTGGGCCGATAATCTGATAACACCCTATCACGATTTTCCATAGAGAAAAATCTAACAATGAATACGCCATGATCTATACTAGCCACTTTATCCACTCCCCAATCTTTCCAAATCCTACGAAAGAACCCCTCAATAACAGATAAGGGAGGGTTTGCACCTAACACAGAGCATACAACAGCTGAATTCCAATAATCAACCTCTTCTTGAATATCCTCTAATTCAATTCTAACAATATTATCATTCAAAGCATGATCAGATTGCAAAATTGGAATTGGAGATACCTGATTTTGATTCGAATTCCCCGATTTCATCACCGACAACCAAGACGAAAAAGTCCAATGATCCTCCGATTGAGCTTTCAATGCAGCAATTGAAGCTTTTGGAGAGAGAATTTCTCCTTCCTCACTTCCTTCTGTATCAGATTCAACCTCCATTTCCTGAATTCCAAGAATTGCATCCATGGATTTCGTTTTCTTCGCCTGAAAATCAGACGTAGGGCCATTACAAATATTTTCTGTAACAGATGATCGCAGTTTCATAGGAGTTTTACGAGCTTTCGACTTTCTTGCCATGGTGTCAGGCACAGGATAAGGAAGAAATCTTATCTTGAGCCTAGAGAAAACCTAGGCGCGAAAAACTTTCTTATTTAATCATACCGATGTTGATTTTAACCATGACAACGATCGTGTATTTAACAAAAAGCAATGTAACAATTATTTCCAGACGAGATTCAGTGTGTATATCCGACAAATCACATGATTTTTCAAGCATAACAGCACTTTAATTTTTAGAGAAAACAATCGATAAAAGAAACAGGTTCTCAAATAGGTTCGGGTATACCCACGGCGAACCAGGTCAGACCCGAACAGGTCAGGATTCTGATTATCAGTGCCCCAGGTCATGATTGGTCAGGTTTTGTTCAACTGGGTCGAACACATTTGAATCATTGGATTCCCGGGTGCCGGACAGGTCTGAGCGTTTCATTTACAAGTCGATCCATTCCCGGGTATGATCGCCCGTTGACATTTTTTTTGCCGGGTTTGCGCAGGTCGTATTTAGGTTTCATGTACGGTTGAGTTAAGTCAAATGTACTCGAATTAAATTAGTAATGAACTTGGTTCGATCATTGTGAAACATCGGGTCCATGCGCTATTGAACGTCAATTCAACTTCGGGTAACTCCTGATCGGGCCATCTTGATTTTGTTATGGATTTTGTAAACGAAACATATTAATCAAAGTATTAAGATCGACATATATATACATATGTGTGTGTGCGATAAATATATAGATGACAATGAAAAACCAATAAAAACACTATATTTATTACCGTGATGTTTAGTGTATTCTCTTAGTCAACTCTTATTTCGAATAATCAACTGCATAAAACCACTCTAATGAGTAGAACAACTCTTCGCATGTTTTAATATTATGTATTATAACCAACGACAATAATAACGAGTAGACGATCAATTCCAAACTTTATATAAATGATTTATTATTATAAGCATTATGATTGATATATAAGTTTTAAATAGCTATGATGGTAATGAGAATAATAATACTAATAAACATAAAGTGACAATGATAATAGGTAATAATACAAATAATAACAGTAATAGTAACAATGCTAACAATAGCAATAATAATGCAAATAAGGATAGAATTACTAACAATAACAATACAAATACGAATAGTAATAGTAGCAACAATGCTAATAATACCAATAACAATAACAATAACAAACATAACGCGATATACATGTATTATGTTGTGACTATATATGATAAAGTATAAACAAACTATTTTATCAACATGTTTAATCATTTTAGTAGTACATTGCTATCAAAATAATTGTAAAACTACTCTAATACTCTATTGATTATAAATTAGTATAACGACTCTTGATATGTTATAATATTTAAACAAATGGCAATCATACATTCATATATATGTTTACAACAACGGTTCATATGAAGCCTAAGTGATTATAACGATGGTTCATATGTTGCACAATAATAATAATAATAATAAACATCATAACACACCCCCAAATCATTCTCTCCTATAAAAAGCTAAATAACTTATTAAAAAGTATAATCAATACGTTAACTGTTAACAAGTAACAACAATAAGTAAATAAGTTAACAAATACTTACTAGTTACTAGATGGTACCTTGTTAACAACCATATGGTAACTTAACACTTAGTCAGTTACTCTTAGTCAACTCGTGTGCGCGATAAATAGCTATGATGACAATGAGAATAATAATAATAAACATAAATTATAAGAAGTTACTATCAACTCAATGAAATTCATATAAGTTATATCGTTACACAATAAGTTCACTTAAATAGATATAATCTAACTATTACATAATTGGGTGATAGTCGTATACGTAACACTATAAGAAGTATAGCTTGATAAGCAAAAGTATACGTATACTATAACACATCAATATAATTATATTGTTATAGTATAATTCACGTAAATGACTATAATCAAAATATTCATTAAGCAAGTAATAGTTGTATAAGTAATCCAAGTATAGTTTCATAAGTAATGACCTTCGAGCAATATAGCTAGTATAACTATCTACTGGTTAGCATTAGTGCTCATTACATTATAAAGATTCAAGATAATTTTTTAAGTATATATTTATATGATTGGTTTTTTTGTTTTATGATATGAATCTTTATTATTCCCTAATTAATTTTTGATAAATGAGATTATGAGATAATTGACACGAGCATATATCGATTAAATGAAAATATTAATTACTACTATAAATAATTATGAATATTATTTGAAAATGGGGACATTGGGTATGAGATTTGGGGTTTAAGTTTTGGAGTATAGGGTTTAGTTGTTTGGGATAATAATTCATTAGTTTAGTAGGATTATTTGTTTTCTTAAGGCAAAATCCAATACCAACTAAGGGGAAAACCTAAACCGTTAGATCATTAAAATCAATGGCACATTAAAAAACAATACAAAGCACACGGATCATAAATATTAACCATTGGATAGAAACCATAAACCAAACTGAACCAGTAGATCGTCTCTCAGCCCATCTCCAGATAAAAGATCAAAACCCTATTTCCTTCCTCTCTCAGCCACCCAGCCCCAGTTCTCTAACCTTCATTTTTTTTCTCATCTCCCCACACCTACATTCTATCTCCTTCTCTCTGCATTCACCTGGTGTTATCTCTCTCCTCTCTAAACTTACCTTTGTTTTCTCTGTCCATCTCAGCCCTTGAATCTTCGTTTTTATGGTGAAATCGCAAACTTAAGTGAATAACCAAATCGGATCCAAAGCGAAGAAATCAGACCTAAGTTGATGTTTTTGTCGTGAAAATCTCAAGAATCGAGGTTTTTGAATATAATGTGTATGTCTTAGTTTTACATCTGGATTATAAGATAATTCTAGGTCTTACAGGTTTATGTAGATCTAGAATTTATAAGGTTTTTTGGTAATATTTTTTTATCTTTTATGTTTTAGATCTTGTTTTTAGGAGAACTCTGAATTTCTATTATTAATTTTACATCTTCTGTAATTTATTGTTATCATGTGTTTGTTCATCCTTGTAATACATCTAGAGACTAGATGGTTTCCTTCATCTCTTTCTTTGATTTCGTTTGTTTGTAAATTTTCCAGCCTCAATCTTTCTGGTTTTTGCATTGTGCATTCCAAGTTTGATATCAGTGGTATTATTATTGAAAAAAAATTGAAATTGTAATTCTCACTGCTCATCTATTCTTCATTTAGTTCATCCTATCCGATTATTCAATTGTTTGGAATTTCTAATATTTGGACTTTTTAAACTTTAAATTTGAAAGAAACGCATAAAAATATAAAGTGGTGAAATAGAAAAAAAAATTCCAATGTTAACAGATCGTTCAAGCCTGGATAGCTTTCTTTTCCAACCCTTCTTCCACTCAAAAATTTAGATACTTTAGAAAATTATTAAAATACTACGTATATACATATATGTTGTGACTTGTGAGTTGTAGCTTGTATGATATAAACATCAATAGATGTCAAATCAAAACAAGAGAGCAATGTACACAAATAATTCAAAAATAAATGAAAATAAAAATATAAACAAGTACATGATATTCAAAGTTTAACCCTTATATTAAACGTAATTTAATTTTTTATTTAATTAATTATTAAATGTAACCAATGTTATAAATTAACATATTTAAATGATTTTGTCGACATAAAAAAAAAATTGAATTTTAGTAATAATCTTGCCAGGTGCTGGTCAGGTCTGAGTAATCTCAGGTCAGGTTTCGGTGGGATTGACCCTCACAGGTCGAACCAGGTTCAAGTCAGGTCAGAATCAGGTCGACCCAGCAGTCAGTTCTGTTTCTAACACCACTAGACAGGACACTTCATAATTGAGTCACGTAACAGTATCTTCATTCTTCACTTCAGCAGATGTCGTGATGTTGTCCCGTGTGTTGCTTGCGTCTGTGCATAGAATTTTATTAGATGCTAATTATAATACAACCGAAGGTGGTGGTATTCATGCGAAGAGCACACTCTATCATTTTATTATTCGACATTTGCGCGCTTATTTACTCCAAAGTGCTTTCCTATTCAGCAATCCATTTATATCCCATTTAGTTTCTTGAGTGCGCATATATTTGGTGTCCCAACATTTCACCATGTCAAAAAGCTCCTTTGTTTTCCTTTGTTTTATGCTTTGTTGTATTAGCAATAGAATATACTTCGTTGTTTAATTAATGCACGTTTTCTCGATTTCAAAAAAAAAAACATAACACCATGTCTGTGTCCAAAAAAAACATATCACCATGTTAGATTGATGTTTATACCCCAAAAAAGAATATAAAGAACATAAAATTTGATACATATTGCTCAAACAAATTCTGAAATAAAAGTAAAATTGGTATATATGCAAACTTAAGAGCTTTTAAATCAAATAGATTAATTGGTATTAATTAACAAATTTATGAAAAAACAATGAGTCGGTCAATGTTATTAATGCCTAACTATTACTTAAAGTGTTCACTTTAAATTAAATCCTTATATTTCGTAATGATTGTTAAGTTTTTAAGAATCTTTTTATGACTCCCCACATCTCAAATTTACCTTTGACATTATCTTTTGTTTGTATATTACGTATACCCGGTAAAATTCAACCCAACTCAACAGCAAACCCGAAAATAACCTCACAAACTTGATTCCTGAATACGAAATTAAGTTGGAGAGATTTAGAGTATTATAATAAAGGTTTGTTTCATGATATGGTTGTTTGAGTTGCTTGGTTAGAGTCTCGTAACTTAAACAAACGTATGATATGTCATGTGCTATATGTGTGTCACGCTTCATTAATCTAGTCATAAGTTGTGATGTATTGTCGCAAAGGGAACAAGGACGTTCCAATGGCATCGTGCCACAAGAGCATGGTTGTGAGCTGAAATAGCCTTGCGTCGCACCTCGCAACGTAAGAGCCTGCAGCAAGCCATCATGTTTGGAAGTCAGTAAGGCATCACAACCAGTGATCATTGTCGCACCTCGCGACGACAAGCAACCGAGCAGCTCTTGACTCGCGAGGTTGGTCGCACCTCGAGATGTGACTCTGTCTCGCATTGTTTCGCGTGTTTCTGACGGTTACTCGAGGCATTATTTTGGTGGTGTTTTCTGAAGTGATATATATATATATATATATATATATATATATATATATATATATATATATATATGTATATGTATATGTATATATATGTATATGTATATGTATATGTATATGTATATGTATGTATATGTATATGTATATATATGTATATGTATATATGATGATTATGAAAAAGAACTCTCTCTTTCATATTTTTTCTCAATTTTCAAGATCATGTAAAATTAATCTAGGTCACATATAAAATAATTAGCGAGCGAATGCAAGGGGGATTTTTCTTGCGTACAGGCTACATCAACAGAGGGTCTAAAACTCACATAGATGCAGTCTTGCCTACATCTTCTCGCGGCACCATTTGCTCTTAATGTTACGTCGACTTATTTATTTCCCGCACTTGCCATCATATCCAGATAAAACTTTGCTAGTTGCTACTACTGGCTCTACCTACATCGATGTGGCAGTCGTAAAGATTAGATGATGCTAAATAAAAATATTGTTAATAGTTAAGTGCTACTTTAGCTTTGTAAGTTTCTAACAACTTCCTAGGTTAGTTATACCAGTTGTTTAGTCATATAGTCAACAGTACCTAACATCCATAACAAATGCTTTATCTAGTTCAAAAGATTTTCTAAGGAGTACGTCTATGTTCATCTATAAATTGCTAGCTGTTGTAGTAGCATATAAGTATTTTTTTCTAGCTACTTGTTAGCAGTTGATATTGGATAGAGATTAGATATTTGACATTAGCTGTCAAATAAGTTCTAAGGCAATTAGCTAGCTAGCTGTAATTTTTTTTCAGTGAGTTTTATTATTCTTCTATATTACTCTAGTAATGTAGACAAGATTAGATCTCAAGTTATGCGTAAATGTTGAGTCTATCAACTAATTAGTAGGGCCTTACTACTTTGACAAATACTCACTTCGTTTTCTTTTAATTGTTACGCTTTCCTCTTTAGTCCGTTTCTTTTTAGTTGTTACACTTCTACTTTTTCCTTATATGGTAACCTACCACATCAACTTTTCACACTTTTCCACCTCATATAACCGACTACCCATTTTAATAATCCACCCAAAACTTTTTCACCAACCTAATTTTCTCTCTCCTACATTGTTTCAATACTTCTTTTACTTATCAATTTTAATTTTTCTTTTACTATATTATATTGTGAAGTACATAACTATATCGGCATATTGTTTGGGATTGATTGGGAGGATAGTTGCGGGGATAAAGTCAATATGACGCGAGTACGAAGCGGGTGCGGGTACCCATGCGGTTGGTGGAGCGGGGACGGATGGGTTTAAATACGTACCCGCTGGGGCGGGGATGTAAAACCCCGACAATTCTCTATTTTCCAAAATACCTTTTTCATATAAAACTTAGAGAATTACCAAAGTATTATCGCACGTGTTATAGCGTATCGGCTTACTCAGAATTTTGCAGCGGAAATAATAAATAACTTTGAAAACATAAATAACTTAGTCAACCATAAAGTCAACTCCAAAACCAAATCAAAAGTCAACCAACTTGAAAGTCTAACTATTTAAAACCATAACTTATATTAAATCATGAAAGTATTAAAGAACTAAAACACAAGCTCTCCAGACGAAATCCCGAACCCAATAATGCATCATCTTCAGACCTAAAGTGGTCGATGTTTTATTGATCCTGAAAGGCTGCTCACCAAATGTGTCGTCACAGGATTAATAAGGCACAGCCACGATCGACATACAGAAAAGCACGTAATCAGCAAAACTGATTACTACATAATAATTAAAATATAAAGCCTAACATAATACTAATAAACATTAACTCAAAGATAAATAAAAATGTAATAAAACAAGAGATTGACTATACTGAACTTGACTCCACAACCAATAGGTTAATTAGGTTGAATAGGCAATGAATAGAGTTGTCCAAACCAAACTAGTCTTCAATTTAGAAGACGAAGTACGGGCGCGACTTTGTACTCCCACGACCAACGTATCGAGGTACTAATTAAATAAAATAGAACAAGATGATCAATCATGTCCCAAGAAAAGCCATGGGCTACCACCATATACTCCAACTCATACTAGTACAACACTTCAGACGTGCATAAGTCTAAAACTTATTATATTGCTATTCACTATCCACTTTAAGTTATTAATAAGTTATTTATTTGTTGTGACTCACAAAGAAATACCACCAACATATAAATATCATGGATACACAAAACTTCTATTTTTATCTTAGGATTAAACAAGGTGATCAACAACTCAAATAATCCAAGAATAGTTCCATCACTTAGTTTAATAACCAGCCAATATTTATTTGTTGACTTAGATGAACAATCAACCAACCTTTCCATAGGTGAATATCCAGCTTACCAAATAAGGCCCACGGTCCCTATAAAGCAAATTTAATAAAATAATCTAAGAGAACAACATGATCCAATTCATGATCAAATAAACAATTTAAATATTAATCTCCCATGTGAATTAATAAAATAAAGTTTCCAATCCCACATAATTGCATCAATCATCCATACAAACATATAATAACCATCATAGGCAACATACTTCACACAACAGCATAAAACATGCAAAATCACTCGATTATAAGCCACATATGAACTATCACTACTACAAAAATACCCTATAGAGTCGCCTCAAATAGCCCTTACGTGTCGCCTATAAGGCGACTCTATAGGTACCGAGACAATAGAGTCGCATATGGTGCGACGCATATACATACTTTATGCGTCGCCTCTTTCAAATGGCCTGACACATAAACTCACTTTATGCGTCACCTCATTTAAAAGAGGCGACACGTAAACACAAACAGCCGACGCGTGATTCCAAACAGGCGACGCATTACTCGATTCTACGCGACGCATAGACTCTATATTACAAAATTATAGGCGACGCATAAACTTGATATTCAAAATTATAAGTCTGCCATATACATCAATTTCTTATAAGCACATTTATCAGCAGGAAGAACAATTCCAGAGAATTTTGAAACAAATTATACTCTTTTACTAAATAATAAGATATGTACATCTTAAATCTAGATACAAAAGAATTCCAACTAATTACATTCTTGATTCTACCAGTAGAATTCATAACAAAAATCCTAACACATTGTGATAAAAAAAATCACAACACCCTCTTAAAAAACAGATAAATCACAACACCATCACTATAGATTAATCTTAATAATTCGCCAAGCCATCATCAATTTCCAAGTGCAAAACGACCATTAGGTGCTTCATATCTGGACTGCTCCCAACTCCTAACCATAAAAAAAGCATGTATTCATGAGCATATATATATATATATATATATATATATATATATATATATATATATATATATATATATATAGTTGCCCTTCAACCAATTTCAGATATATATACCAACCATAAAAAACAAGGAAGGCAAAAACAAACAAATATAAACAATTGCATAAAATAAAGAGTCGAATACAAGTAGAAATATAATTGTAAACCAATTCTGAACTTTATAATTTAAAGTTAGAAACATAAAATCAGAAGATACCAAACTACCAATGCAATTTTGCTTGAAATCTCTTTATTTAAAAAATTACCTTGAAAGCTATCTCGGATCTCTGACTTGGAATGCATTTCTCAACTCTTCAATTTCGCTATTACATAAACATTGTAGGGGTTCATTTTTTGAAGATTATAGGAGATATATGGAGTTCAAACAAAATTAATTTTAAAAAAAAAGATGAAAAAAATCGGCAACCACCCTGGTGGAGACTCTTCGAACCGCCACAGTTTCCCTTCATTACTCATCCTTGACCTATCCGATTCTTAGTAATGGAGGTGTTCGCTAGTAATTAGTTGACGATTTCTATGGTTTAGAGAAGCGTTGGGACATTGAAAAGTATAGAGATTGGAGCTTTTTTTTTATGAAGAAGATCTGAGAACAAAGAAAGACAAGAGGATGAAGGAGATAAAAAGGAGGAGAGAGAGAATATGAGGACTTGAGGAGTTAGGCTTTGTTTGGTAGGAAGGATTTGGATGGAAAAGAAAGGAAATGAAAGGTAAAAATAAACTTTATCATGTTTGGTAAAAGAAAATAAGAGGGGTTTGATTGGAAAGGAGAGGAAGTGGAAGGAAAAGAATACTCTTAAATTTTTGCTTTCCTTTCCTCCCAAAATCGGAGGAATTTGACAGGAAAGAAAGCTAACAAGCTTTTACCAATGTTTTCTTTATTTCTTTCCTTTCCTTTCCTTTACTAATGACAACCAAACATGTGATTCATCTCAAATCCACCAATTATGTCAAACATTGGAAACTCCAACTACCTTCTTTTCTCTTCTTTTCCTTTCTTTTCCTTTCTCTTCCTTTCTTTTCCCTTCCTTTACTAAAAAAATACCAAACAAAGTGTTAAGGAGGCGGAGAATTGGAACTTAAAATATCCAGATCTAGGGTTTTATCAAATAGATGAATCAAGCAAGCACGCATCCCCTCTAAATACGAGCGACGTGTAAAACAGAGCTACGATGTCGCGTGCTAACTAACCAGCGACTCAAAGACGATTCGTGTCGCCTTTGATACTGAGGCGACGCATAAGGTTCCAATAATTTTTTTTTTTCATTTTTTTCTTTTTTTTTTTTTTTGGCAGTAAGTAAACAAATACAACCAGACAACAAGATACAGAGCTAGAACAGCTAACCACTCCTAACTTGCCTACCCAAACGACCAAGGCCTTGTAGCTGACCTCGATGGACCTTACAACACTCAAAATACACAAACTGTTTACATAACTCCTTGATATCTAAGACAATGCTAGTAATATCACACGACACCTTATCATCGACCAAAGCACAGAGAAGCTTCTTGGAGGAAGTTAATATCCTGATATGCATGCATCGTCGAGTCTCTGCTTCCTGCAATCCTCTGAGAAACGCATATCCTTCCGCCTGTAACAAAGACGTAGCAAACACCGTGGCAGCCCCTTGGAACTTAGCACTATCACCGAACCCAACCCAAGCAATACCTGCTAGACCTTGAACCTTGCCCTTCTTGCTCCATACTGCACCCGCCTGAATCGTACACAGTTCTCCATGTAACTGGCCACAGCTATATGACTCAGCTCCCATCCCCACCTGACAACTCCAGTGACTTAGTGATTTATCCTTTATCAACCTCCTCCTCTGCACACCTTTAACCTCTCTATCAATTGTGGCCAGAATCACAAGCGGATCCACTTTCTGGTGACCAAACACTACCTTATTCCTATGTACCCAAATTGCCCAAATGATAGCTGCCAGCACACATCTCCTATATCCATCTTTACCATCGATTTTCCAGAAATACGTGAACCAATTTTTAACCCAAGCAGCAATCGGAATCATTGAATCATGTTCCACCCTAATTCCTAACTCCGATGTAAGCCAAACATGTTTACTTACCTCGCAATCACGAAATAAATGGGCATCCGTTTCCACCTTTCCTTGACACAAGCAACACAGATTGCCAACCCCAAAACCTCTTTTATTCAAATTTGTATACGTAGCTAAAGCTTGTTGGAGCAACCTCCAGAGAAATATTTTCCACTTAGGCAGGATCTCCCACTTCCAGAACTTGCGCCAAAACATGCGCTCCGGGAAATGAACCCTGTCTCCATACATTTGCTGCATCAGAAAGGCATACACATCCTTCGTCTTAATAGCATGGATATTGGACGCTGAGGCCCATACATAACAATCTTCTGCACTTGCTCGAGGAATATGAGTTGCCAAAATCCTCTGAGCTGATTCCTTAGCGAAACATCTCCACACAAGGCTTGCATTCTACTCTTTTCTTCCACTCAACATTAGATCACTTACCATACTAACTCCCTGCTGAGATAAACTGACTCCTTGCTTCAACTTCAATTCACCACCACTCACCCATTTATCATCCATAATATGAGTCCTTAATCCATTACCAATCAGCCTAATAAATCCCTCCTTACAACTCTTAACCGCCCTCACCATTCCTCGGAAACCCCATGATGCAACCGAGACCCGCCTATCATCCATTGCACAGACAAAAGGCGAGTCAACATACTTAGAATTATAAACTTGAGCAATTAGAAGATCTGGATTATTATGAATTCAGATTGCCTGCTTAACCAATAAAGCCCTATTCATCCAATAAACATTTCTAACCCCCAAACCTCCCAAGCCCTTAGGCATCTCAATAACCTCCCTTTTCTTCCAATGAATTAAACGTGTACCCTTTGAGGAATTCCACAGAAACGCCGCAAACAAAGCATTCATTCTATCAACAACATTCTTAGGGAGCAGAAAAATTGACAACACATGCTGACTTAATGAGGCCAAGACACTATTAATCAACAATAGCCTACCAGCCTGAGACAATACTAAATTTTTCCAACTCCCAATCTTCCTTCTAACTTTGTCCAACAAACCAAGAAATTTGGTTGAACTTCTGCCATCTATTTCTCTATTACAGCCCAAATATCTCCCTAACTCTACTGCCGACGGAGCACCCACGACTTCACGCAAATGACTCCTAACACTTTGCGGGGTATTCGGACTAAACTTAATTAACGACTTATGATAATTAATAACCTCGCCCGAAATTACACTGAACCTATGCAAGACCTCACGTACCGCCTGACAAGAAGTGAGAGAGCTCTTGAAAAACAATAATGAATCATCAGCAAAAAACAAGTGCGAGATCGACGGAGCAGACCGAGATACTTTAACTCCTTGCAATAGCCCCGACTCCTCTGCTCTTTTAAGCAATCTTGACAAAACCTCCATAACAAGGATAAATAAGTATGGCGACATCGGGTCTCCTTGTTTTAGTCCACATGATGGCACAAATTTTTCCGAAGGTTCCCCATTAATCAAAATGGCATACGACACTGTTGTTACACATTGCATAATCCAGTTCCTGCACTTTTCTGGAAAATTCATCTTCATCAGCAACCATGTCAAAAACCTCCAATTAACCTTATCATATGCCATATACATGTCTATCTTCATAATAGCATAGTATTGCTTCCCCCGTTTTTGTCTATTTACTTTCATCAGCACCTCATGAGCAATCAAACAGTTATCCGCTAGCAACCTCCCAGCTACAAATGCATTTTGCTCCGGACCAACCAACTCCTTAATAATTGGCTTAAGCCTATTCGTGATAACTTTTGAAATGATTTTATACACCACATTGCATAAACTAATTGGCCTAAACTGAGTAGCTTCCTCGGGCTGCTCAACCTTTGGGATCAGACAAATATGAGTAAAATTCCATTCCCTCAACATATATCCTTTATCAGAAAAATACCTAACTGCCTCAAACACTTCATTGCCAACTCTCCGCCAGCACTTCTGATAAAAAATAGCAGGAATACCATCTGGTCCTGGCAATTTCAATCCAGACATCTGAAAAACTGCATTATCAACCTCTTCCCGACTCACATCCTTTTGCAAGTTATTAATATGATGTTCATGTAAAGACGAAATTAGATCTTCATCAATATCAGGAATCTGCCAATCATCACTGTCATTCCTGTGACACTCAAAAATTCCTTTAAAATGCTCAATAAGAACTCGTTTAATATCGTCCTTATTAGACGTCCACATTCTTGCATTATCTTTAAGCATCAAAATTTCATTTCTCCTTCTACGCGATTTTGCCTTCCTAAAAAACCATCGAGTATTCGTGTCTTCGTATAACAACTGCCTACCCTTTGCACGCTGTTTCCAATATTCCAATTGCGCCCAAACCCGTTGCACTTGTTCCATACGAAACCTGGCTTCTCTATCCCCAAAATATTTGACATTTTGAACCCCTTCATTTAAGACCTGCTGTGATTGCTCACAATTTTCCATGATATCATCCCAAATCATATTATGATGTTTCTGAAAATGTTTACACCAGTTAAACAGTTTATATCGAGTCTTAGCGCATTTCCTGGCCATTCTAAACATAGGGGATCCAACAATCTTCTCATCCCATTGTTCATCAACTAATGACATAACATCCTGAAAATCTAAACACCATGACTCAAGTCGAATGGGACTCCTTCGCTTAATTCTCTCCGGTTCTGTATATAAATTTATCGGACTATGATCTGAAACTAAGATTGGTAAATTAAGCACCATGGCCTCAGGATATTTCTCCATCCATCCATCAGATCCATATACTCGATCCAGCCGCTCATAAATTCTATCCTCACCCTTCCTATTATTACACCAAGTATATTACACCCCATGATATGGAATTTCTATAAGTCCCAACTCTACTCGCAACTTTGTAAATAACTCCTGCCCCCGAGACCAACTTACCCCGCCTAATTTTTGACTCAAAAATTCAGTTTGATTAAAATCCCCAATTACTGCATAATTATACATCTGTGAACTAACAACATCATACAATTCCTCCCAAACTGCATGCCTAAACTGAGAATAAGGCGATCCATACAAGCAAACCAACATCCATTCATATAAAACATTACTTTTTACATCAGTTATTTTACAAGTCAAAAGATTAGGCGAGCTACTATAAACAACTAAATTAACATCATTACACCAAAATAAGGCTAGTCCCCCTGCATTCTCTACTGCATCATAAGCTATAACATTATCATATCCTAACCATCCAGCAACTTTCTCTATTACATCCTTAGTCACCTTAGTTTCCATTAAGAACAAAATATGAGGAGAAACTTTGTGGACCATCCATTTCAGAAATGGAATTGTAGGGCTGTCCACTGTCTTGAACCCCCTACAATTCCAAGCCGAAATTCTCATTTCTCCATCTGAGAGTGATAAGGCTCAGTCTCCAAGCCCAAACTGGTATCGCCAACCCTCTTACGCTTCTTTAGTCTAACAGCATACTCATCTTTCTTCTCATCCATCCAAACAAGAAAGTCTTTAATATCATCATCAAGTAGTGGATCCTCTTCATCACGCTTTCTGTTCTTCTCACACGGCAAAGCTTGAACAATTACAATAGGTGGGATAAGTGGTCTCCCAATCTTCTTCTTGTTCAGATAAGCCTCCCAGTATTCTTCATCTAATACTTTATTGCACACCACACTTTTTCCTTTAGTCAAAGCACTCTTGCTTGTCTTCTTACCATGAGATATCACGATAGGTGGCAACACATCAACACTCGCATCTTTAACAGCCTCGTCTTTTCATGATGAACCTCGCACGGCTCCATGGCTACCTTACTCTTGCCTTCATCAACATCAATTAGTTGCTCTACTTTCCAATTCACCTCGTCCATGGCCTCTATTTCCTTGCTAAAACCCCAATATGGAAAAATTTTCAAATTCTCAAACTCTTGATCTGGAACACCTGTGGCTTGAGAGTAATAAGTTGAAGATGAACTAGACTGAAGAGAGAGATTAGACCCAGGGTAGTGTAATATATCAGTGGGAGAAAACCTAAAGTCTTCAACAAAATCCTCACTTGAAAACTCGTTCCAATTTTCAGACCAATGATTCAACTCTTGCGAAGGCTCTGACCCAAAAGTGGTGGCCCAAAATGAGTCAAAATCATTAAAACTTTGCAGCTCTTGGGCCTCAGTATCTTGACTAACATCAGCAATAGGTTGCAAGGGCATTAAACTCACATTCTCGGCCAAGTATGACGAACAAACATGTTCACCCAAAGTGGACTGGGCTTGATTACTTGTATCAAGAGTTGGATTCACATCCATGTGAGAAGAAAGACAACTTCCCAAAGTTTCGCTATCAGAAAAAGAAGAAAGAGAAGAAGTATTTTCTGATAGTATATGAGAGCTGTAGTTACTATCAGGCCTCTAACTACCATTATGTAAACAAGGGTGAACGGTTTCCTCACAAACTCCAAAAATACTTTGTAAACCCTCTATACCTTTTCTTAGTTCATTCCCCCTCTCACTCATAATTTTAGCCTTGTCAGTGCATTTAATGCTCCTTGGTAAGATTACCCTATGACTATTTTGTTTCTTGCTAGAGTAATACTCACCCTTATGAAACCCATTACTTTTCTTTCTCACATATTTAACAAATACTCCTACTTGTTTTAGAACTTTATCAATTCCACTCCCATGATTAAAACATTCCTTAAATTTACCGCCTTTAGCCTTAATACCCATCTTGCCCTTACGTCCAATCCGTGCTCCTGGTGTTATCCAACCCAATTGGTCCTTAACATCATATTCCCAATCCATTTGGCCCGGACCCGGTTTAGGACTACACTCCCCAACCTCAAAATAAGAACGACGCAAATCACCCCGACACCGTCTCTTCGCAGCCTGACCCGAACTATCCCTCCTGTTACCCACATATGATGAGGCTTCACCCTGATTAGAACTATCGCCCTCCTCCATAGCATCATCCGCTCTATCATTACGATCAGTATTATTTCCATCATTACCACCATCGTCATCATCTCCCTTATCACTATCTTCCGAACTGGAATCCGTCAACCAATAGCCCGGAAATTGCCTATGAACATCTAATCTAACTGAAGTCGTTAAAAATTCTAAAGAGCAAGGCAACCCTTTTATCTTATTAGTATAAAGATGAGCATCATTATTACCTAACATGAGCTCAGCATCTGTTTTACAAGCATCTAACAAAGATTTCTCCACACTCTTTTTGACCTTATCCCAATCTGTTCTACAAGCCGAACTCTTATGACCGATTTTACCACACCTTTTACAAAACACAAAAACTCCCTCATATCGAAAATCCACCCAGACAGTCCTACCTTGCTGAAATTCTACAAACACTCCAGGTACAAGAGGAGATTTAACACGAACCCAAACAAAAGCCCTATAATATAACTTTGGACCAGGTTCTAAAGAAGCTATATCAAAGCGCAATACATGTCCAACTCGAGAGAGAATATCCTGAGCAAATCGAATAGTGCCCAAGATTAATGGAATACCCTCAACCTTAACCCAAAGGGCTGTTTCGGAGAAATTGATCGACTTCAATGAATCAGATATCTTCCACGTTATGAGGATTAATAAAGCTCCATGATAATTCAAAACCCCATACATCCTCATTAGATTCTCAACGTCTTCCTCACTACTACAATAAAACAGGAACAATTTTCCTTCCTTCCGAACTCGTATATTCATCTTAGTAACCCAAGTATTAACCCATGCCTGAATATCACTCTCACTAAACTCTCTATTATCCACAAACCTTCCCACTACCATATTCCTCAAATCACAACCACTCTCCGAAGAAACATCAATGGAAGACTGGATAAAAGGTCCTTGCTTACGATGAAAACCTACAAATTGTGAAGTTGATTGAGATTCGCTCATCGTCATCCAATACTAAATTAGACATTATCTTTAAACTAGTACCTAAGTGTTCGTCTTTTTCTAGTTCACTCATAAGCATAAGGCTGGTTTTCTATTTTTCTTATAATTATTATAATCTGCTAGAATTTTCTTAACCACATCTTCCTGTTCCTTAATTTGTATTTCTAGTAGTTCTAGTTGATCATCAAAAGGTTTTAACTCGTTTTCAATTTCATCATAGTCATAATTATCATTTAATGTTGCTCGTTCTACTATTTGTAGTTTGTTAATAATAGCTATTTGCTTTTGATTACTTAATTCTAAACTTTTAATATCCGCTTGCATAAGTGATATAAAGTATTGCCAATTAGCTTTCCTCATTGCTCTGTTTACTTGTGATTTAGTACTCATACGTATAATGAATTTTGTAAATCTTTAAGTTCTTGTTTATCCGTTATGTATTTATTTTTCCTTTTTTTTAAATCAGTTAAATATTTTACTAAAGCATTCGTCATTTCATTATCTTTTCGTGTATAGGCTTCGAATAAATAATTTTCAAATTCATCTATTTTATCTTGTAAAATCCTAATTTGAAATTTTAACATAAAATCTCTCATTTCTATATGTTCTTTAACATTTCTTATTTGTGTTTTCATTCTTAAAACAAACAGGTAATTAAGCAAATAAATAGGAGTTGTGAGTGGTGAGAAGCTTGCTGATGATCCTTTGCTTCACCAGCTGATCTTATTTATAGCCAAAGTTATTACAAGTGCCGTACAATTTTACAAAACTATTCATATTACTATTTGCTACAGTGAAAAGTGCTACAGTAAAAGTACTGTTCACTATTCACTATTCACATATTTTACGCGTTAGCCGCCTAACTTTGGTCCCGTTGTAACTATTACAAAGTTTATCTGTCACATGATAAAATATCTCTATTTTACAATGCTTATCTTTGTAGACAGATGTTTTATTCTGGTACGCTGTGTTCTATCTCTGTAGTTGATACTGCAGTGTTAGATGATTCAGCTCTATCTTCATAACTGTCCATATCTTCGATTATTGGTACAATCATTTGCTTAACTCCACACATCTTACATGAGTGGTTATTATTTTGTTGCATCCAACTGCAATATCTCTTCAAAGTATCTTCAGTTAGAAAATTCCTTGGTAAATACCGTGTAACTGGCGCTTGATCTGGGTGGAGCAGGCTCCATATCCATGACTTAATGGTTTCGACCGCATCATGGCCGTATGATTTGCTTTGAGATATAATTAATGTGTTTAACTCTCTATGATTTATCCAGACATAAGTCTTGACCATGCTAAGCAAGGCTTCATAAATTGCTTTAATCTTGACTGCCCTCTTTTCTCTGAGGAGGTCTGGTATCTCATTGCGATTTAATTCTGGCTGTGCCTTAATTTCTTCGGGAAAGATAAAATTTGCTGTACAGCCCATTTTAACAACCCTAATACATGGTTTTATCTCTGAGAAAGTAACTTCGCTTGGGGCGGTATAGCATCTTACAAAAAACATGGGAGATTTTGTAATATGCAAGTAACTTTTAGCTGCTTTATATAGATCAGGAATTGATGATAGCTCCTCTCCATTCAGTGTATATACTGAATTAAGAAGGTCATAATCATAAGCTGCTTTTATTAAATTTGCATTGCAACCAGGCAATGCTATTAACTCGTTTGCCCTTTCTAAAGGGTTAGTAACATATCCACCTTTGATCTCTCCATGGCGGTCTTTTGTGGTTATCTCTGGGAAGGTATTTAGCCTATTGGCAATAAGTAAGAAATAATCTATATATTGGCGAACTTGAGGGATCATTGTTTGTTTGGTACCTAAGGTTAATTTTTCCTTAAAAGAAGTGGTATCTGGTATTAAGCTTGGAAAGTTTATTTCATTGATAACTGGAGCAGGGTTATTGGCTTAATTGGGGTTATAGGTTTGTAGGGACATACTTCGTTTGAAAGGGGAGTTAACTTTTCTTGTGATAACTCGGCTTTTATATTTTTGGCTAGAACATAATTTAGTACAACTGACAAACATAGAATGTAGTTATCAGGACAACAAAACAATTAACGATATTTATAAAAAACTAGAAAAACTAGAAAGAAAATATGATGAAAGAATGAGAAAAATGGAAGAATCCATTAAAATAATACTTCTTAATACCAAACAAATATTAGACAAAGTCTATAGAGTAGAAAACAATTTTAATGAAGAACTACAAAATCTTAAAATAGAATATAATAATAAATTTGATAAAATCGAAGAACAACTTATAAGTAATATTAAAGACAATAATGAAATATCAGAAATCCATGAATCAGATAACGAGACCCTAAATAATACTGTTATAGAAGCCTTAACTACGGAAATTGAAAGACTTGAAGTAAACAATATAAATGTATTACAAGACAGTGATGAAACTTGTTCTGAACAATCCAGTCAAGAATTTTGATATTCAAATTATTTAGAAGCAGACTTTAACTCGGATAAAGATGAAGAAATTAATGTACTCACAAAAGTCTACAACGATGGCAATTATGATCATATGGAAACCGATAGAAGTTATAAACCTACTTTTAAAAAGAAAAAATATGATTATAAGTATAAAAATAACGACTATATATGGAAATATCGAAGTAAAATAGAAAACGACTACATAACAAGAAATAATCAAGCCGGAGAAACTATAAATTTAGATTGTTCCATAAACGCTGAAATAGACATACAAAATTGGGTATCTAGGATAACTGCTAAATTAATCGAAGCTAAAATACACGTTAGTGCGGCGGCTAATTATATTGAAGCTACTATAACAGGAATAGCTAAAAGCTATTTAACTAATATAGGCATACTAGAATTAACAGAACTAAGAAGCACTAAGATAGAAGGAATTGAAATGACAGATCCAATACAAATGTTGAAAAAATATGAGAAGATAATTCGAAGAGAATTTGGTAATCCAAATACAGATTTAAAATATGCTATAGCCAAAAAGGAGTATTGCAAGTCCCAAATTTAAATCTGTATTTAATAATCCGACCTTTTAGTACGATCCGCTCATATTGAGCCTTGACCTGTTGAAACAGGTTGGTGACCATTGAAATAGGTTAATTAAACACGTGTCGTGTTCTAATTCGTTCTAATCTAATTAATCAATTTTAATTTTAATTAAAATATTTAAAACAAAACCACACCACATCAACCCCCCACCCAACACCCCCCACCCCCCCCCCCCCCACCCCCCACCCCTCACCACGCCAACACCCCCACCGGCCACCCCCACCCCCACCGGCCACCCCCCCCCCCCACCCATGCCAACACCACCCACCCCCCACCCTCCACCCCACCCATCGCCAACACCCCCACCCTACCCACTACCAACACCACCCACCCCCCACCCTCCACCCCCACTGCCCGGCATTCCCACCCCCACCCACCCACGCCAACACCCCCCCCCACCCACTGCCAACACCACCAAACAACACCCCACCCCACCACAACCACTTGCTAACAACCCCCATTTCACCCACACCACCACCACACAATCGCAGCACCAACCACCACGAAACTTTTTGCACAATTTGCCCCACCACCCTAATTCAAAATTCCAAGATGGGAGGCGTGTCATCATCAAGAAGAAGAGAGAGAGAGAGCTCGAAGGGGGGGGCGGCGTTGCTGCGGGATTCGAAGGGGGGATGTGGGGGAGGGGGAGGAGGATTCGAATGGGGATGCGGGGGAGGGGGGGGGACTCGAAGGGGGATGCGACGGAGGGGGGAGGGGAAGCGGCTGCTGCGGGGGGAGGAGGGCTGTGGTGGGGGTGAGGTGGGGATGCTCAAAGTGGGCGTAGGGGAGGGCGGGGGGAGGGCGGGGATCTCACGGTGGGGGTCGGGAAGGGTAGTGGAGGGGAGGGGGGTGCTACAGTGGGGGGTCGGGGAGGGGAGGGGGTGAGGGAGGAGGGAGGGGGGGCTGGGGGCGAGGGAGTGAGGGTGGGGTGGGGATTGTGAGCGAGGGAGTGGGGGTGAGCGGGGGGGTGGGGGTGGGGGGTGGGGTGGGGATTCATAAACGGGGGTGGGGGGTGGGGGTGGGGGGTGGGGTGGGGATTCATGACTGGTAAGGGAGGGAGGGAGGGAGGGGGAGAAAGGGAGGGAGATTAAAGGAGAAAATGAAAAAAAAAAAAATTTACCATTCCAACAGGTTACCGGTCACATGGTGCATTATGAGCGGATTGGGATAAAAGGTTGGATTATTAAATAATAATCAAAAGGTTGGATTATTTTGAGCGAACGGGCCAAAGGTTGGATTATTAGAATCAATTTTTCCTTATTTTAATGGATTCTTCCATTTTTCTCATTCTTTCATCATATTTTCTTTCTAGTTTTTCTAGTTTTTTATAAATATCGTTAATTGTTTTGTTGTCCTGATAACTACATTCTATGTTTGTCAGTTGTACTAAATTATGTTCTAGCGCTAATCTTCTCTCTCTGTCAAATTCATTTTCTAATATCATTTGTTTTCGATCTTTAATTAAATAAAATGTGCCTTCACTAATTTCTGCAAATTGTCTATTTTGATTAGTCTTATGTATTTTAAATGGACCGTCTGGATATCTAATAATTTCTTCTTCAATGGTTTTTTCGTTTTTATTCATTATTCATTACTCTTCTTGTTTAAATACTCGTTCATATTCTACTTCGATTTTCTTTCGTAAAAGTAATTCGGGAAATAACTGTGAATATTCTTTAGTGATCTTTTTTTCCTAATATTTTGTAACCTTGTTCTTCTAATTCTATTGGTAACTTAATATCCGCTTGCATAAGTGATATAAAGTATTGCCAATTAGCTTTCCTCATTGCTCTGTTTACTTGTGATTTAGTACTCATACGTATAATGAATTTTGTAAATCTTTAAGTTCTTGTTTATCCGTTAAGTATTTATTTTTCCTATTTTTTAAATCAGTTAAATATTTTACTAAAGCATTCGTCATTTCATTATCTTTTCGTGTATAGGCTTCGAATAAATAATTTTCAAATTCATCTATTTTATCTTGTAAAATCCTGATTTGAAATTTTAACATAAAATCTCTCATTTCTATATGTTCTTTAACATTTCTTATTTGTGTTTTCATTCTTAAAACAAACAGGTAATTAAGCAAATAAATAGTATAAAGAAATATTCGTTTTCTGTATGAACTTTTGTTCAGACTCAATCCATTTGCTCATAATAAACCTTAATCGGTTAATAACAATTCTATTAGCTTTCATATAAGTACTGCTAATCCGCTTTGACAACCCTTAAGCACTTAAGCATAATTAAATAAATTCATGTTTGTCAACCTCACCACATAGGTTTTATGCATCACGCCCTACAACACCTTCTCATTCACTAGTAGAATAAATGCTTATTGCTGCGGTCTTTAAGTGGCCTATTGCGGCGGTTTTCATCGCGCAGCAATAAAGGGCGCAGCAATAGGTAAATTACATATTGCTGCGGTTTTAAACCGCAGCAATACGGCAACCTATTGCTGCGGTTCCTACCTAAGACCGCAGCAATACGTAGTGTTAATAATAAAAAATTTAATTAAAAAACAACATATTGCTGCTGTTGTTGGTAAAAACAGCAGCAATAGACTCTCTATTGCTGCTGTTTTTACCAAACAACAGCAGCAATAAGTTGTTTTTTTTTTAAAAAAAATTCATACATTTTTTATGTCATATACTTTAGTACTTCGCCCAAGCAATATCTTCACAAAGAAAATTATACAACCAGATTTTTTGGAATTCATCCAAACAACATTTACATTTGATATTATAAGAAATGAAAATATGAAACATACCAAATCTAAAAAATGTAACCAATACCAAAAACTAAAATATCATATTCATTACAAAATTAAAATGGAAATCAAATAAAAATAGAAACTCTAAAATTATTCATTCAAAAAAAGTAAAAACAAAAAAAATAGAAATCCTAAACATCAGATCTAAAATGAAAACAAAAAACAATGAAGAAAATACAAAATCAAAACAATAACGGCCGACGAAGGAGATGAAGTCACGAACGAAGTTGAAGGCGACGAACGAATATTCCGACGACGAACGAATATTCCGGCGACGAACGAAGATGAATGCCGGTGTTCAACGATGCCCGAAAATGGTGTGACACCATTTCGAACGACGAACGACGCCATTGCGCGAAGTCATTGTGCGAAGTCGCCGGAAGACGAACAAAAATGGTGTTCGCACGGCCGACTAACGACGAACGACGGGGTCGAAGAGTACGGAGACGACGGGCTTGGAGACAGATCTGGAGACGAACGAAAATGAAGGTTGATGGTTGAAGGATGGATCTGAGAGAAGAAGGAAGAGAGGGAGAATGAGAGAGTAAGGAAGACCGGGTGTGCGAAGTCGCCGGAAATTTTAGCCGGACAAAGCACCGCAGAAAGCTTGGTGAAAATGAAGGTTGATGGTTGAAATGAGAGAGGAGGAGAGAGAAAGGAAGAGTGAAGTGGGAGAGGAGCATCCGAAGAAGATGAAGGAGGAGTGAGAAATGAATGAAAACGGCTGGTGAGAAATGAGTGAAATGCATGCCAACCCTAGTTGGGCCCCTTTTATTGATTTTAAAAGTATATTGCTGCGGTTTATATAAGAACCGCAGCAATAGGTTCAAATATTATTTTTTTAATATTATTTTAATATATTGCTGCGGTTCTTGTCAGAAACCGCAGCAATATGTCTGGTTAAATAGTCAGCTTTTTTTCCGTCAAAACCATATTGCTGCGGTTTTCGACCGAAACCGCAGCAATATATTTATTTTATATTTTACCTTTTCTTTTTACGTGATATATTGCTGCGTATGGGTAAAACCGCAGCAATACCACCGCAGCAATAAACAATTATTCTACTAGTGATTCTTAAAGGCAAAACGGGCTCCTGCTACCAATTGTCTCTTGGTTTCTAAACATGAGTTTACTTAATCGGGGAAAGCATATTTAAGATAGCATACATCCTATATGAAATTATAGAATCATCTTAACAGATCTTAGTATTATTATATGCTAGGGGATTGAATTTCATCATAATCAACTTGTTGTAGTTCCTTACTCATCACTATCAGTTTCAATATTATCTTTTTCTTCATTACTTTCTTCATGACTTTCTATTCCATTGATTTCATCATTATCTGTTTCATATTCTAGCACATATATTTCTTCATCTGGTGGTATATTGGTTTTACCTAATTCATATTCTGCTATATGGAGTTCAATGAAATTTACATTTTTAATATTTTTAGTATTAACTTTATTTGTCTTTGTTTTGCATTCTCTTGCTATATGACTTATCTGTCCACAATTGTAACATTTACATCTTTTGGGGTTTTTTGCATATTTATAAATTTTTCTTTTAATAAAGTAATTTTTATTTGATCTTTTCTTATTTTTATATTTTCCATATGGTTTGAATCTTTTATATCGTCTTTGCATTAATTTAGGTCTTTTTGTTTTATATCTTTTGTTTAACTTGTGACATCCAAATTTAGGTATTTCATATCTTTTACAACAGTCATTAAATTTAGCTTGTTTTCTAAATTCCTTTTGATTATTAACTTCCATACAATAATTTTTATACCATGCTTGTAAGTATGCTATTTGTTCTCCTAAAGTTCCTGTTTTAGGTTCTGTGTAATAAGCTTGTTGTACCATAGTATTTATAGGTGCTGGTAATTTTTCAAAATATAATTTTCGAAATACAGCTAATTGTTCAGGGGTTTCGGTTCCTAATTCATAATAATTCATTTGGAATGCACAAGTATATTTATTTAAATCTTCTGGACACATAGAACATATTTGCATATTATATAATTGGGACTTGCAATACTCCTTTTTGGCTATAGCATATTTTAAATCTGTATTTGGATTACCAAATTCTCTTCGAATTATCTTCTCATATTTTTTCAACATAGAAAAAGCATTAGTATTATATTGGATGCTAAGTGGAATAAACATGACCAATGGATCAAAAGTTATGACAGTACAATGTAAAAATGCTTATATTTTAACAGACCAACATCAAGTTTATACCAAAAATAAATTGAGTCCAATTACTATAGATACCCCTTTTACAGATCTTATTTTACCTATAGAAAAAGGATTAAAATTATATTCAAAACCAAACTATGAAAATTTAGAAATAGTAAAGAAACGGTTAAGTATTTCTCGATCCAAACGACATTTAACTGACAGTCTACCTATTCAACTAAAATCATATGAACATTATATAATTATACAAATAGGAACAAGAAACCTAACAGCACAAATAGACATCAACATTGAAAATAATTATATTCCATTAGAAAAACTATCTCTTAACATCACTGAGAATTTTAATAGATTAATTACCCTAACAACAAAGATTGCACTACAAGATATAAACATTGAATATGTTATAACCCTAAATAACAAAATAGTATTAGGAAAAGATTTCTTAGAAAAGGTTAAACCATGGAAACTAAACCAAGATTATTTTGAATTTACATATAATCAAACCCAATATAAAACTAAAACAATGAATGAATAACACTATACCCAGTTTAATCGAACTAGTAAAATTACAAAAACAGTTAGAAATAGCACAAGAAGAAAAGGTTTATCTGAGTCAAAGACTAAACTACATTAGATTTGCAGGATGTCATCGCTATAGTATACAATTATATTCTAAAAAGGTACAAGAGAAAACTAGAGACATAGAAATATTAGAACAACGATTACATAAAATGAAAAATGACTTAGTAATTCTTAAATCACCATGAGTAATTTAATCTATATACTTATAAAAATATTTTTTGACGGATATAAAAGTAGATATTATACACCAATGGTAGATACAGGAGCACAAACAACAATAATGAAAGAAAATTGTTTACCATAATGGAGAACCCTACGCACACCTTTTCGAATAAATGGATTTAATAATAATAGCAGTAAAATTACGCTTTATCAAACAAACGTAAAAATACAAATTTGGGATAAAATTTTACTTATACCTAAGGTATATTGCTTTGAATTAATAGGAAAAGATATTATATTAGGAACAAATTTCTTAAACCAATATAAACCATTTAGTATAGATAAAGAATTTCTTACCCTGTTTACCCCTTGTCGACATAAGTTAAAAGCCAAGGTTGTTACTAATAAAGAACGATTACCAATAGAGTGGAAAAAATGTGCAATAGGTACAGAAGCAAAAATAGTCCAAAAAATGCATACTAAAAAAGAAAATAACACTCTTGACATAATAGAAATAGGAATATTACATTTAGATAAACTTACACCTTTGAAGAACCAATTGGAAGAACTATGTAGTGACAATCCATTAGAAAATTGGCATAAGCATAAAACAGAAATAAAAATAACATTAAAAGACCCAAACAGTATTATATCACAAAAACCCTTTAATAATATCCAAAGAGATGAAAAGGAATTTAAACTGCATATAACGGAACTATTAGCTGGCCAATTAATTAGACCAAGTAACTCAAAACATAGTAGCAGTGCATTTATAGTTAATAATCACTCTGAACAAAAAAGAGGTAAAACCCGAATGGTTATAGACTATCGAATCCTAAATGAAAAAACAATTACATATAATTACCCTATACCAAATAAGATACTTAAAATGAGGCAAATACAAGGTTACAATTATTTTTCAAAATTTGATTGTAAAAGTGGTTTTCACCAATTAAAATTAACCGAAGACTCTAAACAATTAACAGCATTCAAAGTCCCTAGCGGATTTTATGAATGGAATGTATTACCTTTTGGATATAAAAATGCCCCAGGAAGATTCCAAGCATTTATGGATAAATATTTAAATCAATTATCAAATTGTGTAGTCTACATTGATGACATACTAATCTATTCAAAAACCCAAGAAGAACACAATAAGTTAATAGAACAATTTATAGAAATAATTAAAACTAGTGGTATAGTTTTAAGTAAAAAGAAAATGGAACTATTTAAAACACAAATTGAATTCTTAGGATTCGAAATAGACAAAGCTGGAATAAAAATGCAAGACCATATAGCTCAAAAAATTATAGAGTTTCAACAAAATTAATACTAAAAAGGAATTACAAAAGTTCTTAGGAATAGTTGATCAGGTTAGAGAATTTATCCCTAAACTATCACAATATACTGAACCATTAACTAAAAAACTAAAGAAAGACTACGATTTTAGATGGAATGATACTGACACAAAGACTTTAGAAAAAATTAAAGAATTAGTCAGAAAGTTACCAAAACTAAGTTTTCCCGATGAAGAGAAAGAATTTACATGGATAGTGGAAACAAATGCTAGTGAAACTAATAACGGTTACGAAGTAGTATTAAAGTATAGATATAAAAACGATAAAAAGGAATATGTTTGTCAATATCACTCAGGAACATTGAAAGCAAATGAAATCAATTGGGATATAAATAAAAAAGAGTTAAAAGCAGTAAAATATGGAATTAAAAAATTTGAATGTTACATAGTTTATAGTAAATTTATAATCAGAACAGATAATAGAACTGTTAAAAGTTGGCTAACCCAAAAATTGCAGGATTCAATTACGAGGAAGGAGATAAACAGGATTGTAGCAGATATTAACCAGTATGAGTTTAATATCGAATTACTAAAAACTAACGAAAACTGTTTTGCAGACTATCTCTCAAGACATAGTTCAACAACTGATTATAGAAAATCAGGAGCTCAAGATACAACTCAAAAAGATAATGGAAGAATTTGCTTCTATGAAAAGAGAAGCCACTTCCAGCAATCCTAATATGGAGCAAGCAGATATTGGCACTAGCCAAAAATATAAAAGCCGAATTATCACAAGAAAAGTTAACTCCCCTTTCAAACGAAGTATGTCCCTACAAACCTATAACCCCAATCAAGCCAATAACCCTACTCCAATTATCAATGAAATAAACTTTCCAAGCTTAATACCAGATACCACTTCTTTTAAGGAAAAATTAACCTTAGGTACCAAACAAACAATGATCCCTCAAGTTCGCCAATATATAGATTATTTCTTACTTATTGCCAATAGGCTAAATACCTTCCCAGAGATAACCACAAAAGACCGCCATGGAGAGATCGAAGGTGGATATGTTACTAACCCTTTAAAAAGGGTAAACGAGTTAATAGCATTGTCTGGTTGCAATGCAAATTTAATCAAAGCAGCTTATGATTATGGCCTTCTTAATTCAGTATATACACTGAATGGAGAGGAGCTATCATCAATTCCTGATCTATATAAAGCAGCTAAAAGTTACTTGCATATTACAAAATCTCCCATGATTTTTGTAAGATGCTATACCGCCCCAGGCGAAGTTACTTTCTCAGAGATAAAACCATGTATTAGGGTTGTTAAAATGGGTTGTACAGCAAATTTTATCTTTCCCGAAGAAATTAAGGCACAGCCAGAATTAAATCGCAATGAGATACCAGACCTCCTCAGAGCCTTTGCATCACCAGCTGATCTTATTTATAGGCAAAGTTATTACAAGTGCCGTACAATTTTACAAAACTATTCATATTACTATTTGCTACAGTGAAAACTGCTACAGTAAAAGTACTGTTCACTATTCACATATTTTACGCGTTAGCCGCCTAACTTTTGTCCCGTTGTAACTATTACAAAGTTTATCTTTCACATGATAAAATATCTCTATTTTACAGTGCTTATCTTTGTAGACAGATGTTTTATTCTGGTACGTTGTGTTCTATCTCTGTAGTTGATACTGCAGTGTTAGATGATTCAGCTCTATCTTCATAACTGTCCATATCTTCGATTATTGGTACAATCATTAGCTTAACTCCACACATCTTACATGAGTGGTTATTATTTTGTTGCATCCAACTGCAATATCTCTTCAAAGTATCTTCAGTTAGAAAATTCCTTGGTAAATACCGTGTAACTGGCGCTTGATCTGGGTGGAGCAGGCTCCATATCCATGACTTAATGGTTTCGACCGCATCATGGCCGTATGATTTGCTTTGAGATATAATTAATGTGTTTAACTCTCTCTGATTTATCCAGACATAAGTCTTGACCATGCTAAGCAAGGCTTCATAAATTGCTTTAATCTTGACTGCCCTCTTTTCTCTGAGGAGGTCTGGTATCTCATTGCGATTTAATTCTGGCTGTGCCTTAATTTCTTCGGGAAAGATAAAATTTGTTGTACAGCCCATTTTAACAACCCTAATACATGGTTTTATCTCTGAGAAAGTAACTTCGCCTGGGGCGGTATAGCATCTTACAAAAATCATGGGAGATTTTGTAATATGCAAGTAACTTTTAGCTGTTTTATATAGATTAGGAATTAATGATAGCTCCTCTCCATTCAGTGTATATACTGAATTAAGAAGGCCATAATCATAAGCTGCTTTGATTAAATTTGCATTGCAACCAGGCAATGCTATTAACTCGTTTACCCTTTTTAAAGGGTTAGTAACATATCCACCTTCGATGTCTCCATGGCGGTCTTTTGTGGTTATCTCTGGGAAGGTATATAGCCTATTGGCAATAAGTAAGAAATAATCTATATATTGGCGAACTTGAGGGATCATTGTTTGTTTGGTACCTAAGGTTAATTTTTCCTTAAAAGAAGTGGTATCTGGTATTAAGCTTGGAAAGTTTATTTCATTGATAACTGGAGTAGGGTTATTGGCTTGATTGGGGTTATAGGTTTGTAGGGACATACTTCGTTTGAAAGGGGAGTTAACTTTTCTTGTGATAACTCGGCTTTTATATTTTTGGCTAGTGCCAATATCTGCTTGCTCCATATTAGGATTGCTGGAAGTGGCTTCTCTTTTCATAGAAGCAAATTCTTCCATTATCTTTTTGAGTTGTATCTTGAGCTCCTGATTTTCTATAATCAGTTGTTGAACTATGTCTTGAGAGATAGTCTGCAAAACCGTTTTCGTTAGTTTTTAGTAATTCGATATTAAACTCATACTGGTTAATATCTGCTACAATCCTGTTTATCTCCTTCCTCGTAATTGAATCCTGCAATTTTTGGGTTAGCCAACTTTTAACAGTTCTATTATCTGTTCTGATTATAAATTTACTATAAACTATGTAACATTCAAATTTTTTAATTCCATATTTTACTGCTTTTAACTCTTTTTTATTTATATCCCAATTGATTTCATTTGCTTTGAATGTTCCTGAGTGATATCGACAAACATATTCCTTTTTATCGTTTTTATATCTATACTTTAATACTGCTCCGTAACCGTTATTAGTTTCACTAGCATCTGTTTCCACTATCCATGTAAATTCTTTGTCTTCATCGGCAAAACTTAGTTTTGGTAACTTTCTGACTAATTCTTTAATTTTTTCTAAAGTCTTTGTGTCAGTATCATTCCATCTAAAATCGTAGTCTTTCTTTAGTTTTTTAGTTAATGGTTCAGTATATTGTGATAGTTTAGGGATAAATTCTCTAACCTGATTAACTATTCCTAAGAACTTTTGTAATTCCTTTTTAGTATTAATTTCTTGTTGAAACTCTATAATTTTTTGAGCTATATGGTCTTGCATTTTTATTCCAGCTTTATCTATTTCGAATCCTAAGAATTCAATTTGTGTTTTAAATAGTTCCATTTTCTTTTTACTTAAAACTATACCACTAGTTTTAATTATTTCTATAAATTGTTCTATTAACTTATAGGGTTCTTCTTGGGTTTTTGAATAGATTAGTATGTCATTAATGTAGACTACACAATTTGATAATTGATTTAAATATTTATCCATAAATGCTTGGAATCTTCCTGGGGCATTTTTATATCCAAAAGGTAATACATTCCATTCATAAAATCCGCTAGGGACTTTGAATGCTGTTAATTGTTTAGAGTCTTCGGTTAATTTTAATTGGTGAAAACCACTTAAAGCTGGAATAAAAATGCAAGACCATATAGCTCAAAAAATTATAGAGTTTCAACAAGAAATTAATACTAAAAAGGAATTACAAAAGTTCTTAGGAATAGTTAATCAGGTTAGAGAATTTATCCCTAAACTATCACAATATACTGAACCATTAACTAAAAAACTAAAGAAAGACTACGATTTTAGATGGAATGATACTGACACAAAGACTTTAGAAAAAATAAAAGAATTAGTCAGAAAGTTACCAAAACTAAGTTTTCCCAATGAAGACAAAGAATTTACATGGATAGTGGAAACAGATGCTAGTGAAACTAATAACGGTTACGGAGCAGTATTAAAGTATAGATATAAAAACGATAAAAAGGAATATGTTTGTCGATATCACTCAGGAACATTCAAAGCAAATGAAATCAATTGGGATATAAATAAAAAAGAGTTAAAAGCAGTAAAATATGGAAAAACAGCTTACACACAAGACTCATCTCTGGACGTTAAGCACTCCATGCAAAACATAGTTGTGAGAACCATAAAGCATGCAACACTGAGACTTGGGACTTTTTAGAGAGAGAAAAAGGTAAGGATCATAGAGAGAGAACCTATCATTTTTTTTTCTCTAAATATTTTTCTGTTTTACGGGTTTTATGCGTCTAGCCTAATATATCGAGCGACTCATAAACCTTATGCATCGCTTATTACATAGAGGCGACACGATAGGTCCGACTCCATAGGGTATTTTTGTAGTAGTGTATAAAAAGTTCCATATACATGATACTGCATCAATCCTAGTCTTAGGACATGATGCTAGTTTAATAACACATAGGTATGTACGTACCTTGTGTAGACAAAACGAGAGGCAACTTTCACAACCTTAGATTTCGCTCAAAGTATATTCTCCGCCTACCAAATACCAACATATCCAAATATTAATAATCTAATAAATTTCCAGCAACTTAAAATATTTCAAACCCTCTTAACAAGTGTTTAAAATCGTCTTAAAAATTAAAACTTCAACTTTTAGTGCCCCCTAGTATAGTACTACCATACTAGTCATTAAAAACCCTTAAAAATCAACACTTTAATGTTTAAAAGCCACCATAAGTGTGTTAATAAAATTTCCAGCAACATATAACATCCTTAAAACCCTTTCAAACTTACTGTAACATAGTTAATTATAAATATTAGAGTACTCAATTTTCATAAACTATAACATAGTATTACAATTTCCAACTCTTAAAACATTAAAAATCCATGCTTTGATGCTTAAAACCCTAACTTAAACATACATATATATATATATCTATACATATACATACACATATATATATATATATATATATATATATATATATATATATATATATATATATATACACACACACACATATATATATATATATATACATATATACATATAATACATGTATATATATATATATATATACATATATACATATATACGTATACATACATACATATATACATATATATACATACATATACATACATACATATATATATATACATACATATATACATACATATATATATATATACATACATACATACATGTATGTATGTATATATATGTATGTATACATATATACATACATACATACATGTATGTATGTATGTATATATATATATGTATGTATATATGTATGTATATATAATCTAAAATTTAATTACTTTACTATACTAATTATATAATCTGAAATTTAAATTTAAATCATCAAAGATACAAACTTTAATCATCAAAACACCAAAACAATACTTAAAAAATAAAACCTAAGCATTAAAATAATATAGAGGAGGAAGAGAAATTAACCAAGAAGGGAGAGAGGAAGAAGCACGGCCGAGAGGGAGAGAGAGGGCGGCTAGGCTGCTGCCGGCGGTGGCATGTTGCTGCTGCCGACGGTGGTCGGTGGTGCCGTCAGCCGAGAGGAACGAAGGAGAGAGAGAGAAAATCAAGTGAGGAAGGAGGAGAGAAATTGTGAGAGAGGAGAGAGGAGAAACAAAATAGAGCGTGTGTTTAATGTGGCAAAATTGAATGAGGGAGTATTTATAGGTTCCCCCATTAGGGGTCCAAAACAGAGTTGGGCTTTGATGGGTTAGTTTAATGAAAGATGCTCATATGATAAACTATAAGGTTTGGGCTCCACTAACCCAACATAAAATCTTTGTACTTCAACTCAACTAATTAAATTATAAAATAACTTTCAAGGTATGACTAAATAAAATATTTGATTATTTAAAACATTATATAATCCTTTGACTTTAAAAATAGTCAACACTTTAAGAAATTAATTAGTTACATATTCAAACATACATAAATATACTCTAAATATATTTATAAAATTCATAAAATTGTGGGGGATTACAGGGGAAGGGGGTCTGGAATATCTGCAGCAATGGGTGGTGGGGCGGGGATGGGGATGGGAATTTTATGCGGGTGAGGGTGTGGAGGGACCATCCTCAGCACCCGTCCCGCCCAATTGCCATCCCTACTCCCCTTCTCTCACTCTCATTTTCCTCCTAGTTCACTCTCCTCCGTGACTCACCACTTCACAAGACTGCAGAAGCATCGGGGATAGAGGATGAGAGCAGTGGTGGACTCGTGGTGACAAGAGAACCACCGAGAGGAAAGAGAAAAGAATCACCGAGAGGAGAGAGAAAAAATCTGCATCAATAGCGCCGCGAGAGGAGGAGTATCATCGTTGCGTCGCCGCCTCTGACGCCTTTGATTCAAATTTGTTCTCGGTGTGTCTTAAATCTGTAAAATTGTTCTTGATTCAAAATCTGGAAATTTCTTTGATTCAAATTTGTTCTAATCTGTTTGAATCTGGAAGATTGCTTTGGCTTCTCTAGATTTTAATTTGTTCTTGATATGTATTAAATCAGGAAATCTACAACTTGTTGGTCGAGTTTCTTGAGAGTTTCAACCTGAATTTGTTGATTGACTCAATCTGAGTTCATCGACTGAAGTTGACGTTTGTGATCGATTGTGTGTTGTGATCGATCGACATCATTGTAAGTAAAACTTCTATCGTTGATTGAATTGGAGGAGTGTTGAAAGGATTGAAGAGAGAGGGGGAGAGGGGTATGAGTTGAAAAGGAAAAGATGGATTACTGTAGAGGAAGATATTTCGCACATGTGAGGTAACTATTACACCATATGCTATGACGTAATAGTTACACCCAAGACTTTGTGTATATGTTTTCTAAATATCATAAGTAACTTAGAGGTGCCTTTTCTATTATCGTAACAACTAATTAAAACATTAATCAATGATCATGGTGAGCTAGAGGTTTATGTTGAGTTTGTGTCACAAATTCTACATTAATTATTCAAGCTTAGTCTACAAGCCTCGGAAGAAAATCACACATATACTATATCATTAGCCTCCAAAGCTTGTTAAGACCCTTAGCCTCCAAGGATTATGATGTCCTTGGGCTCCAAGGCTTATGCTAATATGCTTGGCCTCCAAGCTTACTTCTACTATTGTAGACACATAATCGTGTCTCCCCATTTAAGGATCCGATGATGAAACATATCGCGGTCTTAATTGGTCCGACCCAAGGGTAGAGCTGTCCAAAGAGCCAAACCTATTTCGGAAAGTGTTAAAGTCCTATTTAAAGCCCACAAATCGTATTTTAAGCCCAACTCTTTGAAAAAGCCCATTTAATTATTCATTGATAATTAATTGTTTTATTTTAATAAAATAAATATTTTCAAAGATATTTTTACAATTAATATCGGAGTTTATCCCATAAACTCAGATTTCCGGTGTTAAAAGATAAAATAAAATCTTTAAAACGTGTTTTTATAAAAAAAAAAAAAAAACTGTCAAAAAACGTCAAAAGAAAAGCGGTGCGCTGAGCTCACTAGAGTGTGCTGAGCGCACCAGAGTGTGCTGAGCGCACAGTATCACGTCAAGTGCACAAGTGCCTGCCACGTAAACATGTGTGTCACACAGAGTCGTGTCACACTTACGAACACCTTACGAACCTTGACAAAATCTCTACTAAAACTCATACTTTTCAAATACAAACACATTCAAATCTACATACACATTCAGATTTTCAGGCTTCACAATTCCTCGTCCTGGAAGGTTGTCAATCTCGCAGACTCAAGCCACGGTATTATCCTGAGGGTCCTTGAATCAATTTATTATTTTTATATTACTAACGATGTCCTTTATAATGTAGATCTTTAATATAAAAATTGCTCTTATGTATATTCTAACCTTTTATTCCCTTTTTTCTATTTATTTTCATATATTATTGCATGCTTGCCTGATTGTTCTATGCATGATTTTTATCACCCACATGTTATTTTTGCTAATCAAGACCTAAAGAATTGTTTTAATATTAATCAGATAATTTGGACGACCTGTTAGGTTTTGTAATATTGATTGCTTATTAACATATCACGTAAAAATAGTTTATTATGTGTTTCCTGAACCAATCTAGACTAAATTATTTTTAGGGTGCATGAAAATATTCTTTGGCTATTTTATTGCATAAAAATTGACATGAATCGATATTTAGTAGAGGCCAACAATGGGCGAACATGGTTCACTATGACCATATTCGTACCCTCACCCCCGAACTCAATCTTTGGTTCATTTTGACCATCTATGGTGTCAGGACATGGAGATCTACATTGGATAAGTCCCTAATTTGTCCCTACGGAATATCCAATTAGGTTTATGAGTCTTCCTTTAAAACTTATTGATGACTTCGAAAATATTTTTCAATAAAACCTTAACAATGGGGTAGTCAAATACGCGCTCATAACGCATAGGCGAAATATAAACACGCCTACAATTTGGCGACTTCACAGGGGAGGATTTTTATAAAAAAATAATTTTTTTAAATGAGTGGGTGAAACTCGAAATATACGATTAATACTCTTTTTATGCTTTAAAATGACATTACAGTTTTGCATATGCATGACTATTGTTTCAGCAACCATAAGGACAATCTACCTTGCCTCATTAGTGCACGTTCTATGCATGAGGCCACCCCCGGGAAGTTTGCGCTTTGTCCTTCCAAAAAGCTTCCTAAGCGATGGTGTTGGATCTTAGTCATAAGCAAACCTACCCAACCATGGCATTGTTCTCTTGTTCCTGACTTGAGAACTGGAGTGCATCTTACCCATGGGCACCTCTTTAAGCAGGGGTACGAAGTGTGGGATCAATCTCTTATTTATGGACCCTTTTCAGCCTTAACCTAAACCTGATCATAGTTGAATGTAGAACTGGACTTTAGGTTGGAACTTTTGCATCCATGTTACCTGACATTTGCTTGTGATTGCAATTTTACCTGTTATTAACTTGTCAAATTGTCAATATTATGTGTCGTACCTAAAAATCGCGTCTAAATAACAAATTAAAGATCGTCAATTGGCCAAAACCTTGCTTAAATCCGCAAAAAATGTGTCGGGGGTAGTGCGCCAAGCACATTAAGTTGCGCCTGGCGCACCACTCCCGCACCAGACGCACGGCCTTGTGTCGCGTGCAGTAATGCTGCGTGGCACGCAGTCTGTGCATCACATGCTTTTCGTCGATTTAGTCGTGGTGGTGGTAGATCCTATGTTCGGTCTGTCTGCATTCGCATAAAAACATGGTCATTCTAAGGGGTCTCACCTAATTCACATAAAAATCAGTCTTTTCATGCAAGGTCAAGTCTGTCCTAAAATGTGCATCTAGAAAAATGGTCATGGTAGAATTAGAATCATCATGCATGTCTACCATCCCCTTGTGTTCCAACTAATCTTCCCTGTCAATCCTGCCCTATCATATTCAATCGATTTCAAAAAACCGTACATATTTCAAAATCAATCCTACACCCTCTTCTATTCTACCTTTTTCGAAAAACATTTACTAATCATCAGCTTACCACATAATGAAAAATATATATTTTTCAAAATTAATATATTTTTCAAAATTAATCCATAATCTTTTCCTAACAGAAGATAAAAACAAGGGGTTCCTTTAAAAAACGAATTTGGGAAATTCTAAGCCCAGTCCAAACACCTTCATTCAATATAATCCAATCAATCCAATCCATTTGCATTCTTTTTAGGCCCATATGCATTAGAGTCCATTTTGCATTCATCTTAGGTCCATCTAAATTTGAGTCCATATATTCGCTAGCATTAGAGTCAATCTTAGGCCCATATAAGTCTAGTTCATATCAAAATCTAGGCTAATTTGCATCTTTATGTGAAGTCTAGTCCAAGTCTATTCCAAGTCCATTCCATTCTAAGTCTAAGTCTAATCCAGTTCAAAGCATAGGTCCATTTAGGCCCAATTCATTCCCTAGGTATACTTTGCATTTTTATGTGAACCCTAGTTAAGTCTTCGGACTACAAAAGTTCCCTAGGTCTAGTTTGCATTTTATGTAAACCCTAGTTAAGTCTTCGGACTATAAAAGTTACCTAGGTCTAGTTTGCATTTTTATGTAAACCCTAGTTAACTCTTCCGACTATAAAAGTTACCTAGGTCTAGTTTACATTTCTATGTAAACCCTAATTAAGTCTTCGGACTATAAAAGTTCCCTAGGTCTAGTTTACATTTCTATGTAAGCCCTAGTTAAGTCTTCGGACTATAAAAGTTCATTCCCTGGGTCTAGTTTGCATCTCTATGTGAACCCTAGTCAAGTCTTCGGACTATAAAAGCCCAATCCTATGTCTAGTTTGCATCTCCATGTAAGCTTTAGTCAAATCCTCGGATTATGAAAGATCAATTCATACCCTTAGGCCTAGCCTGCTTGCTCTCCTATAAGTTCAAAGTCTAGTCCAGTCTGCTTGCATATTCAAGTCCAGTCCAGTACATATCTGCATAAGCATATAGTTAGGCCCAAGTATGCATCATGGTCAAGCCCATACTAGTCCAAATATCCATAATCATTTCCCATCCTCCATTCCAAATGCATTTCCCATTTACATTCCCCATTTCCATTTCCATTCTTCAATTTCTCAATTTTCACTTTCCATTTCTAAATCCCTCATTTCCATTTCTTATTTCGAAATTCATTTCTTAAAGTTTATGAGGTCCATTCGATTTCTGTTCAGGACAGGTCGTGAGATTATAACTTGGGAACGTCGGACAGAGAAGATACAAGGTCAACCTACTCCCAGACTCGTCAAACGAGTTCTCACCTTCCCAGAAAAGTCTTCCGAAACTTCTGAATCATCTGAATCATCATCTGAGATGGGAGACACTAGTGAACAGCTCAATGCAATCTTGGCTCAGCTTCAACTGATGAACTCTCGTCTTAAGGGACAAGACAAAGAGATCAAAGCACTGAGAGAAAAACTAATAGCTGAGGAAGAAGAGCGTAATGACACTCCACCGCCACCACCTCCTATCAAGTCCGAGACATATTAGTGGTTCGAAAAACTCAAGCAATTGGTCCAATCAAATCCTGCACTCGAGAGTCAGCTTCATGGCCATGACATCATTGATTTTGAATTGAGGGAAAAGCTTCCTAAGTAGGTTGCATTGGGTGACCTCCCAAACTTCAAGGGGGTCGAAGACCCAGATGATCATTTGATAGCTTTCTCCATTTCTGTGGCTCTCAAAGGCATGATCAAGGACATGTTTGCTTATGTCTTTCCCTTGACCTTGGATGCACATCCATCCAAGTGGTTCAGATCACTGAACAAGACTAAGCTGAACGACTGGGACTACATCAAAGCAAAGTTCCGCAAGCAATACATATAAAATAATCAGCTTCCCATTGGTCTTCGTGAGTTGGAGTTAACCAAACAAAACTCCAATGAGCATTTTGTCACCTTCCTTAACAGATGGAGGAAAAAGGCCGCACAAATGACTAACGGGCCATCTAAAGAGGACCAAGTCCGAATGGTGACCTGTAATCTACAGTCTAAGTATGGAGAACACATCAAATTCCAACCCCTAGAGTATTTCACAAAACTCTATAAAGTAGGCCTACTGATCGAAGAAGAGGTGCAAGCCAATAATAACAAGGGTTCCAATAACAACAACTCTTTCAAGAGGAGTAACAACAACCCCTCTAGCTCTAAAGACAACGACGTCATGCCCTAACTACTGAAAAATGAGAATTTATTAAAAGTCTCAAAGAACCTTCACTCCCATGGGCATGACTTTAGAAAAAGCCTTCAATAGGCTTAATAAAAGAGGAGCAGTTTACCCTATTGGTCCTACTCCAGACCCTGCACTTGAGAATAGGCCCAAGAAATGGAACCCCAATGCTTACTGCAAATATCACCAAGGGAATGGACATCCAACATATGTGTGTTGGGCCTTAAAGAATACTCTACAGGACATGGTTGAAGATGGTAGACTACCAATTCCGCCTGCAGTAAAAGTCAACAACAACAGCAAACCCTTGGGCATCGTATCAATAGTGCAGGGGGCTTAGTCATTTAACGCTAGTTTTCTAGGTTGAGTCGGAGAGTCCCCCCTAGCTCCTTTATTTCCTTTCCTGTCGAGTCTATGTCATTTAGGATTTTATTTTTTAAATAAGCTTTGTTCTCTTTATTTCTGATTAATAAAATAACCGCATTTTCTTTTCATTTTCATTGGCCTTCCATCATTTTATCTATGCTTCTAATTCAATGATGAAACTTAAATCACCTAATGGTCTTGACTAATTAAAGGAAAAAGAGAAAAACAAAAAATGGACATACTTTGGATTAGGAGATATTCCCCTCTCCCTACCATCAACCTTCAATAAGCCATCCTCATCCATACAACCCAAACCAAAATATAAAAAAAATCCCTTAAACCATCATCCTCCATGATCATTAGCCATATATAACGCTTCAAAATCAAAAGCTCCACAAATATCCTTCAAGCCTCCAATACCCAAAACCAAAAACTTGTGTGCAAGCCTTACTACATAAATAAATTATATGCCAGGCAAAATAAAAAAAAGTGAATAAATTCAAACTGCAAAAAAAGAGCAAAAGCAAAAGAAAACGCACAAGACAAAAAGAAAAAAAATGCAAAAAAGAAAAAGCCAAAGGCAAAGAAATAAAAATTCAAGCTAGGGGGTTTGCACACAAGTTCTACCCCTCATTTCAAATTTCTAAATCCATTAAACTTTAACCAAATAATCCAAATCCATGATCCTACCTTTGCCCAGCCAATCGAACCTTCATCAAAAACCACAAGTCTTAGACCTTTCATCAACCCTAACTCCTCTTTCAAGATATGTCCAAGCCCGCTAGGTTGAAAACCCGAAAGGGCGGTCTATACAAAAGTTAGGGCACAAAAAGTAAATAAATAAAAAATAAGAAATCAGATCCAGAACTACGAATAGTCTGATTCCGCAAGGATAAGTAGGAATCCTCATCTTGAGGTCCGACCGCTTCAATAAAATAAATTAATCAAGGTCTAATGATTTGACATTCTAGAATTCAGAAGCATATTCTTTCTAGATCCCGATATATTCTCGAGTCTGAACCTAGCTACACCAAATCCTTTTCCCACCTATATTTATTTAAGTCACAAATTTAAACTTATTATTTTTCAATCCAAACTGTCCTTGTCCCTGAAGGACTCTCCGATAATTCCATGGTTTCTGGCGATATTTGACTTTGCTTATATCAACTTCCTCAAAGAAGAATCTCCAATGAAGAACTTTGAACGCTCAATAACAGATCAATTACATTTCAATCAAGGCTCAGAATGCCTAATTCAAGACAAGCTTACCCAAAGTGAGGGCTTCCTATATAAGTGGTGGTTCCTCCAAATCAACTCAAACTCCCGAAAAGTTGTAATCTACGGACCTCGTTTACATACCCCGATTATTTACTAAAAACAGTTTTCGATAATCATTCTATCTATTTCTGATCATTCTATCTCATTCTACATATCCAAATCTTCTAGCCTTGCAAAACCCTGACCTTGCATTGCATTACATACATTATAGTCTTGCATAACCCTGACCTTGCATGACGTGTCATACCTTAGCTTTGCATAACCTTAATCCTTGTATAGCGTCTCATGCATCCTTAGAGAGTCTAAGTTTGCATTATTTGCATCATTATGTGCTTTATCTGAGTTGTTTGCACCTATCTAATGATATCTTCTTCTACAGGTAATCAAATAGCTTGTAGTTATTGTCCTGCATACTAACCTTGTTTTGCAAACACCAGCGAATATAGATCTGTTCTAAACTGCAGAGCGTCTAGAATCGTTCTCCATCCCGACACCGTATACTTTGACTATCGGTTTCCTAAACCTCAGTCAAAGTGGGGGCTTCTGTAGACACATGATCGTGTCTCCCATTTTCAGGATCCGATGATGAAACATACCGCGATATTAATTGGTCCGACCCAAGGGCAGAGCAGTCCGAAGAGCCAAACCTATTTCGAAAAGTGTTAAAGTCCTATTTTAAAGCCCAGAAATTGTATTTCGAGCCCAACTCTTTGAAAAAGCCCATTCAATTATTCATTGATAATTAATTGTTTTATTTTACTAAAATAAATATTTTCAAAGATATTTTTACAATGAAAATCAAATTTTATCCCGTAAACTCAGATTTCCGGAGTTAAAAGATAAAAGTAAATCATTAAAACGCGTTTTTATAAAAAAAAAACTGTCAAAACGTGTCAAAAGCAAGGCGGTGACTGAGCGCACCAACGTTCGCCGAGCTCACCAGAGTGTACTGAGCGCACCAGAGTACGCTGAGCGCACAATAGCACGTCCAGCGCACAAGTGCCTGCCACGTAGACATGTGTGTCACACAGAGTCGTGCGCCGAGCGCACTCCTCTGTGCGATGCATAAGCTGTCAATTCTATCTTTTTAAAGCGTGTGTCGTGTGGGCACTGATCATTGGTCATGCCGCGTCAGGCGCTCCAATGTGCGCCTGACACGTGTGATTGTGACTCACACAGCCACCTGCGCCTGGCGCAGTTGGCGCATGAAGTGCAGTTTCGGTTATCTTATAAATACTCTTCAATTTTCCGGATTTTAAAACAGTTTTTTTCACACATTTTAATACTCGACTTATACAAATACACTTATGAACACCTTACGAACCTTTACAAAATCTCTACCAACACTCACACTTTTCAAATACAAACACATTCAAATCTACATACACATTCAGATTTTCAGGCTTCACGAGTGCTCGTCCCGAAGGTTGTCAATCTCCCATACCCAAGCCACGGTATTATCCTGAGGGTCCTTGAATCAATTTATTATTTTTATATTACTAACGATTTCCTTCATAATGTAGATTTAATATAAAAATTGCTCATTTGTATATTCTAACCTTTTATTCCCTTTTTTCTATTTATTTTCATATATTATTGCATGCTTGCCTGATTGTTCTATGCATGATTTTTATAACCCACATGTTATTTTTGGACAACCTGTTAGGTTCCCTGTAATATTGATTGCTTAATAACATCACCTAAAAAATATCTTTTTTATGTGTTTCCTGAACCAACCTAGACTATATTATTTTTAGGGTGCATGAAAATATTCTTTGGTTATTCTATTGCATAAAAATTGACATCAATCGATATTTAGTAGATGCCAACAATGGGCGAACATGGTTCGCTATGACCATATTCGTACCCTCACCCCCCGAACTCAATCTTTTGTTCATTTTAACCATCTATGGAGTCAGGACGGGGAAATCTACATTGGATAAGTCCCTAATTTGTCCCTATGGTTTTCCAATATCCAATTAGGTTTATGAGTCTTCCATTAAAGACTTGTTGGCAACTTCGAAAACATTTTTCATTAAAACCTTAACAATGGGGTAGTCAAATACGCGCTCACACCGCGTAGGCGAAATAAAAACACGCCTACAACTATACATTCCCACTTAGCTTAAACTTACAATTTATACCAAGTGTACCAAGAGTACCATACACACAATATAGGCTCTTAGAATGAATACTACATACTCCAAGTTCTTCCTACTCTCTTTGAGAATTAGATCCAATATTATTTAGAAAGTCATACCATACTCTTGTTACCCTTCGGGATTGTACTCTCATACTTTTCTTATATATTATTGGATAATTAGTGCTCGTCGTTCTGGGTTGTTTACCTCTTTTAAGGATTTTTCCCACGTTAAATTTGTGTGTATTTATTTCTACTTATCTTGTTCATCTTATAACTACTTTTCTCATTATCAGTATTTGATTCCGCTTGCGCTCCTAACCCCAACGGTTTCAGTGCAAGGATGTGATACGTACTATTGTTGCATGCTGCTTTATCATTGCAGTAATGGTCAACAGTCAAGATAGTAACTGATGAATGAGGAAAAAGAAAGAAAAGCTTGTATTATTTGATAAGCAGCAGGATGTTATGTGAAATTTATACTTCTTAACTAAAATTGGCTTCACTATATATTAAATAGCCAAAGCAATATAAAATTAACTATCCTAAAGTATTTCACTGTTGGTTTTGACGAGATAAAGCAAGCTATATTCTTTTTCACACAATCACCCCAATATGTCTTTTGCTTTTCACAAGTGGTTTAACATGGTGGAACTATCCAGTCACATCCTTTCCCTACCACACCCTTATAAATCCTTACAATGCACCCTTCTCTTGCAACATACCCTTTACATGCATGTACCTTAGTCTTTTTTACTTTTTTGTAATATGGCAACAACACAAACACCTTTCCCTCCCACCAAGTTGGAAATAATAAGACCAACTATTGATGAAGAGAGCCAAATACCAGATGATAATAAGAACAGGGAATTGGACAACTCGAAACGCTCTCAGTGGCTGAGGGCCGCGGTTTTAGGAGCCAATGACGGGCTTGTTTCGACAGCAACGCTCATGATGGGAGTAGGTGCAGTGAAGCAAGACGTGAAGGCTATGATCCTGTTTGGGCCCAATATTCCCTGGGCTCGGTTCTTGCAAGGAGGACCGTTTGGGCCCAATATTCCCTAGGCCCTGTCCTTGCGAGGAGGACCATCAAACCCCCGGACGGGGGGACAATGGGACCTACAGGATGGTTGCCCTAACTCCAGAATGCCTAGGGATCTCAAGCAAGGAGTAAAAAGGCTTATTGCCTGAAAAGGCAATATGACCAAGCAGCCCCCCTGAGGCCCATCCCATCAATGTTCCCTTTATGGGGATCCTCAATGCTATAAATACCCAATATCTCATCAATGAACAGGTAATGAGTTCTAGACCAACTGCTCAATACCTACAGTAAAGCATCCTCACTGACTTGAGCGTCGGAGGGGCGATCCCGAAAGCACCCTCGGGGTAGTCTAACCCTCATTCTTGCAGGTTTTCACGACGTCCTTCGAGCACTCGGCTATCATCAACGGCCATCAGCCCTCGTCTTGACTAGTTCCCCCACCTCATAAGTTTTTACCCGAAACAGGTTGGCGCTGTCTGTGGGGACCGCCAAGCAAAAAGCCATGGCCAATGCTCGAAGATCCCGTCAAACCCAGCAACCCCCAAACTCACCACACCGAGAGGGGAATCCCCCTCTTGAGATAGCTGATGAAACAGCGGGCGACCCTTGCAGGGCCCCCGTGCTCTCAGAAAGACATTAACACATCCTCGAAGAAGTAGCTCCTCGAGAGGCAGCCAGCGCGGCCAATCGAGGACCGCCTCGCGAGAGAAAAGACTTCCCTCGAATTGAGCTCCCCCGGGTTGAGCAACCCAGTCCAAATCATGTCACTCAATAGGACCTGCAGCAGCTGGCAGAACGCCTCAGCGACAGTCTCGAGCGGAACCTTAGGGCCCTCGTCTACAGCCTCCAAAACGGAGGAGAGGGAACATCCACCAGGCCTCCTGCCCCACGACTCACTATGGGGCAGGGCCTCCTGCCCCACGACTCATTATGGGGCAGGACGGACACAATCCTCCCCCCGACGACCTCGTTCCACAAGCGTCAACTCGAGCACCCCAGGATCCTACTCGAGCCCCTCAAGCTCCCCCGTGAGACCCTCCTAGCCGGAGGGATGCCCGGCATATCATCATCGAGCGATCCCTCAGGCACGGTCATGGGGATGCTCACGAAATCTTAGACGACCGTCGGGCTCGCTCAAGACAAGAGACTCGAACCGCAGCCATAGGAAGGAAGGATCTCGACAACGCGAGGGGGGCCCCGGAAGCACAACGAGGACGAAGCCGACAATTCTGAGACAAACGGGGAATCTGACGCCCACTTCGGGAACCTCGGCTTCATCACACCCTTCAGCGAAGAAATCATGCGAACTCCCAACCCTCGAAAGGTGAAGGTGCCGCCTATCGAACACTATGGGGGAACAACAGATCCCGCCGATCACCTCGCTGCCTTTAAAGCACAAATGAGTGTGCAGACAGGGAGCGAGGCAGCTTGGTGTAAGTTCTTCCCCACCACACTGAAGGGCCTCGCGCTCACTTGGTTCACAGAGTTACCCCCGGGCAGTATCTCGAGCTCCGCCACCCTCGAGACAGTTTTCAAGCAAAACTTCATCGCAGGAAGACGACACCGAAAGATCAGCATCCACTTAATGTCGATAAGACAACGCAGAGAAGAAGACCTGGCAGATTATATCAAGAGGTTTAATGAAGAGTCCCTAAGAGTCCCTGACCTACAAGATAGTGTGGCTTTCACAGCTCTGATGTTGGGCCTCTACCCATCGAGTCGGTTCAAGCTAAAGCTCGCAGAAAGTGAGGCCTCCACTTTCTCTGAGGCAATGAACCTCGCTCAGAAGTTCATACAAGCATCCGACATCTGTAAAACGCATGACGAGCCCAGCACTAACAAAAGAAAAAGTGACGGTGGGATTAGAGGTGACCCCCTTCAAGAGGCTCCTCGGAGGGAAAGAGAGAAGAGGCCTCGGGTGGATGACAACGGCTACGACCCTTGATACAACCTCAACCGAAGAGAGATATAAGTAACGCCCCGAAAATACATAACCGTAATCTTCAGCTTAATCGTCAGCGGAATCATAACTTAAGCTTGTGGGTTAGGGCCCACTTATAATATAATAGTAAACTGATAATTCATCAATACATTTGCTCATCATAAAACAATACTTGTTCGTCTATCATACAAAATGTTCTAAACCTCATAGAACCGCACATTGTCTCCTCAACACATCTCTTTATAATAGCCATACTGTAACTATTCTTCAATACCTAAAACATAAAACAAAACGTCATGAGCTGAGGCTCAGTAACATACTACCCTAACATCGTAAAAGCATTTCAACTTATTTTAGTTGCAAACAGGGAGAAGAGAAATAGTAAAATCATTTCGTAAACATAGCCATTAAATCATAATAATAAAACATTATCAAAAACATTATCATCACTCTTTGTCATGTTCATCATCATATATATTTTACTTTGGTAACTTGGCTAGTACAACAGAAGGGACGTCTCCCCAAAAACATAAAGAAAGGCACCCACAACATAGGTGGCACTTTCGGTGCCAACATTTTTAACAGAAGGGCGGTCACAACATAGGTGACACTTGCGGTGCCCACAGAAAGGCGTCACAACAAAGGTGACACTTGCGGTGCCCACGGGATACTGCCAAGAACCATCTTTCACTTAACTTTATCATGTTTCGTTTCTTTTACGCATCATAATTACATTACATCATCGTAATCGTAATCATAAAACGTAATCTAAATTGTAACGTAACCATAATTACATTACCTCATCGTAATCATAATCATGGAACGTAATTATAATCAGTAAACGTAATCATAACCATAATTTCATAACATTAAAATCGTCATACTTCATAGCATTAAATCATTTAATAAACATCATTTACATAGCAAACATTTCATATCCCGCACACCATAAATAACATAGCATAAACATCGTATAAAGCATCATAAAACATAGTTTGGAAAGGGAGTGCGGGTGCTAGCAGTAGACGTTACTTGAAATCCTGCTTACCAACTTTGATAGCCGGGGGAGGCTTGTAATATCCTTTATCTTCTTTAATCTACTCAAGAATAATTTTATTAATGAACGTTTCGTTATTTAGCTTTTAAGCCTAAATATTAGCTAGCGGTTATTAACGTCATAACGTTCCTTATAACGTCGTAAAGGTCTCATTAAAGGTTGTTATTATCTTAGTCGTTAATAACTTCTTAAGGTGACTCTTTAACCGACTAATAAGTGAAATAACTCCTTTAGTTATACTTTTAGAATTATCGAAACATTATACTTACAATTACACATATTATAAGAGTTCATAGTTAATCATCTATTAATCGTCTATCATTAAACTAATTAAGTTTATAGCTATAATAGAACGATTAATATTATTATAACATTATTTAATCTCATAAAACTCGTAAGTCAAGCTATCTTGTTATATTAATAATAAATTAAACTCATATTATAAATAACAAGCTTATTGGATTTTAATTAGTTTTAAACAACTCAACTAGTTTAGTAATCATGAAATATAACCCAATAATAGTTTTTAGGAGTCAAGTTAAGTGGTTTAATTAAACTAACCAAATCAGTCCATAGAATAAGTTCAAGCATATTTTTAGCCCAACAAATTAACCAAGTTTGTTAAACTTAGTGAATCAGTTTTCTTTAGGCCCAAACTTAAACTAATCATGAAAGGGTGTAATTGGGCTTGTATTTGTGAACTTTAAAATCTGAAATCCAAAGGAAAATGAAATGAAGAAACAAGAGGGAATTTATACCTCTGCTACTAAGAGCAGCGAGGAGCAGAGGAGTGGAGTTGAGCTCCGGTGAACGGCGACGGTGGACGGCAGCGAGAAGCGGCGTCGGCGGCGACGCGAGCAATTGGTTCGAGGGGTGGTGCTCCGGCGAGCCGGGCAGCAGCGCAAGCGAAGCAGGGCACCAGAGAAAAAGGAAGAAAGGAAGCAGGGCCACGAGCTGCAGCGGCAGGTTGCCGGCAGTGGTCGAAGGCAGGTGGCGCAGCTGTGCAAGTGGTGCACTGGTGATGCGCTGGTGGTCGGCAGCAGCCGGTGGTGGTGTTTGAAGCCCGAAACAGAGGAGAAAGAGAAAATTGGGTTTTCTTTTTGGGTTTCTGTGAGTCGTGTTTTCCGGTGAGTTGTTGACTGAAAAATCTGATTAGTTCTTAGGTGGTGGTGAGGTGAGATGAAAGGATGAAAGTTGTTGGTGATGGTGTTCTTGGTGAGTAACCATGGCTATTTATAGCCATTGAGGAGTTCTATACAACTTGAAAACCATGTCTTGAAGATAACTATGGAGCTTGAAGAGAATTTGTGTTTCAATTGTTCTCTTGTTGTGGTAGCCATTTAATGGTTGTTGGGAAGAAAATTTTGAAATAACTTGGTTCGCCATGTAAGGGAAAGAAGGAGGTGGAAGAAGGAGGAAGGAGGAGGAAGAAAGAAATTTGGTGGGAAAAGTCAAGTTTAAGTTTTATTTTTCCACTTCCTTCAATTACCTTTTCTTCTTTTCTTTTTCTTCTATTATTATTATTATTAAACTAAAATAATTTCACTTTGGATAATTCATATTAAAAGAGAAGTTATGCTATTGTGATTTTTAATTACTTACTTGTTAAGCTAATTATAATTCATAACTACTTAATAAAAATTACATTCTTCTCATTTATTTATTTTAGAAAAATCATACCTTAATAGCTTATAATAGTTTAATTAGAACTTCATTGATAACATAATTAGTAAAACAACAACTAGTTAGCTAATTAAGCATGTTTAGATTTTCAGGATATTACAATATATCTCGATATCAAGGAAAAATACGCCTTGCGGAAGTCGACACCCATCAGAACTTCCATCAACAGAAGAGACAAGAAGCTTTGGTGTGAGTACCATCATGACTGTGAACACACCACCCGCGATTGTAGAGAGCTGAAGAGAGCATTGGACAAGTTGGCAGATGAAGGAAAGCTAAATTGATATTTGAAGAACCCCGCGGAAAGGAAAAAGGAGCCTCCAAAAAAAAGAAAAGGAGTCGAGGAGTGAAGAAACATCTCTACACCCTGAAGCACGGGGCGGCGGATACGAGCAGGGCAGCAGCCTGCCCCACCATGACTTTCAAAGACATCCATCGGCCTATTCAAACCCCATACGACGACCCCCTGGTCGTCGAAATGAAGATTGTCAATCTGAGGGTAGGTCGAGTGCTCATAGACAGCGGGAGCTCCGCGGATATCATAACCATGGATTGCCTGGCAAAACTGAAATATCAAAGGAGTGACCTCTTGCCCATCAGCCAGCCGCTGGTAGGATTTGGGGGCCAATCTGTCCACCCTCTAGGATCGGTCAAGCTTCCTGCGAGAATGAAAGAGAAAGGTCGAGGGAGGAGCGAGCTCATCGACTTCCTCGTCGTGGATGTTGACCTCCCCTACAACGTCATCATTGGGCGCCCCACCCTCAACAAGGTTAAAGCTGCCATCTCCACCTATCAGCTATTGTTACAGTTCGAGGCCAACGATGGGAAGGTCGCCCAATTATTTGGGGATCAGAAGTCTGCCCGGGATTGTTATGTCAACAGCCTGAAGCACCAGCGCGACACTACAACCAACAAAAGGAAGCACCCCGAGCCCGAAGGACCCCTCCCCGCAATGGGGATCTATGTTGCCGAGAACCCCAAACGGTATGAGATGCCTCGACCCGTAGATGGGGATGAAGAAGTATGTATCGATAATACAAGAGGAAGGACAATAAGGATCGGCAAACAGATTCCTGACGGCACCCGAGCCCAAATCATCGATGTCATCCGCGAAAGGACGTATTCGCCTATACGGTCGACGAGATGCCGAGCATCGATCCTGAGATCATGGTTCACCGCCTCAACATCAAAGAGGGCTACCGACTAGTGAAGCAAAAGCTAAGGCATCAGGGTGCCGAAAGAAGCAAAGCAGCGGCCGAGGAAGTGAAAAAGCTGCTGGCAGCAGGCTTCATCGAAGAGTGCCAGTACACCGAGTGGCTTGCTAACGTGGTACTGGTCCGTAAATCAACTGGCTCGTGGAGAATGTGTGTCGACTTTACGGACCTGAACAAGGTCTGTCCAAAGGACGACTTCCCCCTCCCCAAAATCGATAGACTTGTCGATTCAACCGCCGGACATGCCCTCTTCAGCTTTATGGACGTCAACGCCGGATATCACAAATCCCCATGGCCAAAGAAAATCAAGTTCACACAGCATTCACCATAAACTCAGGGGTCTACTATTACAAGGTGATGCCATTCGGCCTCAAAACGCTGGTGCTACTTACCAACGCTTCGTCAACAATGAAAATCAGATAGGAAGGAATGTCGAGGTTTATGTAGACGATATGATCGTCAAGAGTCAACCAGAAGAAGAGCATGCATCGGACCTTAGAGAAACCCTGTCCACCCTACGCGCCCACAATATGAAGCTGAATCCGAAGAAGTGTGTCTTTGGCGTAAGGGAAGGAAAGTGCCTCGGCTTTCTAGTCGACGAGAGAGGCATCGAGGCTAACCCGGACAAGGTTCAGGCCATAATTGAGATGAAAAGCCCTCGAACTGTCAAAGAAGTTCATCGCCTAACCGGCTGCATGGCGGCACTAGGACGGTTCCTATCTAGGTCAGCAGACAAAAGCATATACTTCTTCAAAACATTAAAGCAACCGACCTTCGACTGGGACCAGCAAGCAGAGGAAGCATTCCAACAGCTAAAAGAGCACCTAGCCACCCTCCCCAAGCTCGTCTCCCCCTTGCCAGGAGAGACGTTGTTCGTGTACATGGCTGTGTCAGAAAATGCACTCAGTGTCGTCCTCGTCGCAGAGAGAGAAAAGAATCAACACCCCGCCTTTTTCATCAGTCACGCCTTTCGAGGAGCAGAAGCCAAATACCCCCCAGTCGAAAAGATGATATTTGCCCTGGTGATCGCCACCCGCAAACTCAAGCCATACTTTCAAGCTCACCCCATCAAAGTATTAACAAGCCAGCCCCTCCGAAAGATAATCGAAGGTAGAAACCAGTCGAGCAGGGTTACGGATTGGTCTACTCAGCTGTCAGACTTCGGTATAGAATTCGAACCCCGCCGGGCAATCAAGGCTCAGGCGCTAGCTGACTTCATCGCCGAATGTACCTCGAGACCCGAGCCTGCCGTGGAAGGTCCCTGGGAATTATTTGTCAACGGGTCATCATCGAAAGCAGGTTGCGGGGCCGGCTTGTTAATCCTCGATCCTTAAAGGAATAGGACGGAGTACGCCATGAAGTTCGCCTTCATTGCGTTGAACAATGAAGCAGAGTACGAAGCCCTCTTACTCAGGCTACAACTCTGTGGGGCGGTGGGTGCTCGAAACATCAAAGCCCACTCAGACTCCCAACTCATCGTAGGACAAGTAACTTGGGAATTCGAAGCCAAAGAAGACAGCATGAAGATGTATCTCATGAAAATCAAGGAGGAAGTAAGCAATCTGGCAACCTTTGCCATCACCCACATCCCAAGGTCAGAAAATCAGCAGGCAGATGCATTATCGAGATTGGCCAGCTCCGCTGAAGATCTGTCACCTCGCCCCTTAATGTGGGAAGTGCTCAACGCCCCCAACATCAATAGAGGGGTAGCTACCCTCGACAGAAGCCCCACATGGATGGAAAAGTTGGTGTCCTTTGCAAGGGATGGGGTGCTGCCTAAGGACGAGCTGGAGGTCAAGAGGGTCAGGAGGCAAGCTCGATGGTTCGTGCTCCATGAGGGGCAGCTGTACAAGAAGTCCTTCACCCATCCACTCCCTCGGTGTCTAACCCCGCTAGAGGGCGACTATGTACTTCGAGAAATACACCAAGGAGGCTGTGGTAGCCATCAGGGTGCCGGAACCATCGCCGCCAAAGCCCTTCGAGCTTGGTATTACTGGCCAACGTTAAAGGAAGATGCCTCGAACTTGGTTCAAAAGTGCAAGGAGTGCCAGATGCACGCCAACTTGCCCCATCAAGCAGCAAGCCCCCTCACTACCATCCAGGCCCCTCTGCCCTTCGACATGTGGGGCATGGACCTATTGGGGCCTTTTCCCCCTGCATCAGGCCAGCGGAGGTTCCTGTTAATCGCCGTCGATTACTTCACAAAATGGGTCGAGGCCCAACCACTGGCCTCCATAACCGACAAGTAAGTTCAACAGTTCATTTGGCGTAATCTGATAACTCGATTCGGCGTCCCCCGAGTCCTTATATCAGACAATGGGCGACAGTTTAACAGTGGCCCCACGAAAGATTATTGCTCTCAATTCGGCATCGAAACCAGATTCTCCGCTTTCAGTCGACCCCAGACCAATGGACAGGCTGAGGCCGCCAACAAGGTAGTTCTCAAGGGATTGAAAACCATGCTAGAAGGAGCCAAGGGCTCATGGATCGACGACCCGCCTGGGATATTGTGGTCCACAAGGACGACGGTTCGAGAAGCCACGGGACAAACACCATTCAACTTGGTATATGGGAGCGAGGCTGTGCTGCCCGTCGAAGTCGGCATCCCCTCACCACGGATAACCTTCTACGACCACGACAGCAATGAAGAAGAGAAACGCGTCAACCTCGATCTCCTCCCCGAGACTCGAGGCAATGCGCTTCTCAAGGCCATCTCCTATAAGCTCAAGATCACCAGGCTCTTCAACCAACGAATCAAGCATCGACCCCTGCAGGTCAACGACTGGGTGCTCCGGAGGTTCGAGGCCACCGGCAGGGAACCTTGCCTTGGTAAATTACAGCCCAACTGGGAAGGGCCTTACAAAATCACAAAGGTCGTTCAACCAGGTACATACCGCCTCGAAGACCAGGAAGGTCGCCCCTTGCCCCGTCCTTGGAATGCAGACAATCTTAGAAAGTTCTTTGTATAGCTCAGGCCCCGCCTTCGAAGCAGTGCATTTTACAAGTTCCAGCGCTCGAAATTTAGGGGCATCTACTATGAACATCCTTGGCAGAACGACAAGCCATCTTTTGTAAAGCTGTCTCAGGACCTATCGAGTTGTAATACATCTATCGAATTGTAATATCGGGTTGACAGCAAATTTTGCAAACAAAATAGATCGAAATATGCGCTTTAAGTATACACCTATCTAGTTGTAATACGCCCATTAAATTGTGGTATAACTATCGAAGTCAAATCAAACATAGACAAATTTCAAAGGCATAAACTTGTTAAAATAAAAATACATTGATGGGATGAATAGCAAATCTTATTAATATAGGGAGGTACAAGCCATCGAGATGGCAAATTTACACACATAAGGAACATCTAGAGATTAGAACTAAACTATAAGGGTCTAACATTAACCCATGTAGGAGCCAGAAAGAAGAAAGAGGAAGATGAGGGAGGTGGAATCATGGGTGCGAGCCCTCGAGATCGGCAGCAATAGGAACTTGGTCCTCGACCTAAGCGACCCCCGCGTCATCCTCTCCTCGAGGAGCCTCAGCATCCTCTTGGGAGAGAGTGGCGACTCCCTCCTCAACCTCCTGCCATAAAAGGCCAGGAGACAGCTTCTCAAGAATGGCTCGAATATCCTTGAGAGTCTTAGAGCGACCGACCTCAGAAGCTTGAAGGGAGGCATCCTCGAGGAAGATCCTCCCGGCCTCGGAGAGCTTCCAATTCTCGATGATCAGCTCCCGACAAGCAGTCGCCTCCTTGACTGCATCCGTAGCCCTCTTGTCGGCCTTCTCCGCCCTGGCCAAGGCCTCCTTCCTGTCCTTCGAGGCCTGACGATACCTCCTACTGGCCGAGTCCCTCTACTTAGTGAGGTCCTCGATGGTCTGCTGGGCCTCGGCCATCTTCTCCTTGAAGTCCAGCTGATCCTTCTTAATAGCTCCCTCAGCTTCAGAAAGCTTCAGCTCAGCAATCCGGACCCGATTGTTGAGGGAGCTTCTCTCGTCGAAGGACATCTGGTCCTTGACTACAGCAGAGGCAGTACCTCGAGGACGGTGGGCCAGAGCAGAAACCCTGATCGAGAGCTGCATAAAACAAAAAACGTAAGCAACAAATTACCTAAGCAAAAAGGAAAAGAGAAAGGAGTAGGCACTTACCTCGACAAGGGTAGCCTTCAGGGCTTCGAGCTCCTGACCTTCAGTACCACAGCAGGCTGCCTCATCAGCAGCTGTCATCAAAAAGGCGGAGGCTCTCTCGAACCTCCCAGCCAGGTCAGCCCTCGAGAGGGCGGAAAATGGAACAGCAGCAGTCGAGATGGACGACCCCTCGACCTTCGGCCTCTTCGCTGGGGCCTGCTGCACCCCAGGGGAAGTAACAGGAAAGACAATCGAAAAAGGAAGTTTCCCCTCGGGTTTAGCCTCGAGGGGCTCCTGCTTCACAACAGGAGCCAAGGGAGGAAGGGCTTTTGTGACCGAAATTATAGTCACATCCTCCGTCGAGGACGCTCCCTCGAGCTTCACGGCCTTCGAGGCATCAGGAAACCTCATGCCAGCGAAGGCGGAGTCTGAACCCGCCTTCGCCAACTCGCGGCGTTTAGCTGCTCGAAGAGCCTCAAGAGTGATCAATGGTTGAGACATCACAATATAGGCAAGAAAGACGGTCGAGATTGAAAGTTTGGAGGAGAGAAAGCATAGATGGTGTGATGACAGCTTTGAACGCCTCGTACTTATAAGAAAAGTGAATCGCGAATTCCAAGGCTGCAATAACTGCCCCCATGGACTTCACAAAAGCAAAAGCCCATCATCCAAAAGGGCCTGCTATGTGCACAAGGCCCAAACCTCCCCATGGCACCCAAAGTATGGGAAAGACTGTCTTACCCTCAGTGCCAGAAAACATCCAAGTCCACAACTCAGGGCTAAAGAGCGCTGCCCCCTCGAGGCCTAGCCCTAGCAAAGGGCTTTGTTCCCATAAAATGCTTTAGGGCACTCGAGCAAATCATACTCGAGTAAACCCCCTCACAAAGCCGCAATTTGGAAGCGAGATATAACTCAGGAGGCGATCCCTTGCAGGCGCCAATCGAAGGTAATGCTGCGTCAAGAATAGCAAGGCTCACATCAAACATAAAAATGACTCGAAGGATGACACAAGACGAACGACAAAAGTTTCTTCTCATTGCAATCATAAGATTAAAAAGATACATCCTAAAGAACACCAAAGCTAAATACAAGGTCTATTCAAAGCTAAATACAAAGATCTACTCAGCGTCGTTAGAGCTGCTCGACAAGCTACTCGAAGAGCCAAGAGAAGTCGAACTGGAGGAGTCATCGAGCTCATCTCCCTCATCCTGATCCTCCTCGCCCGAGGCACCTCCGCTCTTAACGCGGGGTCTGGCCTCAGAAGTAGAGCCATCAACACCCTCAACAGGAACCTCATAGGTTGGGATAGAATCAGCCTCCAAGTCAGCAGCCACGGCGGCTTCATATTCCTTCTCGACCAGGGCCCAGTCGATCGAGAGAGAAACCTTGGCCAAACAGCTTGGCAAGAGTAACCTTTGTCGCCACTTCAGCCCCCTCGAGCCCCATGTCAGCAGCGAAGTCCCGACCATCTTGAGAATTCTGCCACTCTAGGATGACCTTCTCCCTAGAGGTCGAAGACTCGCCTTTCGACGAGTCGAACTGCCTCTTGATCAAGTCCCGTTGGTTCTAGGCGTCCTGGATCTTTTTCCTCCATCCCTCCTCCCGAACAGTGAAGCTATTCTCCTTCTCTTCGAGGTCCTTTTGTACAGCCTCAAGCTCGAGCTTGTAGTTCCAAGCAAGCTCCTTCTACTGAGCGAGATCCTCCCGAGCCCGCAAAAACCAATAGTATGTCGATGGCTCATAACGGCCATTCGAACTGAACACTGGAAAAAAAAGCAAAATAGTAGGCTTAGCAAAAAGAACTTTACAACAAGGAGGGAACTTAACAAAAAGGGGGGGCTTACATCAATCCAGGAGGCATGAAGCCCTTCGACCTCCTCCTCCTCGGTGAGGGCTCGGCAGGCCTCGACATCGGCTTTGGTCAGGAAACGCTTTAGAGCTGAGTCAAAGCGTCGGGCCTTCTCGACCCCAAAAAGCTCGGTGAAAGGCTTCGAAGTCTGATCCGAATCTTCCGCCCTTGCCCTCTTCCGGCCAGATGTCTCCCCGTGACGAGGAGGCTCTTCCTGTACCTCCCCGGCCTTTGAAGGGGCCGCTGTCGACTTAGAGGGAGGCCCACGGGTCGCTGTACTCCCTCTCTCCCCCAAGGTTTGGGGAGGCACGATGGCCGCCGCCGAAGGAGGACGAATACGAGGCCTCTTCACCGGATCCTACCAGAAAAATAGGAGTTAGAACGCAAAATAAAAGGTTTGATAACCAGATTGAAAGGTGTAAAGTTACCTTAGGAGGGCGAGGGACTCGAGTTTCCCCCCTCGGCATTTTCGAGCGTATCCGTTCCTGCACCCGCTGGTTAGCCGTCAGCCGCCTGTGCATGATTTCACGAAGTTCTCGACGGGCAATAACTGCACAGAACAAATAAAAGTTAGCCCATGATATATGTCGATCAAAGCAAGTGCACCCAGTAGCAAAAACCCTACCCTTGGGATAAGTCGGGCTCAATCCCATCGAAGAAAGGAAGTGCTCGTCACTCAGGTCCTCCGCGCTAGGGTTCCAGTTGGTGGGGACCTGCTTTCGATCGCCATTAACCATCGAAGTGACGGTCTAGCAGTAGATGACGACCCTAGCCTCGTCCTCCGACATCCAAGGCACTGACCTATTTAAGCCCATGCTCGGATCTTCGAGACAGGGAATAACTAGGAAGTCCCACTGCTCCGCTCGGTATATGTATACGAACTCCGTACGGAAATTTTGTTGATTCGAAGGCATGGTCCCCACAATCTTATAAGAGAAGCGCGCTTGGAAGGTATACCATCCTTCACCATTCGAGGTCCCTGACATCACCACCAACTTCATCAAGTTTCGCTAAAGAACCAGGGTTGGCTCAACCGCCATCATATCGCATATAGCGAGGAAGCCAACCATCGAGCCAACGCTGTTAGGCATCAACTGACAAAGGGCCAGATTGTAGGAACGCAACACTTCCACGATAAAGGGGTGGACGGGGAATCTTAATCCCAACTCGAGGTAGGCCTTATACAAAGCCACGCAGCCTATCGGAGGAGTACATACGGTCTCGTCGGGCTCAGGGATGTACAAGGCATACGGATGTCGAATCCAATACGACGTCTCGAGGATGCGCAGGTTGTCCAATAGAAATTGCATGAAGGGTCCTCGAATGTAGAAGTGTGCGATGCCCTTGCCCTGAGTCCTGGCCTCCCCCTCTCCGCCACTACTGCTCGCCTCATGAGATAGATCTTCACTGCTGCCCTCCATTACTCGAATGACCTGGCCATCGAGAAGATGGTCTAAGTAACTCCTTATTGCCCGAGGGCGAGCAACGGTTACCTCGTATGGGGGATTATTTATCTCCTCACCCCCATCAGACATTATTGAAGCCCCGTCGCTCGAGCATGGTAATGTGTCGAGCACCCGCGAGGGATCGAGACAGTCTAATGCTACGGACACCACGGGCACCCCATTTATTAGCACTCCGTCGAACAAGTGCTCGAGTGGCGCAGGGGGGGTGTCCGAGCCAGACAAAGAACCCCCGTTATTTATCGAGAGGGGATCCTGTCCAGAAGGGTCCATTTATTAATAAAAGAAATGGAAGGAAGTGGATCGTACCTTATCTGAAACGCCTTCGTGATCCTGCACCTTGAAGAAGAATGTCGGTCGACTTGTGTAACCTCGAGAAGAATCCCTTGCGCAGTAAATCCAATAGAAACGCGAATGGGACAAATGACACGGTCCCCGCCCTATTTATAAACAAACACCGTGCGAAATGGTTGGTATGTCGCGGGCTTGGGAAACTCATGGAAATAACAAGGCTGACGTTGGGCCCTTAATCAGGCCCAACAATCGCCCTAACTAGAACTACGAGCCTTAGCTACCCGACTAGTCCATCCCAGCTCAGTGGTTTGACTAAATTCAGCTAAGTCCAAAGACCTACAACTAGGCACCTCGCCCAGATCGAGCGAAGGATACTCCAAGTCACCTCAACTATTGGAGTATGTGCCCGTGAAGCGCTACGGCATCAGAACACCCCTCGGGGCACACAGGGCTTGTCGACCCTCACCGCCCCAGAGCGATGGTTCAGCGATCTCTCAAAGAGCTCAGCGAATATCGGCCCAGCGCTCTCCGGAGGTTGTAGCACCTAGCCCCCGAGATACATGGGGCTCATTAACCCTTGAGGCATCTCAAGCGAGGTCAAGAACACCCCTTGAGATTCATGGGGCTCATTAGCCCCTGGGACATCTCGAGCGAGGTCATAGACGCCCCTCGAGATTCATGGGGCTCATTGGTCCCTAAGGCATCTTGAGCGAGGCGAAGACGTGGGGCTCATTAGCCCCTGGGACATCTCGAGTCGAGGTCATAGACGCCCATCGAGATACATGGGGCTTATTAACCCTTGAGGCATCTCAAGCAAGGTCAAGAACACCCCTCGAGATTCATGGGGCTCATTAGCCCTTGAGACATCTCGAGGGAGGTCACAGACGCCCCTCGAGATTCATGGGGCCCATCAGCCCCTGAGACATATCGAACAAGGTCAAGAGCTCCCTTCGAGGTCCAGGTTCGACTTTCCGCGACACATGTGATTTCCGGAGAGTCCTCTCTCGCACATCTCGCGTGGGGCTAATGTTTGGTCCCAATATTCCCTGGGCCCGGTTCTTGCGAGGAGGACCGTTTGGGCCCAATATTTCCTGGGCCCGGTCCTTGCGAGGAGGACCATCAAACCCCCGGACGAGGGGGCAATGGGACCTACAGGATGGTTGCCCTAACTCCAGAATGCCTAGGGATCTCAAGCAAGGAGTAAAAAGGCTTATTGCCTGAAAAGGCAATATGACCAAGCAGCCCCCCTGAGGCCCATCCCATCAATGTTCCCTTTATGGGGATCCTCAATGCTATAAATACCCAATGTCTCATCAATGAACAGGTAATGAATTCTAGACCAACTGCTCAATACCTACAGTAAAGCATCCTAACTGACTTGAGGGTCGGAGGGGCGATCCCGGAAACACCCCCGGGGTAGTCTAACCCTCATTCTTGCAGATTTTCACGACGTCCTTCGAGCACTCGGCTATCATCAACGGCCATCAGCTCTCGTCTTGACTAGTTCCCCCACCTCACAAGTTTTTACCCGAAACATATCCTAACTGGTTTTGCAGGCCTAGTGGCCGAGGCTTGCAGCATGGCCATCAGCGAGCCCATGTCCGTGTACTCTCAGCTCAACATTGAGCTTGCTCAGATGAACAGAGAAAAAATGAAAGAAGGAGAAAAAGAGGAAGGTCGGGTTGATGAAGAGAACTTGCCAAACCCATTGCAAGCAGCATTTGCTTCAGCCCTTGCCTTTTCTATTGGGGCTATGGTGCCACTATTGGCAGTGTCGTTTATTAAGGATTATAAGGTGAGGCTTGCGGTGGTGGTGGTGGCGGTGACGGCAGCTTTGGCAATGTTTGGGTGGTTGGGGGCTTTTCTAGGAAAAGCACCCTTAATTAGGGCTTCTTTGAGAGTTTTGTTGGGTGGTTGGCTTGCTATGGCTATTACCTTTGGCTTAACCAAGTTGATTGGATCTTTTGGTTTGTGAAGTTCTAATAATTAGAAAAGATAATGGTTGATGATTGACCTTCTTAAACACCATGCAAAAAGTTGAATATGAACGTTATATGGGACAACACCATCATTTCGTATTTTCTAGAGCTGGCTTTTCTTTCTAGATTACAATGGAATAGGTATCAATTGTTACCGTATTGCTTTATCAAGTTTGATGTGAGCATAAGGTTAGTAAATATTAAGCCCACTATGCTGGGTTATGCCGATTCAAGTTCTTAGGTGGGAATATGGGATACCGTTTATATTGCACCCCCATCCTTATCCTATCTTTTAAAGTCATGGCCTATTAAGGCTGGATTGTTACAAGTTGGTTAGTTTCACTATCTACCCAAAAATAATTAACAACTCATATATATTGTATAAGCACATAGAATAGAAATAGGGTGGACTCTATTTAAAGTTTTTAGGAAAATTTGTCAGAATCAACCTTTTATAAGACACTTTTTGTGAGAAACAATCTTTTAAAATTTTTTTGTCAAAACAAACCTTAAAGTTAAATTTTTTTGCCACACTAAACCTTTGGCTGGAAAAAGACCATTAACTTAGTTTTCATGCGTTGACCATCCCAACCCCCCCCCCCACCCTTAAAACTACCAACCCTCACTTCCCCCCACCCCGAAACCACCCCATCCTTTTTCTTCGTTAGAGTTTTGGTTTGTTCGGGTGGGGATTTAGGGGTTGATGGTGGAGAGAGGGGTCGGGGGTTGGTTTTGGGGGTGGGGGGAAGAAAGCAGTGGTTTCGAGGGTGGGGGAAAGCGAGGGGGCTGATTTCATGGGGGTGGGGGTGGTTTCGTGGGGGTGGAGGGTGGTTTCGTGGGTGGGGTTGGGATGGTCAATGCCTGAAAACTAAGTCAAGGGTCTTTTTCCGGCCAAAGGTTTAATGTGACAAAAATATTTTAGTTTAAGGTTTGTCTTGACAAAAAAAAAATTAAAAGGTTGTTTCTGACAAAAAGTGTCTTATAAAAGGTTGTTTCTGACAAATTTTCTAAGTTTTTATATGGACAGTAAGCACATAGAATAAAGGGAGCTAATATTTGTACGGTTCTTGATGGCCTGAATCTTGGGTATTGTAGATTTATAAAGTCCTCTCAGAAAAAAAAATTATAAAGTTGTATCTCTTTATTCCTACGTGAATACTCGGTATGATGATACTATACTACACTACTTAGAACTATATCTAAAAAAGAATGATAAACTATTCCAAAAAAAATGATAACTCGCTCCATTTCTTTTTAGTTTACTTATTTCACTTTGGGGGGAGAACCAAGGAGGAAGTACAAAAATATGAGAGAGAAACTGAATAGTGAGAGAGAGAAACTAAAAATTGGGTTAAAATATTAAAAAGTGGATGACATAGGTGGAAAAGAGGATAAAGAAGATGAGAGATGTTACCAAGAATAGAAAAGGCAAAAGTGTGTTAATTAAAAAGAAACAAACCAAAAAGAGAAGTATGTAGATTAAAAAGAAACGGAGCGAGTATATGCTAAACCCATTTCGATTTAATTTCAATTTTCCAACCAATTTTCTTGCATGATCAAATAGAACAATCATTAGTTAAATTAAATTAATTAGTTTAATTGGCTCAAAACAATAAAATTGAAAATCTTTCTGAAAATCTTAAAAAAAAAAGTGAAAATGTTGTATTTAGGATGATAGATAAATTATGTAATTAGGATAAGTAATAAGATCGCATAATCTTACTTGCAGAGGACAGATGGCTAGCGCATCGCTTGGTGCTAGCTATGCGTTCACAAAGCCGACTCTGTGTGGTGCATAGAGCTATCGAAAAATGATCTGATCTGAGTGTAAGAATAAAAACTAGTACCGCAAGTGCACGGTGTACGATATAGCACAACTAGCAAATACAGGTCGAACCCACAAGGATGTTAATACTATGTTAAATTACCCACTTGATTATATGAACTTAGTCAATTAGATTCAACTATTATTACTACCAGCAAGAAATCAGAAATAAAGCAAGAAAATTCAATAAGGCAAATTAACTAAACTAAGAATAAAACTAAAGTAAACTACAAGAAAAGACTAAGGAAACTAACAGTACAATTATTTAAATCCACTATAATGAAAAGCAGAGGCACTAATATGAAAAAAAAAAAAACCGACTAACATCATCATAATAAAACAGAACCCATGAAAATATGACAAAAGCTAAGACAACCTTAACTAATACTAAACTAAGATATGAGAAAGCATCCTCCTGGACCAAACGCATATAGAGTGATGAAGAGTTGATATAAGACAAAGTGAATGGTGGATTGAGCATCAACGCCTAATTAAATCAACGAAAGACAACATTCATTCAACAGCAAGATATCTAAATCAATTGATAAAATTGTCGGTAAACAGAGAACTAACAAAATTGAACAGATTGACTATTAGAAACTATAAAGAAAATTGCGGTTAATTGAAGAACGGAACGAAATTACCAGATATCTTGAAATTGAATTGAGTAACAAAGAACAAAAGCAAACTAAATGGTCGATTTCCGCCGCTGTCACCGACGGAATGATTAACAACCAAGTCTAAATTAAAAACTAAACCTAAAACTATTGTGTGTGTTGTTGTTTTTTTTTCCCCAATTTGCTCTGCTGCTGCGTTTTATATATCCCCCTAGATCAAGGGTTTTCTTTTCTTCCTTCTCTTCTAATCTCCTTTAAACTTTAAGCCCAAAAACTAAACCTCAATTAAGGACAATAGAGCCCATCATAAATGTAAAAACATTAGAGGGATTTTCCTTTCAATATTAGGCCCATATCTCGTGTGGCACGTGAACCGCTAGCGGAGATGTTGAACCCCAAAAGAGCTTTGAGTCATTCTTGTTCATACATCTCTTTTGTCCTTTTCTTGTTTCTATTTCTTGGCAGCATCATTTGATGCGTGAGTGTAGTAACTGGTAAGTGGCAACATCGGGCTTGTACTCACTTTTCCCAAACCGAACACCTATCACAAAATAAAATACTAATTAAGCTTAATAGGTGATAAAAATATTAACTACAAAGAATAAGTATGCAATAATAAAAGTCATATGAAAAACCCATATATAGATATAAAATGTATTCAAATAACTAAAATATAGGGATAAAAAATATGCAATAAAATGAGCTAATCACTGAGAATTTGAACTGAACCTGTAATGACCTGTAACTGACTTACACCTGAAATTTTGGTAAAACAGGTCACCTATAACCTAACATGTACCCGACCTGATAATAACTGATAACCGGTCTTTACCCAACACTCCATAATCTGAACCAGAACCTAAACCCGACCAAAAAAGACCGACAATTGAAGTGATGCGACCTGATAATTAATCGAACTTGATTCGACACCTGACTTGATTAGGACGTGAAACCGATCGTAACTCGACTCAACCAGCTATTGTCCTGACCTATTGCAACCTGTGACCTGATTTTACCAGACCTATTGCGACCTGGTACCCTTTTTTTTACAACGAGTAATCGTACAGAAACAAAACAACGAAATAGACCACCTACAACATTGGACAAGAAAAAGACATCCCCCTAAAAATCTTAACTAAGTTATTAGCTAAAACAACATCATTCATATGGACCTTAGTAAGGCAGCACCATTGGAAAGTCCTAGCGAGTGATTGAATCTTAACTATGTACCCGATTTTTCCCGACATGTGTTACCCGTTACCGGATTTTGCACGACCTGTTGGTTGTTGATAACTCGACTTGTCATTGTTGTGGCCGGCCGCATAGCAACATAAATCATAAACATATGTTAATTTTATTTAGCTAACCCGAATAAAGGATTTTTTGTCAAAAACTACCTATTAATTGCAACTTTTTGAAAACAACTACCTAATAAGTCTAATTTTTAAAACAACTACCTTTTATCATGTTTTTTTTTGTTAGCACTACCAATACACGGTATTACTAACGTTTACTTTGTATTGGTAGTGCTAATAAAAAAACATGATAAAAGGTAGTTGTTTTCAAAATGTTGCAATTAATAGGTAGTTTTTGACAAAAAAATCCATAAATTTATATCTTACACATTTTTTAGCAATAAAAATGAGAACTTTAAAAATGGAGGGAATTGTCGAGTGGGGCCCACCAAACGGAATTACTAACGTTTACCGTGTATTGGTAGTGCTAACAAAAAAAAAATGATAAAAGGTAGTTGTTTTAAAAATTAGACTTATTAGGTAGTTGTTTTCAAAAAGTTGCAATTAATAGGTAGTTTTTGACAAGAGATCTCCGAATAAACTAAAACATATTTATTATAATTAGTTTGAGCTTAACATTTTATCAGTTTAATATAATAATTTTGAACAAATACCATTACTAAAGTTGTAACCTACTGATATCCTTAATTTGCAGAATAAAAAAAACTAAGTGTAACTTTTTTTATCATGTAATATTTTAAAGTCCTATAATTATTTAAGAACTTATATCATCTCATTTGTTTATGGGAAAAAACTATATCAGTACTCACAAAGAATGCTTTTGATTTCCCATGAACTAATTAGCAGTACATTAATCCCTTGTTAGTATATTAAAAACTATCTCATGTAATATATATATATATATATATATACACACACATATATACATATATATATACACATATACACATATATATATACATATATATATATATATATATATATATATACATATATATAGCACCATATATATTGCTTAATTAATAAAACAACTATTCCTTTAACCTTCCATTATGTACTATATCATTTAAAATTTGAAGTCTAATTTGGTTTCTTCATTCACTAATTGGATCTTCTTCCAAAATTTAAGGGCTATAGCTTATCTTTATAGGAGATAAAGGTCAAGTATAGATATGATAATATAGACCAGTGATTAGACTTCAACACAAATAAAGCACATTTTTGCAATTCATAATAATTTGAGCCCTATAACAATTAATCCCGCAACTTCATATATAACAAAGTAGTTGTAGCTGTTGATAATTTAACCATCATATCAATAATTTATACCAGCTAAAAGTAACAAAGGAGAAAAATCATAAAATATAGCATTATATTGCATGAAAAGAGGATCATATAATAGTTTATGTTTCACATTAAAAATAAAGCGAACGAGGAAGTCAAAGGTTGGCAAAGCTGTAAAACCAACTCCTCACTCCTAATTAAAGGCTAAGACAAAAGTGCCACCATATATACATACTATAGCAAAAAAATGATCTATGTTAGTATTGAATAACCAACATAACTAAAGGAGAACATGTTGGCAGAGTTGTAGCACCAACTCAATAACTCATTACTCCCCCAATACTAAATATGCACTCCAACAAAGCGGTTTTCGTGCAATGCATCAAGCAGCGACATGACAGAACAACAATAGGATAAAGGAACATCAAAACAGCAGAATAAAAAAAGTAAAAGAGAGGAGAAAATCAGAGAATTTAAATACTAAATATTAAAGGAATAATAAATAAGTAACATTACTTACCATGATTACTCAGGAAGACACTTAGTTTCCTCGGAAGTCAAAGATGAAGGTTCAATGTCAACTTCATAATTTACATACTCTTATTTGTCATAATCATTCAACCAATTTTTAGAAGTAACCAAAGCCTCAATATGTTCATCTGAGAGACAACTTCTCCACTTGTACAAGATTCGACCACCCACACTAAAAGACGAAGTTCAAAAGCAACCGAAGATATAGAAATAGCCAATATATCTTTAGCCATTCGAGAGAGGACTGGATAACATACAGATTGCTCTTTCTAATAATTGAGGATATCTAACTCTTAATGTGGAAAATCAGGCCTTAGTGGCAAACTGAGATAGGCATCCACTTCAAACGTGGAATGACCAACTCTACTTTGAGCGAAATAAATAAAATAAGATTTAAGATGACATGAAAGTTAGAGGTAAAAAATATATGTAGTGAAAATCAGAAACCTTGTAAATATTACTGGTCTTAAATGGTCCACGAGACACAAGAGGCGGAAGAAATGTTGGTGTACTTCTTTGTGGTGATGAAGATGAATCACAAAGTATTGTAGATTTAGCATAGAAATTGTACATCTCAACAAATTCCGAAAGCACAGGTTGTGCCTTACTACCAGTTGTATCATCAATGTATATTGTAGAATACAAACTCTTCACCAAATCATATACTTGTAACGACGGTCAAAAATCGCAACAAAGGATAAGATCAAAGAACATTCTCCCAAATATTTATCAAACTTCTTTTGCATCTCAGGTACCATTTTCCGTACCATAGCATCGGCATCAATATGAGCATCACATACAAGCTTTTCAATACTCAAAATATTAGGAAAATAATGGTTGGCCTTTGTAGGTGTGTTTTTATTCGCCTACGCGGTGTCAGCGCATATTCAACTACCTCATTGAAGGGTTTCATTGAAAAACGTTTTTGAAGTCGCCAAAAAGTCTTCAAAGGAAGACTCATCAATCTAATAGGATATTTGGGAATTTGAGGGACAACTTTGGGACTTATCCAATACAGATTTCCCCGTCAAAAATTCATTAGTGGTCATGAACCAAAACTTGAGTTCGTGGGTAAAGGTACGAACATGATCAATAATCACGTCTGTCAATTGTTGGCCTCTACTTAACACGATTCATAGCAAGTTTAATGCAATTAAACAACTAAATAATATTTTTAACACCCTAAAAAAGACTAGTCTAGATTGTTTCATTAAACACATAAAGACTACTTTTTGGTGATAAGTTATTAGCAATCAATATTACTAGGTACCTAAATCAAATAGTCCAATTATCTTATTAGGCGTTAGAACATTTAATTAGGTCTTGATCAGCAATAATAATATGTGGGTGATGAAAGCATAAACATGTCAACATGAAATATGTTCAAAAATAAAGAGAAGAAGAGATTAAGAATGTACAAAAGAGCGAATTTTGCTTGAAAAGTCTACATCATGAAAAGATGATTACTAACTTCAAGCAAATAAATATGAAGATAAAATATTAAGGGCCCTCATAATAATCCCGATGTGGCTTGGGTCTGAGAGAATAACGACCTTCGGGAAAAGCAATAGTGAAGCGTTCAACAAAAACTAATGGAAGATCACACAAATATAAATACGTTTTATGTATTTGATGTGTTTATTGTGTTTTTTATGAGATTATATGTGTGTTCTATGCCTTGAGAAATCGTAAAAAAGCGTGCCAAAAACAAGAAAAAGCGTGGCCTATTTATAGGAAAATTTTTAAAAAAAGGATTAAAAAAAATTCGCTGCACGGCACGCATGAGCAATGTGGGCACCGCACAGGCTCTGCGTCCCGCGCATGCCCGGTGCTTTTCTGAATTTTTTTATTCGTTCTTGCACGCGCGCAATACGTCGTGTCAGACGTAACTTAGATCTGGCCAGTTTCTTATATAATTAGGTATTTTAAATATTATTTATATCTCTATTAAATATTATCATTTTAAATCCGAAAATCCGCTGTCTAAAAGAGACAAAATATGATTCTAATAAAACCTTTTATTTTTATTTTATCATTGAATATATTTATTTTATCTTTGAAAATATTATTAAATAAATAAATACAACTAATTCTCATGAATAATTAATTGGGCTTTTCAAAGAACTAGGCTCAATTTAATTAAATAATGGTCTCAAAATACAATTAATTATCATTAATAATTAATTGGCCTTTAAAATTATATTTTAAATAAATAAATAGGATTTATCATTTTTGAAACGTTTTTCGGCCTAACTCTTCGAATTGTTCTCCCTTGTGTCGTACCAATTAAGACCAGGATATGTATCCTTATTGGGTACTCAAATCGGGAGAGACGATTCTGTGTTTACAGAAGTAGGATAATCAGAGCCAGAAAAAAGTTTTGTAATCTCATAAAATAGGTCAAGAAAATCACATGTTGCCATTCAAGAGCTGAAAGACCAAACTCATCATTACTCTCTTTTTTGGCAAACATATATAAAGGTTCTTTGGCTAACAATGCTATTTGAAGCATTAAAAAAGTAGTATTCCACCTAGTGGACGCATCTTTTTTGAGCTTCAACGTAAAATTAGAATTAGTAGCCATAACACATTGTTTAAATTTGATTTTTCTACCTTTAGAATAAGTAATATACTTCACGCAACCACAAACCTTCCTAATTGGCTCATCAATAGCACTCAAGTCATCTATTACAATCAAATTCAAGACATGTGCACAACATTTGACATGAAAATATTTGCCATCAATTGGTAAAGGAGAACAAGCATTTAAATCACACTCTAATCTTCCAACAAACAAATCCATATTGGTAGCATTGTCTACCGTAATTGTAAAAGCTTTTCTTTCAATACCTCTCTCTCTAATCAGAGCTTGAACAAACTCATAAGTATCATTATCAGTGTGGGGAGGTTCAAAATGCTAAAAAGTAAGAACTTTTGAACGCAATTTCCAACTATTGTCTGCATAATGGGCCATAAGAACCAAATATTCATAATGGGCCGTAAGAACCAAATATTCATTTACAGTACATGCTTGCCACAAATCACAAGTCAAGCAAATTCTAGAAGTTAAAGCTCCTAACATATCAAATAATTGTTTCTTTAAACCATTATACTGTCATGCACCACTTAGTCATAGTATTTCTACTAACAGTTTTAACCATAGGGATCATATAAGCATGCAATTTTCTAGTCCTTTCATGCTCAACCATACTTAATGCATATCCATGACATAATATAGATTTAGTAAATAATTTCAGATAAGTTTTTTGATCAAAATTAGAACCAGCAAGCACATTTAAGATTCTTGGCCATGTACTCTGAGTAAGACGGACAATTCACGTAATGTCTTTTAGTATTCGAAGTACCAACACAACTATCATACTTATATGTTTGTGTTTTGCAATACTTACGTTTTGTAATCAAACCTTCTGGTAAGGTAGGTAAATCATAATGTTCCCAAACCGACGAAGTACGTCTACCCCTTTTGGGAGAAGCTTTATTTTGATTTGGAGATGCAATGTCAATTATAGGATTCTCAACCGAATGAGGAGCCTGATCATTATTACCGTCGATTCCTTCAAAAAATAATGTACAATTACACACAAATAGAAAAAACAAAATAGATTATGAAATTCGTAAGAAAAATTAATCGTTACCTATCTCATAATCATTATCAAATTCATGTGGTAGTTCTTGATTGTCCATGGTGCACCAAGAATTAAGGAGAGAATGGAGGAATATTCCCTGTTTTCACAGATTCTTCCATCAGTTAGTATGTTAATGTAGCCTTAATACAAAATAGAGCTTTGCTGACAATGTAACAATCCTAAACACCAAAGCTTAGTACCAACTTACAAGTTAGCAGCAAATTAAATGCAAATGCATAATACCAACGAAGAACTTCAACATGACAAGAACAAAAGGTTAGATTTGCTTCAGCCTTCCCCCTACCACGACAAGCACTGGCACTCAGCTTTAGAAAATGGAAAAGGAGAGAAAAAAAATATGTTCAATTTTTTAAGGGGCTTCTAAGCCACTAATCAGCTAATCTCCATATTATGCCACAATACATATATATATATATATATAGCACCATCAAATCATATACATTACAATCAGAAGACTCAATAGAACTAATTAGATGCTAGAAGTGTCCCATACATAAATTTAAGAAAGCATCGAGATATAAAAGGATATAGGATCGTGTCAATCGAAGAAAAACAGATTTTGTCTCTTTCCTACAAACAATATCACTAATGTCTCATTTAACAATCTAGTTATCAATGACTTGCTTACAAAATAATACTCTCTAGAAGAAGAAAGATCATGGACTAATGGCTTGAAGGTAAATCATTGACAGAATATGGCTACTAGTGACTTGCAAGTATTTGGTTGCAGTGGGTAATGCCTCTCAAAAATGTGTAGATGTATCCTAGGAGACTGCATGAATGAAGATGTAGAAACTTGAACACTTATCAAATTATCAAGACATACATGCTTTCATTCCTTTACCGTTAGCTGCATCTATTTGAATTCTGATGTTACAATATGCCCAGCTTTCTTTCCTGTACATTAGCACTTAGTACCCGTACAAGGATCGTTCCTTTTCATATGACATTGCACTTGCCACTCATTGGTCTCAAAGGAGTACTCGATACTTTGCTTTTTGCTTTGCTTTTTAGGCTTTTTAATTTGCTCTTCCAAGTTCTTTTATTTCAAGAACTGATTAATATCACTCTGTTTTTACAATGGTTCAACATCTCACCTTTTTGGGATTACTAATCCATTTTTTTTTTCAAACCATTGTTCTCTCGTTTATTTAACAAAGTCAAGTAATTCTCCAGTAACCAAGAGCAGTGAAAAAGTCACCAAGGAAAGTAAGAGGTACTAGTTAAGTAGATTTAATTATAAAAGCCTTTCTTCCATACCCCGCATCTAAACCAATAAGAATAGTGTGCTAGATTACATATAAGCATAGCATTATTAAGGTATATTTAGGAGTTGCTAGAGATAAAGTCTTGAGGTTCATAACTTCAAAAAAAAAAAACTTTTTTTTTATTAGTTAAATTTTTTTTTTTTATGAAAAAAAAGTTAGATTAGAGTCTACTGTCAACTATCTTACTAGTTAGTCCTAAAAAAAAAATGTGGAGAGGTGGCTACTATGTTATTTGCATTTATATATCTAATGCATAAAGTGTTATGAAATTTCAGCACACTAGTAACAAAACACAGCAGCAGCAGCCATAAGCATGTTAAATTATGCTTAAACAAAGTCGTAAACAGGTCTATTTTGCATAGATTTCAGCAGCACTTCCCCATAAAATTGACTAATCCAAATTTCTAAATGACCTGTAAATTATGCATATAATTTCCAGCAAGCATAACCAGTATAATCCAAGATAATTCCAGCTAATATTGGCAAAAACAAACAGAGCAAATATTTCCAACTTTCAGAGCATATCCAGTCAAGCAAAATTTTCAAAAATTGGCAAATAGTAGTCACTCCCCCACACTTATTTCTTACATTGGCCTCAATGTAAGCCTTAAACGCAGAGAGAAAATCAGAAAACAGAAACACACAGAGTAGTCATAGACTTCATTTATTGTAGTAGAACGAAATAAACTAAAGAAACTTAGAGCATAGAACGAATTTACCCGGGTTGGATGCTGAGGTACATCCAAGCAGCTTGCATAGGTTCATTAATCATCATAGTCAGGTTCGTAGAGTAGCAAACACTCTACGTTTTCTTCCATATTCTCTTCTGGCAACTCAAGATATAGTTTAAGCCTTTGTCCATTCACTTTGAACCACGACCCTCCATTAGGATTCTCGATCTCTACTGCACCATGATGAAATACGTGAGTAATAATATATTGACCAATCCAGCGAGATCGTAACTTACCTGGGAAAAGATGTAGCTTGGAGTCGTATAATAGAACTTTTTGACCTGCAGCAAAGTCTTTTCTATGAATATGCTTATCATGAATTAGTTTCGCTCTTTCTTTGTGTAATCTAGAGCTCTCATAAGCTTCTCGCTCTAATCTCTTCTAACTCATTAATTTGTAACTTTCTCTTTGTTCCAAAGAAAGATCTAAATCGGTGTTTAGCATCTTAATAGCCCACAAAGCACGGTGTTCTAACTCTACCGGTAAATGGCAGGCTTTACCATACACTACTCTATAAGGAGACATGCCTAACGGAGTCTTATAAGTCTGTCCTATATGCCCACAATGCATCCGTAAGTTTATCAGACCAATCCTTCCGATTTTTATGCATTGTTTTCTCTAAAATCTGCTTGATTTGCCTATTTGAAACCTCAACTTGACCGCTAGTTTGAGGGTGATATGGAGTAGCTAGCCTATGAACAATCGAATATTTTCCAATAATGCCTCAAAACTGCGATTCGTAAAGTGAGTACCACGATCACTAATTATAGCTCTAGGCATACCAAATCTAGCAAAAATATTTTCCCTAAGGAATCTCACGACCACTTGGCTTCCATTACTCCTAGTAGCTATAGCCTCGACCCATTTTGATACATAATCTACAGCAAGAAGGATGTATTCATTACCAAAAGATGAGGGAAAGGGGCCCATAAAGTCTATACCCCAAATATCAAACACTTCGACAACAATGATTGGAGTTAACGGCATCATATCTCTTCTACTTATCTTTCCTAATTGTTGACACCTAGAACAGTGTTGACAATAAATATGAGCATCTTTAAATAAAGTAGGCCAATAGAAACCCGATTGAAGAACATTAGCTGTTGTTTTCTTACCACTGAAATGTCCCCCACAAGCTTGATCATGGCAAAAAGAAAGAACATTCTTAATTTTAGAATCGGGGACACATCTCCTAATAATCCCGATCAGGGCAATATTTAAATAAATAAGGATCATCCCAAATAAAATACTTCACATATGATAGAAAGCGAGATTTATCATGCTTATTCCAATGGGCTGGCAACTCTCTAGTCACTAAATAATTAACTATGTCGGCATACCATGGTTCAGCTTGCACCATAAAAAGTTGCTCATCGGGAAAACACTCAGAAATAGGAGACTCACTTTGCTTGACAAGTATACGAGACAAATGATCTGCTACGGGGTTTTCAGAACCTTTCCTATCCTTAATTTCACAATCAAATTCTTGTAAAAGCAATACCCACCTAAGTAGTCTAGGCTTGGCATCTTTTTTATTAAGGAGATATCTTATAGCAGCATGATCACTATAAACAATAACATGAGAACCAATCAAATATGATCTAAACTTTTCAAAAGCAAAGACAATAGCAAGAAACTCCTTTTCAGTTACTGTATAATTAAGTTGTGCCTCATTTAAAGTGTGACTAGCATAATATATTACATGAGGTTTCTTATCAACTCGTTGTCCTAACACAACACCTACTGCATAATCAGATGCATCACACATAAGTTCAAAGGGTTCACCCCAAATAGAAGGATGAAGAATAGGAGCAGAAGTTAATGAATTTTTCAACTTGTTAAAAGCTTTTAAACATTCAGCAGAAAAATTAAAAGGAACATCCTTCGCTAGTAATTGAGACAAGGGTTTAGCAATCTTACTGAAGTCTTGTATAAATCGTCTATAAAACTCTGCATGGCCTAAGAATGATCGAACATCTTTAACAGAAGAGGGCAGCAGCAAGTTGGAAATCAAATCAATCTTGGCTTTGTCAACTTCTATACCATCATTTGACACAATATGACCAAGCACTATACCTTTCTTAACCATAAAATGGCATCTCTCCCAGTTTAGAACTAAATTTTTCTCAATACATCTTTCTAGGACCTTAGATAAATTAGCTAAGCAATTTTCAAATGAATTACCAAACACAGAAAAATCATCCATGAATATTTCAATACACTGCTCAACGATATCAGAAAATAGAGAGATCATACATCGCTGAAAAGTTGCCGGCGCATTACATAAACCAAAAGGCATTTTTCTAAAAGCATATGTGCCAAAAGGACAAGTAAATGTAGTCTTATCTTGGTCTCCGGGAGCAATAGACACTTGAGTGTAACCAGAATACCCATCAAGAAAACAGTAATAACTATGTCCAGCTAGTCTCTCGAGCATTTGGTCCATAAATGGAAGCGGAAAATGGTCTTTCCTAGTGGCAGCATTAAGTTTTCTGTAATCTATGCAAACTCGCCAACCGGATTGGACTCTTGTAGGAACTAACTCATTTTTATCATTCTTAACCACAGTGATACCGGTCTTTTTAGGAACAACTTGCATGGGACTCACCCACTCACTATCAGAAATTGGATATATTATACCGTGATCTAACCACTTAATCACTTCTTTCTTTACTACTTCTTGTAATGTAGGATTCAAACGTCTTTGATGGTCTCTATGGGGTTTAGCATTTTCTTCAAGATGAATTCTATGTTGAACAATAGAAGGACTAATCCCTTTTATATCACTAAGACTCCATCCTATAGCATTCTTGAACTTTTTAAGCATTTCCATCAGTTTAGTCTCCTGCAAATCATCTAAGTCAGATGCAATGATGACTGGACAGCTGCGATCTTGTCCTAGAAAAGCATATTTCAAAGACTCGGGAAGTGGTTTAAGCTCTAAGGAAGGGGTAGACTCAGGGACAGCAAGTAGAGAAGACAAAACAGAACTTTCGGACTCGGTAGAACTAGCAAACAAAACACTTTCAAGGTCTAAATCAGGAGACTCGATGTCTACAGGTTCACTAGCATCTATAACACCGGTAGGATAGGAATCTAACCGATTAACCGTATCATAATACTCTTCATCCGATGGCTGTTTATAGAGATTAAATATGTTCGATCTACTGTCATGTTTCCAAAAGAGATTTTCATCATACCATTACGACAATTAATCAATGCATTAGAAGTGGCTAAGAAAGGTCATCCTAGGATGACTGGAATTTGATTTTCAGGATTAGGAATGTAGAATTTGATTTTCAGGATTAGGAATGTATTCAGTTTCAAGAACAACAAAATCTATAGGAAAAATAAATTCACCTACCTTAATTAGAACATCTTCCACCACTCCCTTAGGTACCTTAACAGATCTATCAGCTAATTGAAGGGTTACCTTCGTGGGTTTCAGTTCACCTAAGCCAAGTTGCTCATAAACAACAAGTGGAAGCAGGTTGACACTAGCACCCAAGTCTAAGAGTGCTCTATGAATGGTCATATCACCTATAACAATTGAAATAGTAGGGCAGCCAGGGTCTTTATACTTCACTGGAATCTAATTAGAAATAATAGAACTCACATTAGAGGCTAAGAATGCTTTCTTAGGAACGTTAGTTGCTCTCTTTGTGGTGCATAATTCTTTTAGGAATTTGGCATAAGGTGGCATTTGATTAATGGCATCAAGAAGAGGGATATTAATTTTAACTTGTGAAAACGTTTCTCTTATCTTTTCAAATTGACCTTCATCTTTCTTTTTAGTGAGCCTATGAGGAAAAGGTGTTTTAGGTTTGTAATTCTGGTCATTAACAGGAGGTACATCCTTATTTTTATCCGTTTCTTTAGCCTCTTTTTCACTAGATTTTTCTAAATTATAAATGGTAGGCTCATTATTACTCTTCTTCTCATTAGTTATGGAAGGAAATCTAGGTATAGAAGTAGAAGAAGAAGAATTAAGAGCATCATCAGATCTGTCACCTATGTGATTATCAACTTGTTTACTTGACCGTAAAGAAATCACAGCATTAACTCTTTTCAAATTATCATTTTGAACTTGTGAATTAGAACTCACATTCCTAGGATTAATTTCAGGTTGACTAGGGAATGTTCCTTTCTCTCTGTTCTGAGAAACTAACTGAGCAACAGTGTCCGTTAATGTTTTAAGAGTTCTTTCTAAACTACTTATCTTCTTATCAGTTTCAGAATATCCAGGAGGAGGTTGTGTTTGAGAAATTGGTGGCCTTGGATTACCTTGAAAATTCTGATTTGGAAACATAGAAGATTGAGGTATTGAACTGTTATTAAAATTTCCCACTTGACTATTAGAGCCTCCTAAGTGTTGACCTTGACTCCAAGAGAAGTTAGGGTGATTACGCCAACCTGGGTTATAGGTATTAGAGTATGGGTCATTCCTAGGCCGCTGGAAGGCCATATTAGCTTGTTCTATATTATTATGACTTTGTGGAGTAATGTATGCGCAATCATTAGAAATATGATCTAAACCATGGCAATGAGTACAGGAAAAAGATGCAATTTGGTGAGCTTGGGATTGTGGGACAGATAACCCTTTTAACTGATTTTCTAACAAAGTTAGTCTAGACTCAAGATACGTGTTATCTCAAACATTATACAAGCCATTTTTAGCACCGAAATCTTGGCGGGAAGGCTACTACTATCGATCTAGTAGTCTCCCATTGTAATGTCTTATCGCCTAAATCTTCTAAAAATTCCCATGCTTCATCAATAGTTTTACCCAAAAAGTTTCCCTGACACATAGATTCAAGCATAGTTCTAGAGTTAGGATCTAACCCTTCATACACAATTTGACACAATCTCGACTTTTCAAATCCATGGTGAGGGCATTGAGCAAGTAAATCCTTAAATCTATCTAAATATTTCCAGAAACTTTCACGTTCTAATTGAATGAATTGGTTAATTTCATTTCTAAGTCTTACGTTCTTACCATTAGGGAAATATTTTTATAAGAAGACAAATACAAAAGCATCCCATGAGTCGATTGAATTAGGTGGAAGACTATACATCCATTTTTTAGCATCAGTTTTAAGAGCAAAAGGGATAGCTCTTAATCTTAGACCGTCATCAGTTACTCCAGGGTACTGCATTGTAGCACAAATTTCATCAAATTCTCTAAGAAACAAATAAGGGTCTTCAACACCAGAAAACTTAGGGAGTAGGACAATATTGTGATGTTTAAGCTCAAAATTAACATTACCACGTATAGCAGGAAGTACAAAACAAGATAGTTGAGATGACCTAACTGGATAAAAGATGTCATTTAAAGTACGAGGGGGTGTCTCGTCTCCCATTTTACCGTTTCTTAAGTCACTAAAAAAATTATCCAAGTCTTTATCCAGTTCGGTACTAAATAAGCGACAAGTCTTAGGGTCGGTACTCCAAACCTTCATAAACTAAATAAAGCAAAGTGACACAAATTAAACTAATTTTTTTTTTTTTTGAAAGAAAAAATAGCACTGATATGTAATAAAACAAATTAAACTAAATTTAAACAAGACGGAATGAAATTACTAAATAAGTAATAGAGCTAGAACTCACGCAAACAAACAACTTATATCAAATAGGTAATATAACTCAATACACAACATCCTCGGCAACGGCGCCAAAAACTTGTAAGAATAAAAACTAGTACCGCAAGTGCACAGTGTACGATATAGCACAACCAGCAAATACGGGTCGAACCCACAAGGATGTTAATACTATGTTAAATTACCCACTTGATTATATGAACTTAGTCAATTAGATTCAACTATTATTACTACCAGCAAGAAATCAGAAATAAAGCAAGAAAATTCAATAAGGCAAATTAACTAAACTAAGAATAAAACTAAAGTAAACTACAAGAAAAGACTAAGGAAACTAACAGTACAATTATTAAAATCCACTATAATGAAAAGCAGAGGCACTAATATGAAAAAAAAAACCAACTAACATCATCATAAATAAAACAAAACCCATGAAAATATGACAAAAGCTAAGACAACCTTAACTAATACTAAACTAAGATATGAGAAAGCAACTTCCTGGACCAAACGCATATAGAGTGATGAAGAGTTGATATAAGACAAAGTGAATGGTGGATTGAGCATCAACGCCTAATTAAATCAACGAAAGACAACATTCATTCAACAGCAAGATATCTAAATCAATTGATAAAATTGTCGGCAAACAGAGAACTAACAAAATTGAACAGATTGACTATTAGAAACTATAAAGAAAATTGCGGTTAATTGAAGAACGGAACGAAATTACCAGATATCTTCAAATTGAATTGAGTAACAAAGAACAAAAGCAAACTAAATGGTCGATTTCCGCCGCTGTCACCGACGGAATGATTAACAACCAAGTCTAAATTAAAAACTAAACCTAAAACTATTGTGTGTGTTGTTGTTTTTTTTTTCCCCAATTTGCTCTGCTGCTGCGTTTTATATATCCCCCTAGATCAAGGGTTTTCTTTTCTTCCTTCTCTTCTAATCTCCTTTAAACTTTAAGCCCAAAAACTAAACCTCAATTAAGGACAATAGAGCCCATCATAAATGTAAAAACATTAGAGGGATTTTCCTTTCAATATTAGGCCCATATCTCGTGTGGCACGTGAACCGCTAGCGGAGATGTTGAACCCCAAAAGAGTTTTGAGTCATTCTTGTTCATACATCTCTTTTGTCCTTTTCTTGTTTCTATTTCTTGGCAGCATCATTTGATGCGTGAGTGTAGTAACTGGTAAGGGGCAACATCGGGCTTGTACACACTTTTCCCAAACCGAACACCTAGCACAAAATAAAATACTAATTAAGCTTAATAGGTGATAAAAATATTAACTACAAAGAATAAGTATGCAATAATAAAAAGTCATATGAAAAACCCATATATAGATATAAAATGTATTCAAATAACTAAAATATAGGGATAAAAAATATGCAATAAAATGAGCTAATCACTGAGAATTTGAACTGAACCTGTAATGACCTGTAACTGACTTACACCTGAAATTTTGGTAAAACAGGTCACCTATAACCTAACATGTACCCGACCGGATAATAACTGATAACCGGTCTTTACCCAACACTCCATAATCTGAACCAGAACCTAAACCCGACCAAAAAAGACCGACAATTGAAGTGATGCGACCTGATAATTAATCGAACTTGATTCGACACCTGACTTGATTAGGACGTGAAACCGATCGTAACTCGACTCAACCAGCTATTGTCCCGACCTATTGCAACCTGTGACCTGATTTTACCAGACCTATTGCGACCTGGTACCTTTTTTTTACAACGAGTAATCGTACAAAAACAAAACAACGAAATAGACCACCTACAACATTGGACAAGAAAAAGACATCCCCCTAAAAATCTTAACTAAGTTATTAGCTAAAACAACATCATTCATATGGACCTTAGTAAGGCAGCACCATTGGAAAGTCCTAGCGAGTGATTGAATCTTAACTATGTACCCGATTTTTCCCGACATGTGTTACCCGTTACCGGATTTTGCACGACCTGTTGGTTGTTGATAACTCGACTTGTCATTGTTGTGGCCGGCCGCATAGCAACATAAATCATAAACATATGTTAATTTTATTTAGCTAACCCGAATAAAGGATTTTTTGTCAAAAACTACCTATTAATTGCAACTTTTTGAAAACAACTACCTAATAAGTCTAATTTTTAAAACAACTACCTTTTATCATGTTTTTTTTTGTTAGCACTACCAATACACGGTATTACTAACGTTTACTTTGTATTGGTAGTGCTAATAAAAAAACATGATAAAAGGTAGTTGTTTTCAAAAAGTTGCAATTAATAGGTAGTTTTTGACAAAAAAATCCATAAATTTATATCTTACACATTTTTTAGCAATAAAAATGAGAACTTTAAAAATGGATGGAATTGTCGAGTGGGGCCCACCAAACGGAATTACTAACGTTTACCGTGTATTGGTAGTGCTAACAAAAAAAAACATGATAAAAGGTAGTTGTTTTAAAAATTAGACTTATTAGGTAGTTGTTTTCAAAAAGTTGCAATTAATAGGTAGTTTTTGACAAGAGATCCCCGAATAAACTAAAACATGTTTATTATAATTAGTTTGAGCTTAACATTTTATCAGTTTAATATAATAAATTTGAACAAATACCATTACTAAAGTTGTAACCTGCTGATATCCTTAATTTGCAGAATAAAAAAAACTAAGTGTAACTTTTTTTATCATGTAATATTTTAAAGTCCTATAATTATTTAAGAACTTATATCATCTCATTTGTTTATGGGAAAAAACTATATCAGTACTCACAAAGAATACTTTTGATTTCCCATGAACTAATTAGCAGTATATTAATCCCTTGTTAGGATATTAAAAACTATCTCATGTAATATATATATATATATATATATATATATATATATATATATATATATATATATATATATATATATATACATATATATAGCACCATATATATTGCTTAATTAATAAAACAACTATTCCTTTAACCTTCCATTATGTACTATATCATTTAAAATTTGAAGTCTAATTTGGTTTCTTCATTCACTAATTGGATCTTCTTCCAAAATTTAAGGGCTATAGCTTATCTTTATAGGAGATAAAGGTCAAGTATAGATATGATAATATAGACCAGTGAATTAGACTTCAACACAAATAAAGCACATTTTTGCAATTCATAATAATTTGAGCCCTATAACAATTAATCCCGCAACTTCATATATAACAAAGTAGTTGTAGCTGTTGATAATTTAACCATCATATCAATAATTTATACCAGCTAAAAGTAACAAAGGAGAAAAATCATAAAATATAGCATTATATTGCATGAAAAGAGGATCATATAATAGTTTATGTTTCACATTAAAAATAAAGCGAACGAGGAAGTCAAAGGTTGGCAAAGCTGTAAAACCAACTCCTCACTCCTAATTAAAGGCTAAGACAAAAGTGCCACCATATATACATACTATAGCAAAAAAATGATCTAAGTTAGTATTAAATAACCAAAATAACTAAAGGAGAACATGTTGGCAGAGTTGTAGCACCAACTCAATAACTCATTACTCCCCCAATACTAAATATGCACTCCAACAAAGCGGTTTTCGTGCAATGCATCAAGCAGCGACATGACAGAACAACAATAGGATAAAGGAACATCAAAACAGCAGAATAAAAAAAGTAAAAGAGAGGAGAAAATCAGAGAATTTAAATACTAAATATTAAAGGAATAATAAATAAGTAACATTACTTACCATGATTACTCAGGAAGACACTTAGTTTCCTCGGAATGTCAAAGATGAAGGTTCAATGTCAACTTCATAATTTACATACTCTTATTTGTCATAATCATTCAACCAATTTTTAGAAGTAACCAAAGCCTCAATATGTTCATCTGAGAGACAACTTCTCCACTTGTACAAGATTCGACCACCCACACTAAAAGACGAAGTTCAAAAGCAACCGAAGATATAGAAATAGCCAATATATCTTTAGCCATTCGAGAGAGGACTGGATAACATACAGATTGCTCTTTCTAATAATTGAGGATATCTAACTCTTAATGTGGAAAATCAGGCCTTAGTGGCAAACTGAGATAGGCATCCACTTCAAACGTGGAATGACCAACTCTACTTTGAGCGAAATAAATAAAATAAGATTTAAGATGACATGAAAGTTAGAGGTAAAAAATATATATAGTGAAAATCAGAAACCTTGTAAATATTACTGGTCTTAAATGGTCCACGAGACACAAGAGGCGGAAGAAATGTTGGTGTACTTCTTTGTGGTGATGAAGATGAATCACAAGGTATTGTAGATTTAGCATAGAAATTGTACATCTCAACAAATTCCGAAAGCACAGGTTGTGCCTTACTACCAGTTGTATCATCAATGTATATTGTAGAATACAAACTCTTCACCAAATCATATACTTGTAACGACGGTCAAAAATCGCAACAAAGGATAAGATCAAAGAACATTCTCCCAAATATTTATCAAACTTCTTTTGCATCTCAGGTACCATTTTCCGTACCATAGCATCGGCATCAATATGAGCATCACATACAAGCTTCTCAATACTCAAAATATTAGGAAAATAATGGTTGGCCTTTGTAGGTGTGTTTTTATTCGCCTACGCGGTGTCTAGGGGTGAAAGTTATTCGGATAAAATACAAAATCCAATCCAATCCAATCCGAATTAGTAAATCGGATTGGATTTGAACTGTGTTTGGATTGGATTCGGATTGAAAGTTTTTGAAAAATTGAATTTTCGGATCGGATTGGATTGAGGGTAATTGGATCCAAAAATCCAATATAACCAAATAGTAATATGCCTTGTATTATGTATCTGGATTGGACTTAAGTGCTTAACTGATTATTTTTATATAAAAAAGCCTAGTCCATACCCCAGTAGGCGTAGCACTTCAACCCTTCCCCTAAAATCCTAACAGCACTTAATTCATCATTTACTAAATCTACTAGGTTGTTGTTGTGCTTAATTTATTTCATCGAAAAACTAAGTTTTAAAAAATCGGATTTTCGGATCGGATCCAATCTAGAGTATGAAAATTCGGATTGGATTGGATCGGATTCAAACTCTAATTGGTTTGGATTCGGATTGGAAAATTAATATCCAAATTTTGTTCGGATCGGATTGGATTAGGCCCTAATCCAAACCGTACACCGAACTTTCACCCCTAGCGGTGTGAGCGCGTATTCAACTACCTCATTGAAGGGTTTCATTGAAAAACGTTTTTGAAGTTGCCAAAAAGTCTTCAAAGGAAGACTCATCAATCTAATAGGATATTTGGGAATTTGAGGGACAACTTTGGGACTTATCCAATACAGATTTCCCCGTCAAAAATTCATTAGTGGGTCATGAACCAAAACTTGAGTTCGTGGGTAAAGGTACGAACATGATCAATAATCACGTCTGTCAATTGTTGGCCTCTACGTAACACGACTCATAGCAAGTTTAATGCAATTAAACAATTAAATAATATTTTTAACACCCTAAAAAAGACTAGTCTAGATTGTTTCATTAAACACATAAAGACTACTTTTTGGTGATAAGTTATTAGCAATCAATATTACTAGGTACCTAAATCAAATAGTCCAATTATCTTATTAGGCGTTAGAATATTTAATTAGATCTTGATCAGCAATAATAATGTGGGTGATGAAAGCATAAACATGTCAACATGAAATATGCTCAAAAATAAAGAGAAGAAGAGATTAAGAATGTACAAAAGAGCGAATTTTGCTTGAAAAGTCTACATCATGAAAAGATGATTACTAACTTCAAGCAAATAAATATGAAGATAAAATATTAAGGGCCCTCATAATAATCCCGATGTGGCTTGGGTCTGAGAGAATAACGACCTTCGGGAAAAGCAATAGTGAAGCGTTCAACAAAAACTAATGGAAGATCACACAAATATAAATACGTTTTATGTATTTGATGTGTTTATTGTGTTTTTTATGAGAATATATGTGTGTTCTATGCCTTGAGAAGTCGTAAAAAAGCGTGCCAAAAACAAGAAAAAGCGTGGCCTATTTATAGGAAAATTTTTAAAAAAAGGATTAAAAAAATTCGCTGCACGGCACGCATGAGCAATGTGGGCACCGCACAGGCTCTACGTCCCGCGCATGCCCTGTGCGTTTCTGAATTTTTTTATTCGTTCTTGCACGCGCGCAATACGTCGTGTCAGACGTAACTTAGATCTGGCCAGTTTCTTATATAATTAGGTATTTTAAATATTATTTATATCTCTATTAAATATTATCATTTTAAATCCGAAAATCCGCTGTCTAGAAGAGACAAAATATGATTCTAATAAAATCTTTTATTTTTATTTTATCATTGAATATATTTATTTTATCTTTGAAAATATTTATTAAATAAATAAATACAACTAATTCTCATGAATAATTAATTGGGCTTTTCAAAGAACTAGGCTCAATTTAATTAAATAATGGTCTCAAAATACAATTAATTATCATTAATAATTAATTGGCCTTTAAAATTATATTTTAAATAAATAAATAGGATTTATCATTTTTGAAACGATTTTCGGCCTAACTCTTCGAATTGTTCTCCCTTGTGTCGTACCAATTAAGACCAGGATATGTATCCTTATTGGGTACTCAAATCGGGAGGGACGATTCTGGGTTTACAGAAGTAGGATAATCAGAGCCAGAAAAAAGTTTTGTAATCTCATAAAATAGCTCAAGAAAATCACATGTTGCCATTCAAGAGCTGAAAGACCAAACTCATCATTACTTTCTTTTTTGGCAAACATATATAAAGGTTCTTTGGCTAACAATGCTATTTGAAGCATTAAAAAAGTAGTATTCCACCTAGTGGACGCATCTTCTTTGAGCTTCAACGTAAAATTAGAATTAGTAGCCATAACACATTGTTTAAATTTGATTTTTCTACCTTTAGAATAAGTAATATACTTCACGCAACCACAAACCTTCCTAATTGGCTCATCAATAGCACTCAAGTCATCTATTACAATCAAATTCAAGACATGTGCACAACATTTGACATGAAAATATTTGCCATCAATTGGTAAAGGAGAACAAGCATTTAAATCACACTCTAATCTTCCAACAAACAAATCCATATTGGTAGCATTGTCTACCGTAATTGTAAAAGCTTTTCTTTCAATACCTCTCTCTCTAATCAGAGCTTGAACAAACTCATAAGCATCATTATCAGTGTGGGGAGGTTCAAAATGCTAAAAATTAAGAACTTTTGAACGCAATTTCCAACTATTGTCTGCATAATGGGCCGTAAGAACCAAATATTCATAATGGGCCGTAAGAACCAAATATTCATTTACAGTACATGCTTGCCACAAATCACAAGTCAAGCAAATTCTAGAAGTTAAAGCTCCTAACATATCAAATAATTGTTTCTTTAAACCATTATACTGTCATGCACCACTTAGTCATAGTATTTCTACTAACAGTTTTAACCATAGGGATCATATAAGCATGCAATTTTCTAGTCCTTTCATGCTCAACCATACTTAATGCATATCCATGACATAATATAGATTTAATAAATAATTTCAGATAAGTTTTTTGATCAAAATTAGAACCAGCAAGCACATTTAAGATTATTGGCCATGTACTCTGAGTAAGACGGACAATTCACGTAATGTCTTTTAGTATTCGAAGTACCAACACAACTATCATACTTATATGTTTGTGTTTTGCAATACTTACGTTTTGTAATCAAACCTTCTGGTAAGGTAGGTAAATCATAATGTTCCCAAACCGACGAAGTACGTCTACCCCTTTTGGGAGAAGCTTTATTTTGATTTGGAGATGCAATGTCAATTGTAGGATTGTCAACCGAATGAGGAGCCTGATCATTATTACCGTCGATTCCTTCAAAAAATAATGTACAATTACACACAAATAGAAAAAACAAAATAGATTATGAAATTTGTAAGAAAAATTAATCGTTACCTATCTCATAATCATTATCAAATTCATGTGGTACTTCTTGATTGTCCATGGTGCACCAAGAATTAAGGAGAGAATGGAGGAATATTCCCTGTTTTCACAGATTCTTCCATCAGTTAGTATGTTAATGTAGCCTTAATTACAAAATAGAGCTTTGCTGACAATGTAACAATCCTAAACACCAAAGCTTAGTACCAACTTACAAGTTAGCAGCAAATTAAATGCAAATGCATAATACCAACGAAGAACTTCAACATGACAAGAACAAAAGGTTAGATTTGCTTTAGCCTTCCCCCTACCACGACAAGCACTGGCACTCAGCTTTAGAAAATGGAAAAGGAGAGAAAAAAAAATATGTTCAATTTTTTAAGGGGCTTCTAAGCCACTAATCAACTAATCTCCATATTATGCCACAATACATATATATATATATATATATATATATATATATATATATATATATATATATATATATAGCACCATCAAATCATATACATTACAATCAGAAGACTCAATAGAACTAATTAGATGCTAGAAGTGTCCCATACATAAATTTAAGAAAGCATCGAGATATAAAAGGATATAGGATCAGGTCAACTGAAGAAAAACAGATTTTGTCTCTTTCCTACAAACAATATCACTAATGTCTCATTTAACAATCTAGTTATCAATGACTTGCTTACAAAATAATACTCTCTAGAAGAAGAAAGATCATGGACTAATGGCTTGAAGGTAAATCATTGACAGAATATGGCTACTAGTGACTTGCAAGTATTTGGTTGCAGTGGGTAATGCCTCTCAAAAATGTGTAGATGTATCCTAGGAGACTGCATGAATGAAGATGTAGAAACTTGAACACTTATCAAATTATCAAGACATACATGCTTTCATTCCTTTACCGTTAGCTGCATCTATTTGAATTCTGATGTTACAATATGCCCAGCAACTAGGCTAATACATAGCCAACCTATACATTGCCAAAAGGTCCAACATCATGAGCTAATTTATGATGCCCTAAGGTCATCTCCTGATAGAAGAAGTTGATCATAGATCTTTCCTGAAGTGACTATTGAGGAGACATAACTTTGAGGCCTAAAAGCACTCGTGTCAAAAGACTCAAAACAGAAATCCAAAAAAAAGAAGATAGAACAAACAAATCCATAAAAGGTAAATTTAAGAATCCACACAATGAACCAATTCAACTCAAAACCAAATCCTATGAATACTACAGAAAGAGCAAAATCAAAATGCATTTAAGCGTGTCTCAAAGAACAGAAAACAAAGTCAATATGCTAAGACTTGATATATAAGACAAACGAATCTATGAGAGAAGGAGCATTACATGGATTATATTAAAGTGGACGCAATGCTAGCAAGGTAATATAAGAGAGATCTAATTCTTCCAATCTAATTTTTCTGTGTATATTATGGAATTTACCCTATCTTATTTTCAAATTATGTTCTTATTTAATTAATCATTTATGTTATAATTTTATGGTAAATCAATACTTAACGAACATCTCAATTCAATTAAAAATAACATATCTAAACTTAAATTAAAAATATCCTACAAAGAGGATATAAATGTGTGCGAAATTACATAAAGAACAAAGAGAAAATTTAAACTCTAAATCCTAAGCTTCTCCTAGACCAAATAATCACCAAATCCTTGAAATTATGCTCGTTGATTGAGTGTGATTTTGCTTTTGAAGATGAACCACATGGTGTAAGAGTGCGAGTGAAGGAGATGGCATGAGAGTCTGAGTGAGAGGGAAGGAGATCACGTAAGAGTGAATGAAAGAGGCAGAAAATATGAGGTTAGGGTTGGCAGAGGTGAAGAATTACTACCATTTGGGAAATGAGACTGTGGTAGAGATGGAGGGTTGAGCTTTGAGTGAGGCTAATTTTGTCCAAAGAAATAATGGAAGATGGAATAAGAAAGGTTGGATTTGACTCTTCAAAAAATCAATGGTTGAAGATCATGATCCATGTACTTATTTCTTGGCCAATGAGAAGTCGGGATTAAGAGGCACATGGATAGAGAGTTTATGATTCATTGATTTATATTTCATGACATAATGATTTAATATATAATTATTTATGTCAATAATAATTAGTCATTTAAAGTTTATAAATTTTTTTTAGTAATTAGTAATTTAGTCTAGCTAATTTGTGTTGTTGTTGTTATTATTAATTAATATTTATCAAATAGGATCAAGTTTTGATCGGGCTACATATGATTCTAGTAAGTCACAATCAAGTTTGAACTACAAGTTATATTCATCTTAACGTCTAAAGTTATCACGTCCTACATCGGTTATTGACTAACAAATTATATTCCAAAATGCACGTTAAAAGTTGAGTGAATGTTTTTATTGATTTTTAGTTTGAAATTTAAAATGGGCCAGTTTGGCTAGTTTAAATATTAGATTGGAACAAACAAGTCAATCAGAACTATATCGTGAATTCTTTTATATGAATTTTTTATGCTAAAGATCACTTATTATCAGATTGGATGAGCTATGTTAGTAGGTTCCTCCCTTTCATGATCAAGATCAAATGAATCGTATTGCATACAATCATAATTATTGGTCATGGCAAAATTAGGTACTCTCTCTTAGTTAAACATTACCCATTTTGGACTATGTGAGAATATCTTATTCTTTGGTTGGTTCCATTTCTCATCTATAATACTAGTATGAGTATCGGTCTCACTTGTTTATTACCCTTTTATTTATTTACTTCTAATATTCTTCAATGTAAATTTTTTTTTTTTTTTGTGCAAAAGAGCGGAACAACCCCAACTTTTCTCAACATAACTAGTTTTTAGTCCCGGGCAACGCCTCGGGTTATTAACGTTTTCGTGTTTAAAAATATCATCTAATGTTGCATAGCTTATTGGTTAAAACTTTAGTATATTAACTTGAGCTCACGTGGTCGAATCTTATATGGAGCATGTTTCTTTTTTTTTTAATGTGCATAATGATGACATGGAATGGAAAAACTAAAGAGAGAGTGTCACATGACTCGTAGACTTGCTTAAGAACGCTTTTTAATATATAATAGCCTATCGTACACCTGTCAAAAATAATTCCTAGCAAACCTTCTAACAATGTAGTAGAGTAAGTAGGGTCGAATCCACAAAGAGATGGTCGTTCTAATCTAGCTTCTAATGTATGGAGAAACTAAACAAGATCAGAAATATTATAATTAAGGTTCTAAACTAATAAAATATGAAAATCAAACTAAAAAGATCTAGGGCAATGGTTCACCATGTTTATACCAATTCAATAAATAATACAATACTGCCTCCGTCCTAGAAAGATCTGAACACTTGTTGGGACACGTAGTTTAAGGTGATAAGTTGTAGTATGGTTATCAAATATTATTTAATTTAAAAAGTAGATGTGATAGGATTTGGTGGGGTACTTTTTATTAGAGGAGAGAGAAAGTTGGGTAACATTTTATTGATAAATGGTAGACTGTGGGCCAAAGATGTGTAAAAGAAATAATATATTAATAGTGGGACCATGCCAAAAATGGAAGTTATTATGACTACTAAAGAGTTTTTCCTCATCTAAATAATATTAAATAACCTAATATGACTAGGAAAGTAATTTACAAGATAAGGAAAATCTTGAATAAATCATTTAATGGGCGGATTAGTGATCCGCGCGTACGATAACAGATTCCAGCAGAAACAGTCCTAACTTCCGAAAGGCATAACTCCTTGGCTAGAAGTATCCTCGGGCATGCCACCTATCGCTGGAAAGTTCTTCAAGTCTAGTTTCCAAATCTGCTGGAATTATTCGATTCTAAAAAAAAAACATCAAAAGTTATGATTAGAAGAGTATACATAACTCTTTTTTCACATTTATTCTAATGATTTTCCATTTTGCTTTCGCTCAAACTCGTACTATCACAAATCCAAACGTTCCTTATGCATTGCACCTTCATTCCAAATGTTCCTAATCCTCAAACTTAGCTAATCATACTCCAAATACGTTATCGTTACCTGAAATTCATCAAAAACAAGAAAACATACCGAATAGGAGTAGAATAACATAACTTAAGAATATGATGCAATAATGAACCTAAATATGAAACTAAATGCTCTAAAATGCAACCTAAATACACCTAAAAACTATATATAAATATGAATTATCAATATATTAGTACAGATGACCTGATTTCTATCATTTCCTATATCTCACTACAAAAAAGCAAATGTGTTACAAGGGACCAATAGAGTATATATCTAGGGGTGTAAGTTATTATGATATATTGTTCTAATTATTGTTCTTGCTATTGATTAAATCTAAAAATTAGGAATAATTGTTATTGAGTATTTGAGTAATTAGTATAGATTTGTACTTACTAAACTAATAACTACTAGCAATTATCAACAATCAAAGTGTCCATCTTACACTCAGGTAAGATCTATTTAGACTTTAAGGCACTACACATAGTATGGTAGTAGACTATGGTGATACAGTTATACTTAATAGCCAATCTTAGGACTCATAACATAAGAGTCTTTAATAATCAATAATTCAATAACTCGTTGCTATTTGCTATTTGCTATTGTTTTTAACTATAAACAAGTTGATTTGACTTATGTGTTTTGGCTTGGCTAGAGTATTGTTACCTTAAACAAGGTTAAATAATTTAATTTAAAAATGATTAACTTAAATGCAGTATTATTATTTTCTATTAGCTTTAACTTATATTGATCTCATCCAATACCTACTTGTTACATTCAATTCGATATCATTGAGTTTCGAGATGAATTTAACTTAAAGACGATTAACTTTTTGGTATAAGTGTATAATTAGTATGAATTATTTAAACATTGATTTTCAATGAAATCTTAAACAATTATAAAATTTTGAAGCAGCGCCACACAAGCTTAATGTCTTGTTCCAAACTTGAATCGACCCGTAAGTGATCTGAAACCAAGTATTGCACAACACAATTATAGTCCAACTCGATAACTACCAACCTGAATTTGACCAAACCTAACAATGACCCAAATCGTTATTGTCTTGACCTGATAACTATCCGACCTACACATGACCTGGACCTGAAATCACTCGTTGTAGACCTGCCATAAACCCGATTCAACACCACGTGGCCACAAAAAAAAACTTGTCTCGAAATTGACCATGTCGGACCCGATCAAACCTGAAAGAACAAATAAACTGAGGCAGACTTGACCGAATTACTATCGTTTGCGACCTGCACCGGACTTGTTGGATCTGATGACTTGATATGATACGACGGACCATGACCTAAAACCTAAGATGAACCACCTGAACCCGACTCAAGTAACTGAATTGACAACTCTAGCGTCTCTAGCTGGTGCACAACACATTAAAAAGTGATGTTGTAAAACCTTGCTTGTTGTAGCATTCTCACTCATATACTAGAAAAAACTTGTTATCTTTCTCTCTCTACCACTTTCTCTCTCATCCTCATAAAATTTGTCATGTTTTATGACCAAATACTACAAATGCTCCCACTCATGAAATGAAAAAAAAGTTGTATGTAATATGTAAAATAAAAGGTTGATAAACTATTTTTCTATTTTTTTAATAAAAAAAATACATTATTAGAGATTTTGTTTATAGATAGATAGACAGAGAAAATATATATTTTGAAGTTTTTCAAAATATATCAAAGTGGATGTCAAAATATAGATCATGAAAAATTATGACCATTGGTAACTTTTTTTTTACTTTGTCATTTTTCTGAAAAATGAGTTCCAAATTACAAATAAAAACAAGTATGTGTAAAGGAACTCGTGTCCTTTTCTCATTCGCTGTTGGAATGACTTTGTACTCGCAAGTGGTGGGGCCAACGGGATGACCTATTTCTAGAATAATTCATCCCATGACTTATTTCCTTGTTGATGACAAACAATACATGGGATGAATTTTTTCTTTTTAATGTTTGTAATGAGTGTAGTGCAATTTTTTTTTTGTCATGGTTGATGACTATTTTTGTTGACCAATAAATTCTTGAGTGATAGTGCTCTTGCACAAAGCTTTTGTGTGCACAACATTGTGCGTGGAGCGTAGGTGGCCTATGCGACACACAAGGCAATGTCATGACCTCTAGAGTCCCTTTTTAACCTAATATATATGAATAGTTTTCCGTGAATAAATACCTAAGAGCATCTCTATTATATGTGGCAATACATGGGGGACACCAAAAAATAGAAAAAAGGAAAAAAGAAAAGAAAAATGGCTACTTCATTTAAACGGAAAAAGGGGGAGAAAAAGAAAAAAGTACCACAATTAAACTGAACAGTAGTTTTTTGAAAAACAAAATGCAAAGACAGTACTTCTATATAATTAATTTAATTTTCTATATGCTTTCGCACACATTGCGTGCATATAAGTCTAGTAATTGAGAAACAGTTTTTCTTTTAACAAACTCGAGCTTAAACTTCAATTTTCAATACAACTCTCATATTTAAATTAAACCAATTCAACCACATACAAATTCAAATTCTTTCAACACAATTTCTAAAGGCTCTTTCAAGTTCAATTTAACAAATACAAATCTGTCAAACAAAAAAAAATTAACAAACACAAAAAAGGGATCAATCATGTGATAAAACCCACGCAAAGATATATACTTCTCAAAGGTTATTCTAAATTCTTGGAAGCAAATCCTGTTGAGTTTTACTACCTCCGTTCTTTTTCTATTGCAACAATGGGTTTGGGCACGATTTCTAAGGAAATGGAAAAAGTGGGTAGTTTAGCATAAAGGGACCCATTTAATTAACTAGAGTAAGGCTATGTTTAGTTCACCTAAAATTTTCTGATCTGAACTTATCTGATCTGAACTTATTTTTTCTGATCTGATCTGATCTGATTTGAACTTATCTTTTAGAAAACATATTATTACTTTGTATTTCATTACTAGTATTACTATTACTATCATTTTCTTACTATGCACAACTTTCAATAATAATAATAATAATAATAATAATAATAATAATAATAATAATAATAATAATAATAATAATAATATAATAATAATAATAATAACAATAATAATAATAATAATAATAATAATAATAATAATAATAACATAATAATAATAATAATTATTATTATTATAGCATAATTAGTTTTTTTTTTTTTTAAAAGAGCACATTAGTATATGAACATACAATTAAAAATAAAAGACTAAGGACTCTTGGGTCCAATGGTATGGCTTCTTACCTCCCACATGGGAGACCAAGGTTCAAATCTTGGTGGAAGCATATATTTCAATATTGTTGTGGGTGGGGGAGGGGGGTGGGGGCTTGTTGGGTCTTTAGGTGAGTGACCCTGTGCGAGGCAAACCTGCAGAAAATTCATCTTACCACGGGATTCCCGAAAGGGGCCCAAAAAAATTAAAAATAAAAGAACACTCATGTTCAAGGTCCGTTAATAATAAGAATTTAGGTAGTAATGAAAAGAACATATAATGATATTAAAAAAAGAACATATACTGAAAGAGCATACAAGATCTATTTAAAGAACACATTTTAAAAATAAAAGATAGATGTTAATTTTATATTGATGACATGTTTTGATTTAACTAACAACATGTTCTTTGTTATATCAATAAATTGTTCTTTTTTATTATAAATAAACCTATAAATACATATAATCATATGATCTTGAACAAAATGGTTAAATATTCTTCTTATATCGTTGTCTTGTTCTATATAAACTTTGTTTTTAAAGATAAGTTGAAATCCTTTGTAGGGAAAATTTTGAACGTGATGACAACACCATTAGGTTATCCCATGCTACTCATGTTTTATATAAACTAGTAATATATAATTTATATTATTCTACCAAAATTGTTTTAAAAAATAAACATCATATACTATTGTCATGTTCGTTACATGTACAACATCAAAAATAACATCACATATCAAAATTATTAATTAGAATACCAAAAGAACATTCTTCTTCCTGAACACAAATAGCTTCAAATAGTGATATCAATGACATTTATAATAATAGCAACGACATTAATAATAATTACCAATATTAATAATTAATAAGTACAACAACGATAATAATAATAATAATTTTTTGAACAAATGTACTAGTAAATAGTAATATTAATAGTAATAGTAATTGTATAAAAGTAATATTATTATTATTAATAATAATAATAATAATTATTATTATTATTACAATAACAATAATAGCATTAGTAATACTAATCATCATAATAATCATGATGATAATAATAATAAGTTTTTAAATATAAGCATAATCTGAACTTATCTGATCTGAACTTATTTTTTCTGATCTGATCTAATCTAAAATAAGCAAAAATAAGATGAACTGAACATAGCCTAAGAGGAAAATCAATTTTTAATAAAGTAAAAGCAACTTTATAAGGAAAACTGAGTAATTAATGATGGTTTTAGTAATATTAAAGTAAGAGTAATATTATCAACTAAATTTTAAAAGTGGGATTGTTGCAATAGATGTGAAACTAACCAAAGTAGTAATTGTTGCAATAGATTAAGACGAAGGTAGTAGTTCCTAAGAGCATACCAAAATACATGCAGACCACGTCTAGGTGACACAATCCCACAATGACTAGGAATATGCTAATTTTAGTTAATGTCTAAGCATTCATTGTATTGCTCCTATGTTTAATCCTGCTTTTAAACTCTATTAACCCACAATAACCCTTTTTGCCCTAGTTATTTGTATCCCAAAACTCTTCGCGATTGGGCAGCGCTAGAATGCAAAAAAAGGATGAAGTAGCAACCAGAAGCGTGAGCATGAATAGCTACATCCATAACACAAGCTATTGCCTCAGATTGGGATGAATGAAGGGGCAATACAAGTATTGCAATCAATTTGTTAGAACTGAGAGCAATTCGCACTACCTCAGAATTTCCTAGTTTCAGAAATCCAATTTTCACCATATAGTACAGGGATCTCTTCATATTATGAAATATGAGCTTTGTTTGCTCATATACACCAACTATGTTTTACGAAAACCAACAAAAGGAAAACACAGGATTCTGAGATTCAAGGTCTACCAGCCTCCAAAATATGGTGAGATTAGTGAATCTGTCATAACAAGCATAGCAACTTTTATTCTAGAAACAGTCTTCAGTGTGCTCAAAAATTAGTCTCTTTTTTCCTTTTTGAAGAGAACAAAAAATACAATTAAAAGGCGACATTGTGCAGCACAAAACCACAAGCTGAAGAGAAGAGGTAGAGCTTGCACCACAGCAGCAACACCACCAGTATGCCATCATTATTTCAGCTTAGCAAATAATCTTGGGGCAACCTGCATTGCATTTTCACAGGATACGATTAACAAGGTGAAAGCTATGTCTTAACCAATGGAAAAGTTAAGAAAACTTACACATTTATCAATACAAGACCAGTAGTCGAAATACTGTCCTGTGCAATGCTTATGTCCACTTTCATCATCCTTGATTCTTTTAATACAAGCCTGCATTATAAGTGATAGTACGATTTTAGAATGTTGCTTTTAACTTAGCTCAAACTCAAATCATCATAAGAAAAAAGAAAAAAAATATATATTTTTCTAGTGTGTGCTTAGTAGAGAAGAAAACAAACTAATACACTAATGATCAAATCTACATAAACGAATGTTTTTCGGCAATTAAAAATCCCAATAAATGATGAGATCGTCATCTTCACAATATCCACTACCAGCAAGACCACATGTTTAATGTAAGTGAACCACACCATCAAGCAGCATGAAACCATGTGAAACTCTACAGATTTGGATACTTTTCTGGCCAACTTCTAAATTTCCATTTAGTTTAACTTTTAAACAAACTTGAGATACATGAAATGATCAAATCTATTATGGAATGAAAAGGTCAAAAAGGCCATGCAGAATTTCAGTATCTAGCATGATTAACCTGGTAGTCAAGTAAGGGTTTCACGCATTTGGGCTTGCATATGCTTTCTTCAATCTCCCTCTTAGGATCAACAGGCTCCTCGTCCGCCCTACAAATAAACAGCAAGGTGGAAAATGTATCAGGAAATATTAATTCTTTCCTTCAAATAGTAGTACATGACAGACAACTTCTCGATGGGATCTCTCTTATGTATTTATATGGTTATTAAAGTATAGCAAATACAGAAGAACGAAAACGAAGTGAGATAAGGAAACTTGTTGTAGAATCTTTAATGTATATACAACTGATGGTTCAGGTTCAGGAAACATGTTATTCTATGTCCTCTAGAAGTGATGACAAAACTTAAGAACAACATAAGTGGGTGTTGCTGCCAACATCAGTTATCAGACAAAGACAGAGTTTACAGAACTACCATAAAGAGGAGAGATCCCCAAAGGTTGAGATAGGGAAAGACAGTACACATAATTGAGGAGAGATCCCGAAGGTTGAAATAGGGAAAGACAGTACACAAATTATGTAGCAAAGGTTGAGATAGGGAAAGACAATGGAAAAAGGAGTACTGGACAATCACCAAAGAGCACACTTAGGCTACTTATATGCTATAATATTCAATTTTTGACACTTTACCAGCAGCGCACTCCAGAAATCAGGGTCCCAACATGCTTGTCTGGTACCCTCCGCTGATGGTACTTAATAATGACACTTTGTAGGCCTACTCTTAAAAAGTTCATCCCTTGAAAATCTAACCACCAAAATTTAGGTTGGTCTATTTTGGGATCACAATTGCAAACTTGACAGTTTTATACCTAACCATTGCCACTGTAGTTTTGGATCAAAAAGATTACCATTATATTGACAGCAGGTGTTCCCATATATGACGAAGGTCTAGGAACCAAAACCATCACGCCCTTAGCCAAACGAATCGTGCATAATATGAATCCCAAATTAAAAACATACATCCAATATCCAATGTGAATCACATTGTGCCCCGACTATACAATAGGGCTAGGCAAATTGAGTTAACTCCTCTTAGGAAAACTTGAACCATTAAATCCGCCTGTTATCCCATTCACATGAACCACTAAACTGGAAAAGAAATTAGTTTCTACATTCCACTTTATCTTCTGCCTTTTCCACTGCACCAAAAATTCCAAGGCCATTAAAGGCTGAACAAAACAAACCACAATAAGACCAAACTGAAAAGCCTAATATTCAGAAAAAAGGATTAAAACGCAATAAACTGATCTTTCACCTTCTGCAAAAAGCTAAAAGTTAAACCTTATTTTTAAGCAGTCACTAGGCATCTTCCCCTAGACAGGAGGAAAAAAGAGATTGAACACATCCTCAATGCTTCCAAATAGCTTCAAAATAGATATCAACATAATTGTTAACCACCCATGAAGATAAAGACCAGACCCATCATTTGGCCAAAACATCCATCAACAGCAAACCACTGATGTAAAGTTTGGTTATCGGTTCCCACTTATTAGGAAACCTAAGTAAAGTTGGATGAAAATTGCTTCTGATTGTCATTCTGGCAACACAGCTTGCACAATAGCTTCTTATAAAGATACCACCTATTAGTCTGGGAGAGAAAGCCTTAAAAGTTGTTCCTGCACCAGAAATCAAGCCAGAATGCACATTCTTCATCCTAGATCCTAAGCAGCCAACATTGAATTCCAAGCAAACCACCTTTCCACTCCATTTCCTTCCCTTGAAGACATTTTCAAGATAGCTCTCTCCGCATTAGCAAACATCTATACATTTGACATCAGATTCTATTCTGTCCTTAAAATTTTAGACACCTTCACCACAAAATTCTCTTTTGGGTGATTTAAGCAAAAATTGGCTTTTCATTCCAGCAAAATAAACAGAAAAATTATCCCCAGAAACATCGTTGCATATCCAAACCCATAAAGAAAAAGCATCATATAAAAGACTAGTACTTAGAAACCATGGACACAAGGCATAAGAACCATAAAATCCAAGAGTCAATTCTGCACAACAAGAAATTATTAAATTCATGAGAGCAAGAAAAGTCGCGTTGAGCACAAAAATACAGGTCTGATTTTTTAAAAATTTTGGAAACAAAATGAAAACAAAGAAGCAAAGGAGTATTCCCAGTGGTTATGTTTGTTCTCTTTCTATTCGTGATTTCCTTGTGTCCATGTCAGGATCATCGCAAAGGCTATCCCCGCATCCATTGTCATTCCATAATCCCCTTGTTTCCGAATCAAATGGTAAAAAAATAAAAATAAAAAAGGCACCATAACCATCAAACCTTGCAAAATTACAACAAAAACCAATAAAAGATGAAGCAAAAGTACTGTCATACCCTATCAGCAACAAGCCCTTGACCTCAATGCAAACACAATCGGTATTAACCTATTAAAAATGAAAGCAGACCTGCATCTGGGCATTGAAACCTCCAACATACACGCTAGGGGCACTAGGGCAGTCTAATGGCAAGCTCTAGCTAGATTCAAATACTACCCAAGTTAATAAAAAATACTCCCAGTCACAGCTACCTAGTTCGAAGAAATGCTTTTCATGGCTATCAAGACATCAGCATCCCTCTCAAAAGACAAAGAAAGCACCTTCACCCTTCTCTATCTTCATTTCACTACATTCTGCAGGAGAGTGGTGAATAACAAAGGTCAACTCCGGAGCGACTAGGTTTCAATGTACAACCTTAATCGGCAGTACAGCCTCTAAAAGGTCAAAAACAGTAACCATTGAAGTGGGACAAACAATAAATTGCCAAGGGCACAATTGTTGTGCAGTGAAAAGCAGAGGAAAACTAGTTCAAGAATCAGGCTGACAATTCAGTACAAATCTGATCAAAGTCCAGCCCAATTTAAACAAAGATTATCACATCCACGCCAGGGATAAGAGATTCAATTCCAAACAGGAAAAAACAAATCCAAGTTTGAGGTAGGTTTGTATTGGACCATTTGCCACCATACAGAGTCCAAACTACCTCGACTCTGACCCAAATACCCAGGACTTCCAGCAAACTAGCCCCCGCATTTCGACCTCACCTAACAGTGCTATCACCTAGGCTACGAGGCTAGAAAGGAGCATAAACTTTCCCGCCATCAATTTCTTCTCTAGAAAGTATGGAGAGCATAAAAGTGAGACAAATACCACTAAAAGAAGATATAGCAAGTACAGCAGTAGAGAAAAAGAAGCCTTTGAAGAAAATTAGTGAAAGAAAATATTTCGTCACTCACATTATAAAGTAACGAATTATAACACATAAAGCCACTAATATGAACTCTATAAAGCTTCTTCTTAACATGTCCGGCAAATATGGGAGGGGGGAGGGTAGAAGGGAAAGCAACTAAGAAAATCCCTTTCTGAATTATATCAGCCAGCACCAAATATATGGAGCTCATAACCCTGATGTTTAGCTAAAGGATAAAAACACTACTTAACAACTATAGCACAACAATTAAACCTGTTTTATACAAAGATATGAAATACAGCTACAATTTCATACTGGTAGAAGCAGTCAAGTGGTAAGTATGCAACAGGAGAAACTACGGGTTGAATAGGTTCATGGCTACTCATTAAGGTGTTTCTAGCAGAGTCATGATTTTACGCAAGTTCCATTGGTTATCATCAAATGTGGAACAAACTCCAAGATCGCTTACCTAGTCCACAAAGTATAAATGATAAACAGAACCACTTAAGTCTATGATCGCAGGTATCAACATTTCCCAAGAGCATCTCAGCATCATCTCTTCTGGCCTCCTCTATACATGCACAGGTCGAAGTTTAGCACGTAGCTAGTAGTTTAGAAAAGCTTCCAAGTTACTAGTTTTGACCTGTGCTTTATGCTTTGGGAAGACTACAATTATGAACATCAAATTTCAGAAGCCATTAGGCAAGTAAATTGTGGCAAACTATTCACAGCATGCTTGATATAAATACTGGTCAGTCCTGGAATATTGTTATAAGCTGGTATATTCATGATATAACAAGTGAGTCACCTATCACTCAAGAAGCTTTTTGTCACAAAATATTTTGCTAGTGCTTTTTATGCTATATAACTTGCAAGGAAAAGGGTCAAAAACCAATGAACAAGCTCTTCAAGACTTCAACATAAGCAAGGGTGAATATAACAATCCTGTGCAATGTGCATTCACAGTAAGAAACCTGGCATCAAAAACTCCTAACTAAAGCTAGCTTTGGAAGTTTAACTTAGCTCGTCCTCTTGTAGTAAGACCTGTGTCATAACTAAGGTTACTATACGGGGTAAGGCAGCCTACATCTGGATATCCCTAAACTCCGTCCCCGGTTGGAATCTATCAGTTTGGTTGTCATCAATGATGAAAAATTTTACTTCCCGTGAAAAAAAAAATTAAGGGACAAGAAGTCCAAAAAAAAAAAAAAAGACAGATAGAAGCAACAAAACAAATTCAAAACGAGAACCAAGAAACAAAAAAAATTGTAAGATCAGAGGAAAAAGAGGGCCCATGCAATGAAGGTAACAAACAGTACTCATATTAGTTTGTAAGTAAAGAAATAATTTACACTCACATCAGTAAGAAGTTAAACAGTGAGTAACGCAAAGATTATCCTTGCCTGCACCAAAATATAAACGGTTTAATATGAAAAGTGTTTAAAGCATAATACGACAGATAAATTGAAAACTACTTCGGCATGAAATATTATCCCCCTCAATCCTATGGTAAAATATTAGGTGACCGTTTACAATCCCATACTTGTCTATATTGAGTAACAATTACTATCACCATTCATCACCTCAATTTAATTTCATTCCCTTTCGCTACCATAAATTGAACCAGACACAGGCTAAATAACAACACTCACCCGTAATGCGGAAAATTAAACATACTAATTTACATAGCTAGTAAAGCTGGACATCATCTTGTAAAATCAAGCATCTACTACATATTTGACTCAGTTAAAAAGAATGAAAGTATAAAATCAAACGATCAACGCAGAAAAAAAGAATCCAATTGCAGAAATTTAAAACACAAATAATACTACATCGATCTAATTTACCAAATTCGATTCAACAAACTGAGCCATCTAATCACCTTATATCATATATGTGATTAATAAATATAAACTTGGACCCATTTCTACGTATAAGATCTAAGAGTGCATAAAATGCCCTAAATTCCTTAATTGCACAAAAACATAGACCAATATAATTACAGGAAAATAAAATTGGTGATAGATTTGATGGCTTAAATTTGGAGCCCAAATTTATTAAAATTAAAGTAAAAGGATGAGGAAGAGAGATGAAGATGCGCACCTGTAACTTTCTTTCAGATCAGTGCGAAAATGGTCAAGTATGATGTGTGTAATGTAAAAACAGCTGCAATTAGGGATCTCAGACGATTGTATAAGAAGACGGCGAGTTGGGCCAGGCGTAGCAGCCCACGTACATGGTTTGTGCCAAAATGGGCCGTGCCTTGGATATAATCTTAAAAGAAAACGGTCTAAACACGTGAAAATTCTAAAATGGTGATGTTTTAAAAATGACCCTTCATAATAACCCATTGATAGAATTTGAATAGGCATATATGTGGCAAGTTGTGCTTTGATTCTCTACCTTCAAGCTGTGTGCTAATCGATATTCCCTCCCTTTTCTTAGTTGCAATTAGGGGTGCTAATGAGTAATGAGTCAGGGTGGCTCGCAAACTATTTGAGCTCGGCTCGGTCAAAACTCGACTCGAAAGAGCTCAATTCGAGTCCAATATCGGCTCGAGACCCTAACGAGGCGAGCCTGAGCTACCTTAAGCTCGACTCGGAAGCTCGCGAACAGGCTCAATAGTATTTAAATTACTAAAAATATTTCATTAATGTTAAATATAGGATAAAATAATTAATAACTATTGGAAAAAAATAATAGTCTTAGGCTCTAAAGCCAAAGTTTATATGTTTGATAAATTAGAGAAACACTTGAAAAAAAAAAGTAAAACAAACCGTTAAAAAAAATAATAAAAAAAAAGAAAAACAAAGGCACTAATAAAAAATATGATGAGAGATATTATACTTGAACATGATGCAGCCTTATACTTTAATATCAGTCACGTTGTTGGTAGACTTCAGCTTTAAAGCAAACATTGTTAACTCCTTGTTAAAATACAACAGCAAGCTGAAATTTCAGCTATCCCACATCAGTGGAGTGTGTCAAATGCTCTATAAAACAAACCTTTGAGTTAGACATTATTTACAGCTTGCCTATTATTTCTTTGGGCTATGCAATTAACAAGATTTTGGATACTGGGACTTCAAACAACTAAATGTTTGGGCCTTGTAAAATCTAACCTTGGAGTACTTGCTTTGATTGAACTTGAACTTCAAGCTTTTAAATCCTAATGAACTCGAACCGAGTTGTAAGTCTTGGACTCGAGCTCGAGCTCGAGCTCAAGCCGAGCTCAGTATTTCAAGCTCGAGCCGAGCCCCATTAAATATGTTTACGAGCCGATCTGAGCCTAGTCATGTTCGGTCTCGGTTCGGCTCATTAACCCCCCTAGTTGCAACATTTTCCTGTTTTGATAGTTTACAAAGAGTTACAACATACTACTTTTTTTTTTAATATACACAATTTGACCTCCACGCTTACCAACACATAACTTTGATTATTAATATCATGGGAAATTCTACATGGTGGCCTCCTAGTTTGCATTTTTCTATTCGGTGGCAAGGTAGAAAAAAGATTTTATATCAAATGACCTCCAACTTTATGTAAATACACATAGTGACCTTATTTTACTTTAAGCTAACCCATCACAACCACAACCACAACCACAACAAAACCCTACCACCACCACAAATACCCAAATACCATCCCAACTAGGGGTAATAATGAGCTTGGTCTGTTCGTGAACAGTTCGAGCTCGACTCGATCAAAGCTCAGCTCTGATTCGGGCTCGGCTCGAGACCGAACTAGGCCAAGCTCGGCTCGAAAAGCTTGAACAGGCTCGATTATTATTTTATATAAAAAAAATGATATAACTTAAAGCCTTTAAAAAGTTATTATAGGTTAAAACGCTTTAAAAACTTATTATACGTATCCTTTTATTTAATTTTTTACATTGAACAATTCATGTTTTTTCTTTTTGTATCCTTTTAGATCTAGTTTGTCAATTTTTATGTATATTTGTAAGTATTTCATTTGGTTAGCATGTAAAAATGAAATAAAAAATGTTTATCTCTGGTACCTTTTGAATTTAATCTATAATTCTATAAGATCTATCAACAATTTTTTAAAATGTCGAATATGAATTTTTTGTTTGGTTTATTCTTAATTTGTCTGAAATCGAGCTCGAGCCTTGAGAGAAGCTCACACGCTCGAGCCGAGCTTCACCTTTTTTTTGAGCTCGTCGAGCTCACGAGCTGAGCCGAGCCGAGCCGAGCCGAGCTAAACAATAAACGAGCCAAGCCCAGTACAGTTCGGGCTCAGCTCGTGCAATAAGCTCCCCTAATCCCAACCACCCAAAAAATCCCCTTTCACTTTCTTTTCTCCACAAAAACCCAAACACCATCCCAACCACCCAAATAGATTCTCGAAACAATGACAATTAACAATCACCCTATAAAAACTCATCACTTTCACTATGACTTTGACCATTTCTTTGATATGAACATGAATTCGACATGACAAATCTTCATATGTACATTGTACACGTAGCAAGAACATTGCATAACAACATGTCCACACACACCTCAAAAATAAAAGAGAGGTAAAAAGGGTGACATGGTCGTTTGCTTACCAAGGGCTTTAACGACGAACTCCCTTTACTTTCCTCCTGGTGTGGTCAAAATATCAACAAATAAATCTGTCTGCATTTCTCATAAACTTTGCTGCCATGGCCACATCTTATCTCCTCTCCTCACCTTCATCTCTAACTTTTATTCCCAAAACCCTTAATTCACCCTCTCTTCTCCCTCTCAAAAACCACTATTTTCTCTCACTTACTAGAACACCCACATCCCCAAATCCTTCCGAAAGGCTCATTTTTTGCCAATCTAAGAAAAATGAGGAAATTGTTGATGCCCCAGATCGATTAATCTCAGCAATTTGCTATTTTTACCCCTTTTTTATGGTGTTCAATATGGAAAATATTATATTACCCAGTTTGCCCATCTTCAACTCATTATTCAACCTTTAGTTCTAGCTATAAGGGTCCTTTAAAGCTTTCCTTTTAGGGGATGTTTGGTATGTATACAGTAAACGGAATGGAAAGGATTTGGATAAGGAGGGGAAAGGGTAATAATAAGTGTTACCCTTATTAGTTGTTTGGTATCCTAATGGAATGGAAACAAATATGACCCACTCCCTTTCATCTTGTTTGGTATAATCAACAATGGAATGGAGTCACTTTTGTATTTTTATTTTGTTTCTCTTTCAACATAACACATTATTTAATACTTGTTATACTGATTATTGTAGAGTATCATTTTCCAATTTTATCACAAAGAAAATCTAAACTTTTTACACATATTTTTTAGCAAGATATAAAATTATACTATTAGTTAAATCCACTTGGCCAAATTGCCAAAATGAAAACAAAGTATCATATGTCCAAAATACAAACCAAAGACAACACCACAAAGTCACCATCCTACTTTTTCCTTAAGTAGATCCCTCTCATATTCATTCTTAACGAAGTATTAATATACAAAAGTTACTACAAACAACACTACAGAAGTCATCAACTTACTTTTTTTTTAAGTAGATCAAGCACGTATTGTTTTTTCATAGGAAATGAAGCTTGATAGAAGATACGAAGCTTGTGATCCTCGGCCATAAGAATTGTTGCTGCTTCTAAGGCTTCGGATGGAGTTACGCCATCTAACTTCATCACCTCATCTAATACCTTGTTCACTTTTTCATCCATCTTTTGCTCCCTTTCTTCCGCTTTTGACCAAGCATTCGCCATAGTTCCAAGATTCACATTTATGTTTTCAAATATTTTTCCAAAATTATTTGAAACACTATGGAGAGATGCCACTAACTGATCAACATCATCCACCTTAGCTAGGCTCTTCAAATTCTTTCCTTTTACCTTAGAATCCTTCACCTTTGTCTTTTTGGAAGGAATTGAACCATCATCCTCAATCTTCATAGGACGTTTTCCTGATTGAGTTGTAGAATGAGTTGCAGATTGGGTGGAATGCGCATCATCTTCTTCATCAGTCTCTATGTTTAATGGTTGGTTAGCAATCTCTTGATCCATATCTTCTATAGCACTGAACGACTCACTCACATCTCCGGTAGATCTGTCTTTTGTGTAAATTTCAGCAAGTGTGTCATAGTGAACAAAAGGAACTCCAAACAAACCCTTAGCTTTCTTGTGAGTCTACCACAAAAAAAGGGTAACATATCATTTACCAACAATATGAAAAACATGTAGAGATAAAAGAAAATAAACATGCAAGACTTAAAATTAATATAAACAAGCAATATTAAAAACTCCTAGCTGCATGTAATGAAATAGAAGCGTTATGGCTAATTAGCAATTACTAACAAAGACAGCAGCATCAATCAAAATGACAGAATCAGCACTGATCATTACTCTAAACCCATTAAAAGTGCAGATTAACACAGAAATTGAGCAGCAAATAATCAATCCCTTATCCATAAGTCCAATTATATATCTCCTCAAATTCAATGATTACCTATTTTACCTCTACTCATCCTTGATCATCAAACAAATGCAACAATTATTATATTTTTGTGAGATAGGATACATGTACCCAAAAAGACTATATACTGCCAAGTGCCAACCCAAACTAACCAATATCAAACTTCAATACTTGAACCCATATCAAGTATTCACTACTGCCACCAGTCATGAACACACAGCAATGCAACAACCTTCTAACAAACAAACCTCAACATCCCCCCTATAACTCTAAAAAGTCTTGCATCCTAAGGCAAGGGTGGTATACAGGATCAGGTATGTGCGTTCTCACGGAAACAGATGGAATGAAAGAGGAGAAACTCCACAAACCAAGTATTGCCTCTTCCACAAGCAGCTATTAAAACAGCTAATATTGCATTCGCACCAAGTTCACCCTGCTGATAGTTGTCCCATCTCTCCTCTCATTTCTTTCCACATCCTCACTTCTAGTAACTTTCTTATGTTGCTCTTAATCATGGCTAGCAACTTCTGATAAATTATCCACAACAAGTTCAGTATATGAAACTAAGAAAGTATTTCACAACACTAAAAAAAATACACAACCAACCAAAGACAAAAACAAAAATTACCCATAACAAGATTTTGCATGATTGAAGTACCCAAAAAAGGTATACTAATTAAACATCTTAAATCAGCTGTCAAAAAATACAGACATGCAGTGGACAACTCTTAAACATACCTTTACCCATTCATCGAACACCTTCTTCTCAGTTTGCAACATCTTCTTATCGGCATCCCACCCAAATCCCGAGGTCGACAACATCTCCACCAATGCACTATATTTTTCAGACCAATGCTTGATCCTTGACTCAATGTGAGGAACCACTTTTGAGCTGCAATTAGGAAGCACACCGTTGATCATCTCTTCCAATTTATTCATGTAGCCGTTCTTAAAACCACTTTCGCTTTTCCACTTAGGGTCGCATGCCAACTCATGCAAATATTTTATAAGCACCGTATCTTCTTCATAAGTCCAATACCTCTTATTTCTGCCTCTTCCTCGACTACCTCCCTCTCCACTACATTGGTTAACCTCCATGCTGCATATTCTAAAAATAAGTCTAGAGTGAGTGACAAAACATACAACCTACAGATAATAAATAAATAAAAAAGAATTGCATTAATCCTACTAACCATAACATACAAAGGGAAATGACTAGTTGTCGAAATCCATTAACATACAGTATTTTTACAGAAAGTATAAAAAAAAATTGGCAGCAAAGCGATAAAAGACAGATTGTATGCTAGAAAATGGACCTTAATGCAGATTCTTCATAAGCAGGTTGTATCCAAATATAACCAAAGATTCGTAAACTTAATGCAACATTATTGATATTGCAAAAGTTTATACTAGCCTCCTAACCATATTAATTCAAATAATAGACCTCCAAGTGAGACCACCTCAAGAAATTCCAAAATGATCATGCAACCTAGAGATGTGGTACAACAAGTTTGTGTTAATGACTACACTAGTAGGAGCTAAAAAGAAAAAGGAAGATGTATGACATTAATCACTATAGTAGCAGGTAACTCTCAAGTAAAAGACACATACAGACTCATTAATGACATTCTTTGATCTGGGTGCATTTGCATAGAAGGTTCATTATAATTAAAAAAAACTAGGTATAGCATGCAAGGCTCGCAAACATTAAAACAAAAAACCAGTTCATAGTGACAGATATTATGAATCTAGAGAGCTTATTAACCTCAAATATAAACACATGTACACTTGACATCAATAGTGCTGCAGTTTGAGAGTCCATCTATTAGATGAAAGCTAATCGATATTTTGGGGATAAAGTAAATGTCAGTCAGAGGAGAAATCCTATTCCAACTTTCTCTAGAAGGAGATAAATCTTGCATACCACTAGCAACTTCCAATGATTGTAACTCCCTAAGACCCATCATTTGTAAAGCCTATCAGAACTATGACAACAATCAGCAGTAAGCAGTCGAAAGCTAGGTTTCTTTAGCATCAATTCAAATAACTGATATATCAGATTCACAACCAGAAATCAATAAAACTATCTTCAGAACTGGACTTTGTCATGCAACGTTTCCAATATTCCACGCCATATTTGAAATATTGAGGAGGTGAGCAAATTGAGGGAAAAATCAAAATTAGCACACAACAATACTAGTGCGAACAGACAATAAAGATTTATTCATAAAACATAAATTGAATTCAAAAACTAAAAATGGAATCAAATGAACCAAAAACAAAACCCAGCAAAAATCAAAACAATGAAAAAATTGGAGCCAAAATTCAAACACATGAACAACGAAGTGAAGTTACACTCACCAAACACCAAATTTCAACAACTCAAAAATCACTTCACGAACTACACCAAATCAAAAACTAAGCTCATATCGAAAGATTCAAAAACCTCAATTCTCGACGCAAAATCTAGGGTTTGAGCGAAAACTTACAATTCAACAATCGGACGAACAAATCGAGGAGAGAGAAAGACGAAACACCATCAACGGCGGTGAAGCCCTAATCTAATTTCGTAGCCATAACACCATAATTAGAATCGAATGAAAACTCGCAAATTCTATAAGAAAAAATATTTCCATACGAAGAAATCAATCAAAATTTGCAATCAAAAACTTAAACTGATGTTAGAGCGTGAGAGATATGCTGAAAAATCGAAATGCTATGATAAATTCTCAACGATTTCCATCATGAAGAGGAGAGAGAATGGTTGCTACAAGCTAGAGTTTTGTTTGAGGAGTGTAACGTTATTTGTTTCCTTAGGTTTTTGACTGGAAACAACTTGGGGGGATGTGTTTCCCTCAAGTAACGGTAATTGTTACTTTACCCACTAACTAAACAGGTAGAAACGGATTTTGTTACTTGAATCCGTTTCGTTTGTGAAAAAAAATGATACCAAACACCCCCTTAATGGGATTTTGGTGTTTTTAACCCTTTTAATGGGATTTTGGTGTTTTTCACCCTTTTAATGGGATTTTGATGTTTTTCCCTTTTAAAGAGTCGATGGAGAGTTGGAGGGTGGTGGCGAAGGAGGATCGAATTTTGGAGTGGTGCGAAGTGGGTGGTGCGGAGTGGGTAGACCCCCTGGCGTTCGTTCTATGGCCTGGTTGGCGGTGCAGGGGTGTGGATTGGGGTTTACAGTGAGAAAGGGGATGAAGGGGGTTAAAGAAAAAGTTAGTTTTAATTGGTCAACCACCAATTAATGAAATAAGGTCACTAGGTAGAATTAGTCAAAGTTGGGAGTTACTTTGTATAATATTTTTTTTGCCGTGCCACCATATAGAAAAACTGACAGTTAGGCCACCATGTAGAATTTCCCTAATATCATTAATTACGAACAAGTAAAAATTATAAAAAGTTGATAGTAGAAGACTTTATGTTGAGACTAATCTAACAAGATCTCACATAACTATGTTTTTCTTAAGTATAAATCGTAGACCTGATCAAACACTGGGCCGGGCCGGGTTCGGGCCGGGCCGCGCCAAAAAAAAAGTGCCCATCTTGCAGGCCGGGCCCAAATCCGGGCCAAAAAATTGTGCCCAAAGCCCGGTATTTCGGGCCGGGCCGAGCGGGCTTTTGCGGGCCTAAACGGGCCGGGCCCAAATTTTAGGCTAAAAAGTGTTTTTTTGCTTGTCGAAAGCCCGCCCAAAAAAAAAAAAATTGACCGGGCCGGGCCCAAAAAAACTGCCCAAGCCCACCCAAAAACCGGACCGGGCCGGGCCAGGCCCGCGGGCCGGGCTGGAGTTGATCAGGTATAATAAATCGCAAATAATAGTCAAATGAAGTATGTGAATAGCGCCAAAGTACAAAATGAGTAGATTAATAAGAAATGGAGGTAATACCTTTTCAAAAAAAATTGAATTGACCAGTGCACAATAACTTACTATTCACCAGGTATTGTAGATATATAATCGTGTCTCCCCATTTTGTACCAAATGATGAAACATACTGTAGTCCTGATTGGTCAGGTCCAAAGGAAGAGCAATTTGAAAAGCTCAATTATAAAAACCCAATTAATTATTCATGATAATTAGTTGCATTTATAAAGCCCGTTTTCGAAAAGCCCAATTAATTATTCCTGATAATTAATTGCATTTTTAATAAATATTAATTATTCTTGACAATTAATTATATTTTAATAAATATTCTCTAAATTTAAAGATATTATGAAAATCAGATTTTTATTCCTTAAGATAAATGAATTTAAAATCCAAAACATAATATTTAATGAGGATAAAAAGAATCTTTTAAAGATTGGATAAATAATAATTCAGTCAGACCTGCAGAAGCGCTTCACGAGCCCGAATGCATCTGGAGTGCTAACGTTGCGCATGTGTGACATCAAGACAGTCAACAAAATTCAGAAGTGTAGAAGGAGATACGCTCCACGCATCGTGATGCGTCCAGCGCAACAGGCCTATGCACCGCACATTCTCAAATCTTATCCGATTTTTATAAATAGACCTCGTTTTCATCCGATTTTAAACATATTCTTCCTACACCTTTCTACAAGCTTCCTATTACGAAAATTATTCCAAATACTCTCTCCAAAGATAGCTCCTCCTGCGACCCAGGCGACAAAGGTATAATTCCCGAGGGTCAATTCCAAGTAATTCCTTATTTTAGTAACAAACTAACAATCTATTTGTCATGATGTAGATATGTAAAGAGATCGTGCTTTCTTGTATATTCTAACTCTTAATCTCTTTTTTATATTTATTTGTTTATTTTCATTATATATTCATATATGCATAATAAGCATGGCCGCTATCCGTTAGAGCAATGTCTCCTTTCAAACTCCATTTTAATCTCAGCCTTTTCATCATGCCTCATAACTAAGCCTCTTATCAAACAAACTTTATTATTAGAGTTAATTCGAAGGTACACACGGCTGCACCTTTCTCTAGGTGCACACGGTACAAAATGGTACCATTTTGTTATGTTTTCAGGGACCCAACTCAATTTCTTTTTCCTCAACTATTTCATCCCATGCACGCGACAAACAAACGAACGTCTAGTTTATTCCAATGAACACTGTAGTATAATGAACACACATTATTGTTAATTGAACAACTGCAATTTTGGAATGAACATTTATGAATTATTCAAATTTCAAAATGTTCTAAAACAAAAAAAAAATCTAAACGATTCCAATAAAAAAAACGTAGTCTAATGAACACATTCTATTTGTTGAATGAACAATTGCAAATTCGTAATGAACATTTTAGGATTATTCCAAAATTCAATATGTTTACGAATTTTTCAAAATTCAAAATTACCGGTGACTTTCAAAATTCAAAATCCAGAAAATTTACAAATTTTTCAAAATCAAGAACATTTACGAATTTTTCAAAATATGTTTCTAATTAATTGACTATTGTTCATTTGATTCATTTTTCAGTTTATTCAGTCTACTACCGATCCAATTTGTTAGTTTGTTCATTTGAGTTATTCAAATGTTCTTTCAAATTACATAAATTTTCATTGTGATGAATATATATGTTGTCGTTATTATTCTTTGTAATGAACAAATAAATATGATTCTGCAATGAATAATATACTATATGAATATCCCAATTGAATAATTATATAAATATCCAAAAAATTAAATATTAATTACAAAATATGGTATATTCAAAATGTAGTATGTATCTAAAGGCAGAAATGTAACAAAAATAATATAGTATGTCTCATATGAACACCAGGGCCTTACAAAAGAACATCTATAGCTAACTAAAACTATGGAGTTCATTAAGAATATATATTTGGCTTCGGAACTTCCTCCCTTTCCGATTGATTTGAGATGTGGATACCGTAACGTAGAGGTGATCATGGGCCGGGCCGAGCCACGCCTAAAAAAATTGCCCATTGGTCGGGCCGGGCCAAAATTATGTGTCCAAGGCCCGCTATTTCGAGCCAAAAAGGGCGGACTTTTCGGGCGAAAATTAGACTAAAAAATTATTTTTGGCTTGCCCAAAGCCCGTCCCAAAGCAAAAGAAAAATCGGGCCGAGCCCGACCGCAGCAAAAAATTTATGCCCAAACCCGCCCAATAATCGGGCCCGGCTGATTTGTTTAGCTCTACCGTAACGTATCCTTAGTTGTACGATCTTGTTGAACTGAATTGATACAAGAAAGAAATGAGTTGTATCTAAAACAAAATTCTTCAAGTTTAAAACACAATGAACAAAATCTTTCAAACACACAATATTGAACACATTTCAATAATACAATAAACATGTTCCTAGACACACAATGAATATATGACCAAATATAACGAGCATCTGACTAAAATAATTTTAGTAAACACATGTTAATAGTATAATGAACATTAGCCCAAAAAATGCACTTTCGTACTTGTAAATACTACAATAAACATCATATAATCATACAAAGAACATTTGAACAAATACCATACATTTGTACACAAATAGACAGTTAACCCATTAATTCATATTATTTCATTGAACATATTACAACACACAATGAACGTATATATGACTTAAATACAACGAACATCTAACCACACATGTTTTCAGCAAATACATGCTAATAGGACAATGAACATATGCCAAAATTCATGGTATTGATAAAATTAATATGTGCCAAACACACAATGAACATATGACCAAATGTACCTAATATCTAAACAAATGCACAACAAACATCTGGCTAAATGTAATAAACATATGACCAATATGAATCAATGAACACATTATAAGTATACAACGAACATATCTAAACAACACAAAAAACATTACCTATTTTTTGCTGCACTCTTTTCCTGATGTTGAACTCGTTCCTCCCCTTCGTTCACTATGATCTCTCATTCGTTCATTGGGACATCAATTGTAAAGTTGTTTTCATTTATTCACAAACCACCATCAACATCATAAATCCATTTTTAAATAAGAAACGAAAATTCAAAATGTAAAAAAATGTTCCATTTTCTTATCAAATCTATAGGTCTAGTACCTTATGTTGTCGATTTCGCTTTGCAACTCGTTGTTTTCATCTTCATGTATCAGAATTGTGCAAGAAAATGAAGAGTTTGATGAGAGAGATTAGAGAAAAGTTAGAGATATGTTGGAGGATTTGGGAAGAAGAGATAGAAAGTCTTTAGAAATTTGTGTGGGAAAATGAAAGTAATGAATTCAAAAAACAGCTTTTATGTTTTTCAATGTTCATTGGAGATCATAAGATGTTATATCAGTGAGCGGTTGGTTTAATGAATCTATCTTTTATGCTTCGTTGACCCGCAGATTGACCCATGCGCACCTTAATGGTATATCCGTGTGTAGTATCTACGGATTATATTATCAGGGCATTTTTCCAAGGGTTATGAAAGCTCAGTTCTTTTGGACTGAATTAATGAAAATTCAGTTCAATTAAGTAAGACAAATTTAGTTCAATTCAGTTAGTTGCCTCTTACAGTTTTCATTCAATTCAAACAAATTAATTTCAGTTCAGTTCAAGCAGACAATTAGGTTCACTTTAATTCATACAAATTAAATTCCGTTTAGTTCAATCTAAAATAACATAACCGAAGTCCTCGCTTTTCTTCTTTCTCCAAATCCCCTGATCCCCTCGCTGCTTGAATATAGGGTACATGTTTCGATCCTTGGTTCGTTATCGAGGTTTCAGCTGCAAACGAATCCATCTCCATATCCTCTCTAGCTTTCGCTCTCCATTAACAAAATGAGAGCAATGTCATCAATCAATTCCATTTTCCGTAGAAATTCTTTGTCAACCTGGATTAGAGCAAATTCAAAAGAGAGGAGAAGCTCATTTTGTACTGACAGTGTAGATGGATTCAGTACTTCAAGAGTCAAGATTTTCGATCGTGATCTCAAACGTAAACAGGTTCATTTTCTCTCTTTCTTGTATTGACATTTTAATTGCGTTTGTTATACCGTGAGGAAGTACCTTGCGATAAATCCTAGAACATCTTATAGACGAAAAATTGTATTTTTATAATATATATATATGAGTTCAAAAGTAGGGTCAAAGTGAAACATATAAATAGTGCAAAAGTCAAACCGTTGCGATTAAAATGGGACAGCGGGAGTATTTTGCTATTATTGCGATTAGTTCCGCAAAATTATGTGTCCTTTTTGTATATGGTGCTTGTGTATTGAGACATTGAGGCCCTCTTCTCTTGGACTTGTTTTGAGTTCAGCTAGTTTCTTCTCATAGTTTCAGTTCAATTCAATGCATTTCAGTTGAGTTGAGTTGAGTTCAGTAGTTCACTTCAGTTTAATTCAGTCCAAATCAACATGACTGAGTAGTGGTTGGTGAAACTGTGTAGTTCTGTATATTTTGTTATAGCTATGGTGGTGTCTACCTTTTTGTTGTCATATTATTGTAACTTACGAACCTTATGCCTTCATGTGGACAGGTTATCTATTTATTAGTTTATGTTTTAGTACTAGTATTACTTTGCTTTTGAAAATTGATTTCTGGATTTGCAGCGTGATCGAGCAGCGTGGTTAACACGCTCAGATGATTCATTTGTGAATTCGGTGGCTGAGAATCTTTTAGATCGCCTAGAGGTAAGATTCTTGGATATTGTATCACCTCAAAGAAAGAAATAAAAGGAAAAACAAATTCTTATTTTTTATCTTATGGCTTGAAATGACATATTAGTGTAACTTACGAACGTCATGCCTTCATATTAGTCTAACTTGTGTTGCAAAGGTTTACCGTCTTTGGTTAATGTTATAATTAACTCCTTTAGTGACATAGGGTAATAATTCTTCCTTTTGTAGTTTTGTATAAGTATGATCCACTGTTTGTAAATTATTATGATTATATAATTTTCCCTTGTACAAATTGGTAAAAGCTTTTGGCTAGATGGTCTTTATTAGTTATGCAACTATGTTTAATGTCTTATGGCACCAATTGAGCAAAATAATATCCTGTTAGTATACCAGTTCATCTGTAGCAGCTTCCTGACTCGTCTGTAAAAGGTTGTTATACCTGATTTTCCAGCGACGGACGCCACTAATCCCTGAATGATTCATTTTCTTTTTGTCTATTTTTCTTTTAAAAACCTCAAGAAACTTTTATGCTAGTATGGTAGTACCTGAACCAACCTTATCGTTTATGTGAGACAGGTTCTTTGGTAATTTTTTAAAGGTTAATTACTATTCTTGGCAACATGTTTGTTGGGCGATTAGTTTTGAGAACCATCTTCTGTGTTTTTACTAGCGACTGCAGTAGGGGAGGGGGTGGTTAGTGTTTTAAGCATCACATTGTAGCTACCTTTAACCTAGTACCTATGCTTCTGCTGTACTATCCTTCACAAATTTTCTATGAGGAAGAGGATACAGTACTCTATTAGTGGATTTATCCTCTGAAATTTTCACCACTAGTATCTTATAGTTTCTTAATTTACCTGTAGGATTGCAAAAAATCATTTCCCACAGCGTTATGTCTCGGAGGCTCTCTAAAGGCGATCAGGCATTTGCTGCGTGGGCGTGGTAAGAGTTTAAACTTCATGTTTCTGCTTTGGCATCATATAGTTAGATAGAATTCCTGACCTCTTATTGTTGGAGGAAGGGAATTAGTGAAAATAAAACAATATGCATGTTTAGAGAATATAGATGTCCTTTTACTGAAAGGGAGACATCAGACATGATCCTGGATTTTGAGAAATTGATGCTTTAAGGTTTTCTGACGTCACTTGGTGGATTGACAATTTGCCTAAAACTCCTAGAGCTAGTAACCGATAGCATAAAGTTTTCTCTTCATGATATCAGTAAATTTTTTAGCAAGCTTCATATGGTTAGATATAGGTGCGCAGTCATGTTTGTATCATTTCCCAAGTCATGCTTTCTTATGCCTTCCTTGCAAAGAGATTCAAGGAAGGCTATAAGGGTCAAGAGAAATAGTCCTTGCTGTCATTTTCAGCGAGTGAGAAGCTGAAAATTGAGTAGAATGCACTTTAGTTGTGATAACATGGGAGAGAAGCTGTTTACTCACTAATTAGGTTACTGACATGACTCCACCACAAAGAGATGAATTTTAATTTGATTGAAGAATTCGGATATCTATAGTGCAAGTCAACAAAGCAGCCTGACACATCTCATTAAGCTTCAATGTTTGTTTTGAGAAACTGGATACCAAAGAGAGAATTACTGCGTTCAGGTATAACTTGGAACTGGATCAGCTCTTTTCGGGTTATCTATCAGGAACCAACCTGTTAAAATTGACTTTTGATGGTCACTTTTTCTAGATACTGAATTTGATTAAGGTTACTTTGGTGGACGTCCTGATAGCTGCTATCATGTCACTGTTTATTTGCAACTTTTGGGAGTTCAATTGAAGGTTTCAAGGTGAAACAACCATATTTGAGCTTCACTTGGAAGTAGATATGCTGGATTACTTAAGTACACTAGTTAAATTGCTTTGATAAACTGAGTTGGAACTGGTTCCAAGTTTCCGAAGACTCTGTTGAAGCTGTACTGGGAAGAGTTAATGTTCCCAGCGCTGTTGACACTTGTTACATGTAATTTCTCTCGATTCATGATTTGAGTTGGATAAAGGAGCTAATTGCTATGCTGATTATACTAAGAACATTTGAGAACTATTCAGTACTTTGTAAAATCTAGATGACCTTATCAGATTAAATTTAAGATTAAGCCATCCTAAGTCAGACGGTGTTCCTTTTTCTTTTTTTGGTGAATGTCAGGCGGCGTTGAAAAGCTCATTATGATGGATACTTCAATTGATATGGTCAAATTATGTAAGGATGCTGAGAAGGATATGCCTGACCAAAATGTCGAAACATCTTTTGTTGTAGGTGATGAAGAGTTTCTACCAGTGAAAGAAAGGTGTGATTAGTTATGTCCTGAATAACATGACTTTATAAAGGACTATATATCTGTTTGAGGAATTTAAATAATGCCATTAATACATCCCGAGGACCGCATAATTTGTAAGAACTCAACTTGGGATTCTGCTCAATTGTTTTGAATAAATGAATGCTGAACAATCATAGACCTCATAGCTACTTCTGTACTTTTTTTTTTTAGCTCATTAGATATGGTCATCAGCTGTTTAGGACTGCACTGGACAAATGATCTTCCTGGAGCCATGATACAGGTATATGCTTCTATGCCAACAGATTCATGTATGTATTTTCCCGCTTTGGACAAAGAAGTATGGGTTGATACATCTTTTGATTTGTCTTTTGCTAAGTGTAATTTTTCTTAAATTATTGTTTACTGCAGAGCAGATTGGCATTGAAGCCTGATGGTCTCTTTTTAGCTGCCATTCTTGGTGGAGAAACATTAAAGTTGTTTATTCAACTCTCATATTTATGGATAATCTACCCTTTTGGGTGTTGAGGGTTCTGATTATTTTATATTTGGGAATGGTTAGAGAATTGAGGATAGCATGTACCGTTGCACAAATGGAACGTGAAGGTGGCATTAGTCCCCGTTTATCTCCTCTGGCACAGGTATTCTGTCTTCAGTCTCGCCTTATGCACTTCTCAATTATCAGCTGTTGCTGGTTCCTGGCAATTGGCATGAGCAAGGTCAAAGTATATGGTTTTTGACTGGAACTATTATCATCTTTTTTTTTTTGCCCATCTGGCATGTGTGACCAAGAAGCTGGGCTGCATTCTTCTGAAACTTTTTTGAAGTTAGTAGCTATATGATTCACTTTGCACTGAACAGATTCTTGCAACAACTTCTAAAAGAGGGAAAAGAAGAGGGTGACTGGTGGGGCATGGGGGATCCCGATAGATAAAAAAGAAAATTAGCAGGTTATGAGCAAACTGCAAAATCCAGTGCATGACTTGTCACTTCCTTAAGAATCTAATTAGCTGGAATTGGATAAGGTACAGGATTGTATCAATAGCCACTCGTGAATGAAAGTCCTTAGTATCCATTGTTAATGGGACACTCTTCAAGGGATTTTCTTTTAATAGTTAAGGGGTCAAAAATTTTGAATGAAGATGGAGGACAGGTGCACCCATGGAATTAAAACTCTCCCGTTCCGTTACAGAACGGCCGTTCTGTAACGGATTTTGGATTTGCCGTTCCGCGAAATGCCGTTACGGAACGCCATAATAAAAATCACATACTTCTCGCCGCGTTGTCCGTTCTGTAACGCGAACTCGCCACGTTAGAACGCTTTTATCCCCGCTACATCCGTTCTTTTCAAATATTAGCCAAAAATATTTTATAATTTAACTATATAGCTAATGTAACATGATATTGTGATAGATTTAAATGTATTATGTTCTAATAATGCTTCATAAACTAAAATTAAGCAAATAAGGTTAGAACATATTAATGTGAATTTTTTAAAAAAATTCACGCCGCGTTGGCCGCGAAACGTTCTATTTCCCCGTTACAAGCCGTTCCCGCGACAACGCGACCGTTCCCGCGAACGCGACCGCGACCGCGTTTTTTTTCTATGGGTGCACCGGCTGCTTTAGAGAATAGAGACTATAAGATGCTAAAAAATAAAACCTTAATTACTCAAGTTAGACATGCATATTAGATCACTGGAATGAAAAACACTCTTTTAGTGGAATATGTGCTGGAATGAAAACAGGATTGGAGTTGCTCATCATCCTGCTAAAATGTCAGGCTTAATATCGAATTGCCCACACTATTACATGTTTTTCATCGAATTTACCCATATGAATCAATTGTATATCAAGCTCATGAATCAATAATTAAATTTTAAAAAAAACAACACAAAATATATAATAGCTGCATAGATTGGACATTTAGAACACTTCTATCATATAAAATGACGTGGAGCATATCAAGGTCATTTCTTTGTCATATAGTGGGGCATGTTCTTCTCACCGGCAATACTTGTTGTAATTGAACTTATCTAAATTTATTTGAACTTGAGAGTGTTTTTTTTTTTAACTGAATTTATGCTATCAAAACTGAAAAAGAGGATTTAGGTGATAAGAGAGCCTACAAGTGGTGGGAGAGAGAGAGAATGTACATCAAGTTCTCGTAAAAACAAGTGTTACATCAAATATGCACTTTTTTATCATTCATTTGAATTATATTTTTGATGAATATTTATGGGAGAGGAAAGAAAGGTTGTCAAAGCGCTCCCCCTCAAAAATTTGTTACCACTAACTCTTTCCGCGTAAACTATGCGTGTTCAGATTTTCTTGGTTTCTTTTTCGCCTGACCGCTGTAAAGTTGTTTAGTCAATTTAGGACTTCATGTATGAGCTACAGCTACTGCATGATTTGGTCAAAAGTAGATGAATAACTTAGTTCTTGGCTCTTTTATGGTCTCTACTTTAGCTGCCGGCTGTACACCAACAGCCAGAAAAAGCTGTGTTTGGCTGGAAGGAAAATCCTTTTTTGCGAAAACTAGATATCCCCCCCTTCCTTGATCCTCTCTCTATCTTGTTTCCGTGATAAATAATATATGCTGAAGAAAAAATGGTCATTGCTTGTAGTGTCAATGTGATCTAAATTTCTGATACCAGCTGTAATATATATAAAAAAATTAGGAATATCGAGAGGAGGAAGAAGAAGAGAATTTGGAGGAACATTGGTAGTTAAGCATAATTTGATGCAATTGAATTACCAAATAGTGTTTACAGTCCCAGATCTTCAAGTGGCTGGATACTCCCATCTACAAACTAAAGCAAAGTTTAATTTACTCAATATATTTATGAACCTTTTTACTTTCCTGTCCTACCCTTTTTATAACAATTAGATTTCCTCTCTATAACTTACTCTTGAAGTCATCTTCCTCAACCTACTAATTATGCAATATCTGTGGCATTGGGATGGTTACTACATTCTTTAAGCACAGGTAAATTTGCTATTGAGGCTACATCATGATAATTAAACTTCAAGCGTAGTGCTAAGGTTCAGGATTTTACTTGCAATTACTTAATTGACCTTCACTATGTATTGAACTAGAAAAAAAAAAAATTGTAAGCTCACCATCAGGCTGTTTTGTGGCTGATTTGTGCAAACACTTCAATAACGTCTGATGATTGATATTATGACTTCTCTCCTGAGGGTCCTAGATAGTTTTGGTCCTTTTCAATCTATTTTTATCTATTCTTTGAGATTTTCTTTTTCATCTGTTATTGCTTTTAATTATTCCCTAGATTTCTTAGTATTTCCACTTCTTTGGTCTCTCAGGTACGAGATGCAGGAAATCTTTTGACAAGGGCAGGCTTCACTCTTCCAGGTGTTGATGTAGATGAATATACTGTCAAGTATGAAAGTGGTGAGTTCCAAACGGCCAGTTTTATGGTCCCCAAATTAAGTAGGGCAAATCTTAAAAAAATGTGCTAGAATCTGTTTGAATAGGACCAAAATTGCATAATATGATCTGAAAAGTTTTGAAATCTTATCTATTTGGCCTAATCCCCTTTATTCTTTCCTTGAAAAAAAACGGCGATCAGTTCTAGTCATATGCTTTTGGTTTAGATTTTGATTGGGTGTGATGTCTGTAGCCATTGGCGAAGTGCAGTTCACATTTTGGATTTTCTATTATATTCCAGCTGAGAATCTTCAGCGTCTTATCCTATGAAAACCGACTTATTTGAGTAATATATGCACAACAATATAATCATGGGAAATCCACCTTTCTTGTGGTGTCCTAAACTGATCTATTAGTGATACTATCATTATTGTCAATAATATGAGGAACCGAGGATGTTGTGAAGGCTCTACAGTAGATTAGCAGGTTGTGCTGGCGTGCCTTGGGATCTTTTTAGTGCTTGCTAGTTTTTCCTTATTATATTCTGTACCCAGTAAATAAGAAGCAATATTAACGGGCATTTGAAAAATTGGAAGTTCTCTACTTTTCTGGAAAGGAAATGAGAAAAGTGATGAAGTGAAGATAGGCATTTGCTCCTCCCTAAGAGAAATTTATTGGAGGGTTGGAGAACTAGAGATGGAAATCTTCAAACTTTGCTTTGCAAGACAATGTCCCCTAGGATTCCCAAATGCCTTTAGGAAGGTTGATGAGTACCATTCAAAGGACTTATGTGTCTCTCTGTGCTGATGATGAGAAATTGCTTTTCTGTTGGTAAAAACTTTACATGTAAATAGCGTTCTTTTATTTCTGAATTTCGTGTTGAAAACTCGGACTTGATTTGTGCTAGTCAAAAGACTTGCTTATATGTAATCAAATTGTTGAAGGTGAACTGAACAGCATTAAGTACATCTGGAGTCTCCCAATGAAATGTGGGTTTAGCTTAGAAATAGGAGTAGTCTTTTGTTGTGGTAGAGGAGGGGTGGGGGACAGAGCCAACCCGCTGACAAGCAGCCTCTGATTTTGATTACATGGCCCAGCAAAAAAAGGAAACAGAAGGAGACACCAGGAATGAGTTAGTGACATTTACTTTCATATCCAGAAACCATAGCATTGCGTGAAAAAGCTGCTCATAGGTGGAAGTCTTGCATAGTTTCATATTTTGGAAATACGAATTTGCTTTGTTTGTCTGATATTAAGAGCTGGAAAGAACCTTGTCACTTTTTCTGTGGTTGACTCCAATTTTTACCTTCAAATATAGTAGGACTGTTATAGAAAGATTTGTTCTTTTAAATAAAGGGAATATATAAACTGAAGTGGCATTTTAAAGGAAGTTCTTGGTTCTTGTCAACAATCACAAGTATGTAGACACTAGACTGAATAACTTTTTGGAAAAAGGTAAAATTAACACGGTATTCCCGTCTTGAAATAATTTCCCACTTTCCTTTTTGTGTGCTTCAACAAACTTCCCATTTTCTTTTTTAGGGTTGAGGTCACTTTTTCTCTCCATCACAGCAACCTTTTTCTGTCACAATTCCAATACTCTCTCTTACACCCTCTGTCTCTCTCTCTCTCTTCGCTTAATCTCTCTTGCCACTTAGAGTTGGGAAGTTAATTATGGGACTTACTTAAAAGATGCTTTTTTGTTTATCTTCCAGATCTGACATTTCCAGTTTCTTTTTTTTTCCATTTGTTTGTCAGCTTAAAATGAATGTAATATTGGGTTAGATGAATCGAATTGTGTATATGAGTTACTTTTTCTGTGTAGTCTCTGTTACATGTGGTTTTATTTATTTATTTTAATGATACATGTGGTGGTTAATTGTCTGCTGATGTAGCTTTGCAGTTAATTGAACATCTTCGTGCAATGGGTGAAACTAATGCTCTTGTGCAGAGGAACAATGTGAGATATTCTTCTACTGTATTTTCTTTAAATATGCTTCACCATGTTTATAGAGGCACTGATGATATGTATTGACTGCAGATTTTGAATAAGGAGACTGCACTGGCAACAGCTGCTGTCTATCAATCGATGTTTGGGGATGAAGACGGTACTGTACCTGCGACATTCCAGGTGATACTGGATTCTTTGTTCAAGTAGCTGTCTCCTTTTCATATACTACCAGAATGCTTCCTGGCAATGAATGCATGTTTCATTTTATGTGTACTAGTTGATATTTTTCATATAAGTACCTTATAGCTTATGAATCCCCCCTGGAGTGGGCCACTTTATAATCTCTTAGCCCTTTGCTACTGTGAATCTTCTGGTGGATTACAATAATTTTGCTGCTCAGCATTTTTCCCATTATACCCTATATCATATGAAGCCTGTCTTGAATGGGGAATTGTTGAATCTCTTGCCCCTGTACTGCTTTGAATTTTCTGGTGGATTACATTGCATACGAGCCTTAAGGAAAACATGTGAAGCTGACATCTTGTTGTCATGGGGTAATGCTTTTCTTCCGAGAACCTTGAGTGGAGGAAGTGATCCATATGTTGAATGAGGTCATCTCATCATTGATGGCTCCATGTCAATAAACAAAGGAAAAAACTATGTATGTCCCATCATGTAGTTACCTTCTAATATGAATGTTGACTTGTCAATATGGATTTACATATTTATCTTTCAATTTCATTGTATGTATAATGTCCGCTAATATGAGAACGTCCTCAGTAAGAGAGTTTTTGTTTTGGACAAATTTTACCAAGGGGTCAATTTGCCTAAGAAAAGAGGCCATCGATCTTAGTAACTCAATTGAAGTGTAAAACGGTTTATTAATGGACAATTTACTAGAGTATAATACAGTGAATAGAAAATGAAAAATGACATTAGAAGAAAAAGAGAAGAATATTGGACATCCTCTCTTTACAAACAAGAGTCAAGAATTAAGAAGGAAAAGAAGAAAACTTGTATTAATTGGTTTAGATTAGACTACAATAAATGAGAGTGACTAAGAGAGAGTGTGAGAGAATGGGAGAGAATGAGAATGAAAACTAATACATTAACCTCTATTTATAACATATAAACCTTAACTAATTAGGTCGTCTGGCTGGTCATGTCCGAGATGTCCGACATCATTTCAGCTTGCTGTTGCAACCACCTTGATCAATTCAACCTACTTTTGGTGCATGTGCTGGTTGACTGATTCAATTAGCTAGGATGTCGCCTATTCTTTAGGGGGATTGAAACTGCCTCCTTGATACAAGGGATTCCCCTTCTTTTTGTTGTTTGACTTGTTATTTGTAACAACCCATGAGGATATTACCTACTTCTAAGGGGTTGACTACTTGACCAAATATTGTTAGATAACCAACTTGAATGATACGTCCCTAATCAGGCTTAGGTAAAATTTCACCCACAACAATTGCCCCCAAATTTTGGTTTTGAAGATCACATTCTACAAAAGTGAAATCTTCTTCTTCGAAATACATACGTTTGAATTCAGATAGTCGTCATCTTGGTATGGCAAGTTGTCACCTTGCATGGAACTCTGAAGATGTCAATGGCAAGTTGGCAGATGCATTCCGTGATGTCTTCCCTACTCGAGACAAGCTTATTGACAATGAAAATAAAGATAGTGGAGAAGTCATGCCTCATGGAAGTGTCATGCCTAATGGAGATGACTGACAAAGATGTCACGTCTGATGGACACATCTTTACTGGAGGGTGGTCAACTAGGAGATGTCGGTCAACTAGAAGATGTAAGTCAACCAGGAGATGTCTTGGCTGTTAAGGCGAAAGTTGACGACCCAAAGGATGATGACGTAGTGCATGACATCTTGACTATTGTTCTTGTGCATCAAGCCAACACTAGAGCAAATGCAGATGTTAGCAAATTAATGTAATGATTTTTGTCCTTGCAAGACTGAGATATTGGGGATGACCCCCTTTGTTGCGTTTGTTTTGTTGTCGTCTTTGCATTCAAAGTTAGTCTACTAGGTAGCTTCCTTTATTTGCGTTGTGAACATGTGCATTTGTCATTTGCCAAGTTGTCAATTTAGTTGTCATTTGTTATTTGCATTTGTAATTGTAGTTGCAGTTGTAATTGTCAGTTGTTAGTTGGTTTGATCTGCAGTTGTAAGTTGTATGATTTGTAGTTTTAAGTTGTATTTGTAATTGTCATCCACACCTTGATCACTGCGTAGTTGGTCAAGTTGGACATATCCAGAATTTCTGGTATAAGCGTCATGTCGAGCCCGTCCCGTAGAAGGTTAGGGTTTCTTGTTGTCGATATAGATCTGCAAAATAACTTGTTAGGAGCATTGGCGTTTGCCAACGGGCCTTCGATGCTTAAGTCAGTAATGATTCTCAAAATGTAATATAAATGACAAAGAATAGTTTATTTAAAGAAGTGATACTCTTTTAGGTGTGTGACATGTCCTAGTGTTTCTTTCTAGTATATGCATTAACGTCTTGCAAATCCTGCAAATTATATTGTTGTAATAATATAAATCAATTGCTTACCTTTTGTAAAACCTTCTAATCCACTTTGAGAACTAATCAGTCATGACCAGCATGAAAACGCATTGTCGTAGTACTCGAGATAGTTTGGCAAACTATGTTAATGCCCCCACTTTATGAATGATCAAGATGTCAAAGTGGGATAAATGACTTCTGATGGATGGTGTTGGGAGGACGAGTAGCATTGGTAGGCGTCGAACTTCTTGGACATGCCCAACATTCCACTTTGCGCAAAAGGCGATTATCTTATCACTTATGAACTGGGAATCGTTGTCACACACGATGTCCAAGGGGACACCGTCCCTACAAAATATGTTACATTTTATAAATGAAATGAGTTCTTTATCTCTTACTTGTTTGAAAGCTTCCGCTTCTATCCACTTTGCGAAATAATGAGTCATGGCTAGCATGAAGACTTTCGGTCAGGTGCTTGAGGCAGCTTGCCTACTATATCCATGCCCCACTTCATGAATGGTCATGACGTCAAAGTGGAATGAAGGACTTCAGACGGTTGGTGCTGGACCGATGCGTGGCGTTGGCAGCCATCACATTTTTTGGCGATGTCCATCGTATGTAATTTCGTGGAGAGACTTCTTCCTGCAGAGTGGTTGCCCCCCAGTGCCGATGTATCTCCTCGAGTACACGACTCGCCTTTGCAGCTTCCAGACATCTAAGATATAGAACCTGAAAAAGACACTTTGAACAAAACATTGTGAAGTAAAATATAGTGGGATGCTTTCATCCTATATGCCCTGGCGTCTTCACCAAGTGGGATTGTACCATTCTTGAGCCACTTTATGAATGGCTTAGTCCAACCTTCAACCTCTTGTTGTCCATCCTCATTATTATCTTCATTGATTGCGAAGACGTCTGTTTCAATGGCAGAGTATGCGGGATGTATGATAGGGACACTGGTCAATTTGGACCCTTTCAAGGATGATCCCAAGCTTGATAATGCATCTACTTCAGAATTTCGTTCTAGGAATACCTGTCTTATGTTACAATACTCAAAAAGTTTTTGTTAGATGCTGGACAACGTCCAGATAGGCAGTCATCTTGACATCTTTAGCGGCATAGTGTCGTTTACTAATGATAAGCAAAGAGTCACATCTTACCTCGAGACGTCTTACCTTTAGGTCCCTTGCAGTCATAGGACCTATGAGTAGAGCTTCGTATTTCGTCTTCTTGTTGGTGGCATGAAAGTCACATTGGACAGCTTGGACAATCTCATCACCTCATCATCTGTCAACATGTTAACTTCCTGGTCAGCAAGGGCTTGTAGACCAGGCGTAAAGTCTGACACGAAGTCAATCGAAGCTTGTGACTTGATAGTTGTCCTAGGTTCATATTGGATGTCATAGGCACTGAGCTGGGTGGACCACTTCGCCATTTGACGGTATTCTCAAGATAGTCTTAATTAGATAGTTCACAATTATAGTATAAGACTCGACATGAGGACGTAACTTCGTGGAGGACACGACCAATGCAAGTGTTAGTTGCTTTAAGTATGCGTACCTGGTTTAGGCATCGAGAAGGGATTTGCTAACATAATAAACAGGGATTTACTTACCATCTTCTTCTTGCATCAGGATTTACTGACCGCGGTTTCAGATACTAACAAGTAGAGTTGCAGCTTGATCCTCAGGCTCGAGCTTGGATAACAAGGACGGATGGATTAGGTGCTCTTAGAGCTCATGCTTCTTTGTCCACTCGAACTTGGAGTTTTTTCTCAATATGTCATAGATTAGATGGCACTTGTCAGACGACATAGGGATAGATCTGTTTAGCGCGGCTACTCGACCGATCAGCTTCATGACGTCTTTAAGAGTTCTTATTTTCGAAGACATCTTAGACAATACGTTATATATTAGTAAACAATGAGAAGCCTTAATTTTGAAAGGTTAAACTTCCCTGTCATCTTATGGTCATGCGTCGTCCTTCAACCAACCAAAGTGTTATTTTGTCTAGCTTGACACGTCCAGGGGGTTTGACCTCTTGGAGTCATCAGCAACCAAGACTTCCTTTTTCAATCAGGGAAGAGTCAAGTGGACAGTCGCAATGTAGGTTAATTGGTTCATTTTCGAGACTTCCTCCTCCTCGAGATGACGTCTCTACTACTGACCTGCAACAAACTTCCACAACATTATTGAAATTCAAATGGTTTTACCTTGCAAACTCTTAATTTTCGTGTATTGTGATAGGATGCCACGTCAACAAGTTGACGCCTTATATGGTGTGTCGTTTTTTCAGTTGGACACGTCCGACACATTCCGATAAGTCTGACATGTCCGTGATCTGGAATTTTTGTTGGCTACTAGATACACGAAGCGCATGTCGTAGGTGGCTTTGCCCCCAATGTCGAGATCTCACGTTGTTGCCCATCCTGATTTAGTCAAACATGTCTGAAGTTGCATTTGTGATATTATTTGTCACATATCCTGTAAATTCTTGAGTTCTAAAGACTCAGTGAGATTGTTAGCATTGACAAGTAACGTTTTACATTATAAACAAGGTCATGTATTGGTTTGAGCCATAGGTAAAGCAAGAACTAACTATTTTAAGTGACATAACTTGACTTTGACATTTATTGGAGACTTGCTAAAATGATACGAAGAGTTTCTTACCGTCATCTTCAAGCTTGAGGATTGCACCTCTTTTCAATTTGATGACCGCTATATATATAATGGTCATTACTTTACCTTTAGAGGGAGTTTCGATGGAGGAATTCGTGGAATTTACTTTCACGTCCAGATGCTTTTTTTCGACTTGACGGACATGTCGTCCGTCTATGCGTCCATGGTTACCCTATTTACTTTTTGGACATCTTGCTGGCTGTCTTTACACACGGTAAGTGTCAACTTCTCTTCAACACCTTGGTATGTGGGTGCTCCATTGCAGTCATTGAGAACGTCCACAAAGGAAACCATCTCGTGATGTCACATTTGTTACATGACCGTGCAAAACAATCATTGTTAGTTTAAAATCAAAATCAATTAAGTTTTTACTTACTTAGGAGTTTTGATGGATTCATCACGAAGACTTGTTATTTTATCAGTGTCAAGCTTGATGTCGTCTAGACGCTATGACTTCATCTAAATGCCGGATTTCGGCTCGTTATACCTTCACAATGTCTTTTTCTCGTAAGTGAACAAAACCATCTTCATCTACGTGTCAAAGGCCTATCCAAAATAACATTGTTAGAAAAAAAACAATTAGTAGTGTGGAATTGTACCAACAAGTGAAAGCCTTATGCGTGTCTTGGGACAGGAGACAAGGGAAGATGACTTAAAATGAAGACGTTGTCAACTAAGAAATTCGCATGGTCATCTCGGCATGACAGTCACAATAGTCATATTGGACACGACGGTCACGATGATCATCCTAGACAAAGCGTTCACGACAGTGATCTTGGACTCGACGGTCATCTTGAACTCGACGGTCACGACAGTCATCTTGAACAGACGGTCACGACGGTCATCTTGAACAGACGGTCACGACGGTCATCTTGAACAGACGGTCACGACGGTCATCTTGAACAGACGGTCACGACGGTCATCTTGACATGACGGTCACGACAGGCATCTTGGACATGATGGTCACGACAGTCATCTTGGACAGGACGATCATCTTAAACATGACGGTCATGACGATCATTTTGGACATGATAGTCACAACGACTAAGACATCCACCAGCATTTTGAATCACTTCGACGATACCATTGGCTCGCCTAACAATAGTTGGGATGCTATCACATCTTTTTTATTTTTTGGAAACCTTTAGAATAATTTGTATGAAATTGGTTACTTTTAGATCGAAGGCCCCGTGGTGGACGCCAAATTGTTTTGGACTAATTTTACTAAGGGGTCAATTTGCCTAAGAAAAGAGGCCATCAATCTTACTAACTCAATTGAAGTGTAAAACGGTTTATTAATGGACAATTTACTAGAGTGTAATACATTGAATAGAAAATGAAAAATGACATTAGAAGAAAAAGAGAAGAATATTGGACATCCTCTCTTTACAAACGAGAGTCAAGAATTAAGAAGAAGGACAAGAAGAAAACTTGTATTAATTGGTTTAGATTGGACTACAATAAATGAGAGTGAGTAAGAGTGAGTGTGAGAGAATGGGAGAGAATGAGAATGAAAACTAATACATTAACCTCTATTTATAGCAAATAAACCTTAACTAATCAGGTCGTCTGGCTGGTCATGTCCGAGATGTCCGGCATCATTTCAGCTTGCTGTTGTAACCACCTTGACCGATTCAACCTACTTTTGGTGCATGTGCTGGTTGACTGATTCAATCAGCTAGGATGTCGCGTATTCTTTAGGGGGATTGAAACTGCCTCCTTTATACAAGGGATTTCCCTTCTTTTTGTTGTTTGACTTGTTATTTGTAACAACCCATGAGGATATTACCTACTTCCAAGGGGTTGACTACTTGACCAAATATTGTTAGATAACGAACTTGAATGATACGTCCCTAATCAGGCTTAGGTAAAATTTCACCCACAACAGTTTTCAGTTTAGGAATATGGATGCGGCCTGCTTCGCTTTCTTTCTCTTGCAGATTATGTTAGATTGGATATTTTGAGTTGATTGAGATGTTACATATTTCATGACCATTCTTCTGATCAACGGAAAGATGATTTAAAGATACTTTATCAATACTAATTTCATATGTGATCAACCCCCTCCCTACAAATCATATTCCAAAGGAAGCTGCAATGAATTAGATTAAGATATAATAAACCTGATGTGTAAACTCTTTTTTTTTTTTTGGTGATGAATATTGCAGGTCATCTTTATGACAGGGTGGAAAGAACACTCATCTCAACAGAAGGCTAAAAGGAGGGGATCCGCCACGGTATCATTTGGAGACCTTCAGAAGCAATTTGGAAATGAAAATTACTAGCTCAAACAAGTTTTAACTTTTTAAGTTTGCCGTTTTTGGTTCTTAGTAAATGTTATCCAGATTTTTAAAATTTGATCGTTTATGAGGAGCGAGATGATATAGCTCGATCACTACATAATTAGCAATTATTAGTTGGAGCACTATATAACTGGTAAATTACTACCTCGGTTTCACAATAGATGCACCATTTTCCTCTTTTGGATGTTTCATAATACATGCACCATATCCTCTTTTAGGTGTTTCACAATACATCCTCTCCTTTAAAACATAATCACATGGGTTTATAATGCAATAACAACACTTTCTCTCCTCACTTTTGGTTTGTGTGCCATATAGAAATAGTGCATGTATTGTGAAACGGAGTTAGTATACTTCAATGCTTTGACTTAGTTGACGAATACTCCCTTCGTCCCATTTTATAGTTTTTGTTTCATTTTCGGCACGGAAATTAAGGAAACAATGATTGTATTTGTGGTGTACACGCATAGGGGGTTGTTTAAATGGGTGAGCATGTGAAAGAAAAAGAGACAATATAAAGTGTTTTTTGTTACACTTGACCGATGAGATTGAGGGAACATTAAATGAGAGTGCCAAAACCCATGTGAATGAGGAGAAAGAGAGAATAAAAGATGATGTTCTAAAATAGAAACAAGGAAAATGGGAAGAACATTTTTGGACACCCAAAATGGAAAACATGAACTATAAAATAGGACGGGAGAGTATTATAATAAGCTTATATACACATTGGAATGGATATTGACAAAGCAAATTTAGTTTCAACAATTATTAGAATAGACGGTCTAATTTTATGTTAGCATTAGATAAACCCAAGCCTAAATTCTCATATCAAGTTCATTCCATGTCACTCTAACCCAACACTATCCCTAAACATCTCATACCAACTTAGTCGTCCTTTCTCTTCTCCTTTATTTGTTTCCTTTTGAATCTTGAACTACCTCATATAATTTTAAAATATAACCCAACAGTCTTACCGAATATATTAAACTAGTCACTTATAAGATTAAACAATGTGATTACTGAATGAACTAATTTGGTCACTAAATAGATTAAACATGTCACTAAAAAGATTAAAGTACTCGTTATTTAGATAGGTGGTCCGTCCTCTTTATAATATTGGGTTTGGGCTGATGCCTAATAAAAAAACTAAAAAGTAGGCGATATTTTACAAGACCGATTGATTTTTTTTAGCTTGATATAGATGTGTACATTAGAAATCATGTTGGGGAAGTGCCCAACTAAGTATTGAAATATACTTTAGAAAGAATATTTTGTATTGTCTGCTCACATATGAGCTCTCAAATAAGGATGTACAAAATGAGGGATGTCCCTATTTATATGGATGTGCATGCTAGTCTTTGAACCTGAACATATGTGTCGTTACAAGTTTGATAAGAAGACTATCCATATTATCTTTATGGGATATGATGATCTGAGGAAAGGTTTGAGATGTTATTATCTACCTCCAGATGAATGCTACGTGTCATGAAATGTGTGGTTTGATGAAGCATCATTTTGGTGGTCAACACAAGCTGTATTGTTGGAAGAATCGAAGGAGATTGAGAAAACACTTCTAAGTAGGATAGATGAGAAAGATGAAGATCAATCTAGTCAAGATGGTGGTCTAGAGATTGAGATTTCACAAAGAGAGAAAAATCCATGGTAGACAGGATAGCACCATAAAAATCCTAAAGAGGTAAGGCCAAGTCAAACTGGAGATTTTGAATGAAAATCTCATCCAGCATTATGCAAGTCATCTAGGTAAAGAAAGTAAAATCCAAAATATGCTAATGTTGCAATGGTTAAGGATATAAAGGAGCCAATCAATTATAATGAGGCAGCTTAAAGCAGAAATTGGAGAAAAGGAAGGGAAGAAGAATTTCAAGCTCCGCATTAAAATGAGACTCTAAAGTTAGTGCCAAAGCCCAAGAAAGTTCAACATATTTCCTGCAAATGGGTGTGCAAAGTGAAGACTAGTCTTAACACTTCCATCCAAGAGTACAAAGCACGACTAGTAGCCTGATGATTTTCTTAGTGATATGGGATGGACTATGATAAAAAAATTGGTCTAGTAGCGAAAATTACTAGAGTTTGTCTTTAGCTAGCACTTAGAGCTAGTAATCTTGAAAGCTCTGCCATATGGACGTCAAAATTGGGTTTATACATGGTGAGTTGGGTAGAGTTGTATACATGGAATAGCATAAGAGGTTTAAAAGTCAGTCTTATGCAAGTTGAAGAAGGAGCTTTACTGTAAGATAGCAAAGTTCTTGTTACGGAGTGGTTATTATTTCAGACCAGCTAATATGAGCTTATTTGTGTAAGCTTGATATAGAAAGTTCATAATAGGTTTTGTATATATGGATGATCTTATCACTACAAGAGTTTATATAGAGGAGATGTAACATACAAGAGCTAATCTCTCACTACGATTCAAATAAAGGAGCTCGGAGACAAATAATTTTTTGCATGATCTTGAAGCAAATCGAAGTAATCGGATATTTATGTGTCTAATAAATATGCGCTTGATTTTCTGGAGAATTACAAAACGCTTGACTGCAATACTATCTCAACCGGAGGCGGTGAGTGTAATTAGTCGATTCATTCAAAGACCAAAAAAAACCTCACCTAGAGGCAGTACAAAGGATACTAAGGTACGTGCAAGGGATCATTGTCTATGGTATATTGTACCACAATTATAAAGAAGTTGAAGTTGTCGAGTATTGTGATACTGATCGACAAAGTTGGTGATCTTGACGCACCTGATCGACTACTGGGTATGTGTTGAATCTGGGGTCTGGAGCAGTTTCTTGGTATAGAAAGTGACAATTAACCGTGTCATTGTCAAGTACAAATATAGTATAGAGCAGTAATTATGACAAAATAAGAGTGTTTGTGGTTGACACAATTGTTCAGTTTTTACATCAACCAGTCCATCAGGGAATTAATTTGTCATGTGATAATCTATATACATAACATATGGATGTAATTTATCATTTTGTTTGAGATAGATTTTACAGGTTGAAATTGAGTTAGAAGAAGTAAAGACGGAAGACAAAATTGCTGATATATTTAAGAAAGGTCTTGGTGGAACAAAGTCGAAAAGCTCCAGATGCAATCTAATATGATCTCTAGACTAACTTTGAGAATAGTCGTTGAGGGGGAGCGTTAAAGTTGCACCACCCACTCTCTTTCTCCATTGAGTTTTGTTAGGGAAACTACAAAAATACAAGAGTCACAAGATGCTAACAACGAACAATCTTCTAGGCGTGATGCACATTCCCAAAAGTAATATTCCAACCCTATTCGTGAAGCACGGGTTACACGAAATTCACCTTCGAGATACAAAGAAGAACACTATAGTGGTCACGCAATACCATTAACACTATCAAATGGAAGCAAGTTTGTGAGAGATTTGTAATGATGAAATTTTTTTAGATTTGATCTTGAATGTTCTTGTATAAATATGTGAGAGAGTGTTTTTCAACAATCTTTCATCATATGAGTGCCCTCCTATTTATATCAATGCTATCCTGTTTCATAAAATCGAAACGAACCAACACAATGCTTCGTGTTAACCGTCAGAGAAAATCGAAAAACACATGACTGCAGGCTGCTGGCTTCTACGTTGCGAGGTGCGACGTGGTTCGTGAGGTGCGAGCTGCCTCGTCCACCAGGTTGCGAGGTCCAACACAGCTCACGAGGTGTGACCTCTGGCTGCTGCCCTTACTCACTGATTTCCTTCGTTCATGTTCATCAAACTCTCGACGAAATGCACGAACAAACCACGACTCTTATATAGCATATAATGTTTCATACGTTGTTTGAGTTAAGACACCATAACCAAGCAACTCAAACAATATACTCCCTCCGTCCCAGAAAGATCTGAACATTTGTTGGGACACGTAGTTTAAGGTGATAAGTTGTGGTGTGGTTATCAAATGTTATTTTATTGAAAAAGTAAATGTGATAGTAGTTGGTGGGGTATTTTTTATTAGAGGAGAGAGAAAGTTGGGTAACTTTTCATTGATAAAAGGTAGAGGGTGGGCCAAATATGTGTAAAAGAAATAATATATTAATGGTGGGACTATGCCAATAATGGAAGTGTTCAAACTAATTTAGGACAAACATAAAAGGAAAGTGTTCAGACTATTCTGGGACGGAGATAGTATATCATGAACCAAACCTTCCACTATACAATAAATCTCCAACAAGTTAAACAATTTATTGCCACTAACCAATTAATGCTTGAGTGAAAAATCAAGCCACCTATTACCCCAACCTTATAAGTTATACTCCTTCCTTTTCTTTTTAATGCACAAACTTTCCTTTTTCGTCCATTTCTTTTTAATCTACACACTGTTGCCTTTTCTATTCTTGATAACATATTCCATCTACTTTTTGCTCTTTTTCCACCTATCATCCACTTTTTAATATTTTAACCCGCTTTTCAGTTTCTCTATCTCACTTTTCAGTTTCTCTCTCCACCTTTTCAGTTTCTCTGTCATACTTTTAAAATTCCTCTTTGGTTTCCCGTAAAGTGAACTGAGTAAACTAAAAAGTACAGAGGGAGTAGTAGGTAGGGGTGCTCATTTGGGATATCCAATCCGAAATTTTGGATCGGGGAAAAAATGCGATCCGTATCCGATCCGAAAAAGTCGGATATCCTAAAACTAAAAAATTAGAATTTTCAAAGGAAAAGTTCATAAATAAGTTTCGGATTGGATCAGATCATCGGATATTTCGGATATCTGGCCTTGAAAACGGATATTTTCAAATATTTCGGATCAGATATCCGAAAATGAAATCTCCGATCCGTACCCGTTCCGAAAATTTTCGGATATCCGATCCGAAATAACTGAAAACTAAAATACCGGATTGGATATCCGAAAAATCGAATCGGATCGACCGGATTGTATTGATCGGATCAGATATTTATGAACACTCCTAATAGTAGGAAGATTTGACTAATAATGTGTCATGTGTGAAAACTATAATTTGAAAAGAAACTTTAGCATTATAACTAGCTATGCTTATGTGTTGCTTGGAGCATACCAACTATAATCGTGAATGGTGCACCAAGAACCTAAATATATACACGGCCCGTTTGGTAAGATGTCATAATTGGTGGGAATGGTAATGCATTATAGTGTAAATTTGTACTAGAAATCCAATGTCATTACCTATGGTAATGCTACTTCATCCCAAGATATCGATTTTCTTCCTAAAATCTCATTACCATCCATTACCACTTGGGAAGGTGGTATTGGGTGGTAATGGAGATTTATAAAGGAAAACTCATGTTTTGTGATAAAGTTTCATTCCCATGGTCATTGACATGAGAACTTCTTTACAAATTTACACTAAATTTCATTGCCATTACCACTATTTATAACCACTAACCAAACGGGCCGACAGTGTTATAATAGCTTATGAGTTAATTAGTAAGTTACTTCCTTTATTAAATATGAGCTATTTTTTTTATCTCTTATACTTCCGCAATGTTTTAGGAAAGATGGTTTGACAGTCAGACTGTCAATTAGTTAAGCTAAAAGTACAAAAAGTTTATAAATGGGTCCTAGATTAAATAGTTAATTTTTTTGACATCGGTAGAATTGTACAAGAAAGAAATTACTGGAAAGAAAACCTATTACTCCTACATTACTTTGCTAACTCATGAGCTTGAGGAACCTGATTCCTGTTTACCTCGACACCAAACGTATGTTGTTGCGATCTTTATGATCTGTGCAAAAGTATGTTGAAGGTGGATGTCCGGAATCGTTTTGGACCCCAAGTACCTGACCAGCAATGCCGAATCTGTGTAAATTTCCACATGAAAAATCCCGATCTCCCGAGCCCAAAGAAGAGCACGAAGGCAAGCCATGGCTTCCGTCGCGAGAGCAGACGGAGCATAGAGAAAGGTTCCTTGTTGAGCTATGGAATTCATCGGAGGATGAACCGCAACCCAAGTTACACCTCCCATACCTGAAGTAGAATCCCAAGACCTATCAGTATGGATGACAATACTTGGAGTACCGTGGTCCTGTTGGCCTAGAGTAACCATGGTAAAACCTGGGGGAAATAAGGGGTCTGGCGCCTGGGGAGGAGGCACCTGCCTCCCTTGGTCATAGATTGAATGTTGCATCTCATTTTCCCGGATAGTGGAAAAGAGATAAGGTAAAGTAACTCGAGTCTGCCGAGAAATTTGTTCATTTTGCGTTTTCCAAATAGCCCATAAAATACCCATAAATAAGAAGCCAAGCGAGGCCCGTTGCTACCATATTCTTTTCTGAACTTATCAATCCAATGCATATTGAGCAAAAGTGGTTTGTGGGTGATTATGAGAATGAATATTAAGCTGACTAGCATCCCAAGCATCATTGCCTAGCAGACAAAACCTAAATAGATGCTGACAATCTTCCATCGTGTATAAATAAATTAGACAGTTATCTGAAGGACTGAGACTTCGCTGATACCTTTTGTTGCGAGGCTATTGTGCCAAAGCTTCCAGAGAACACTAGTGGAAAAAAGCGCATCTGTCACAAGATAACTGATCCGGTTAGGCCCAAACCGGATCAGCTATGTAATCCCCCATAATTTTAAAGGATTTTATAAATATATTTTAGTATTTATATACCTATATTTTAGTTAAAATGATTTTATTATTTAAAGAAGGTTGACTATTTTAAAAGTCAAATGAAATTATTTTAAGGATTTAAGGAAGTTGTAAATATTTTAATTAGGCATGCTTTGAAAAAGGTTTGAAATATGAATTTGACTTAGAAAAGAAGTCTAATGGACTTGAGGAACCCAAATTCTAAGTAGATTAGGAAAGAGGAGTTATATTGATGCTAGGAGTCCTCATTTATCAATCCTAGTTGTCATCGAATTCTATTTAAACTCAATCTCCTTTTCCTAAGCCCAAAAGGAAACCCTACCTATAAATACCTTAAGCCCAATTATTTTACCCTACACAAAATTATTTCTTCACTCTTCTCTCTCTTTTCTCACGGCATTCTTCTCTTCCTCTTCCATGTAATTTTCGGTTCTTTTCCTCTCAAGTTTCTTTCTTCTTCTTCAAGTAACGCTTTCTTCTTCGACAAGAAACGTTACAAAACCTTAAAATCGCAAGTCTTGTGCACCGAATTGCTGTTGGGTGTTCCTTGTTTCGGCGCATCATCACTCTCCTCTTGTATTGGTTTAATTCTTTTCTTTTTCCTCAAGTTTCCATTAAAGACTATGTTTTTATGCTTTATTTTAATGTTAATCATGATTATGTTAATTTACTGTTTTAATGAATAATCATGATTCATATATATATATATATATATATATATATATATATATATATATATATATATATATATATATATATATATATATATATATATATATATATATATTATAAGAATAAAAATTCAGATTTGTTTATTATTGTTACATTGAAGTTTTAATAATTAAAGCATGGATTTTTAGGGTGTTAATTATTAGAAAACCATAGTAGCATATTATATACTATGAGATTGATTTAATTTATGATTTTAAGCATGTTTAAGTGGGTTTAAAGAGGGTTTTATAATTTTATAAGTTGCTGGAATTTCAGAATATATTTTATTTAGGGAGTTTTAAGAATTTTAATTACTAGTATGGTAGTACTATGCTAGGAATTAAAAGTAATTGGGGTTTTGATAGAAAAATCAACTTTTGAATATGACTAAAGGGGATTTTAAATATTTTAAAGTTGCTGTCTTTTTATTTAAGAGTATTGATTTTAGTTATATTTGATTTCTAGGCGGAGAGTATTCCGTAGGAGATTTTTAAAGGTTTAAAAGTGGCCAGTCGACTAGTTTACACAAGGTACGTACATACCTATGTGTTGATTGAGATAGTATCATGATTTTATGAAGGAGAATTATGTAGTATCATGTATAGGAACTATGTTGAGTTCATGTATGATATTTATTATGTTGGATTTTGCATGTTTTATGCCGTGGTGTAAACATGTTGATTATGAGATTATATTATGAGATTTATATCATGTTTGTATGGAATATTGATGCAAGCATGTTGGTTGGGAACTTCAATTTATTAATTCACATAGGGGAATTAATATATTTATTAGTATTGGATCATGTTTGATCATTGTTCCCTTTTTGCATTTCACTACTTTATGAGGACTCTGGGCCTTATTTGGTAAGTTGACAAGTTATGCCTTTGAAAGGTAAGATTGATTGTTGGCTAGGTTCAACAAAGTAAGAAAGGTTGGAATTAAAGAAAATAATATTGGATTGTAAGTTGTGATCACTTATTAAATCCTAAGATAAAAGAAGTTCAGTTGTGAATGTTTGAATTATATTCTGTGTTGCTTGTATGTGTGTCATAACAAGTAATAAATTGTAAATCACGTAAAGTTACACTTGGATAGTAATGAACTCTAGACTGGTGCACATCTGAAGTTGGACAATCAGGAGTTGGGTACATGGTGAGCGTGCCATGGCTTTTTCTGGGAATTGGATTGATCACCATTCCTCTTTTTATTCAAAGGTTCCTCGATATCGCAGGTCATTATGGAATACGGAGTCGCGCCCGTATTTCGTCTTCCTAGGTGAAGGCTGGTTTTTAGTTAGACAACTCGGTCCAATAACTATTCCATTTAATATAATAAAAGATGATAAAAGTTTAGTTCAGTAGAAGTTATCTGCATAATGTTATATTGTTGTATTATTATTTATCTCTGTTTATTATTTATTAGTAGCATGATTAGGATTGTTTATGTATTGTTATGTAGTACTCAGCTTTGCTGATTACGTGCTTTGTTTGTGTGTGTTGATCATGGCTTTGCCTTATTGATCCTGTGATGACCCAATTTTGGTGAGTAGATTCTCTAGAGCATTGACATCTACAGGTTAGCAGATGTAGCATCATTGGGAATCTGGGAATGGAGAGCTTGTGTAAATTTAGTTCATCATGTTTTCTGCATTAGTCGGATCATGTTATTATAAGTTGGTTTGATAGACTTTTATAGAGTGGTTTATTTATGAAGTACTTATTTAATTATTTATAAAGTTTAGTTTGATGTTTTTCCGCTGCAAAATTCTGAATAAGCCGATACGTTATCACACGGGCGATAATACTTGGGTAATTCTCTAAGTTTTATATTATAAAGGTATTTATGAGAAGAGAGAATTATCGGGGTGTTACAAGCTAAAGTCAACTGATTCGGTCAAGGCCCAAACCGAATCAGTAAAATGCAAATGGGCCAGCTTTGTCGCTCCCTCACTTGTGTCTTCAAGTAACTGATCCGGTTGGCCCAAATAACTGGATCAGTTACTTTTGGGCCTTATAAAATATTCGGGGCAACGACCTTTCTTTCCTTCTTAAGTTTATTCTCTCTCATTTCCTCCACAAAAACCCTAACTCTCAATCCTCAAACCCTAACTCTCTTAATTCTCTCTCTTCCTCTCCTACTCACACACCACCCCTCTTTTATACTCTCGCCACCACCCACGCAATCCTTCACCATATTTCATCCAGATTTTCGATCTTGTTTCGCGGTGTCGTTCATGGTTTACATTCGTGCGTCGTCTCCACTCCTCGTCGTTCATCATCATCACAAGGAAATTATAGATCTTGTTTCGCGACGTCATTCTTAGTGTTCATCATAGTTCATCGCTCTGTTCATCGTCGTTCATCGTTCATTGTCTCCTCTCCTCAGATCTAGGTTTTTCAGATCGCCATGTTCATCGTCTCGTCTCTCGTTCATCGCCGTGTTCATCGTCTCGTCTCCTCTCCTCAGATCTAGGTTTTTCAGATCTTGTTTCGCTTTCTCTTAGTTTTAAGTTTATAATTTCATTTCGTTATCTATATTATCTTCAAGATGTATGTAATTCGGATTCTTTTGTTCATTTTTTTAGTTTTCGTTGCTCTTAGTTTTTAGGGATTCAGATCTTGTTTTTTTAGTTTTCTTTGCTCTTAGTTTTTTAGGGTTTTAGACTTTATATAAATTTCTATAAGTTTCATAAATTGTTGAATTATGTCATTTCAATTTCTGATTTGAGTTGGTTTTTATAATTTGTACAATATATTTCACTTATTAATCTGATTTTGTTTATAGTTTTTGCAATTTTTCGTTGGGTTTTGGTTAGGGATGGCAAGGGTTGGATCTGGGTCGGGTCCAACTGGACCCTAGACTCAGACCCTAAATTTTTTTCCCGGACCTAGACTAGGACCTGGACACAGACCCTAAGGGTTTGTAGGGTCTAGGGTCCGGGTTTAGGGTCCAGGCATATTTCTTTATTTTTGCCAATCGCCTTGTTTTAAACTGATGTTCCAAATAAAAGAACCCAAAGTCTTCTAAATTTCCAAAGTTCCAACAGCATGCTAATGAATAAAGTGTCATTCAAATTTTGATATTGTATAGTAATAAGTATGCATCAGGTAATATATCGATCTTTAACCAGAAAAGTGAGGCTAGATAAAAACAAATAAATCTCATGGTGACGTGAAATTCAGCAGTGAGGAAATTTGCACCAAAAATAATCATCAACCAATAAATCAATCATTAAATCAATCAATTATCGCCAAAACAATGAGAGATGATACACATACACTCGGTGTATGTGGGCCACACATACACTGGATGTATGTGCTACTACTAAAAATGTATATCTTTTGTTTGTGTTACTACTAAAATGTATATTGTCACTAAAAAAAAAATTATAAACTTACAATCATTTGAACCTGTTTTGTTATTCAACGATATTTGAATTTACATAATACTGACATAAACGATTGAAATACTATATTTCGAATTGAATTTTATTACACGATAGGGATGAAAATATAACATTATTTTTCTACAAACAAATTAAATAATTGAAAACGACAGGAAAATTCAGTAGAAAATCAATAGCAGAAAAATGGTGAAGATGAATAAGATGAAGCTAATATATGAATAATTTGGAAAAAAAATTACAATTCTTTTTTTAGTTTTAAACAAAGGATTCATACAAATCTTAACAAAGAAAATTTTAAAACAGATTTTTTAAACAAAGATAAAGAACAAATCATTAAAAACAAAATTATCTGTCGAAATATTATAAGTTTGTAACATTTTTAGTAATATTATATATTTTAGTAGTAACACATATACAAGGTATAATTTTAGTAGTACCACATACACCTAGTGTATGTGTGGCCCCACATACAACCAGTGTATGTGTAGCCTTTCCGCAAAACAATCATCATGCACATCTTCTAGTTTTCACCGACATTATCAAATCATATAGATTGCATAAAATAATGGTTGATTTAAACAAGAATTTCCGTTTATTTTGGTCAATGATTTTGATATGAAAAAAGGAGCTTCAATTTTTTGTATGATGGCGAGGAGATGATGGCATGAAGATTATGGTGAGGAGATGATGGCGTGAAGATGATGGCGTAAGATGGTGGTGAGGAGATGATGATGGCGGCGGCATGCCGGTGACTCGGTGAGTGGTGTGTGGTGACCCCCTCTCTCTCTCACTAAGTCGGTTGCTGTGAGTCGTGTGACTGAAAATAGGAAATAGGGTTTCAAAGTGGTCTGGTTTAGTGTTTAGAAAATAATTTTGTTTTAAAAATAAAAGGCAAAATTGGCCTCAACACCCTGAACTATGGCGCAGGTGCACTAAACACCCCAAACTAAGACTTACAGCCAGAACACCCCAAAGTACGGGCTGGGGTGCATTGCGTACCATAAATGAGAGTTGTCGTCGGAAAATGCACCGGCTCCGGTGAAATCTTCATTTTTTAATATTATTTTGCTCCCCCCTTCCTATTTTCTTTTTTTTTTTCTCTCTCTAATTTTTATAATTAGACCCAAAAAAAGATATGCCTTCATTTCTTCCCCAAATTCTCTCAGCGTCTATCTCTCTTATATCTGAGTGGTGCCGTCAGAAGTTACTCTTCCCATCACCCCATTTTCACTCGGTTTTTTTCACCATTTTCAGTCCCTCGAAGTCACTCTTCTCGTCACCCATTTTCAGTCGTTTTTTTCACCTTTTGCACTCTCATATCTTTATGTTTGCAGTTGTTTTTTCACCATTTTCTTCATGTTATTGTTTTCGGTGGTGGTCGGTCTCGTGGTATTTTTTTGGAGTAATTAGATGAAGAAATGTTAGGCGATGATGGCTGAAGCTCAAAGGTTGAAGATGCGAAGAACTGTTGAAGAAAGATGTATTGATGGACGATGATGGCCGAAGTTTGAAGGTTAAAGAAAGGTTGGATCGGTTTTTCATTTCAGTTTATTTTTTATTTTTTTTGGTTCTGAATATGGTTGGTTTGTGTTACGATTTTTTTCTGTAATTTGTTTCTTTTTTAATTATTGAATGTCATTTTTTCATTTTAGTTTATTTTGTTTTGTCGTTCTTCTTAGTTTTTTGTAATAAGGAGTTGTATAAATATCATTTATATTAAATAATCACTTGGAAGCTGAATTGAAGGATATGAAGAAACCCAGATAATTTGGGGAAGAAATACTGAATTTGGGGAAGAAATGAAGGCATATTCTTTTTTTGGGTCTAATTATAAAAATTAGAGAGAAAAAAGAAGAAAATAGGAAGGGGGGAGCAAAATAATATTAAAAAATGAAGATTCCACCGGAACCGGTGCATTTTCCGGCAACAATTCTCATTATGGTATGCAATGCACCCTAGCCCATACTTTGGGGTGTTCTGACTATAAGCCTTAGTTTGGGGTGTTTGGTGCACCTGCACCATAGTTCAGGGTGTTGTGGCCAATTTTACCAAAATAAAAAGGTAAAACTTATATAGGAGTATTAAATAAGTTTAGGGTCTAAGGGTCGGGTCTGGGTCTAGAATATCAAGACCCGGACCCTGAAAATTTCACTCGGACCCGGACCCTTAGGGTCTGAAAAAGTTGGACCCAGACCCTAAAATTAGGGTATGGTCCTGTAAGGTCTGGGTAAGGTCCTGGACCTATGCCCATCCCTAGTTTTGGCTGGATTTTCTTTGGGTTTTGGTTGATTTTTCGTTGGGTAATTTGTACACATGAGGAGTGCAGATTTTCCTAAAAAAAAAAAGAAACAAAGAGTATTGCAGACTGCAAATTTAGTCCCTCCAAAAATAATTTTTCTGCTGCACATCACCCCTAACTGATCCGGTGAGGGGGTGAAAACCGGATCAGTTTTGTCAAAATGATATGGTTTTCACCCCCTAACCGGATTCGTTTATTACACATTTGGTCCGGTTATTTTAAAAACCGGATCAGTTACTCAAGTAACTTATCCGATTTTCAACCAGAGCAGTTGACTTTTGTCAACCGCTCCGGACCGAAAAGCAGATCTATAAGGGCTATTTTGACCAGAGCGGTTGAACTTTTTTCCACTGGTGGAAAAAGCTTCCATTTGGGCATGATGTTCGATCTACAAATGATTCGAAAGAATTTCATCTGCATTGGAGTTGTCATGCTATAAGTTTGGTTTTGTTGTTGTTGTAAAGCAAGAATATAACTTGTTTTTGTAGAGTACTCCCCTGAACGCATCAGAGGCTAAAACTGAATATCTTGGGAATTCGAGTTGAAAGGTAACTCAATTCCATTTATGCTGCGAGCACTAGTAGGAACAAATAAACGATTAATGCTCTGAATATCCTATCCTTGGTTTGCAGGAAGAATGAGATCAACTACTTTCAGAGTAGTCATTTCTCTTAAAGAAACTTCATCACGAAAAATAGGCTTGAGGCCATTAACCCAATTATGTTTGGCAGCGATGATATCCGCTCCACTCACAGCCTTCCAAGCGCAATGAGTTTGTAACAGACAAGCAGCCATATTTAAACCTTTGTGACCTACGAATTACTACGGTTAAGTTGAGGGATAGGGAGACGCTGCTGCTAAGTAGCGCGAAAGACTTTGGAAAGTAGAAGTTGTGGATTGTGATAAATTCGCCAAGCTTTTTCATGATTAAAGCTTTGTTGAAAGCTCTGATATTGTGGATTCCCAAACCTCCCAGTCCTCGAGGTAAATGAATGATATCACGCTTTTTCCAGTGAATGCCCTTGGCTTGACTATTCCTCCAAAAAAATCGAGCTAACAGTGCATCAACTTTATTGACAATAGTAGCAGGAATGGAGAAGACCGCAAGCTGGTGCATAATTGAAGTAGTTAGGATTGAGTTTATGATAACTAATTTTGCTGCCTGAGAAATGTTACGATGACTCAATTGAGAAATTTTAGTTGATATCTTTTCGACAAGTGGAGTGAAGTGTTGAACCTTTGAATCCTGTATATCAATAGGAGCACCAAGGTATTTACCGAGAAAAGAGTGAGAACTCATCTGAAGTATATCCTTATACTCTTGTTGCATTACTGCTGATATGTTGGGGCTAAAATAAACGATTTTTGTAGATTGATATTTGGCCTGAGATATTGTAGAATCGTGTGATTATAATATTAATTGAACTACAAGAATCCTTTGACACTTGAAAAAAAAAAGGAATCATCAGCGAAGAATAGGTGAGAAATAGTTGGATCCTGCCGACCAATTTTGATCCCCTGAAATTGACGAATATCTATAGCAAGAGAAGTCACTCTGGATAGTATATATATGCATAATTGAAATAGGTAGGGTTAAAGAGGATCTCCCTGGCGTAGACCACAATGGGGAAAAAAAATACAAGTTGCTGAGCCATTCACGAGAATTCTATAAGAGACTGTTGATATGCATTATTGAACCAGCTGAACCCAATGTAGAGGGAACTCATAAGCTGTTAAGATTTTCAGAAGAAACATCCAACTCACCCTATCATATGCTTTATTCATATCGAGCTTGAGAGATGCCAAGTGTCGAGAACCTCCTCCAGGGGTGTTATCTTAGGAATAAGAACCAGAAGCGTTTTATTCCATCCCTTGAGTAGGTTTCCTGTGGAAAAAAACCTATGAACCGCTTGCCTGACTGATGAGCCAATATGTCCCCAATAGTTTTTAAAAAATTCGGAGGAGAAGCCGTCAAGTCCCCGGAGACTTGTCATCAGCAATGTTAAACATTGCTTCCTGAATTTCCTCCTCTGAGAAAGGGGTCAACAACAAATCTTTGTCATTATCAGAATAGTTGGCAGATGAAGCTCACGAAGAACAAGATTAATATCATCAGCATGTTGATGACTAGCAATTGACGCCTCATATGAAGGAGTATATATGTTTTTGAAGTGATCTTGTATCATCTCGGTAATGTCTTCTTGTTTATCAAACCAAACCCCCTCTTCATTTCGAAGCATATAGATATGATCATATGTAGCCTCTTATGACGAAGCCTATTAAACAAGAATTTTGACGGCAAATCCCCCAGTTCAATTTGTTGATCCTTCATACGTTGCTTCCAATATAAGATTGCAAGTGAAGCTTCATCTAATAGAATGCGACGTAGCCTGTTTAGAGCACCCCCTTGAGTAATCGTAGTTACTCGTTGCCCAAAAACTTGCAACTCGTCAAAAATCGATTTCCAGTTTACTCCCCAAAATATTTTTTTTAATCAAGGCACCAAGTTTTTAGACGCTCCCTTAACATTGCAAGGCGCCTTGCTAAAAGGTACATAGGCGAACCAGCTACTTGCAAATCCCAGATTTCATGAATTATATTACGCACTTCTTACCTTTTAAGGCACCAATTCTCAATTCGATATGGTCATCGCTGAGTTTTCATTGGAGGAGTTGTTGTTTGTAAGAAAATAGGTGCATGGTCTGAGTGGACAATCTGGAAATTTCTCATTGTTGTGTTAGGGTAGTCCTCCAACCACTCTGATGTTGCATACGTCCTATCTAACTGCTCCATAACCAAGTCAGGCTCATCTCGATTGTTTGATCAAGTGAACCGAGGCACGTAGTGTAGGGGATATCCTGTAACATGAGAGCATGTTTCCAATTAATAAAATCTTCCCAACCACGAATTAAATCGGCTCCTCATAATAGTTAATTTTTTTCGAGGTCAGTTGAATAGTTAAAATTTCTATTCAAAAATCTTATAAGAAAATGGTTTAGTTAGACCGTATGACATAAGACTTGCTCTCCGCTTATATACTCAAAATTATCATACATTTAAAATGAGAGAAATATTTGTGTTAGAAGTCTCAAATCCCTGAGCTCTTATTTCAAATGTCATAATCATACCACCAAACTACATAACTAATATGTAATCGAATTAAAATTCAATTTTTCAACCACTAAATCTTTACGCCTTATGAAAAGTTCAAATAATAAAATTACAGGAGAAATATTAAATGAGTAATAAGTAAAATATACTATAATTTTCAAAAAGCATGGGCAAGAAATTTGCGGTGCCACATGTTGCCTCCTTTTTTTTGTTCCACAAATCATAATTAAGTAAAATATGTCTATTATACTCCCTCAGTCCCAGAATAGTCTGAACACTTTTCTTTTATGTTTGTCCCAAATTAGTTTGAACACTTCTTTTTTTGGCATGGTCCTACCATTAAAATATTATTTCTTTACACATCCTTGGCCCACACTCTACCTTTTATCAATAAAAAGTTACCCAACTTTTCTCTCCTCTAATAAAAAATACCCCACCAACTCCTATCACATCACCTTTTTAAATAAAATAACATTTAATAACCACACTACAACTTATCACCTTAAACTACGTGTCCCAACAAGTGTTCAGATCTTTCTGGGACAAAGGGAGTATATTGGAAGAGGGGAGGACTTGGTGTCTACCCTCTTTTGCCATTATACCCCAACTAAAAACAACTATAACTTCTTGGTTTTTTTTTTAAAAAGAAAACAAAAATAGGGAAATAAAGAACTCAATGATAACTTCTCCAGTTTTTGGTTTTTTTTTTTTTATATATATACATATATATGTATATAAGCTTTTTATTTGCTTTCGCATGCACTGCGTGCATAAAAGACTAGTCAAATTATAGGCCAAGTCACTTTTCCTTTATTATTTATTACGTGTTGCCTCCTTTTTTTTCGCGTCTTATCATTTTATTTATTATCATTATTATTATTACGGTTTTTTTACCAAATGCCCCCGAGTTTTCAGTTTATTCACGAGGTACCCTCGCACTTTTGAAAATACACGGGGTACCCCTTAGTTTCACGATAATACATCCACATGTCCTTAGTGACTAACGGCGGTTAACGCCGTTAGTTTTAACCCCTATTAGACCCTAATTAACACTAATTAACCTAACTAACCTAACTAAACCCTAACATCTAACCCTACCCTAACCCTAACCTCTAATTTCAAACCCCAACCCTAACCTCAACACCACCCAACGACCACCCCCTCCCCCCACCCCACCCTTGCCGCCCCTACCCCCGCCCCCCCCCACACAGCCCCTCCCCTACCCCATTCCCCGTAGCCCCCCTCCCCCAACCCTCGCAACTTTCGCACCCCTTCCCCCGTACCCCCTCCGATATCGACACCCTCCCCCAACCCCGCCGATTCTCTCAACGCCCCCCCCCCCACGGCCTCACCACCCTTTAATTTTCCACGAAAAAGCTGTTGGGCTGGGTTAATTGGTTGTAGACGACGAGCGAGCGAGTTAATGACTCGGGCGAGTCGTCCCGCAGGTAGATCGGGATAGAGAGATGCCGGGGTGGGGGGGAGGGTTGCAACGCTTCGGGGGTGGGGGATGGGGCTGGGGGTGTGTGGGGGGGGGTGTGGGGCGGGGAGGGGAGAGCTGCAAGAGGGGTGGGGTGGGGGGTGGGGAGGAGCTGCGGGAGGGTGGGGGAGCTGCAGGGGGGTGGTGGGAGGGTGGGGAGGGGGTGGTGGGAGGGTGGGTTAGGGTTAGGGTTAGGGGGTTAAGGTTAGAGGTAGGGGTTAGGATTAGGGTTAGAATTAGGGTTAATTAGGGTTTAAAACACAAAATTAGGGTTAATGACTGTAATACCCCGAATTTAATCTCGTTTTTATTAGCTACTAATTATGTTTATTAGCCAATTACGTCTTAAAATTTTTCGAAATTATTCTGATGAAGGTTATTTCCTAAAATAAGTATATTTACTTTAGTTATACAAAAATGATATTTATTATGATAAATAATTTTATTTACAATATAGTTTATGACTTTAATAGTTAGATAAAAATCAAAGCTAAAACACTTGAAAATAGCAAAGTTTGACATTTTGACATTCAAAGAAAACAAGAAAGAAAGAGGAATGAAGAAAGCTGGTGTTCAGCTTCTCCACACCAACCGACCACCACCTCCCTCTACTCCCTCTTTACTCCCTACTCTAAGCTTCCCTATGTGAACCACCATTCACCATCTATCCACCTCCATTAATGTCTTCAAGTTTTTTTTTTTCTATAAATGCTCAGTAAATTGAGCTTTGAAATCTCACAACAACAACAAAAATCACAAAATTTCTCTCCCTCCTCTCGCCGGATTCCCAGGCCCACCGGAGCTCGACGAACACCGAGCCCCGCTTTCCTTCTTCCTCACGCTTCGATCTCTCTTCCTCCTCTGTCGTTGTGCTGCTGTCGCCAGCGTAGCTGCTGCTGCTCGTTGGTGTCGCTGCTGCTGCCGCCGCCGTGCGCTAGTGGTCCTTTCTCCTCCCTGCTCTTGTTTTCTCTCTCCTCTTCGTGGTGGTGTTGTGTGCGGTGCTGCTGCCCTTGTTGTTGTCGGTGTTGTGCTGCTGCTATTGATCTTCCCTGCTCGCTACTCTCCTCTTCCTTTCAGCTCGCTGGAGCTCAGCTCCACTCCCCTGCTGCCTTGTGTCGTCCCTGCTCCAAGTGAGCAGAGGTATTACACCTCCTCTCTTTCCTTGATTTTATTTCTAATTACTTTGGATACAAATTAATACTTGGTTTATGAAATCATGACTAATTGTATTGGGTTGGATTAGTTGATGCTGATTGTTTGATATTGTTGATGATGTTGAAACGGTTGTGTTGGAAGATGGACTAAGTATGGTGTTTTATTGGTTAGTTGGCTAGTTGGTTGAATGTTCTCTTCCAAGTTATTTTTTTTTATTATTGGATTAGAAATCAGATCTTTGGAGTAGATTGAGTTAATTGATAATCATAGTTGTTATTTTTATTGATTTTGGAAAAGAATTCTAAAATGATTTTATAAGTTAGTTTAAATAAGTTGCAAGATCAATGAAATCAGATGTGGGTTACATGTCTAAAGCATATCATAATCATTTCTTTATCAAGTGATTAGTCTATATTATGTAACTAACACCTGAGTTAATTAGAGTTAACTTTGGGAGATCCAGTTTGATTAGTTTCTAAATGATGTCTGTTAGTTGGTGCAAGAGTTGGTTTTAAGAAGGATAAGCTAAACTAAAATACATAGCAAAGTTATGGATATAATTAAAATGGAAATAAGGAGTCTGGTTATAAAATAAATGAATTGGTTAGTATGAATGTTGTTGAGTTGAATTTGGAAACCTAAAGAGTATAAGAGGATATAATTGAGTATAGTTGTGAAGCATTGGAGTAGACTTAAAAGTGAATTAACTTAAATAGTTTCCTCACTTAAAGTTAGAAAAGAGGTTGACTAATTATTGTTAATAATATCGAATAATTGTAGTCAGTATGTCTGATGATGGGCTAAATGATGGAGGTTGAATAAAAAGGGGTTGTACTTTAATATATGCAAATGAAGTAATATAAGAAAGTTCAGTTGTTTGATTAATTTTCGATAACAAGTTAGTCACGAGTTTGAGCACGTAAGTAAGTATAAGTTATAATAATCTCGAGAAAGCTTCTACTATAAGTTTGACTAGTATCCTATTAGATACGAGTTTGATTCACTCTATGTAATAACGAGATCTATTAGTTTATGGTTTATTATTTATAATAGAGTTTGAAACTCAACTTGTGATATATCTTGAACCATATTACAATTGTTCCTAATCAATTTTTGATTGACGAACTCCGAATCGTGAAGTTTATGTTAACTCTCCTTAGTTAATTCTAAGTGAGAGATCTATTGCGAATACTGTTGGCGTTTGATAATTATTACTATTGTTATTAAGATGTGCCTACATCGATATTGGTGAAGTGGAAAAGAATATAAATATTCATGATGATGATGTTATGGATGAAATGAAATAATATAATTATTTCATGATGACTATGATATGCTTAAAAGAAATGGATTATTGAAACCACTATGAATGGATTGAGATTATGATGGATGAAATATGTTCACACTGGATTGAACAATGATAACGTAATTGTATACGTGATTTATGTGATGACGTGAATTAAAAGATGTTAATCACGTAAAGGGAAATATCGGAGGGAAATGATCATGAACAGGTTGCCCTGTATGAGTGGTTCAGCGGCCCCTACAGGTTCTCTGGTTACTATGCTGATTATTCTGTTACTGTCTTCCTTCTATCTTGTTGTGATCCAAGTAGAAGGGGTGTGCACACTAGGGACTCTGTTATTATGGCCATTGTGTTATCCGTAGGTGGTTACAGGGGATTGACCCCGGCCTACAATGTTGAAGTAAGTGGTTACAGGGGATTGACCCCGTCTTACTGGCGTTCTCTTTCCTCTCCTTAAATAATTGGATTAATTAAGATTAATTATGTAATTAATCATTGTATATATATCTACATGTGAACATGTTGATTACGTGAGAGTCGTAGACACCAAAGCATGTTTTAAGAATATTTTATGGGTTAGTACTCAGCGATGTGCTGATGTGTATGTCAATGTTTTGTTTTGTCACTACTGTGGCCTGTCACTTGGTGGGTGGCAGTGTTACAATAGTTTCAGGTTGAAGTTCTGGAGCATCTGTTCCAAGATAGAAGCAGTTACGTGCTAAGAGTACAGCTATGATTGTTTTATGTTTCCTTTGAGGCGAAGACGTTCCACTTTGTAATAGTTAAATAATTAATTGATTTAGTTTCATTTCTAGTTCTGGTTGGGCAATAGTGCTCCTGATTCTCTTTAGCTGGTACTCCGCGAAAGCGTTGAGTTTTGGGATTTGGTATATTTTATTTGTAACAGGTTTTTCAAACATTTTTCCATTTTGGGTTGTCCAATTTACAAAGGAAACTCTGCCGAAATTTTCAGAAAATATTAATCTATTATTAAATTGTTTCTTTCAAAAGTGTCAAATCAAAGTATTGTCCCTGTAAGTTTAATGATTAATGTAGCCTTGCATTTATTTCCAAGGAGATAAGTGCGGCGGTAACACGTTCGTTGAGTCGAACCTTCGTGGATTTTCCCCCATCTCGAGTTTTATTAAATGAAAAAGGGTTCGGCTTGGCGGGGGTGTTACAATGACTAACGATATTAACCGCCGTTAGTCACTAAGGGCATGTGGATGTATTATCGTGAAACTGAGGGGTACCCCGTGTATTTTCAAAAGTGCGAGGGTATCTCGTGAATAAACTGAAAACTCGGGGGCATTTGGTGAAAAAACTGTTATTATTATTATTATTATTACTACTACTACTAACTACTTATCATTTATTGTTATTATTATAATTATTATTTATTTTTATTTATATTAGTATTATTAATAATTATGATTATTTATGATAATAAGAATATAATTCTACTTGTTATTATTAATACTACCTCCGTCCCAGAATAGTCTGAACACTTTCCTTTTATGTTTGGCCCAAATTAATTTGAACACTTTCATTCTTGGCATGGTCTCACCATTAATATATTATTTCTTTTATACATCTTTGGCCCACACTCTACCTTTTATCAATAAAAAGTTACTCAACTTTCTCTCTCCTCCAATAAAAAATAGCCCACCAACTCCTATCACATCTACTTTTTAAATATAATAACATTTGATAACCACACCACAACTTATCACCTTAAACTACGTGTCCCAACAAGTGTTCAGATCTTTCTGGGACGGAGGGAGTATTACTCAATTTATGAAATAAGTTCAGTTCAATTTGGACAAATTAAGTTCAATTCAATTCAGTTTAGTTCAGTCCAAAAGAAGAGAGCCTAAATATTTGACACCACTCCACCCTATCAAAAAGTGTGGAAAAAAAGAAGGAAAAATTGTGAAATAATACCATTTGTAGCACTGATTTTGTAAACTAGTACCTTTGTGTTTTATTTTGTCAACTAGTACCTTTAAGTACTTTTATATTTTAATTTCAGTACCTTTTCTAAAAAAATCCGGCCATATTGGTCAAGTTTATGGCATTGACTTAGTTTTCCCTGCAATTGTTGTACTTTTTTGTCTTCCAACTGCGCGTGACTTCACTCTCCTCTCTCTTAACTCTTTTTCCCCCCTTTTCACTTCATCTTCATTACTCTCTTTACCAACCTTACTTCACCTTCAGTAAATTCTCTCACGTCCTCTCTCTTTCTCTCTCTCTCTCTCTATCATCCTTTGCACAGAAAAAAAATTACATTGAGTCATCATCCTTGTGAAAAAGGTACCCAGTTTAGATATTTTGGACCACAAACCCGCGAATCTAGCACACAACTGTGGAAGGGTATTTTTTTCCCTTTTGTGCGGCTCTATGTACAATTGCTTGTATATTTAACTGGGTTAATTACATTGATTAGTGTATTGTTGATTAATTAAATAATGTACTATTAAAAACTAGTCCTAATTTTCCAAAAAAAGAACCAAAAGGAACTACTAGTACGTACACTGAAATTCAAGAAGAATTACCTTAGAATAATATTTTCTATATTTGAATTGTATATTACCAGGGATAATTTTGATGAAGATGGGGAAGGGAGGGCTTTAAATAGTGGCGATTAGTAGGGGTAAGTGGGAGAGAGAATCTAAAAGAAGAATTTGCAGCACACGCGCAACAATTAGAGGGAAAAACAAAGTCAATGCCGAAAACTTGACCAATTTGGTCGGATTTTTGAGAAGAGGTATTGAAATTAAAACATTAAAGTACTTAAAGGTACTACTTCACAAAATCAGTGTTATAACTATAAGAGGTACTAGGAACGTTCATAAATGGTTCTTTTTTTAAAAAACCCTAGCCGTTTCCTCTCCTCTCTCCCTCTCCCTCTTCAATTCTCTTTCTAGGGTTTTTAATTTTCTTGGCCTCTTTGGCCGGAAATAGTCTATTTTTTTTTGGAAATTAGACTATTTCTGACCCTTTTCCTTAAATTTTAGTATTTTTTTAGTGTTATTATCTTTTTTATTGCTTTCTTCTGTTCAGTTCTCTCCATCTGTGAGAGTTTTTGTCCCCTTTTTGGTGGTTATTTCTCATCTTTGTATGAGTTTTCTTATTTTAAGGTGTCAATAATTTGGAAGATGGTCTGGATCGATAAGGGTTTAGGTTTTTTCAGCAATTCGTCATTGGGAGCAATTATATCACAAATTCAGATTGTGAAGGTCTCCACTTGGAAAGATGCAAAAACACTGTTCGCGTCAAGCTTGAAGCGGTGGAGTTGGAGCTGTGCTCGAGTATGCTTAAAATTAATTGGTTCCATTCTGAAAATTGTTACAATTTGCTAAATCTGTATTTTTCAGATCTTAATTATCATTGTATGTGCCGTTTGACTTATTATTAATGATATATTTTTTTCCCGTCAAAAAAAAAAAAAAAAAAAAAAAAAACTATAAGAGGTACTATTTCACAAATTTTCAGAAAAAAGGAAAAAAACTCGTTTATGTATTTTGAATACGACACCGTTTCTGATATGCGCTAAAAAACCCCACCTTCAACCGGAGATCGGATGGTCTCAAAACGAAAATCCCGACTCTGTAAAACACACACACACACTCGGGCAGTCCTATAATATCTTTTGAGATTCATATCATACGTTTCCAATTCAACAAATTTTCCGTATTAGGGCAAGTTAATTTCATTCCTTATCCACCACATTCCGAATCATTCAATTCAATTCGAATCCATTAAATTGAAATTCAATTCAACACAACTCCTCCAAAACAAAAATCCCCAATTTGATTTAGATCTGATACTTATCGAATTGAAGAAAAAATGGCGGATCAAGATGAAGAGGAATTGCAGATGGCATTGAAGATGAGTATGCAACCAAGCAGCTCTCCACCGGAGCCGAAGAGAAGCAAACCTAGGGACCCTGCAATTGGGACCGCCATTGATGGAGCTTCGGCTTCGGATGAGTCACCGGAGTTGAAGAGTAGGCGCCTTCAGCGTGAGCTCATGGCGGCTGCTGCCGAGAAAAGAATGATGACTACTTTGTCTATGAACAATCAATCGCCCCCTGCAACCGGGGCCGGGTGCGGGGGCGAGAGTGGGAGTGAGGTGAAGAGGAGAGAGAATTTAGGGGAGGAGTTATCGGTAGAGGAGGCGAATCAGTTGTTTAACATGGTTTTTGGTGGGAATGTTACTAAGGAGATTCTTGCACAGTGGACTAATCAGGGTATAAGGTATTACTTTTCATGTTGCTATTTTATTGGTTTTGAGTTTTTATGAATTTGGGGACTTTTGTTGTTGATTATGCTTGTAAAGGTGTCAGTTATCTTGTTCAATGTTTTGAGTCCTTGGAATGTGGAAATGTTTGTTGTAGAAAGAATTTTAGGAGACTGTATATGACAGAATCTTAGTTGAGTAATTCTTTCATATAAAAACTCATTTTGAAGTAATTGTTGTGTGCTTGTTGAGTTGGTTTCTGTAGGATTGACTATTGACGCTTTGTGTGTGAGAAATTGCCTTTTTGGCATGAGAGACGAACAAATTGTCATTCTGTTGGCGGCTTTAAGGTTGTGTTGGAGAATGGTAGAGCAGTTCTGCTCAAGTTTCAGTTATCATTGACTATCTCTCTAAGCTATATTCATCAGTGCTTCACTGAGTTGTCCTTAATTATTTTAAATTTTCACCGGTGTAATACGGCAGTTGATTCCCTTGGATTTAGGGTCTGTTTGGTTTGATGGAAAATGATTTTTCATGGAAAATATTTTGTGGTGGAAAACGCAAATGAATATTAGTTTTCCTTTGTTTCGTTTGATGAAATACTATGAAGCTAAGAAGGGGAGAAAGGAGAATAAGAGATAAGAGGAGGAAAATGGTACTCCTTGGAGGAAAATGTTTATAAAGGGATGGAAAAGAAAACTCTTTTCCACCTCAATTTTCCTTTTTAAATCCCTTGTCCAACCAAACAACGGAAAATGGTTAAAATAGTTTTTTATGGAAAACATGTTCCTCCAAACCAAACAAAGCCTCATAGTGAACAACTTCTTTTACAACTGTAAAGATTAGGATCTAGGATAAGCTTCTTTGTAATTTTATGGCCATATGGGCAAGGTTGTTTACGTTTGACCCTCCTTTCTGCGTCATTGGGTTGTGTTTTATGCCTGCCGTTATAAGAGGAAGATATATATTTTAGCTACTAAAACATGGTTTGTTGTCAAGTGGAAGAGGGCAATGGACCCCCTTCCTCCTTGTGCGAAATGAAACCCTGTGTTGACAGTGAAAGCTGACACGGTACAACATCAACGAGCCTTAATCCCATTAAAATGTGGTTGGCTGAGTCAATCTTTTTATCTCGGATGGTAGCTTACGTGGATCCTTGGCCTCCATCTTCTTTATTAATTGCTACATGCTCCTTCAAACCTAAGTTCTTCATATTGTTTTTAATACCCTCCATCCAAGGCTTCTTCGGTCTCCTGTGACTTCTTCTAACATGGTGAAAGTTGACTTGCTAGCTAAATGAAAGTGTTGTGTTGTATGTTTATTTTCACAACTTCTCTCTATATAGATATTGCATTTGCATCTTTTATTAGACCTGCTGTAGTACAGAGACCCATCACCTCTAGTTCTATGCCTGCTAATCAGGAGCAGGACACATAGTTGTGGGTAAAGCTGTTAGGTCACTAGCCTTCTTGAAGTCTGCATGTGATCTTTTATTTGGCTAATAATATTGTGCTTTATTCTTTTGTTGCTATGGTCTTCTGGTTTTGTTTATCTGTTGTCATATTCTGGAAGGGATGATGGGATAAAAGATTTATTGTAATTCTTGCTGTTGTTGTTGTCCTTCCTTTTATCAGCTGTATTGATAAGGATCCTTATTGTAGGTTTAGCCCTGATCCAGAAACTTCAATGGGCCTGGTGCAGCATGAAGGAGGTCCATGTGGCGTGTTAGCAACCCTACAAGTATGAGTTGATTTCTTGCTCATTGCTATTCCAGGCTCTTCGTGCCTTGACATATAGTTTCTGCCTGCTTAAAAATTACGGGTTCTATGTGATCTGCTGTAAAAGGTTTTGCGTCTGCATGCATAAATTAAGCAAAGAGTAGCTTATATATAGATATTGTCAGTACTGTGAAAATGTCAAAAGCACTCTGTTCTAGAAGTTTTCAGTTATGCAAGGATCACATTATCGTCAATTGGCAACTTAGACTCGAAGTTAATTAGCTCTTATTGTTATGTTATGAATTATGATGATCTTCCCCCCTGTTTCGGTCATGATTTTTTGTTCAAGAATGAAATCTTATCGGAACTGTCCATATCCGGTTCATCCTTCAGAACCATATCACATCCCGGATCTGATGAAATAGGATGAATTGAGACGGTATTGTCACATCCTTTCCTTCTATCGAGATATCTTGAATGGATTACTCATATATTTCCAATTTTCAATCTGTACTGTGTATTGATGGTTTCTACCTCATAATTGTGGTGTCTTAGTCTTTTAGATACCGGAAAGTTATAGGGATTCTCTATCTCTTTCATTATATTCTAATATGAGAAAATTTTGTGACACTCTGAGCACGCTTGTGGATACCTAACAAGATAGTGATTGACGCTTCACTGAAGCTTAAATGTCTCAACCATCATCACTATTCTACTTATATTTAGAAAAGAGATTTCTCATAGGTTTTTTCCCATTGCAATCACTAATAAAAGGGATTCATGCTTAGACTAAATGAAGGACCTCTAGTGTCTAGTATTTGCTATGATGAGGAAAAGATGACTAATTCCATGATATGATATGAATATTTAGGAGAATTCTGTACCCGTTGTGGTTTAGTTATAGGGATTTGGGAAGGTGACAAATCATTGACTTTGTAATACTGAGTGAAGATTGTTCAGCGTCAGTATGTCAGATCTCTCTTTCTAGAAAGGAAGAAATCTGGAAACATAGAACGTGTATTTTTTATATATATTTGTGGACCCGGGTGCAGCTTTTTACTAGTCATGATCTCATTCAAATTTTGGCAACCCACTTTATTTGGTAGATTCAGCTCCAGGAAGCTCATTACTCTAGAAAGAAGTTGGAATTCCACGGCTACCAATAATCTAAATACTAAATAACTGTTGGACGAAAACTAAGCAAGATAACTTCCGATCTTCTTATTCATGTATGAAATGAGTTTGTTATTTCATTGATCGGGCCTTACATCAATTATAACTTGGAAAATTGACATGGGCAGTCCCGATTATGGGCCTCCTTCTCTAAATGGTTCTAACTATCGAGTAACTGGGAATAGCTCCAACTATAGGGGGTTTCTTCCCAAAGCAGTTCTGCATAACTTACAATTTGTTGAATAATTGAAGAAACAATAATGTTGATAGCCAAAGAAAAAAAATCAATAACCTTCAAAATTAAAGAATTTTTAATTTTACAGATTAACATGTTACAAGGGCCAGAGGACTGTTTGAGAAGACTATCCTAAAGTTAAGACTATCACAGTTTAATCAATAGTTGGGACTGTTGAAAGAAGAGGGGAATAGTTGGGTCTGTAAGTGTATTTTTTCTTATAACTAACCAGGCTTAGCTCATACAGTTATCAGCTTCGTTATTAAATTGATGTCTAATAACTATTAAACCAATTCAGGCAAGATAATTTTTCAATCTTCGTATGAAAACGTGTTCTTATTTATGTATAAAATGTTTTGTTAGTTCATTGAAGCTTTACATTAATTATAATTAGCTTGGCTTAGCTCATGTTCTTATCAGCTGAATTAAAAACTCCAGCTGGGACTTAGTCCAGACTCCAGACAAACTAAGTTAGTTCTTGGCAGGATACTGGGTGTGGCTGTTGTGGCCAGCTAATTCCTATAAGTCAGCTGTCAGCAAGTAAACCTTAATACATGCAATGCTACATAGAGACAAAGGGTGGACAATAAATCTTTTGCTACCGGTTCCTTTTAAGCTAGAGTGGCTTTAGATCAAACTGTAAGTGATGTCTCTATTTTAGGTGTATGCTTTTGATGTTATGCTCAATATTTGCACTCGTCCTGTGTCTTTTGCTATAATAATGAGGTCTAGTTACTGTGTGAATCAAAAGCTAGATTTGCTGGACTGACATGCGTTTCAGATATCAGAGAATCACAAAACTTTCTTTTTATGGGGATTGGCATAGTTGTAAAGAACAATAGATTGCTTACTAGTTGGTCCACTTGAGATTTTTTTTGCTCTTGGAATTATTAGTAGGTAAATTGCTAAAGGGTTGACGAGGACTATGGCTACCTTTCTATTGCACTAGATGGTAGATTTCTTCAATGCCACATCCAAACTTTTCTGGACTCGATACAGAACTCTGGTGACCTGAAATTACTATGATAGTGAATGGTTTCATCCGCTAAACGAGAGTAGATGCAAAGGTTCGGATGGAAGATCTTCAGGAAACGGCCCAAGCAAAGATTGGTGCTTTAATAGTATTGACCATTTTTTCTCTTTTTAAGTGAAAACCAAATCAATAAGTTCTTCAAGCCATTACCTTGTTAATTCTATTGAGAACTAAAGCTTACAACCTTTTGTGGCTTTGCTGAAGCCTAGTGTATGAGAGGTATTTAACCTGACAGCAATAAATTTCTAATGCAACCAGCTGGCCCGAAAAGATGAGCAAATTTTGGAAGTTCGTCATGCTTCTTTGTAGTAATGTGCTACTTGTCTTTGCTGTCGAGTCATTGTTATTAATCGGTCAAGTGAGTCGTCTTAATAACCTGAAGAGTGGCAGTACAGAAAGCATTATATACATTTCAAGCAATTATTTTAGAACTCCTTGTTCTGGTTCTGAAAAGACTTTCCAAAAGGTAATTGAACTTTGACGTAGTTGCTAGGCTAACAGTTTTTAATGATAAAAACGTTGCTCATAAGTTGTTACCTTTCTTGTTGTGTTGATGTGTTTACAATTGGTGGTGCATTCTCATTCTTTTTTTATAGGGACGATATGATTATCTTGTGGTGTTGCTGATTGGTTGATTCCTTGTTTGCACTATGTAAGACTGAATAACTGTGCTGTCTTCTTGCAAATAATTGTAACATACTCCCTCCATTCCCTTTTAATGTAGTCACTTCACTTTGAGGGATAACCAAGGAGGAAGTCCAAAAGTGAGAAAAAGAAATTGAAAAGGTGGAGAGAAATAAGAAAAGTGAGACGGAGAAACTAAAGCGGAGAGGGAAATATTAAGGTGGTTTATTAAATTAAAAAGTGGACCACATGGGTGGAAAAATAGGAGAATGTAGATGAGACATGTTACCAAAAGTAGAAAAAGCAACAGTGTAGATTAAATAGAAACAAACTAAAAAGGAAGGTGTCTAAATTGAATAGGTACAGAGGTAGTATATACCAAATGCTTGAGTGCTAATCATTGCTAACCAAGTGGGTTTAAGTTATATATGTAGTGAAACTATCTTACATGCACTAATTTTTAGCTTAAGGTTCTTGACTATTATACTTAGCTTCCAAAAATGTCAGTTGTTGAATCGCTTTATGCCCTAGGTCATGGATGTACAAGGGCTATTCATTATTGCTATCTGAATGGTGACATTTATTCTGATAGCTGAGTGTATAAGCTAAGGGCTGCAGCTTGTGATTTTTTTATTTCATGGATGAAAATTTGTGGTATATCTTGTATGATAGAAAATATGTGCTCCTTTGTTGGCTTTCTTGGCTTTATGCTTTTCTTCCCATGGGCATTTTGCAGGGGTTCGTCCTTAAATATCTTCTGTTTGTTCCAGAAGAATCAAATAATAATGCATCAAGAACACCACAACGATCGTGGGAACGTGAATCTGTTACGCCAGCAAATTTTACTTCCCTCCCAGAAGATACTAGAAAAAGGTGACAAATATAGGCTCATAGACTTCTAAGATTTCATGATAAAAGTGATAGTGTTATTTGCATATTTTTTTTTTGGGGATAAGTCAAATTTTATTGAATCATAAGGATGTCTTACAATGAGAGGCGGAGTAGAAGCTGCCCGACATTAGACAAGATATGCTATTGGTGTGCTTGTCACATTTTATTACTTTCTCCTTTCTTTTTACTTGCAACATTGAAACATGGCACAAGGAGAGGAGAGAGAAAAAAAAGGACCCATGTGCTATGAGAGAAAGAGAGGATATATTGCCAAATATGTCAATGTTGCAAGTAATGTGCGACCTTCTAAAATGGAAATGTTGCAAGTAAATCAAAAAGCGGAGGAGGTATATATATATTCATATAAAGGAGGCTTTTTTGGGAGCGCGGAGAGTGCCACATAAGTAGACACCCATTTTTTTTACTAATGGGATCTAAGATAATTATTTTATTGAAGATTCAAAAAATTCTAGCTACATGTAAGCAAATGTGGCAAAAAAGCTTTAAGATAGTAAAATAATTTAAAAGATTCCATCATCACATAAGCAAATGTAGCTAATGAAATTGAAAATAACAAATTTTTCGAACTTTTCCACCCAATACTCTCGAGTTTTTTAGAAATTCACCATATACCCTCTGTTAATATAACAGATAGTTTCTCGTTTTGAAAGTTAGATATTGCCTATTTGTTGCATTTTTGTACATAAATGCAACACCAATGATAGGACTTTACAACCTCTTAGTCTTTTAATGTAATTTCTTTTGCTTTAGTCATGAGGTGACTTTAGTATTTAACCTCCTCACCTATGAATCTGCAGATATAACAGCCCCAAATAGATTTTGCACATGTGGGAGATAATTTGCAATCGAGTTCTATTAGACAACATCAAATCAACAATATCAGACAATCCTTTACACCATCTGAAATTATTACATGCAGATAGTGAGCCTTTGTGGATTATATATTGTCTTATAGATCCTTATCTTGCATATCATTTTCCACGGAAAACTTATTTGATACTCTTACATATACATTTTTATAGGGTGAGGAAGTTCTGGATCCACATTAATATTCTTTTTACTTGACAAAAAATTATTAAAGCACCCAAAAGAAATATTACTGTAAAAAATATAATTAATAATCACTTTTTTCGGTTTATTTTTCATGACACAAAAACTAATGAGACTATTTTAATCATCATTAAATTAGATTATCACTTAACAATATACATGTCAATGTATTTCAAAGTAGAAAACTGGTCCACTCGTCAGATCTAGACTGGATTTTGATCTCAAATTGAGATTCAAATCTAGATATGACCTGTCATACCCCGGACCCTGATCCATTGGACCAAAATTTCGAAAATCCAGATCCTATGGAACGCATCTAGATCCACGGATCTAGAGCGAGTCCAGGATACACTGTCATTCCTAAAAATAATATCACATTAGAAGACTTGGCAAATAATGGCAATATATATTAGATTGGTTTGACAAAAAAATGATTAATTATAATTGATTATAATTTTGCCACATTAAAAATAAGTGCATCACACAGGTTTCAAACCTAGATATAATGTAATAATGGACCGTAATGGAAAAACATGGTTGATTATGTTTGTTTTCCGGATTCTTTTGCTGGATGTTATTTTGATCTTGATATCTGCTTAGTGGAGAGCGGAATACTTTGAGAATGTAGTCGAGAATTGTGTGGCTGAGACATGTTGATTTTTATTCTGTGCAATCAATTTGGTGTATGTTATTACCCACAATATGGAGATTGTCCACACTCAAAATCTTTTTAAAATTTACAGGGCACTTGTCAGAAGTATGGCGGAGATATTATTTCGCTGTGGAGATAATAAAAAGGCAGTGGTTGCAACTCTTGATGTCCTGAACCAAGATGGTGAAGTCCCCAATGATGGACCACCAGATGAGGTATGTTCTGATGATTTACTAAGTCCATGCGACTGCTACAGCTGTAAGTGGGAAAATGTTTACCTGTCTCTGCTTTACTGAACTGATGCAGAAAATTTCATTCTAATTTACAGATCATTCTACAAGCCCTGGATGGATTTTCAATTGAGTGTGCTTCAGATGTGCAGAAAACCCTGAGAGTAACTTCGTATACATCATCTGTCATTGCAATTCAGAGGCTTGAGATGATGCTTCCTGTGTTTGAAAGTCGTATGGGAGCAATGCTGTTTCTTATCTCAGCATTGCTTTCTCGAGGACTGGTATGCCTTTTGTTTTACAGTTTTGTATGTGTAATTTCTTTATCAAGTTATGTAGTGCCTGAACCTTCAAAGTTGTCTTTCAGTTTTACGTTTCCTTAATGCTTTGTTGCAATTTGTTTGTCCCCTCCAAGGCTCCAAACCCCCCCTTCTTTCTTTTCATCTTTTGGCACCTGCAATCCTGCATACCTGGAGCACTTGATGTCACAATCTCAAGAGATATCTGGATGTGATCTATGCAAATAGCATCCTGTAACGATTATATTTTTTGGTTTTGGTGCAAGTTGATACTTCCCTTTTACTCTTATATTAAAGTGGGATATGAAGGGAATGGGAATTTAAGTGATGGGTGAAGGGTTAGAGTTGTTAGCAACTAGTTTGTACATAAGTACATACTATTATGAATTTGTTTATTTTATGGTGATTGACTGATTGAATATTTAGTTTAGATTAGGAAACGATCTGTAGCGGGGACACAAGGAGATACATTATGGAAGACCACGAGTCCACCAAATTTAGAGTAGAAAAAAAAATTAATTTTAACTTACATTAAGAGGGTCAAGGTTATTCGCTTAAGCTTCAACCTAGAAAGAAGTTGAACAGTAAGCCAATACCAGCTGGAAATTCAATTTGGGATCTCTATCATTCTTTAATAGTCTAATATCCCAAAGATTAAAGCAAAGAGAGCAAACTACCATAGGATTTTCTGCTTTATATTCCTCCAACAACTCAGGTAATGAGAGGTGGACTAGCTTTACAAATCTCAATGATACCAATAAGCCTTTGCATAAGGTCAGCCGATATATGGTAATGCAAGAACAAGTACTTTCTTGTTTCACTACTAGCAAAACACATTAGAAAACAATTTCTTGTAAAGCTTCCATATTTGCAGTTTGTCATAAGTTTTGAGTTTCTTTGCAGTAGCTTCCCACATGAATTCCTAAACTAGGTTTGGAACCTATGAAGCATGAAAATTGCCTGCACTGCCGTGTCACATTACAAAGAACATTTTCGGAAATTGAAACACCAAGTTTGGAGATTTTCCTAAGAAATTAAGAAGGGTGGCCCTGATTCTTTCCTCACAAAGCCCTTCAATTTACTTTCGAAATGGTGGAACAATCTGTAAACTTGTTTTGTTTTTGAAAATCCGAGGACAGTTGTTTCTGATGTTGTATTAAGAAATCCTCAACTTTGCCAATCTAGAATTTTCACTTGAAACTCCTAGATCTGAAAATTGAGGCATCAATTGAAGAAGAAAGAGAATTTGCTGTTAATGTCCCAGCCCCTTCTTGGGCTTTATTGCTCCTAATGGAAGTAGGTGTTCAGGGGTAAAGATTTTAAGCAAAACTGAGAATCTCCTCTGTTTTTTAATATGTAAAAATGAAATAATCTAAAATTGGGATGGGAAGGGGATAAAACAGCTGGTCAAAGGGTGGGATTCTTGCTATAAGCAATAACTTCTACTTTCAATTGTTTTTCCCTTCAAATTTCGTTTAATATCCTTTTCCTCAATTATATTTTCACATATATGTATAAGGGAAAAGGTAGTCTTTTCGATCATCAAAATAATTGAATATGGGACAGACCTCTGCCCCTGCAAGCCATCCACATTTGTTTTAGGCACAAGTTTTAAGGATGAACTCTGTGGTGGGCCTTTGCTAAGTAAAGTATTATTCCCGCCATCTCTTTTTGCCGTTCCCACTTTGCTTTTGGGGAGTTTCCAAGGAATGTGGTTTAGCGGTGGTATCATTTAAATCACATGAGTTGTTTTTATGAGAGGAAAAATTGAAATTGTGAAAAACACAAAAATAGATCCCGAAAAGGAAAGTGAGAACAACAAAGAGACGAACAGAGTAATAATATGAATCTAGATAATGAAAGTGAGAACAGCAAAGAGACTAACAGATTAATATTATGAATCTAGATTATTTTATGATCAAAATTTCCACTTCCCAAGGCAAATAAATAGAGCAAAAAGTTATAGAAAACAGGAGATATAATAGATTCTATTTTAAGCGTATCAGCCATTACGGGAGGACAACTATCTTCATCTTATGATGAATGAGGAATTATTGGACAGAGCTGGACTTGTAGGCATAATGCCAAATGCAATACCAAATAGTGACCCTCATCTTAGGCCGGTTCACTACCTTGAACAGTCTGGAAAATCTGGTCAGTTACCAACACTTGAACCCCTGTTATTTACGATTGAATGATATGCAGGATACATCAAGGCCCTTTGTAGACTTCATATTAGCCTCCATGCGTGCCTGGAACAACAAGGTCTTGATCCTTGTGATTGAGACTTGTCCGGTGGAAGTGAAGTAGCCATATCCATTTCTAAGCATTTTGCGATTCAAAATGCGAAATTTGTCACAGATGTGATCCTTTCGGTATCACCTCTCAGAACTCTAATCCACAGTGAGAACATGAAGATTGTTCCGTCCAAGCCACTTCAGTGGTGCGAAAGTAAATTTGCTGGCCCCTCACTGTGAATTCGGTGAATTGATATGTTATCCTATTATGATGCTGTTATTTGAACTTGCTCAACTTTGTATGTACAAAAATTTACTAAATTATTTTTGAGATGACCGGCAGATGACTAGAATAGATCCAAGCACTATTACTCTAAAGGGAGGAAGTGGAAACTGATTTCCCTGGAGAGAGATGTTCCATTTTTTACTCAGAAAGTATATCCGTGTTCAAGATGGTTATCAGAATTTGGACTTATTCTACTCAAAAAATTAGATCTCAACTTCATTGCAAAGGTTACTCCAAGGGAAATTACTCTATGGTACTAGGGTACCAGAAAACTGATTTCTGAAACTTATCATGTCGTCCAGCCACTGAACACAATGACTTGACTTCTAAAAGACACTTCCTTTGTCCTTCCAGAATGTGCATAGTCAATGCAAAAACGCCTCAAGATAGATGGCAGACCTACTGACTTATCCTCAAAATCTAGAACAGACTACTTGAGTGACCTGCCCAACTTATACAATGCAGAACAAATGATTCTCTATGTCTATGGTCATACGTCCCTTTACCTTCCGACTTTTTGATTTTGTGGAGGTAGAGGAGGACGTCTTAGTTTTTGGCAGTTTACTGGGGACATGTCAAAAGATATGGAATTTCCGACTTGTAAATCTTTGTTTAGTTAGTGCATGGAATACTATATGCAATGCTTTTGTCTACTTTGTCACATGATCTCAATGATTTAGATTGATTCTTATCTTGCAAGTTACTGAGATCTGATGCTTATGCTGTAATTTCATGAGAACGCCCTGATGCAGTTAGATTCTGCTGATTTTCCATCTGATAATCTTTGCATTAAAAATACAGGATTCCATTCAAGCTGATAGGGATGACCCAAGCCTACCCCTAGTAACCGCTCCTTTTGGTCATGCCTCACAGGTAACTCTTGGTCTTTCTAAGACAAGTTGCTTGATACTTTCATCTGAATGTGTGCAGTTTGAGTACACTTGCTAATTTTGAATTGACATGGCAGGAAATTGTAAACCTACTACTGTGTGGACAGGCTGTTGCAAATGTGTTTGACGAGAGAATAGACTTAGGGGCTGGCATGTTTTTGAAGGGTGTATCCTCTGATGTAGAAGTTGGATTTCTCACCCTGCTGGAGTCCCTCAACTTTTGTAAAGTTGGACAACATCTGAAACGCCCAAAATGGCCGATTTGGGTTGTCGGAAGTGAGTCACATTACACTAATCTATTTGCTTTTCATCCTTCGGTTCAGGATGAGAATGAAATGGAAGAGAGAGAATCAAGAATCAGGAGAGCATTTGATGCACAAGACCAGAGTGGAGGTGGCGGCTTTATTAGTGTCGAGGGTTTGCAGCAAGTTCTTAAGGAAACCAGCATAAACCTTCCCTCTGATAAGCTTGACCGCCTCTGCAGTGCAGGCTTCATAGTCTGGAGTGAGTTTTGGCAGGCTCTTTTGGATTTAGAGAAGAACTTGGGAGGATTCAAGGATTCTTCGGGGTTAATGGGCAAAAAGGTGTTTGAAATCTACCACTTCAATGGAATAGCAAAATCAGTTTCCAACGGAAACCAAGGTGAGACTCCTTTGCAAAGACCGCGGCTTACAAAACTGAGAGTCTCAGTACCACCTAGGTGGACACCTGAGGAGTACATGGCAGAGGCAGCACCCCCATCAAGTTCTAGTGGCAATGAAACTAGTGGGAAAGATGCTGCTAAAGCTGCTCTGCCCGAGCCTCCGCAACATGCTCCAGTTGTAGACTGCATTAGAACGCGGTGGGCTCGCGCTAATTGCAATTGGACTGGTGACGCCCCAAGCATTGTCTGACTCCTATATGATATGTTAGATCGTTCCGTCAGTTCTCTTCGATACCTCGGCAGAATGAGTTAGACATTTGGGAGTTGGGACTGTTATTCTCAGAGCACAGCATTGGTTCAGCAAACAGTACTGTCACTGTTGGTGTTAGTTTGTGATACGGGTAGGCACCAAATTTTCGTGCCCTGTTGTAACTGTCATATTTAATTGAATTCAATTTGTCTAGTCTTTGGGAAGAACTAGTTCCCTGATAAATTTGTTAATAGATTGTGCACATCTGGATGCATTTGTTATCATAGGGAAGATTTTATTTAAAGCTGAAAGGGGTCTAATCGTAGTTTCAGTTATAGATTAATTTCTTGTATGTGCTCAATTGCTAATCACTGCCTTGTTTTTTTTCCCCTTTTGCTCATTTTCAGGAGATTCACAACTCAAGTTGACAGTTCTTGATAGTGGTGTGTATTAGCTAATATGAATATCATTATAGGGAGTGAGGTTGAGTAGTGGTATCGTTTTTCACCTTTTATCCCCGAGGTTTAGGGATCAAACCTTATGGGACTCAGTTGAGGATTTCCCTCTATCTCCCCCTCAAATGAGCCTCCTTCATCTTATCTTAAATATATATATATATATATATATATATATATATATATATATATATATATATATATATATATATATATATATATAAGTGAGTTCATGTGAGAATGCATACTTACATGAGAAATGAGAATGGATTTTACACGCTATAATTCTAATGAACAAGTGATGTAACTCTAATCAAAAAAAAAAAAAAAAATCAAATTTTTTTTTTGGCTCAAAATATTTTCGGAGGTATAACTACAACGAGCAAGTGTTTAACTCTCTAATCGTGTGGTTGAGATTCATTCTCATTTTTTTTTATGTAAGAGGCATTCTTATGATATATATATATATATATATATATATATATATATATATATATATATAGGGAGTAGTGTATGGAAAAAACTGTCTACCCAGTGGTAATCTACCTATAGAGATATATATTAATTAATTATTGGCTTTAAATCAGCGGTGTTATAATTTTATACTCCCTCCGTTTCTTTTTAGTTTACACGCTTTCCATTTTAGTCCGTTTCTTTTTAATCTACACGCTGTTGTTTTTTCTATTTTTGGTAACATATCACATCTACTTTCTCCTTTTTTTCCACCCATGTTATTCACTTTTAAATATTTTAACCCACTTTTTTGTTTCCCTCTCTCACTTTTCAGTTTCTCTCTCCACCTTTTCAGTTTCTCTCTCATACTTTTGTACTTCATTCTTGGTTTTCCCCCAAAGTGAAGTGAGTAAATAAAAAGAAACGGAGGGAGTAATTATTTATTTCTAGTGGGCAAATGTATCAATCAACGTAGCATATTAGCGTATATTTGATTGACGCGTATATTGCACCTCTGATGGCTACCTATTTAACAGGAGTTTGTTATACTGTATACTAAGGTTGTTATAGCAGTTCTCTTCACAACCTAAACTTTCGATTGGAAGCAAGTTGACTCTGGATTAGGCTAATACTGGAAGTTTACAGTAGTGGTCACATAAGTGTTAGGCTGTTGCTGGATAGCAAAATAAGCTTGATTCTCATTAAAGGAACGGTGCCACATGGCACTCTTCTCAAGCTTCTCATACACATGTTTACAATCTCATTTAAAAATATTAACAATGTGTAGCTACCAGGAATCGAACACATGACCTTTGAAATGAAATGTGAGAGTTTAACCACCAATTCACTACAATTTCAATGTCTATTGTTTCAAAGTAAGACATAATGAAGTCTTATAATTATATGTAACTATAAAGATATAAACAAACTGTTTTTTTGATCTCTAGGACTTTATTAAGGTAATAACATTTTCTTACCCCCAATTCCATTGACATTGTTATTTTTATCCCCAATTCCATGGAAGTTTTTTTTAAAAAACAACTTATCATGTCATAACGTCTATTTTCCAATTCCGCACTAGACTAAAAATTACAAAAAGTTAATAAAATCAATTATCAAACTTATGAATGATAATATATTTGATAATTGTAATTGCCTGGGGGCATCGCCCGGGCCAAAAATACTAGTTTATATTAAAAGGTGACACGACGAAATGATAAAACAATTTGGATCATCTTTAGGAAATTTTGGTTTTAACTACCTTTTATTATATCACATTTTTAAATAACTATCTTTCTTAAATTTTGCCTAATTTAACTACCTTTCTTGTCCCAAATTATTGGTTTCACTACTTCTAATTGGCATATTTCCATTTTTCTATTAAGTGAAGCTCACTTTTATTTTTCCCCTAATTTTCTCACATTTCTCCCTCGATCTTTCTGCATATCATCCCTATCATTCAACCTAAAATACAATATGTAAATCTTTCTTCAAATCAATCTTCACAAATCTGAATTAGGGGTTTCAAGTTATTGTTCAATGCAATTTCAAGAAAGTTTGACAATTTCAACAACTCGAAGTAAAATTTAAGTTCCAATTTTAATTTAAAAACTAGGGTTCTTTTTTAAATTTGGAAGTTCATCAATATTATAGCTTCCAATACGAATCGAAATATGTACTATATTGAAGATTAATCATATCAAAGTTTCAATTTTCCCCAACAATCATTCAATTATGCACATTCAATTACTAATTAGAAGCTCTATTTTTACAAAGAGCCCAATTGAATATAATCCCCAATTTTACATGAACCATAATCCACAAAATTAAAACAATAATCTTAATTTACTTGGTTGAAATTGGTTGATTAGCTACCCTCAAAATGACACGAGAATGCGCAACAAACTCTTAATTTAGGCTTTTCGAAGATTGTTTGAAGATAATTTGAAGAAAATTTGGCGAAATGATGTTTCAAGAAGGAAGAACAAGGTTATAAGTAGAAATATTGGCGAAATTTCTAGAAAATGGGAAAAATGTCATAAGTGGGTCCCACATAACGAATTTATGGACGGAATTTGTAAAAGGGTAGCAAAACCTACAATTGAGGAACTTAAAAGGTAGTTAAATTAGAGAAAAACTTGGAAAGGTAGTTATTTAGAAAATGGGATATAAGAAAGGTAGTAAAAATAAAACAAAAATCCTCCTCTTTAAAAGCATTACACCATCAAAGATTAGATAAATTGGCATGGCGCTAGCCTGACGCATATGTTGCATTTGCTTTCCGGTAATTACCAAAACTAGCCCAAGAAACGACTTATGAGCTATTGAGCTATGGTTAGTGTTTACCTAGGCACGACACGACAACTGAAGCATGGGCCTTGGTATCAACCTCATGTTTACATCTTTTTTGAAGTGGGCTTTGGGCGCCCTCATTGTAACACTTCAAAAATAAACCTAAACTTACCCATAATAGGCAAGCAAAGGGTCGAACTGCAAGGAAGTAGGTCTTTGCTAATTACAATGAGCTAAATTTTTTTTTGGGTTTTTGAAATGATTAGAAACTAATGTCTAAAGTATAGAATAACTAGAAAATCGATAACTCATATTATATAACAAAAATAAAACTAAAGAAATAAATTAAGGATAAAGAAACTAGGGGATTAGGGAATTCACAATCAAATGATCCAAACATCCAAAAGCAAGACCAAGGGGAATCACAATAGGGGTTTTAACAAGGGGAATAATCATTCAATAAGAACCCTAATTACTCTCTCGAGCTAATTAATCATTCATGACCTATTCTCATGGCATGAACAATTAACCTTGCAAATACATAAAAAGATAACTAAAATCAAGAAACCGTAGATCAAGAAATGCCTATTTTCATGGAGATTTCAATCTAATAATGAAACGTAGTCTACCCCTAGTTTCATTTTTCAATCCTTCACTAGGGGTTCCTACCCTACCTCACTCGTCCTTCCCACTCTACTCCTCACATAAGGTTTTTCCCTCAACGATCGACTGAATCACCTTACTCCGCTCCTCTATCCTCTCGCCTCAATGCACAACCACCACCACCTCAAGATCTACGGCAACCACCCTACTCCTCTCTCTCATAATCCTCTCAACGCACCACCATCACCGCCCACAACCCCTAAAACACTAACAGCTACAAACCACTTTTCTCTCTCCTCAACGTAACAACGGTGGCGGAAAATCACCGCTTTCATCTCTCCTCAACGCAACCAAGGTGGTGAGAATCACCACTTTTCTCTCTCCTCAACGAAGCCAAGGTGGCGAAAGAACAAAACTTGGAAGAAGCGTCGTTGCCACAGGTTCCCAGATCTAGGGTTCATAATAATTGGTTTTCTTTTGTGTAATTTATCATCTTTAATTTCTTACATAATTTATTATTTCTCGTAATTTATGTTGTAACTTATCATTTCTTGTAATTTATTGTACTTTTAATTTTTGATTTTTAGTTTCTTGTAATTTTTAATTTGCTGCAATTTTTCGTTTTTTATATGCTCCACCCCTAATTTTTATTTTTTTTACTTGCTCCGCCCCTAATATTTAGTTTCTTGTAATTTATACTTTCTTGTAAGTTTCTTGTAATTTCTTTCTTTTAATTTCTTGTAATTTCTTTGGGTTTCTTATGTGCAATTGCAATTTCTTTTTATGTCCTCTTCATTATTGCAATTAATTACCGCTACAAACCACTTTTCTCGATCTCTCCTCAACGCAACAATGGTGGCGAAAAATCATTGCTTTTCTCTCTTCTCAACGCAACCAAGGTGGCGAAAGATCAAAACTTGGAAGAAGCGTCGTTGCTACAGGTTCCCAGATCTAGGGTTTGTAATAATTGGTTTTGTTTTGCGTAATTTTTCATCTTTAATTTCTTACGTAATTTATCATTTCTCGTAATTTATGTTGTAATTTATTTTATTTTTTAATTTTAGTTTCTTGTAATTTTTAATTTGCTGTAATTTTTCGTTTTTAATTTGCTCCACCCCTAATTTTTAGTTTTTTTTACTTGCTTCACCCGTAATGTTTAGTTTCTTGTAATTGCTTTGTGTTTCTGCTGAGAAATTAAGGATTGTAATCGGTTGTGAGATGTGATGTGGGCCCCAAGAGTGATCTTATGAGCTTCGGTATCTGTACGCCTGAAACCTGCAAAACAGCTTTAGACTACCCCGGGGGTGTTTCCGGGATCGCCCCTCCGATGCTCAATTCAGTAGGTGATTGAGGTAGAGAGAGAGAAAGTCTATAGAGAGATGCTGGACGGGGGCGAGATATTCGTGCCTGGCCAATGGTTGCCCGACTGCAAGCTCTTCAAGGACGGGCATTTCCTTTCGGCTATGGGTTTTAGCTTGACCTTCCCGAAGGGATGGCTTAGGGTTGTCGGCATGATAGCGCATGCTTTTTGTTTGATTGACACTTCTTTTGCTTTTTACAGAACCTGACCGGGCATATATTGACGAGACCGACCCGACAATGGCCGACAAGCTGAATGTTGCAGCGATGAGGGCGGCTTGGATGAGAGCCGAGATTGCAGCTAAGACCATGAAGGTCCTGCTCCCCCAAAGGTGTGTAAAACTTCATTTTTTACGGTTTATCTTTTCCGCCGGGTAGCTATCTGTTCGATTCATATTTACCAACTGTTTTCTGCCTTGCTTCAGGATCCTGCTAAGCCAAAAACAAAGAAGAGGAAGGAGTGATCTTCCGACAAGGTCGCTCAGATTGAGAAAGCGGTCGCGAGGGCGAAGGCCGAGCGGGAGAAGGCTGAGGCCAAATGGGAGAAGAAGGCCGCAAAAAGGGCCAAGTCGGTTGAAGTCAATATCCTAAGGGGCTTGGGCCAAGGGACGTCCCAACAGACTGATGCCGGAGACCTCTCCCTTCACTCATCTGACTTTGTCCCGATTAGGAGCACTCAGTACATTCCTATGTCCCCGACCTTCGAACAGCTCGGGGGTGGCCCGACCGACATAGTGGCCTTGGCCGTGCCCTTCATGGGACTTAGCCGCGGTGAAAAGGATAGGCGCTGGACAAAGGCCCTGGAGTACATATATACTCCGGCCGACCGGGAGCACATTGAAGTCACTCATGGTCCGAATGAGACCAATGAGCTTTTCCGCACTTGGCTCGATGTGAGTATGCTCCCTCTTGTCCCTTTTCTTCCGAGTTGCTTTCATATTTTTTCTTGTTTAATTTTCTAACTTTTCTCCTTCATTTCAGTTCTCCACTCGGATGGCCAACGTTGCTCAGAACCGAGTGAGCTTGGCAGAAGAGGTGGCCGACCTCAAAGAAAAGGTCAAGAAGCATTTTGACGAGGTCTACTGGGCCAATGAGGACAAGCGTATCGCCGACTCGAAGCTCGATGATGCCGAGAAGGCCATTAAAAATGATTAGAAGGGCTTCGCCGAGGAACGAGCCAAATGGGAGAAAGAGAGGACCGACCTCGTTCTTGCCCGTGACTCGGCCCAGAAGGCAAAGGACGATGCCCTTGTTAAGCTGAACGAGAACAGAAAGTGACCGACCTGTAAGGCAAATTGGCCGAGGCAAAAAGTCAGGTTAAGAGCGAGGAGCAATGTTTCTCTGACTGGGAGAAGTCTGAGGCGGCCGAGGTCTATGCCAACGAGGTGGGTAGTGCGGCTCATAAGATGAGGGAGGACGAGGCCCTGGATCGGCTGAAAAAAATCTTGGCCGAGTCCCATCCCAATCTAATTTGGGCCGACGTTTGGTCTGGATACTAGATGTCTATTGATGCTGAAAACGCCGCAATTCTGGCTCAAATGGGTCTTGATGATGCTGAAGCTGATGGCGATGGGGACGATGACGACCGAATTGATGTGAACGTTATTGATGGTGATGAACGATGATGATGAAGACTATGCCGATGTGACCGACAATGCTGGTCGGGGGGAGGAGCGAGTTGGTGACAACACCGAAACTAATGCCGGGAGTATGACTGATCTTCCCCCTCCCCCTAGCTCTTTGGATGCACGACATTTGTACTTAGCCGTTTTTTAGATTCGTTTTCATTAGCTTTTGTAACGTTCCCTTGTAATGCCCGACTACTTTAATAAAACAACTTCTGGCGTCACCTTTCGTTGTGTTTGTTAATTGCAATATTGTCCGACTAGCTTCATTGATTTTGACTGATCTGTTTTTGCCGATTGACTTGCTCTAACTGGTCAAGTTTCTGATTTTTAGCTTAGCTTCTTTGCGACTGGTTAAGTCTTTGCCGAGTGAATGTTGTTTAAGTTCATCATTCCCTTGCCGACTGAATGGTTAAGTTCGGAAGTAAAAAGTGCCAACATTTTCATATTGTCGAATCAGATATCATATTGACTGGTTAAGTCTTAACTACAATGCTGACTATTTCGACTGGTTAAGTCTAGTTGTCTAACTTGTTACAGGAAATGCCGATTAACTATGAACTTCTACTTAGCTATTACATGTATGGCCCTGTTGCAAGTAACAAACATTACACGAAGTACTTTGTGAGGTTGTCTGCATTCTAGGGTCGAGCCAGGGGAACACCTTCTGGGGACTCCAGTCGGAATGTACTGGGCTTGATGGTTTCTGTTACTTTGTAGGGGCCGTCCCAGTTAGGTCCCAACTTCCCTTTCAGGTGCGAGAGTCCCGTGGCCTCTACTTTCAGAATGACCCAATCGCCTAGTTGGATTGGTCTAGCCTTGACTCAGCGATTAAATTACCGCGTAACTCTCTGTTTGTACTGGATGGATTTCAGCAGTGCATTGCCCCTTGTTTCCGGCAACAAGTCTAAGTTGACTAATTTTTTCTCCTCGTTCTTCTCGAATTCGTAGAAGGTCACTCGTGGTGAGGGGATGCCAATTTCCACTGGTAAGACCGCTTCGCTCCCATACACAAGGCTGAATGGGGAGTGCCCCGTTGCCTCCGCAGTGGTTCGAGCCGACCAGAGGACTCCAGGCAAGTCATCGACCCATGCTCCTTTGGCAGCCTCTAAGGATTTCTTGATTCCTTTGAGGACTATTTTGTTAGCCGATTCGGCCTGTCCATTTGTTTGCGGCCTAGACACCGCCGAGAATTTGGTATTTATTCCAAACAGGCCGCAGTACTCCCGAGTAGGGCCACTGTTCAATTGGCATCCGTTGTCAGAGATCAGGACCATGGGTACTCTGAATCTGGTTATGATGTTCCTCCAGATGAACGCTTGGACTTGTTTATCTGTTATAGAGGAGAGTGGTTCAGCCTTTGTCCATTTGGTGAAGTAGTCGATGGCGACTATTAGGAACTTCCTTTGACCTGATGCTGGGGGAAATGGTCCGAGTAGGTCCATTCCCCCACTTATCGAACGGTAGAACCGCCTGAATTGTCGTTAAGGGGGTGGTTGGTGCTCTCAGAATGTCCGAATGGATTTGATATGACGGGCACCTCTTGACTTGCTCATGGGCATCTGATTTCAGAGTAGGCTAGTAATAGCCTGCTCTGAGGGCCTTCCCGGCTATGGTTCTTCCTCCTTGATGACTCCCACAGGCCCCTTGATGGGTTTCCCTTAGGATGTAATCCCCTTCTTCGGGAGTCACACATTTGAGCAACGGGTGGTTGAAAGACTTTTTGTAAAGCTGGTCCTCAAACCATAGGAACCACCCGGATTTGTGCTTGACTCGTTCGACCTCTTTTCGGTCCTATGGCAATGTTCCATCTTTCAAATACTCGACCACCTCTTTCATCCATGTGGATGTTCGATTCAGTACCAGCTGTTCCCTGACGTTGATGCTTGGCTAGCGAAGGACTTCCCACATAATTGTCCGAGGGGCCGACCCTTCTGCCGAGCTGGCCATCCGAGCTAGAGCATCGACCTGTTGATTTTCCGATCGAGGTATGTGGGTGATGCCGAACTGAGATAGCTGTTTGATTATATCTTGGGTCTTGGCTAAGTACATTCTCATGTTATCTTCTTTGGCTTCGTATTCGCCTGATACTTGACCCACTATCAGCTGTGAGTCTGACTTGGCGTTGATCACTGTAGCCCCGGCCAAGATGCATAACTGAACCCGAGGACGAGGGCTTCGTATTCAGCTTCATTGTTAGATCCCAAGAATTCAAATTTGATGGCATACTCCATCTTTTCCCCGACCGGGGGTTTGATCACGAGACCAGCTCCGCATCCCGTCTTGGTGGACGACCCGTTTACTTGCAACTCCCAGCTATCCTGCTTGCTAACTGGGGGGGGGCTAGTTGTACATTCAGTTATGAAGTCGGCCAAGGCTTGGGCTTTGATTTCCCTCCTTGGCTCATATTCCAACCCGAAGTCCGCCAGCTGATCCGCCCAGTCGGTCATCCGACTTGAGTGGTTCCTGCTTTCAATGAACTTCCAGAGCGGCTGCCCTGTGAGGACTTTAATCGGATGGGCTTGGAAGTAGGGCTTGAGCTTCCGACTAGCCATCACTAAGGCAAAGACCATTTTTTCCACTTCGCTGTATTTGGCCTCTGCTCCCCGGAAGGCGTGACTTATGAAGTAGATGGGGTATTGTTTTTCTTCTCTCTCGGCTATCAGGACAGCGCTGAGTGCGTATTCTGAGACAGCCAAGTAAATCAACAATGTTTCCCCCGGCAAGGGGGATATTAACTTAGGAAGGGTTGATAGGTGTGTCTTGAGGGAGGTGAAGGCCTGGTCAGCTTCGTCATCCCAAGTGAATTCCTTTCTCTTCAAAGTTTTGAAGAAATGTAAGCTTTTATTTGCTGATCGGGAAAGAAAACGACCGAGGGCAGCCAAACAGCTGGTCAGGCGTTGTACTTCCCTTACGTTTCGAGGGGACTTCATCTCCATAACAGCTTTGACTTTGCCGGGGTTTGCATCGATTCCCCTTTCATCGATCAGGAATCCGAGGCACTTCCCCCCTTTCACTTCGAAGACACATTTTTTCGGGTTCAACATCATGCGGAATCGCCTTAATGTGTCGAGAGTTTCTCTTAGGTCTGAGGGGTGTTCACCTTGGACCTTGCTTTTGACGATCATGTCATCAACGTATACTTCAATATTCCGACCTAGTTGGTAGTTGAAAATTTGTTGACCGTCCACTGATACGTAGCCCCCGCATTTTTGAGCCCAAAGAGCATTTTTTTGTAACAATACACCCCTTGAGTTGTGACAAAGGCAGTGTGGACTCGATCGTGCTCGACCATTGGGATCTGGTGATACCCCGCATTTGCGTCCATGAAGCTTAGGAGAGCATGGCTTGCCGTTGAGTCGACCAGCCTATCAATCTTGGGCGGAGGGTGGTTATCTTTTGGACAGGCCTTGTTCAGGTCTGTGATATCGACACACATTCTCCATGCCCCGCTCGACTTCTTGACCAGCACAACATTGGCCAGCCACTCTGAGTACTGACATTCTTCTATGAACCCTGCCTCAAGAAATTTCTTGACTTCTGCGGCTGCTGCGGTGTTTCTTTCGGGGCCTTGATGCCTCAACTTTTGTTCGACTGGCTTGAATCCCTCTTTGATGTTGAGCTCGTGACACATAACTTTGGGGTTGAGTCCAGGCATTTCTGTAGCCTCATAGGCAAAGACATCCTTATACTCTGTGAGTACCTGAATGATTTCTCCTCTTGTTTGAGGGTCCATGGCTTTGCCTACTCTCAAGGTCCGACCGAGTCTTTTGTTAATGATGGCTTCTTCGTCATCCTCGGCGGGCTGAGGGCGCTCAAACTGCTTGGGATTTTCAGTAATGTAAACCCCGAGGCCATTTGAGGGCTGACCCTCTTCTCGCTTTCTCTTTTTCGAGTCCTCTTGGACGTCGTTCTTGCTCTTCAACATGTTAACGTAACATTCTCTTGCTGCTTGCTGATCGCCTTGGGTCTTCCCAACTTTTCCTTCGTCGGTTTCGAATTGCATGAGGAGTTGATAGATGGAGATTGCTGCCTTGACCTTGTTCAGAGTTGGTCTTCCCATTATGATATTGTATGGTAGAGGGATGTCGACGACCAGGAAGTCAATCAGTAGGCTTCTTCCTTTGCCCTTCTCTGCACTGAGTTTCCCCCGAAGCCTATGAGTGGCTGATTAAGGGGGGTCACATCTTTCGTTGTATTTCAGCTTCCTGAGGCACTCTAGTGTGATTATGTCGGTCGAGGATCCACTATCCACTAACACTCTTTTGATTCTTGCGTTCGCCACTTTGAGCTCGATGACTAGAGGGTCATCATGGGGCGTGTGTAGGACCCGACTGGATTCTCCGAACGTCATGACGGGGCAATCGGGGCGGGGATGGTGGACATCAAGCACTTGATGCTTAAGATTTTGGAGGTGGGCTTTGCGTGATCGGCCAGTTAGGCCTCCCGACGCGAAGCCACCCGCTATCACTCCGATGAAGCCCTCCGTATCCCCGTTGTTGGATTGACCGACCTTCTGTTTGCCCTTCTCCTCGCTAAAGTGCTTGAGGTATCGATTCAGCTTGCCTTGGTCGGCCCGATTGTCGAGGGATTTCTTGAGTTCTCTGCAGTCCTTGGTGGTGTGTCCACATTTTTTGTGGTACTCACACCACTGGCTCTTATCTCTCCGAGCAGCTGACGTTCTAATGGGAGGTGGGCGGGGGAGCATGGATTTGTCCTTGATGTCTAAGTAGATCTCTCTTCTGTTCTTGCTGAATCGGGGGTCGTTGCCGTGGTCATTAAACCTGTCTGACCGACCGTCCGTCTTTTGTTGTTTCGACTGGTCCTTGTGATTTCCTTCTTCTTTTCTCTTCTTGCTTCCATCATCTGAGTGACGACATATGTCTGTCGCTTGGATGAATCTTTGAGCCCGAGTCATTGCTTCAGAGAAGTTTTGACTTCGTTTTCTGCCAAGGACCATCTTAGCCTACCGGGTTGGAGTCTAGACATCAGGGCGGCGAATGCCACCGCGTCTTGCAGACCTGAGATTTTTAGTGACTCCTCATTGAATCTTTTGATGTAATCGGCCAGACATTCATTTTTCTCCTGCCTGACTCCCATCAAGTGGAGACTTATTTTCTTCTGTCTTTTGCCGACGACAAACTGGTGAATGAATAGGTCTTCAAGCACCCAGAAATCTGTTATGATCCCCGCAGGGAGCTCTTGGAACCAGTTCAAGGCTAGTCCTTTCAGTGTTGTGGGAAAGAATCGGCATCAAGTGGCCTCGCAGCTAGTTTGGATGCTCATTTGAGCTTTGTATGTGGCCATATGATCTTCCGGGTCGGTTAGGCCTGCGAATGGTTCGATGGTCGGGGTCTTGATCTTTCCCGGGCTGGGCGCCTCAAGTATGTCCTGGCTGAATGGGACTATGAACTTAAGCGCTCCGCTGTTGATCTGAACATGTTTCGACTGGGCAGAATCACCGTGCCCCTCATGCTGAGCATGCTTTTTATCGACGATGTGCCTCGGGTCGTATCCTTTGCTGAGGCGCTTCTCATTGAGGAAGTGTCGGACATCATTGTGCTTATGCCTAACATTGCCTCGGGGTGATTTAGATACGTGAGTTTCTTCTCTCTGCCTAGCGGATCTTCCTTTAGACTCGTGTCGCTCTTCCTCCCTCTGTCTGGATCTTTGTCGTTCATGTTGGCTGTGTTCCCTTGCCCCCGACCGTTGCCGGCTAGGCTGACCCTGGTTTTTCGTCTGAAGGAAAGGGACCAAGGCTTGGTCTTTAGGGGGGTGAAGAGGGCGTTCCTGCTGCAAGTTGGCCAGCATGTCCATCAGGCTTTGCTGCAAGGTCTGCTGGAGCTGAGCGGCTATCAAGTTTATGTCCGCCGTAGATATGGGCTGGAAGTCGGCTTGCTGTAGCTGATTTGACGGTTGCAGTCCATTTTCGATGGACTGCTCCTCTTCAGGGTCGATGGTATGAACGGCCGGCGTTTTGCGGGGGACAGGCGAGGGTGGCCGTTCTGAACTTCGGTGCTGAGAGGGTGAAGGGTCCCGCTCGGACCTTTGGACTTGTGCTGAAGGCTGTCTTTTGCGAGCGTTTTTGGCTGGGCCATTGCTAAGTGACTATGAGATGAATTTTGCTGAGTGGAGGCGAAGTGACTTTGATGTAACTTCCCCACAGACGGCGCCAAACTGTTTCTGCTGAGAAATTAAGGATTGTAATCGGTTGTGAGATGTGATGTGGGCCCCAAGAGTGATCGTCTGAGTTTTGGTATCCGTACGCCTGAAACCTGCAAAACAGCGTTAGACTACCCCGGGGGTGTTTCCGGGATCGCCCCTCTGACGCTCAAGTCAGTAGGTGATTGAGGTAGAGAGAGAGAGAGAGAGAGAGAGAGTCTAGAGAGAGATGCTCTAGTTTGTTAGGTTAGAATTGAATACCTGTTCATTGATGAGGCAGTTGGTTTTTATAGTGTTGGGGATTTCCCAGACAGGAAATATCGATTGGATGGGCCTTTTTGGGAGCAATGGCTATGCTGCCTTTTCAGGCAATGATTATTTCACCTTTTTAGAGGGCTCCTTAGTTCCTGAGATTAGGTCAACTTTCAGGTGGGACCCACCACTGCCACCTGTCCGAGGCTCTAGGAGGCTTTTGTTCTCCTGCTGGGCTGCTGATTAATTAAGTCCAAACAATTTGATTTTTTTATTGGCAATTGCAATTTCTTTTTATTACCTTTTCATTATTACAATTAATTACCTCTTCGTTATTATTTTTTTGCTTGATATTGCAAGCTGGGGCTTTTATGGAATATTGCAATCTCAATTTTTGTATTGTCGTTATTTTTGTATCATTTTCAATGGTAAGTTTGTATTCGTAAATTTTTGTTTGGTTTTTTTACTATATTGGTTGTATTTTGTTGAGTTTTTGTGTTGTTATTGTGGCGCAAATTTTTTCTTTTGTTTACAATGTAACCTCAACTGATGCAGTTTGATCAGAAAATCGAATCTCTTAAGTTGATTAATTGGTCCGGTTTTTTACCTAACCAGATCAGTTTACGCTAAACTGATCCGATTTTCAACCGAATTAGTTGAGTTCTTCGAGCAGCTCCATGTCCACCCGTTGCGACCCATTAATGGATTAGTAAGCGCTATTTTGACCTGATCTGTTGAGGTTTTTTCCGCTAGTGATGCCCCCCTTGTTCATGTAGTTTCTGATGCTATTTTTGATGTTCTTTCATATTGGCGTGTTCATATGGTTAAGTATCCTGTCTTTGCTCGTATGGCTAGAGACATTTTAGCCATCCCTATTACCTCTGTTGCATCTGAATCCTCCTTTAGCATGGGAGGCAGAATTTTGACCAAGTATCATCTGCGTTTGTTGCCTAAGAATGTTGAAGCTTTAGTTACTTGTCAAAATTGGCTCTCCGGTTATAACCTAATTGAGGATGAAGAAACTCTTGATGTTGGTGTGCCAGTTGAGCCTAGTGATATTGACTATGAGTCCATTCCGTAAGCAATCTGTTTGTCTATTTGGTTGCTGTCCATGCACTATTTGTTGCTGCTTGACGCACTTTTTTGGTATGTTGGTTTGAGGTTTGGTATTGGATAGAATGACCAGTATCATTGATGAATATCAACTCCCAAAGTATTTTAGTGTATTTTTTACCGTTAGCTCCGTGAGGTGGCGCTATATAGAAATATGATACACACTTGATAACATTTTGGTAAGTTTGTGCGAAAAAGACTGTCTAATGATATCTACCTGCCTACAGTTGCTTTGTGGCTCATTTACGTTTTTTTTTTATTTTGTGATATTGATTGAGTCAATGTAATCCCCCATAATTTTAAAGGATTTTATAAATATATTTTATCATTTATATATTTATATTTTAGTTCAAATGATTTTTATTATTTAAGTAGGTTGACTATTTTGAAAGTCAAATGAAATTATTTTAAGGATTTAAGAAAGTTGAAAATATTTTAATTAGGCATGCTTTGAAAAAGGTTTGAAATATGAATTTGATTTAGAAAAGAAGTCTAATGGACTTGAGGAACCCAAATTCTAAGTAGATTAGGAAAGATGAGTTATATTGATACTAGGAGTCCTCATTCATCAATCCTAGTTGTCATCGAATTCTATTTAAACTCAATCTCCTTTTCCTAAGCCCAAAAGGAAACCCTAACTATAAATACCTTAAGCCCAATTATTTTACCCTACACAAATTATTTTCTTCACTCTTTCTCTCAAATCTCACGGCATTCTCTCTCTCCTCTTCCACGTGATTTTTCGTTTCTTCTTCCTCTCAAGTTTTCCTTTCTTCTTCTTCAAGTAACGATTTCTTCTTCGCTAAGAAACGTCACCGCCGCCGCCGTTGACCACCGTTGACCGCCGCTGCTGCCACCAAGACCCTTCCTTGGCCGGCGCATAATCACTTCCTCTTGTGTTGGTTTAATTCTTTTCCTTTCCTCAAGTTTTCCATTAAAGACTATGTTTTTATGCTTTATTCTAATGTTAACCATGATTATCAATGTTAATTTACTGTTTTAATGAATAATCTCGATTCATATATGTATTATATTATAAGAATAAAAATTCAGATTTATTTATTATTGTTAGATTGAAGTTTTAATAATTAAAGCATGGATTTTTAGGGTGTTAATTATTAGAAAACCATAGTAGCATATTATATACTATGAGATTGATTTAATTTATGATTTTAAGCATGTTTAAGTGGGTTTAAAGAAGGTTTTATGATTTTATAAGTTGCTGGAATTTCAGAAAGTATTTTATTTAGGGAGTTTTAAGAATTTTAATTACTAGTATGGTGGTACTATGCTAGGAATTAAAAGTAATTGGAGTTTTGGTAGAAAAATCAACTTTTGATATGTTTAAAGGGGATTTTAAATATTTTAAAGTTGCTGTCTTTTTATTTAAGAGTATTGATTTTAGTTATATTTGATTTCTAGGCGGAGAGTATTCCGTAGGAGATTTTTAAAGGGGCTAAAGTGGCCAGTCGACTAGTTTACACAAGGTACGTACATACCTATGTGATGTTTGAGATAGTATCATGATTTTATGAAGGAGAATTATGTAGTATCATGTATAGGAACTATGTTGAGTTCATGTATGATATTTATTATGTTGGATTTTGCATGTTTTATGCCTGTGTGCAAACATGTTAATTATAATATCTGATTATGAGTAGAATATCATGTTTGTATGGAATATTGATGCAAGCATGTTAATTGGATTGGGAACCTTATTTATTAATTCACATGGGGGAATTAATATATTTATTAGTATTGGATCATGTTGATCATTGTTCCCTTTTGTATTTCACTACTTTATGAGGACTGTGGGCCTTATTTGGTAAGTTGACAAGTTATGCCTTTGAAAGGTAAGATTGATTGTTGGCTAGGTTCAACAAAGTAAGAAAGGTTGGAATTAAAGAAAGTAATCTTGGATTGAAGTTGTGTGATCACTTATTAAATCCTAAGATAAAAGAAGTTCAGTTGTGAATGTTTGAATTGTATTCTGTGTTGCTTGTATGTGTGTCATAACAAGTAATAAATTGTTAATCACGTAAAGTGTAACTTGGATAGTAATAAGCTTTAGACTGGTGCACGTCTGAAGTTGCACAATCAGGAGTTGGGGTACATGGTGAGCGTGCCATGGCTTTTTCTGGGAATTGGATTGATCGCCGTTCCTCTTTTTATTTAAAGGTTCCTCGATATCGCAGGTCATTATGGAATACGGAGTCGCGCCCGTATTTCGTCTTCCTAGGTGAAGGCTGGTTTTTAGTTAGACAACTCGGTCCAATAACTATTCCATTTAATATAATAAAAGATGATTAAAGTTTAGTTCAGTAGAAGTTATCTACAGAATGTTATATTCTTGTATTATTATTTATCTCTGTTAATATTCCTTAGTATCATGATTAGGATTGTTTATGTATTGTTATGTAGTACTCAGCTTTGCTGATTACGTGCTTTGTTTGTATGTGCTGATCATGGCTTTGCCTTATTGATCCTGTGATGACTCAATTTTGGTGAGCATATTCTCTAGAGCATTGACATTTACAGGTTCACAGATGTAGCATCATTGGGGATCTGGGAATGGAGAGCTTGTGTAAATTTATATCATGTTTTCTGCATCAGTAGGAGATTATTTTTATAAGTTGGTTTGATAGACTTTTATAGAGTGGTATTTATGAAGTACTTGTTTAATTATGTATTTATAAAGTTTAGTTTGTTGTTTTCCGCTGTAAAATTCTGAATAAGCCGATACGTTATCACACGGGCGATAATATTTGGGTAATTCTCTAAGTTTTATATTATAAAGGCATTTCTGAAAAGAGAGAATTATCGGGGTGTTACAGTCAAGTGCTCGAGGATGAGTCTTCTGGTAACAGTTTCATAAAACTTGTTATAAGACCTGAGAGCCAAAAAGTTTTTAACCTTTTTTTTAAGTTATATTGTTGCGGTTGTGTTGTGCTCCTGCCTTACCCACTGTTGCTGCAAACTGCTCATCAAACCAAGTGTTGCTGCCTGCTTCACTATCAAACCAAGTGTTGATGTTCTTCGCCATCAAACCAACTGATAGCTGCTTCACTATATGCTGTTGATTTATTGAAAAAACAGTTAAACACAAAACAGTCAATAATTTTTTCATCAAGTACCCCTGAGTTTTAAGAAAATTTACATGATACCCTTGTATCTTCAACAATGCACCTAGTGCCCCTGAGGTTTTGAAAAATACATGGCTTTGCCCCTGTCATTAAGTTTCCTTTACAACTTTAGAATTTGGAATTCGACGATTGCCAACATTGCTACTCCTATTTCATTTCTCTCCTCCATCACCACCCCTACCTCATATTTCACTTCTACTCATATTTGATGATTGCTAATGCTTCTATGCCTATTTCATTTCAATTGATTTTTTTTTCCCGATTCGCTCGAAAATTTAATGGGAAAAACGAAGAAGTCATTTTCTTGATCATATGAAAAGGAGGCATATATTTAGTAGGATTGCTGCAACTGTGGTTTATAATGACTAATGAGTATATAGTTGATAAGCACAATAATGCTCATATGAATTCCACAAAGTGGTCAAGTTAGATTGAGTTTATCTATTAAACCCCTCTCTTCGTGATTCCCTTCCATTTAATCAAAGATGAAGTCTTTTTTTCATTTTAATTGCCGGAAAAATAAAGTAAAATTCAACCCAATAACTCCCACTTATAATTTCTCTTTCATTATTTTTATTTACGAATACAAGTCATAGAAGCCATAATTTGATTTCATCCAAAACCCATTGAAATTGTATTACAAAATAAAGCTAAAAAGCAAAGTAAACTTAGAACAATCTAAGTTGAAGATGGAAGAACCAGGAACTAGGAATTAAAGCAACAACAACAAAACCCGAGAAAGCAGTAGGGGGCCTAGGGGCGGACAATATGTGGTGGTGGAGCACCGGCGAGTCGCGGAGGCAGCGACATAAAATAAAAACACAACTAGATGAGAGGAAAGATAAAAGGGCAGTAGCAATGACACCAACTGTAGCATCCGCGACACGGTGGCAGAATCACCAAACGTAAGCTGCAGGGAGTGGTGATGTTGTGGTTTGTAGGTGATGAGAGAGAAGAAGATGGGATGTAAGAGAGCTGCGGGTGGTTGATGGTTGATAGGCGCATCAAGTGCTACTAGTGGGATGGTTGTGTGGGTGAAAGTTGAGTGAGCAAGGGTGGATGGATGCGTTGGTGAGGAGGTTGTTGGATTTGGTTGGTTGGTGGTGCATTGCTGGCAGCGAGTGAGGTGAGGGAGATGGTGGAGTTGGTATTGTTCGGTGGCTGCGAAGTTGAAAATCTGGTGATGATGGATGAAGGTGGGCAAGGTTGTGGGGGTTACATTAGGTTTTCCGCGTCGTTAAACAAAACCCTTAAATCAAACTACCTCACTAACTATTAACCTAAGTATGGCAAGCAAGCATGATTCTTCCACAAGGACGAAGGGTATCACCGAAAATTACGATGACGATATAGTTGTCTGAGATTTGTCAATTACCAACTAAAAACTATTACATAAAAGGAATTAGGGTAGGGGAATTCAACAATTATTTCAATCATGAAAAAAATTAGGAAAATAAGAGGGGGTAGTCTAAAGAGAATGCTTTATAGGGGTCATCTAACAAATCCCTAATTACTCTTTCAAGCTAAAGAGGGTTACTCAAATAGGAGATTATGTTCTATTTTCATGCAACAAACCCCAATTCAAGAACATGAATAACAAGATAACTAAATAAATCCCTTAACTAAAACCCCATTTTCATGCAAGCTTAGTTGAGTGAACAAATAGGGAGTCAACTCTTCAATTTCATCTTTCAATCCTTCATTGAAGTGACTAATAATCAAGTTTCTAGGGAGGCCAGCGAAAAAACCCTACAATAAAGGTCCTATTGTTCATTTATTTCATTTTCCAAAATAACCCCAAATATGACCCAAAGACTCGTGATATCATTAATGGCTTCATCCCCTTCTCAAAATAACTACTCAAAAATCATAGTAAATTTATAAACTAAAAGACATTAACAACTACTAACATGAACTAAACACACTAATCTAGGATGAACAAGTAAATAGAGTGAAAATGACGTGAAAATAAGAAAATAAATCAACAAAATATGAGAGAGATTAAGAAAATCTCATTTAAAGTTGCAAGGAGCACTAGTACAGAATCATTGATTTGTGTCGGACTTGGGACCATCATTTGCGTCGGACATCGGTCCGACGGCACAGGTCTCGACGCAAATGACAGGTATATGATCTGCGTCGTATAAGAAACGACGCAGATTTAGTGCTATTTGCGTCGCACCCAAAGCTATGTGCGACGCAAATAGTCCACGCCAGATATTGTGAGCAGTTTGTCATGTACAAGGTATTGTGCGACGTGCTTGTTGTGTGTAGGGGTCATTTGCGTCAGATACAAGGTATGTGCGACGCAAATGCTCCATATTTTAATAAAATAAATATTAATTACTACCCTCGTTCCAAAATTTACACCAAACTGAATTTGCAGACAAACAATTTGCAAACTATCGAAGATATAGAAAGGAATTAAAAAAGAGAGTTCAGATTTATCAAAAATATGAACATCTTTTGCAGAAATTCTGAACAACTATCAAAAATCTGAACAAACTAATTCTCCGAAATCTGAGCAACTATAAAAAATCTAAACAAACTAACAAAGGAATTATACAAAAATAATGAACATCTTTTGCAGAAATTCTCGGATAGTTCAGATCTACATCTCCTCCAAAACAAATTAATTAGAATTTGTAGAAATTCTCGTAAACAACAAACAAGTCTCGCACTAACTAATCAAATACAACAATTCTTAAATAAACTAACCAAATCCAAGCGAAAAACACTCTTCTTCAAATCGTCATTTGCTCTTCTTCAATTTTCGTTCGCTGTTCTTCAGTTTCAAATTTTCGTTCGCTGTTTTTCAGTTCAATTTTTGTTTCACACTTTTCGTTCGATGCTCTTCTTCGAATTTACGTTCATTGTACCTTCGAAGTATAAAATCTTGGTCTGCAATTTCTTTTCTTCCTCCTCCAGATCTGGAAATTCAATAAATTTCATTTCTAATTTATACCAGATATTAAAAAGAAAAAATACCAGAAATTTATTTTTAGCAAAACAAAGAAATTCATAATTTCAAGAGAATTTAAAAGAACCTAAATAAGATGAATTGTTCAGCGAGAATTTGAGAGACTTGAATTCCTGTAACTTGCGTCGATGATCCAGAATAAGAATATGAAATTGTTCAGCGAAATGCTATGAGAAATAATGAACTGTGAACAAGAAGAGAAGAAGCGCAGGTACTAGGGTTGAGTGAGGGGGGGAGAGAGAGAGAGAGGAGATGAGTGACGGTGTGGAGATCTGGGCGTAGGTATTAGGGTTTTTGAAATAAAAAAGGAAGTGGGCCTCGTGGCCTATTTGGGCGATTTAAGGTATGGCATCTGTGTCGCACGTTGAATAAGGTGCGATGCAAATTGGGTCTAAATTATGGCCCTCAACGTGTGTGTATATACGTGGCCCAAGTGATTTGCGTCAGATGGGCCTAGGGGTCCGACACAAATCAGCCTTTTACAACGCACCTTAAAGACGTGCGACGCAGATAGTGTGAAAGTTTTATTTCAAGGATGAGATGATTTGCGTCGGATGGGCCAGGGGATCCGACGCAAATTGGGCTTTTGCAATGCACCTAGGGCACATGCGACGCATATAGCTCGTATTTGGTGCTTATGTACCCATGTTGTGCGTCGCACTCCTCTATGCGTGCGAAGCAAATTACGTTATTGCGTCGTTTTGCCTTTCATGCGACGCAAATGGGGCAACGCAAATCGTCCTTTTTCTACTAGTGGAGCCTCTAAATATTTAAGTTTTCTTCTTAGATTCTTCAAGTTCCAAGCATTCAACAAGTTTATCTCACTTCTCTCTATAGAAAATGAGAGTTTATCTCTCTAAAAACCCTAACAAAAATCTCTAACTAAAGTTATGGAGGCTACCCCCTCCTTCCTCCCCCTCAAAAATTAGGGGTCCGTCCTTTTTAATTGATTTAAACATTACATCATTAAACGAGTCGAAAATCAGGAATTTCCGCAGAAGGTCAAGCGGAGCTGGCACTGCAATTAGTTTGGAGTGGGCTCTCCATACAATTTCACGCAGGCATAAAGTTTTATGGGCTTTCGGAGTGGGCGCCCAAACAATAAGGAGCTGGCGCTCCGTTCTAGCAGATGCGCCTGACTTTAAAGAGCCATATCTCTTTCACTTTTCATCGGAATTGGTATTGTGACCAATTTTTGGAAAGCTATCGAGCCAAAATTTCATCTTCAACTTGAGTCACTGAAAAATATTATGTGTGCTGAAAGTTATGACCGTTTGAATATGACCCCTATACACAAATCCTTCCAAAAGCCTTTTTTTTGCCAAAATTCTTCCACTCTATGCTTGGTGTGTTGTATGGAGACCTCTAAGGTTGATCCTACAACATCAAACACAGATAAGCATTACCATTCCATATATAAATATCCAAAATTACTAATATTCACAAATAAGTTACAAATAACTCAATTACTCTAAATTAAGCAACATAAGCTAGAAATTGATAAATGAAGAGAAAAAATGACTAAACATGAGGAAAATAAGGTATTTGAGTGAAATCAAACTACCCCAAGCATAACCTTTGCTCGTCCTTGAACAAATGAAAATAATAATGAAGAACTACCCTAAAAAGGTATAAATCCTAACTCACTGTCGTTGGAATCACGGTTGCACTTAGCATGTGCAATAAGCCCTGTAAACTCCTAGACGCTCTAGTGGACGAGTTTGCGCTCGTGAGGGTTTCCAAAGAGTGTTAATCCACAACTCTAAACAAGCACAAATATAGATTATAAGCCAAATTAATCTCTTCCATCGTCGTTCACAAGGCAATGTACGATTTAAGCAACCTTTCAAAGCATAACCATTATCAATATGTATCCACAACTTAGGAATATAGGGGATAGGCTAATGTAAGGTGCAAAATTGACACTACCAAAATCTTCAAACATCAATTAGAGTATACTAAGGCATTCAAGAGTTACAAATCGTTTTCAAATGGATGCACCAATGGTGCGCATGAACTCCCCAAACTTGACTTTTGCTAAGAGAAAAGCTTTAATTGTAAAATTGTAATTAATGAATGAGAAATAGGTTTAAAGTCTTGATTTTTGAGTCATAATGACATTCATCATTACTAGGAGAACTCTACTTAATTTTCAAGTTTTCACTCAATTATCTTGATTAACCCACTTTCTCAAAGACATGTATTACCACTTATTGACTATTTTTTTTCCATTTTTTTAGACATAGATAGGTTTATCATGCCTTGTGGGCTCATTGGCTCCACTTATTGGACTCAAGACCTAAAACACTTTTTTTTTAACAATCGATTTAACCCTTAGCATAGCTTTTTGGAGGCAAAAACTCGTGCACCAAAGAAGATAATTTATAGATTTAACTACGGTCACTAGAACTTCCAAAAGATAAAATAGTTCGACTCTTTTAAACACAAAGTTTGACAACATTTTGAATTATAGAATGCCTTTTAAAGATTAACCGATCCCTAACCACCCCAAATTACACATACAAGCATCAACGAAAACACCTATACTCATCTACCCAAATGACCAGAGCAAAGGAATCCACATAAATTGCCATCAAGAATCTTCCCCTGGACACAATGCCTTGTACTTTCTTTATTCCTCTTTTTCTTTATTTCCAAACATCTTTTTCAATTTTTTTTTGTTAGTTAAAGAAAAGAAAAGAAAGAAAAAATTGACAACAAAGGTCTCAACTTAGGGTGATAATTTTTAAAAGGTCTAAACTATTGATTAACCTGTGTAGGTCCCAACTTTAGGGGGTCTTAACTTTTAGCGGGCCTTAGTGACTTGAAACTAGCTTAATAGGTCATCATTTGTAAAACTTGGGTCACACCAGAAGGGTTAATTGAGGGAGGGATATAGAAACTAGGTGAGATTTAAAAAAAAATCGTCAGTTTTAAGTCACCGAGGCCCGCTAAAAGTTAAGACCCCCTAAAGTTGGGACCTACACAGGTTAATCAATAGTTCAGACCTTTTAAAAATTATCACCCAAAGTTGAGACCTCTGTTGTCAATTTTTCCGAAAAGAAAAGAAAAGGAAGAAAAAGTAAAGAAAGGAAAATATTTTTAGAGTTTTGAAATTTTGTAAAAATGAGAAAACTAAATTAATAAAGTATATACACCTCCCCCAAGCTAGCAAATAGTTACTCCCCCAAGCTGAAATGAAGCATTGTCCTCAATGCTTGAACAAGACAATCAAAGGGAGGGGGGGGCGGAGAAACATTCAACCAACAAGCATATGTTCCACAAATCATAAAGCATTGGAGAAAGATAAAAGGAAGGAAGCTACCGGATATTAGGTGGGCCGCAAATGACCTATTATTTCCACTTATAATCAACTTTCTTCAAAATCATGATTTACTTTCCACGTGCTATTGAGAATGAGTCTTATTCCAAATATGTGCCTAAATTAAAATCAAGGATAGAAAAGAAAAATAAGAAAGATTAAAAGAAAAAATTTTAAAAGCAATAAATCACGAGTTACTTTCCGAGAAAGTCTTATTTAATGTCCTAAGCATGACCTTTCTAGTAAATAACAATTCAGTGATCGGAAGAGTTTGTCATATGCACTAGCGTACATTTCAATTAAGATGCATATGGAATACTTAAATAAAAAAGCATGTACAAGATATAGTGCAACTCTATGCCTATGAGAAGAGGGATGCCCAAAAGAAGAAGGATCAAAATCAAAATCAATAAAATAAAATAAGAAGAAAAAGGTGGAGAAAATGGCATACTCTCTTCAACAAACTCTTCTTGGAAGGCAAACTAACTCTTTTCCTCAAAATAAATTGAAACGAGCACTTGAAGGCCAAAGGAGGAAAGAGGATCATCTAATGGAGGTAATTTGAGTAAATAAGGGAAAAAGATGGGAAAGGAAGGAACTAGGTCGAGCTTTCTTGAAGATGGGATATTAGGTGAAGGAATAGAAACTAAGGTTTCACAAATGACTTCTCCTATATCACAATTCTTCAAATCACGCACTTTTTCAACCAATGACTCCTTGCAAACATCTTTGCCATCTTCAAAAGCCTCAAAAACATCACCAACCATCAAATAAATGTGGTATCTCACGCTCAAATTGACCAAGATCTTCAATCAAGCAAGAAGAGGTAGGAGAGGGTGGGTGCTCTAAAGCACAAGGAGGGAGAGTAAGGTCCAATCAAATAGAGGTAGACACATGAGACTCGAAAAGGGAATGTAGAGACTCATAAACATTCTCACTTTCAACAATATAATGTTCTCAACAATGGGCTTTTTCTCCTCATCATCACTACTCCATAAACCATCATCAAGATATACGCCACTTTTTTCCAATTGATTTTCATTTATCAAACTTGAGAATGCCGTTTTTTCCTAAACAATTTCAAATCACTTTCCAATTGTAAAAGGGGGTTATTAATAGGTTGGGGGTATTTTTGAGAATCCAATTGGGTTGGGGGTTCACAATCAAGTATATAAAAATTAATATCGGGAACATGAGGCACATGATTGAAATCTATGCATAAATTTGATGAATATTGAGAAGTACCATGAATATCATCAACAATAGAATGCACCTCATTATTATAAGCATAAGAGGGAGGGGGGTTCAAATCATGTATAATAGGCTCACTAGTAGAAACATTGGACTCATCAATGAAATTCATGCCAACATTAGATGAATCATGACAATTTGCATAATCAAAATCATAAGTATCCCTAACTAACCACATATAGAAATCCTAAGCTTCATCTAAAGATATAGCTCGAAATTCACCATTAATATATTTTCAACCACTCCTCTAGTATGATCATTTAAACCCCAATAACTAATCTCACAAGCCTCCCAAAGATCATAACCATAGTACTTTAGAAATTCCACAAGTCTATCAAAGTAAACCCAAAAATACTCATTATCATATTGAGGAAAAGAGATATTTGCCATTTTTTTATCAAAGAAAAAGAAAAGAAAAAAAAATCAAAGAAAAATAAAGAGTATTCACAAATAGCCTAGACTCATCTAATCAACACAAATCAATGTTAGCCGAAATCCCCGGCAACGACGCTATTTTGGAATTAAGTTTTTCACGTTGTTAAACAAAACCCCTAAATCAAATTACCTAACTAACCACTAAACTAAGTATAATAGCAAGCAAGGGTCATTCTTCCACAAGGACTAAGGGTTATCACCGAAAATGTTAATTATAATAAGTTAGAATGAAGATATAGTTGTACGAGATTTATCAATTACCAACTAAAAACTATTAAATAAAAGAAATTAGGATATGGGAATTCACCAATTATTTCAATCATGAAAACAATCAGGAAAATAAGAGGGGGTAGTCTAAAGAGAATGCATTAAAGGGGTTATATAACAAATCCCTAATAACTCTTTCAAGCTAAAGAGGGTTACTCAATTTGGAGATTATGTCCTATTTTTATGCAACAAACCCCAACTCAAGAACATGAATAACAAGATAACTAAATAAATCCATTAACTAAAACCCCTATTTTCATGCAAGTTTAGTTAAGTGAACAAATAGGGAGTCAACTCTTCAATTTCATCTTTCAATCCTTCATTGAAGTGACTAATAATCAAGTTTCCATGGAGGCTAGCCAAAAAAAAATAAACAATAAAGCTCTTATTGTTCATATGATTTCATTTTCCAAAATAACCCCAAATATAACCCAAAGGCATATGATATCATTAATGGCTTCATCCAGTTTCCAAAAAAAACTACTCACAAATAATAATAAATTATAAACTAAAAGACATTAACAACTACTAACATGAACTAAAACACTAATCTAGGATGTGCAAGTAAATAGAGTAAAAATGACATGAAGATAAGAAAATAAAGCAACAAAATATGAGAGAGATAGAAATTCTCATTAAAGTTGCAAGGAGCCTCTAAATGTTCAAGTTTCCTTCTTTCAACAGGTTTCTATCACTTCTCTCACTAGACGATGATAGTTTCTCTCTCTAAAAACCCTAGCTAAAACCTCTAACTAACTTATGTAGTCTAGCCCTCCTTCCTCCCCCTTAAAAGTTAGGGGCCTGTCCCTTTAAAAGATTTAAACATTACATCATTAAACAGGTCGAAAAACAGGGATTTCCACATAGGTCAAGCAGAGCAGGCGCTCCATATAGTGGTTCTCCATACAGATTCACACATGCAGATTGTTTTATGGGCTTTTAGAGCAGACGCTCCAAATAATACGGAGCGGGCGCTCTGTTCTGACAGATGCGCCTGATTTGACAAAGCCATATCTCTTTCATTTTTCATCTGAATCGGGATTTTGACCACTTGTTGGAAAGCTATCGAGACAAACTTTCATATCTAACTTGAATAACTTAAAAATATTGTGTGTTCTGAAAGTTATGACCATTTTAATATGAACCTTGTGCACAAATCCTTTCAAAAGCCCTTATTTTGCCAAAATCACTCCAGTCTATGCTTGGTGTGTGGTATGGAGACCTCTAAGGTTGATCCTACAACATCAAACACAAATAAGCATTACCAAACCCTATATAAATAGCCAAAATAACTAATATTCACAAATAAGCTACAAATGGAGAGGGCAATAGAAGCAAGTCCTATTATGTATGATAGGAAACCTGTCATTGTTAAGAAATGGACTCCTGATTTGGATATTAATGCTGAGAATGTTAAAGTTGTTCCAACTTGGATTTGGTTTGCTGGAATTCCCTTAATATATTGGGGACAAAGTTCTCTGCACAAGTTGGCTGGGTTGATTGGTACTCCAATCAGGACAGACAAGGCTACTGGCCAGAAAGATATGTTAGCTTATGCACGATTGCTGGTGGACGTTAATATTGATCAATCTTTCCCAGATTTGATCTCTTTTACAGATGAGAAAGGCAAACTTCAGTATTAGAAGGTTCTATATGAATGTAAGCCTATAATTTGTTCTGATTGTCATGGTATTGGCCACACTATGGAGCAATGTAGGCAAAAACGATTTGAGGTGGCACAAAGGAAGATTCAACCTAGGAAAAGAGTGGGTTGTGAAAAATGCACAAAAGGTTTCCAAGCCACCAGTTTGCCTACCATTAATGAACACAGAGGGGAGGAAGAACATGTCCAGAATACAGAGAGCATAGAGAATGTTGCTATTGTAAATGTTACAGAAGGATTGTCAAAGGAAGTTGCAGCTGCAACTTCTATTCAGGAGGTGAGTTTAAGGCTGGAGAATCATGTGGTTCATGTGAGCACTATGGTAGTAGTTCCTAGGGTTGCCATAGGGGTAAAAGAAGGGGGGAGAGGGTAGTATGATTCCTCCTAATGGATAGCATTGGCTTTTGGAATGTAAGAGGACTTAATAGTCCTAATAAGCATTGGGATGTTAGATGTTTTTTACATCAACACTCTGTGGGACAATGTGTTAAATTTTATTGAAAGAATTGGGTCTGCTAGCCCACTGGAGGAGGTTGGAGACTTTAGACAATGTCTAAGGGACTGTAGTCTACATGACTCTGTTTGTTCAGGTTCTTTATTTACCTGGACTAATAAACAAGAGGGTGTGGATAGAGTTTTTTTCCAAAATTGATCGAATGTGTGTTAATGAAGAATGGGAGGAAACTTTTCCTAATGCTGCTATTACTTTGTTCCCAGAAAGTATATCTGACCATTGTCCATGTATAGCTAAGTTGGATAGTAATGTGGTGTCTAAACCTAAGTCTTTTTGTTTTTTCAATATGTGGGGTTTAGATTCAAGCTTTAATAGTATTGTTGCTCAAGGGTGGCAGAAGGAGGTGTCTGGAATTCCTATGTATAGGATAGTTGTGAAACTAAAGGGGTTGAAGTAGGACTTGAAAGTCCTAAACATGGCCAGATTTGCTAATGTTGAAAGAGAGGCTGAATTGGCAGCTAAATCTCTTATGCAGATTCAATCTCAAGTGCATGAAAATCCCCATGATGTTGTACTGCACATACAGGAGAAGGATGACAGGGAGTGTTATATGAGTAACTAGGATGTGTATCTTGTGGGAAACCGGATGGTACTTCCAAGCACGTAACTATAAACTTTCCTACAAGAATTTTACTGACCCACTATGATCAATTAGGTTCACGGTAAACTCTTGTGAGATACGAAGAAGAATCAATGAAGTTTGGTTGATGACAAGCTACATACACTACAATGTGTTTGAAGGATGTGCTTTACTTTGAACAAGGAGAGAAATCTAGAAATGAATCTCCTAAGGCAAGTTTTTGAATGTATCTCACACATTCCAACAGGTGACATCTCCTTATATATACTTGGGAAGATTTACAGAAGAAAAGCCTGAAAGCACGCAACCATTCAGACGAAAAGACATGCACCAATTCGCGAAAGGAATTGCTTCGTCGGAAAACTGACGAACAGGAGCTACCGCTCCTCTCTGGAGCGGGCGCTCCTCAGTGGAGCGGGCGCTCCAAGGGGGAGCGTGTGCTCCTTGACTGATGGGAAGAAATCTTCCTGATTTCCAAATCCCTGCCCAGTTTGTGCATGAGCTCTGTTTGAGCGAGCGCTCTACAATGCCTTTTTGTTATTTTCCTTCTTACTAAGTACGTTTCATTACACCATAACATCGAAACATAAACATCACATGTTATCAACGAACACATTTAACTATAAATGTTCTAACAATCCTCCTCCATTTATAGTATAAATGCTTTGAAGTCCGTCCACTTGCAAACAACATAAAACAACTAAACTTATGCATAAATGAAAATATCTTTAAGATTGAATTTTCACTTAGTATACCATTCTTTACAAGCTTTCGATTGAAGTGATTGACTAAGCATTGAATTACCCAATCATACGAAATATTGAAGATGCTACACACATAAGCTTACACAAACACACATGTAAATAACAACTCCTTTAATGGCCTTGAGTCCATATCCGATTCATGAGTGTTCCAAGCCAAGCCTCGAACTTGGTGAAGCGGCCAAACTTCTCACTCACATAGGTAAACCTTAATGAATATGCACCTACAACATGAGCAACTAGTCAAAGGTTTATTATGATATTAAAATCATCCTTAAACATTGTAGAAACAAGCACTCACCTTGGGATGTGAGTCTTTGAGTGCTACAAGCCACAGATCAAGTTTGATCCTCATTGAATTCAGGATCTTGCATTGTACAAGACGTAAATTGAGTTTTCTCCACTTGTGACTTATGCATGGGCTTCATTCCCATCCCTCTTGACGTTTTGTACACCATTTCCCTTGGCAATGGTTTAGTGAACGGATCCGCTAGGTTCACATTAGACCGTACAAAATCAATCGTAACGACTCTATCATGGATGATCTCAAGCACATAATTGTGCCTCACACCAATCTGTCGAGATTTGCCGTTATACACTTGGCTATAAGCCTTTGAAATGGTGGAAGCACTATCACAATGAATAGCAATAGGAGACATTGGTTTAGGCCATAGATCCACCTCACTCATCAAATTCCTTAGCCATTCCGCCTCTTTACAAGCCGAGGCTAATGCTATAAATTCCGATGCCACAGTTGAATCGGTAATACATGTTTGCTTCTTAGATGCCCATGAGATGGCACCTCCTCCAAGAAGAAACACCCAACCATTAGTAGACGAATAGTCTTCCTTGTTGGTTATCCAACTAGCATCCGAGTAACCTTCTAACACCGAAGGATCTCCCTTGAATGTCAAACTAAATTGAATAGTTTTATTCAAGTATCTCAATACTCACCTTAAGGCTTGCCAATGTCCCATACTAGGATTACTAGTATACCTACTTAGCTTGCCAACCGCGAGTGCTATATCCGGACGAGTACTAGTCATAGCATACATCAAGCATCCAATTAAACTAGCATAATCCAATTGAGAAACTGGATTACCACTATTCCGAACCAACTTAATGTTTGGTTCCATCGGAGTAGCACATGGAGCACTCTTTGCTCCATTGAACCTTTCAATCACCTTCTCAAGATAATGAGATTGTGCCAAAGAAATTGAGCCATTCTCTCTCCTTATTCTAATACCAAGAATAACATCCGCTTCTCCCATATCTTTCATGGAGAACTCGAAGAGAGAAATTCCGTAGTCTTAATGACTTGCTCCAAATCAGTCCCAAAGATAAGCATGTCATCCACATATAGACAAATCATAACACCTTTACCATTATTATCGAATTTGATATATACACACTTATCGGATTGATTTATTTTATAACCGTTAGCCAAGACAACATCATCAAACTTTTGATGCCATTATTTTGGTGCCTGTTTAAGTCCATACAAAGATTAATAAGCCTACACACCTTCTTTTCTTGTCCTTGGACAACAAAGCCCTCCGGTTGTTTCATATACACTTCCTCCTCCAATTCACCATTAAGGAATGTTGTTTTGAAATCCATTTGGTGAATTACTAGATTATGAATAGCCGCTAAGGCCACTAACAACCTAGTGGTGGTAATTCTTGCCACCGGAGCATATGTATCAAAGTAATCGACACCGTAAGTTTGTTTAAAGCCTTGGACTAAATTAGCCAAAACCCATGTATTATTTCCCATTATTGAGTCCATTTCATCATTCATGACCTCTTTCCAAAAAGCCGAATCATGAGACTTCATAGCCTCACCAAACGTTTTAGGTTCCTCCTCAACACTAAAACAATAAAGTGTTTGAGAACAAAGAGATTCCCTTGATCCTTCCACTAAATAAAGTTGGAAATCCGGGCCAAAGTCTTTCTCTTTCCTTACTCTATTACTTCTCCAAATTTCAGGAATAGAAGAAGCTTCATGATCTTCATTAGCATCAACAAGTTCGTTTGAAGTAATAGGATTTGAAGTACTAGAAAGATCAATATAACGGTTGAACTTGTGCTTGGTAAGTCCATTGGTCTAGGAATTGATGGAAACCGATTCTCATCAAAAATTGCATCCCTTGACTCAATCACCGAGTGTATTGAGACAAAATCATTATGCTCTAAGACATAAAACTTATAGCATTTACTATGCTCCGCATAACCTATGAATATGCAATCAATTCCTTTCTCACCCAAGGCCTTCCTTTTAGGTTCCGGTAACCTTACAATTGCCCTACAACCCCAAACCCGAAGGTAATTGAGATTAGGTCTCCTACCAAACCAAAGTTCATATGGGGTAACCTTGTTCCTTTTATTTGGAACCCTATTAAAAAATAGCAAGTCGTTAGCATGGCTTCACCCCAAAACCCGTTACTCAAACCCAAGTTAGATAACATGGAATTAACTATTTCTTTTAAGGTCCTATTTTTTCGTTCCGCAATCCCATTTTGTTGTGGTGAGTACGGAGCGGTTGTTTCATGAATGACTCTAATTGATGAAAAATAAATTGGATCATAATATTCCCCACCCTTATCAGTCCGAAATCGCTTAAGAAACAAATTAGATTGTAATTCAGCTCCGGTCTTATAAATATTAAACTTATCAAGTGCCTCATCTTTAGAAAACAACAAGTACACATAACAATATCGTGAAAAATCATCAATGAAGGTTATAAAATACTTCTTATTTCCCAAAGATGGTGTGCTATGAAAATCACACAAATCACTATGCACCAATTCTAGCTAGTTTGATTGCCTTTGAACACTAGGAAAAGGGTTTCTTGTAATTTTGTTTAACATGCATGTTTTACACTTCTCTACATTCATGTCAGCTTTAAGAATCAAACCATCTTTAGACATATCATATAATCTACGATTATTAACATGACATAAACGATTGTGCCATAGAGAAGAAACATCCACCATGTAAATATAATTCACACTTTTATTATCAATTGAAAGTTTAAACATATTATTACAAAAGTATCCTTGTCCTACAAATACACCACCCTTACTTAAAATAAACTTATCGGCCTCAAACACCATTTTGAAGCCTTACTTATTTAATAAACCTCCAGACATCAAGTTTTTCCTAACTTCGGGTACATACACAACTTCTCTCAAAGTCAAAGTCTTCCCGGAAGTGAGGAGCAACTCCACTTGGCCTATTCCTTTTGCCTTTACCGTATAGTCATTTCCCATGTACAAGATCGGCCCATCATCCAAAGCTTGATAAGTTTTCAAGAAGTGACGATCTTTACACACATGCCTTGATGCCCCGAAGTCCACCCACCAAGAATCATCATCCTGCACCACATTGATTTCAGAAATCATTGCAATAAAATTCATTTCTTCATTTAAAGAAACATCATGTGCAAACTGACCCTGATTGGGATCAACCTTAGGTTGATCCTTGTTCTTCTTAGCCAAAGAGGGACAATTCATCTTCACGTGAGAACCACCACACCCCCAACAAGACATAGCCTTGCCCTTTTTCTTATCATTCCCGGGGTGATTTTTGTTGGACTTCCATGGGCGTTTCTTGGACTTTTTAGTCCCACTTGATTGCCCTTCTTCCATCATGTTGATAGAAGAAATCAGACCTAGTTTTTGGGTCCTTAGGACATCTTGAGACTGGATGCCCTCCTCAATGCGGAGATGGGAACCCAAATATACCAAGGACATGGTCTCCTTCTTATATTTCAAAGAATTCCTAGTGTCCTTCCAAGATGGGGGTAATTTGTCAATGATGGATGCAACCGAGAACGATTCATCCATCACCATTCCTTGTTGTCTAATTTGGTTCAACATATGTTGAACCTCATGAAATTGTTCCATAACGGAACGACCATCAACCATTTTGTAAGAATTAAAATTGCTAACTAAAAATTTCTTATTTGATGCGTCCTCCGCGATGTACTTTGCTTCAAGAGCATCCCAAAGTTCCTTGGTGCTCTCCACCTATTGGTAAAGATCGAACAAGGTGTCCGACATCACGTTCAAGATATGGCGCCAGCAAATGGAGTCATCATTCTCCCACTTTGTTCTTGCACAAGTTTTCTCCGAGGTTTCAGTTTTCCCTTCTTCCGGCAATGGTGGCATGGGCGTGCTAAGAACATAAACCAAATTTAATGTGGTCAACAGAAAATGCATTTTCTTTAGCCAACGACGATATCCAATCCCTTGAAACTTTTCCAATTTCGGGAAATTGTAGTCATCTCTTTCAAGGAAGCCATCACTCAAAGGTTAAAATTCTTGTAGATTGTTATATGAGTAACTAGGATGTGTATCTTGTGGGAAACCGGATGGTACTTCCAAGCACGTAATTATCCGCTTTCCTACAAGAATTTTACCGACCCACTTTGATCAACTAGGTTCACGGTAAACTCTTGTGAGATACGAAGAAAAAATCAATGAAGTTTGGTTGATGACAAACTACATACACTACAATGTATTTGAAGGATGTGCTTTACTTTGAACAAGGAGAGAAATCTAGAAATAAATCTCCTAAGGCAACTTTGTGAATGTATCTCACCCATTCCAACATGTGACATCTCCCTATATATACTAGGGAATATTTACAGAAGAAAAGCCTAAAAGCAAGCAACCATTCAGACGAAAAGACATGCACCAATTCGTGAAAGGAATTGCTTTGTCAGAAAACTGACGAACAGGAGCTAGCGCTCCTCAGTGGAGCGGGCGCTCCAAGGGGGAGCGTGCGCTCCTTGAATGCTGGGAAATAATCTTCCTAATTTCCAAATCCCTTCCCAGTTTGTGCGTGCACTCTGTTTGAGCGAGCTCTCTACAATGCCTTTTTGTTATTTTCCTTCTTACTAAGTACGTTTCATTACACCATAACATCGAAACATAAACATAACATATTATCAACGAACACATTTAACTATAAATGTTCTAACAATCCTCCTCCATTTATAGTAGAAATGCTTTGAAGTCCGTCCACTTGCAAACAACATAAAACAACTAAACTTATGCATAAATGAAAATATCTTTAAGATTGAATTTTCACTTTGTATAACATTCTTTACAAGCTTTCGATTGAAGTGATTGACAAAGCATTGAATCACCCAATCATACGAAATATTGCAGATGCTACACACATAAGCTTACACAAACACACATGTAAGTAACAACTCCTTTAATGGCCTTGAGTCCATATCCGATTCATAAGTGTTCCAAGCCAAGACCCGAACTTGGTGAAGCGGCCAAACTTCTTACTCACATAGGTAAACCTTAATGAACATGCTCCTACAGCATGAGCAACTAGTCAAAGGTTTATTAAGATATCAAAATCATCCTTTAACATTGTAGAAACAAGCACTCACCTTGAGATGTGACTCTTTGAGTGCTACAAGCCACAAATCAAGTTTGATCCTCATTGAATTCAAGATATTGCATTGTACAAGACGTGAATTGAGTTTACTCCACTTGTGACTTATGCATGGGCTTCATTCCCATCCCTCTTGACGTTTTGTACACCATTTCCCTTGGCAATAGTTTAGTGAACGGATCCGCTAGGTTCACATTAGGCCGTACAAAACCAATCGTAACGACTCCATATCATCATGGATCATCTCACGCACATAACTGTGCCTTACTCCAATGTGTCGAGATTTGCCGTTATACACTTGGCAGCTAAATCTCTTATGCGGATTCAATCTCAAGTGCATGAAAATCCCCATGATGCTGTATAGCACATACAGGACAAGGATGCCAGGGAGTGTTATATGAGTAACTAGGATGTGTATCTTGTGGGAAACCAAATGATACTTCCAAGCATGTAACTATACGCTTTCCCACAAGAATTTTACCGACCCACTATGATCAACTAGGTTTACGGTAAACTCTTGTGAGATACGAAGAAGAATCAATGAAGTTTGGTTGATGACAAGCTACATACACTACAATGTGTTTGAAGGATGTGCTTTACTTTGAACACGGAGAGAAATCTAGAAATGAATCTCCTAAGGCAAGTTTGTGAATGTATCTCACCCATTCCAACATGTGATGTAACACCCCGTAATTTTCACCATTTATTTTTGGTGTTAGTTTATTTTAAAATGATATTCTTTTTCGTAAAAAAAAATAAATAATTTATTATTTTCTCTAGATCAATGATTTTTATTCTTTATACTTTGGGAGCCGAATTATTATTTTATTATATGGTGTGTTAATGTGTGCATTTTATTTATATTTATAATATAATTTATTAGAATTATTTTCATTATTAAGTATTTTCAAAGTTTAAGCGCAATTTAAGAATTTATCGATTTATCGCGTAGCGGGCTTTTGAAGCATGGACCCTTGTTGATTTGGGCCGAAATTTTTGTTGGTGTGTTGGGCTTGACAGCCGGCCAAGGAGATGGAGAAGGAGAGCTCCTCTTCTTTCTTTTCTTTTTATTTTTCCTTGTGACTCTTTGTAGCTTTGTAACTCCTATAACCCCCTAATCATTCTCCTTCATTAAAACCCTTTATTTCAACCATTAAACATCCATAAAATTCTGATTTTTATTCAAAGAAGTTCAGCATCATTTGCATTAAACCCTCACCGTTTTTCAAGAAAAGGAAGAGAGAAAAGGAAGAGGAAAAGAATAGAAAGGTTCAACCCGGTTTTTCCTGTCGCACCTTAACGAAAATCACCGTAGCCGGAGATCTAACCGTTGGATCGTCTTCAAATTTGGACATAAAGTTTATAACATCTTGTTCTACATTATGACCGGAGCGATTTAGAATCTGAGCTTTTGGTCATCGGGAATCGTGGTCGTAACAGAGCAGTGCGAAACAAGAGTTTTCAACGTTCAAGAAGAAATGCCTAGTGACTTGTTGCTACAATTCTCGTTCGTTATGCCTTGGGGTTAGAAGAGGATTTGGATTGCATGCTTAACTCGTGATTGTCTCTTTAGACTCAGCTCTCCTCCCGACGTTCCAGGTAACTAGTTGTTATCTTAGAACCATAGTGATTAGTGTATTATTCGGTATTAGATTACTACACTAGGAATTATTTAAAATACTTTTTGAATGAAATTTTGGACAAAATTTGACATGAACATACTTGATACATGCTATGTTAATACTGTGTAGAGAAAAATAATTTTCGCATGATTTTTAGTATTTATTTGATTTAATTGGTGTTTTGTGCGTTTTTGACTAAATTGCATAATAATTATGGAACGACTGATAAAATTGATGAAATTATTTTTCTTAGATCATGTTAGATGCGTAGTATGTATTCCATGCCTTAGGATAATTTTTTCCTACTGTTTACTATTTTATTTAATTGATATATCTGTTTTTGTAATTTCGATTCTGTCAGTATATAAATCATGAAAATTATTTTTAGAGGCAGAAAAATTAATTTCTTTGAATATTATGTATTTCCGTGAGCTTTTACATGTTATGTAAATTGTTGGTAATTTTTGGGCGTCTGTTTATATTTTTAATTATTATAATGGCTTATTTGAGGAATCTATATATTAACTGTTAAAAATACTTTTGGAGTCCGAAAATTATAAATAAAAATTAGGGTCGTATGATAATTTTTGTGTGATTTTACTGCTCGAACTTACTAGTTCAATAATTATTATGGTGTTTTTGTTGTGAAATTGAGGATACACTTTTAAATTATTTGAGGACTTGTAAATTAGAAATAATTCATAATTTAATATATTCTGGGTTGCTGATTTTCAGTAGTATACAGTATGTATCATTGGGTAACCATATGTTTATGTTTGATTTATGAAAGAAAATGATTAATTGTTATTACTCTTTTAATGAATATGATTTAGAGTTAATTGGTGATGTAATTTTGATTGAATTGTGGTTGCTGTAAAAACCAGTATATTATCATTGATGATGTTTGGAGATGTTCAAGTGTTATTATGAGAGATATTTGTTGAAAAATTATAAGCGATTTATTTTGAGGAATTATGAAGAACTGTTTTGATGAACTGTGGGTATAAGGCCGGGTGACATCCCTTTTTGATGAATATTTTGATGAATGATACTTGGATTGTATGCATGATTGTATTTTGAGATAAGAATATCCGGTGGGATAGATGTAGTCCCCGGTGAAGAACATGCCAACCACTTGGTTTGCGAACTAGGGGTACACCTGGGTTAATTGTTGTCGTCCGAGAGTCAGGGAGTTCTGCGTGTTCTACCCTGAATCGGGAGTTTGGCCATTCTTAGACACAGGCAGTGGGGAACGTAAGCCCATAGACTGACCTGGAGATTGCGATCTGACAAACCTTAGGAAGTGATTTGCGAATCACTAGCGTTCGGTTTCTGACTCAAAAACTTGTTGAATTCTTGATTTATTATTATTTATATATATTAGAATTATGTCACTCACTCTATCATGTTTACTTATTGTTGATGATCACTTGTTTCATCTATGAGCTTTATGATTTCTATGTGCATGCTATTGATGTAATGATTGCATGTTATTCCTTTCTTAATAATCTTCTTCTGAATCGTGCTTTGGTTGCTATTGTTCTGGGAGAACTGCTAGTTACTCCCCCACTGATTGTGGATATTTGTTGTATATTTTGCAGGTTTTGTTGATGGGGATTTTCTTTGATTTTGGGCTCGGGTTGAGATGCGAGAAATAATCTATTAGGGGTTTTAGTTCTAGACTTCTCTTTAGTTTGAGATAGTTTTCTCCTTTCGATTTTAATCTAAGTAATTAATTTACTTATAGTATTTACTTATGTTTATTTTTATCACTTAGTTATTTAAACACTATTCTTGTAGTAGTGACATTCCCAGAAGACGATGTTTCCGCCATCGTCCTATTAAATATATTATTATTTCTTTCTTTTCCGCCTTTGAAATTCTGGGGTGTTACAGTTGGTATCAGAGCAAAACGCTCCTAAACTCTGAAAAAGAGTTGCTAATGATTCTTTAGAATTATTAGTTAGCCATAGGATATAAAAACTGTATAGAATTAAGTTTAGTTGTTTCACTATAATGAGAGTGTGATGGGTAGAGTAAGTAAAGGGAAGCCTTATGGGAATGTGATGTGCTCTCATGCTTATAGAGCATATGTTATATGTATAGTTATTTGTATTATTGGTGGAATTAGTCTACCAAGTTTGCTAATCTTATTTGCAGGGCATCTTACATGTAATTTATTTTCTCTTTTATCAGAGTGCGCAGCAAAAGCGAAGTAATTTATAGCCTTCTCGGTTTCGTTGTGTTTAATTTGTTTTGTGTTTTACAATTTAGAAATAAGCTTTAATTTTATTTTAATATAGTTTAATGTGTTGCATTGCTTTTATTTTATTTGTTAGTTGCTTGATAGTATATGTTATTATGTGAGACAGTATATATTTTCTGTTCTTTTTCAATTGAGTGTTGTTTTTATGTGAGTACTACGTATCTGTTTTATTATTTACAAAACTTTCTAGTTTGAATTTATATTCCAAATTATATTTTAGATCTTTGAACTTAATAAATTTCATACCTATATTAGAGTTATTTTATGACTTTTAAATTTTCCTATTGTTAATATTTTGTTATACTCTTTTGAAAAACGTTTGATTTCAATTGTCCTCAAATTTCTCTTACCGTCTTTGACCATCTATATTTATAAATATTTTCCTTTTAATATTTTTATTTTTCATGGTAGTCCTTGTTTAGCTTTCAATTATGGTAATAAGTTGTGTAGTCTTTGAAAAAAAGTACTTTTATGAGTTGTATTGGTATTAGATTGAAATGTAGACGCAAACTATTTTGTTTTAAAGGTTAGCATTCAACAACTTTTATTTTACTTACTAATTTACTTTTCTTATTAGCATTATTTTTCCAACTCAAATGCGTGAAAGGATCTCATTTACTATTTGTTGTTTCTTGTGTAAATATTTAGTGCTTTCTCATTTCATAAAAAATTTTTGGTTGTTTTCATTACTTCTTATTTAATTCTCTGATTTTGACTGATCTGTTTTATATTCTTTGAAAATGAAATTTATATACTCGTTCTAAATTTTAAACTTGTTTGAGTTGATATTAAGTCATAATGGGTGATTCCTTTGACTTGTATGTCAATTTGATAAGTCTAAATTTTAAACTTGTTTAAGTTGATATTGAGTCATAATGGGTGATTCCTTTGACTTGTATGTCAATTTGATAAGTTGACGCATTTTATCTGTTTTGATTTAATTTCCTTTTTCAGTTGATATTAAGTTTATATTGGGTGATTCCAGTAAACTCTAATGTCGATTTGATAAGTTGGCTTTCAAATATTGTTTTGTTGATACTAGATTGCAATGGGTGGTTCCATGCACATTTATGTCGACTTAGCAAATTTTATAATTGTTGTTAATAATTAATTACTTTATCGCCTATTTATTATTAGTGTTTCGTCGTTGTGAAATTTATTTTAAAGTTTTCAATTTCTTTTGCGAACTTTAATTTTCATATATATGTTTAGGAGGCGTACGCTCTTATAACATATGTCATGACTTGTGTTCGTAAGTGCTATTTTAATAAAGCAGCTAGCTACTCTTTATTAAAGTGCTCTTATCTCTTTAAGTGGAGTATAAGCCCGTGTGGTTACCTCTATTTAAATTGGTTTGGCTATCTATTTGCGAACTTTTTTTTCTTCTTCGTTTCTTTTCTCAAAATATTTATGTATGGTCGGATTTATTCTTTTATAATTTTACGTAAATATTTATTCCTGCTTCTTTTGCAAAATTACCTATAATTTATTGTGCAAAAGTTTTTACCTTAAACTTTCTAATACTTGTCTTTGGTTCTTTCACATTTTATAAAATAATGGTTGTTACCGTACTTCTTTACTGTACAACTCTTTTGGTCTTCCAAAATAAAATATATATTATTTGAGTTATCAAATTGTATACCTGCAAAGTTGTTTAGATAACTAAAATCCATCGATTTCTGTTTTCTTAATGTTCTTTATCTAGAGTATTTTCTTTTGTCTCTTGGTTGTTTTGAAGTTTCGAGGACGAAACTCTTTTAAGGGGGAGTGATTGTAACACCCCGTAATTTTCACCATTTATTTTTGGTGTTAGTTTATTTTAAAATGATATTCTTTTCGTAAAAAAAAAATTAATTTATTATTTTCTCTAGATCAATGATTTTTATTATTTATACTTTGGGAGCCGAATTATTATTTTATTATATGGTGTATTAATGTGTGCATTATATTTATATTTATAATATAATTTATTAGAATTATTTTCATTATTAAGTATTTTCAAAGTTTAGGCGCGATTTAAGAATTTATCGATTTATCGCGTAGCGGGCTTTTGAAGCATGGACCCTTGGTTATTTGGGCCGAAATTTTATGAGAGATATTTATTGAAAATTTATAAGTGATTTATTTTGAGGAATTATGAAGAACTGTTTTGATGAACTGTGGGTATAAGGCCGGGCGGCATGCCTTTTTGATGAATATTTTGATGAATGATACTTGGATTGTATGCATGATTGTATTTTGAGATAAGAATATCCGGTGGGATAGATGTAGTCCCCGGTGAAGAACATGCCAACCATCTGGTTTGCGAACTAGGGGTACACCTAGGTTAATTGTTGTCGTCCGAGAGTCAGGGAGTTCTGCGTGTTCTACCCTGAATCGGGAGTTTGGCCATTCTTAGACACAGGCAGTGGGGAACGTAAGCCCATAGACTGACCTGGAGATTGCGATCTGACAAACCTTAGGAAGTGATTTACGAATCACTAGCGTTCGGTTTCTGACTCAAAAACTTGTTGAATTCTTGATTTATTATTATTTATATATATTAGAATTATGTCACTCACACTATCATGTTTACTTATTGTTGATGATCACTTGTTTCATCTATGAGCTTTATGATTTCTATGTGCATGCTATTGATGTAATGATTGCATGTTATTCCTTTCTTAATAATCTTCTTCTGAATCGTGCTTTGGTTGCTATTGTACTGAGAAAACTGCTAGTTACTCCCCACTGATTGTGGATATTTGTTGTATATTTTGCAGGTTTTGTTGATGGGGATTTTCTTTGATTTTGGGCTCGGGTTGAGATGCGAGAAATAATCTATTAGGGGTTTTAGTTCTAGACTTCTCTTTAGTTTGAGATAGTTTTCTCATTTCGATTTTAATCTAAGTAATTAATTTACTTATAGTATTTACTTATGTTTATTTTTATCACTTAGTTATTTAAACACTATTCTTGTAGTAGTGACATTCCCAGAAGACGATGTTTCCGCCATCGTCCTATTAAATATATTATTATTTCTTTCATTTCCGCCTTTGAAATTCTGGGGTGTTACATGTGACATCTCCCTATATATACTTGGGAAGATTTACAGAAGAAAAGCCTGAAAGCATGCAACCATTCAGACGAAAAGACATGCACCAATTCGCGAAAGGAATTGCTTCGTCGGAAAACTGATGAACAGGAGCTACCGCTCCTCTCTGGAGCGGGCGCTCCAAGGGGGAGCGTGTGCTCCTTGACTGCTGGGAAGAAATCTTCCTGATTTCCAAATCCCTGCCCAGTTTGTGCGTGAGCTCTGTTTGAGCGAGCGCTCTACAATGCCTTTTTGTTATTTTCCATCTTAGTAAGTACGTTTCATTACACCATAACATCGAAACATAAACATCACATATTATCAACGAACACATTTAACTATAAATGTTCTAACAATCCTCCTCCATTTATAGTATAAATGCTTTGAAGTCCGTTCACTTGCAAACAACATAAAACAACTAAACTTACGCATAAATGAAAATATCTTTAAGATTGAATTTTCACTTAGTATACCATTCTTTACAAGCTTTCGATTGAAGTGATTGACTAAGCATTGAATTACCCAATCATACGAAATATTGAAGATGCTACACACATAAGCTTACACAAACACACATGTAAATAACAACTACTTTAATGGCCTTGAGTCCATATCCGATTCATGAGTGTTCCAAGCCAAGCCTCGAACTTGGTGAAGCGGCCAAACTTCTCACTCACATAGGTAAACCTTAATGAACATGCTCCTACAACATGAGCAACTAGTCAAAGGTTTATTAAGATATTAAAATCATCCTTAAACATTGTAGAAACAAGTACTCACCTTGGGATGTGAGTCTTTGAGTGCTACAAGCCACAGATCAAGTTTGACCCTCATTGAATTCAGGATCTTGCATTGTACAAGACGTGAATTGAGTTTTCTCCACTTGTGACTTATGCATGGGCTTCATTCCCATCCCTCTTGACGTTTTGTACACCATTTCCCTTGGCAATGGTTTAGTGAACGGATCCGCTAGGTTCACATTAGACCGTACAAAATCAATCGTAACGACTCTATCATGGATCATCTCACGCACATAATTGTGCCTCACACCAATCTGTCGAGATTTGCCGTTATACACTTGGCTATAAGCCTTTGAAATGGTGGAAGCACTATCACAATGAATAGCAATAGGAGACATTGGTTTAGGCCATAGATCCACCTCACTCATCAAATTCCTTAGCCATTCCGCCTCTTTACAAGCCGAGGCTAATGCTATAAATTCCGATGCCACAGTTGAATCGGTAATACATGTTTGCTTCTTAGATGCCCATGAGATGGCACCTCCTCCAAGAAGAAACACCCAACCACTAGTAGACGAATAGTCTTCCTTGTTGGTTATCCAACTAGCATCCGAGTAACCTTCTAACACCGAAGGATCTCCCTTGAATGTCAAACTAAATTGAATAGTTTTATTCAAGTATCTCAATACTCACCTTAAGGCTTGCCAATGTCCCATACTAGGATTACTAGTATACCTACTTAGCTTGCCAACCGCGAGTGCTATATCCGGACGAGTACTAGTCATAGCATACATCAAGCATCCAATTAAACTAGCATAATCCAATTGAGAAACTGGATTACCACTATTCCGAACCAACTTAATGTTTGGTTCCATCAGAGTAGCACATGGAGCACTCTTTGCTCCATTGAACCTTTCAATCACCTTCTCAAGATAATGAAATGCCAATCTCTCTCTTTATTCTAATACCAAGAATAACATCCGCTTCTCTCATATCTTTCTTGGAGAACTCGAAGAGAGAAATTCCTTAGTCTTAATGACTTGCCCCAAATCAGTCCCAAAGATAAGCATGTCATCCACATATAGACAAATCATAACACCTTTACCATTATTATCAAATTTGATATATACACACTTATCGGATTGATTTATTTTATAACCGTTAGCCAAGACAACATCATCAAACTTTTGATGCCATTATTTTGGTGCCTGTTTAAGTCCATACAAAGATTAATAAGCCTACACACCTTCTTTTCTTGTCCTTGGACAACAAAGCCCTCCGGTTGTTTCATATACACTTCCTCCTCCAATTCACCATTAAGGAATGTTGTTTTGAAATCCATTTGGTGAATTACTAGATTATGAATAGCCGCTAAGGCCACTAACAACCTAGTGGTGGTAATTCTTGCCACCGGAGCATATGTATCAAAGTAATCGACACCGTAAGTTTGTTTAAAGCCTTGGACTACAAGTCTTGCATTATACTTTTCAATATTTCCATCAATTCTAATTTTCCTTTTGAGAATCCACTTACAGCCAAGTGGTGTGCAACCGGGCGGTAAATTAGCCAAAACCCATGTATTATTTCCCATTATTGAGTCCATTTCATCATTCACGACCTCTTTCCAAAAAGCCGAATCATGAGACTTCATAGCCTCACCAAACTTTTTAGGTTCCTCCTCAACACTAAAACAATAAAGTGTTTGAGAACAAAGAGATTCCCTTGATCCTTCCACTAAATAAAGTTGGAAATCCGGGCCAATGTCTTTCTCTTTCCTTACTCTATTACTTCTCCTAATTTCAGGAATAGAAGGAGCTTCATGATCTTCACTAGCATCAACAACTTCGTTTGAAGTAATAGGATTTGAAGTACTAGAAAGATCAATATAATGGTTGAACTTGTGCTTGGTAAGTCCATTGGTCTAGGATTTGATGGAAACCGATTCTCATCAAAAATTGCATCCCTTGACTCAATCACCGAGTGTATTGAGACAAAATCATTATGCTCTAAGACATAAAACTTATAGGATTTACTATGCTCCGCATAACCTATGAATATGCAATCAATTCCTTTCTCACCCAAGGCCTTCCTTTTAGGTTCCGGTAACCTTACAATTGCCCTACAACCCCAAACCCGAAGGTAATTGAGATTAGGTCTCCTACCAAACCAAAGTTCATATGGGGTAACCTTGTTCCTTTTATTTGGAACCCTATTAAAAAATAGCAAGTCGTTAGCATGGCTTCACCCCAAAACCCGTTACTCAAACCCGAGTTAGATAACATGGAATTAACTATTTCTTTTAAGGTCCTATTTTTTCGTTCCGCAATCCCATTTTGTTGTGGTGAGTACGGAGCGGTTGTTTCATGAATGACTCTAATTGATGAAAAATAAATTGGATCATAATATTCCCCACCCTTATCAGTCCGAAATCGCTTAAGAAACAAATTAGATTGTAATTCAGCTCCGGTCTTATAAATATTAAACTTATCAAGTGCCTCATCTTTAGAAAACAACAAGTACACATAACAATATCGAGAAAAATCATCAATGAAGGTTATTAAATACTTCTTATTTCCCAAAGATGGTGTGCTATGAAAATCACACAAATCACTATGCACCAATTCTAGCTAGTTTGATTGCCTTTGAACACTAGGAAAAGGGTTTCTTGTAATTTTGTTTAACATGCATGTTTTACACTTCTCTACATTCATGTCAGCTTTAAGAATCAAACCATCTTTAGACATATCAAATAATCTATGATTATTAACATGACATAAACGATTGTGCCATAGAGAAGAAACATCCACCATGTAAATATAATTCACACTTTTATTATCAATTGAAAGTTTAAACATATTATTACAAAAGTATCCTTGTCCTACAAATACACCACCGTTACTTAAAATAAACTTATCGGCCTCAAACACCATTTTGAAGCCTTACTTATTTAATAATCCTCCGGACATCAAGTTTTTCCTAACTTCGGGTACATACACAACTTCTCTCAAAGTCAAAGTCTTCCTGGAAGTGAGGAGCAACTCCACTTGGCCTATTCCTTTTGCCTTTACCGTATAGTCATTTCCCATGTACAAGATCGACCCATCATCCAAAGCTTGATAATTTTTCAAGAAGTGACGATCTTTACACACTTGCCTTGATGCCCCGAAGTCCACCCACCAAGAATCATCATCCTGCACCACATTGATTTCAGAAATCATTGCAATAAAATTCATTTCTTCATTTAAAGAAACATCATGTGCAAACTGACCCTGATTGGGATCAACGTTAGGTTGATCCTTGTTCTTCTTAGCCAAAGAGGGACAATTCCTCTTCATATGAGAACCACCACACCCCCAACAAGACATAGCCTTGCCCTTTTTCTTATCATTCCCGGGATGATTTTTGTTGGACTTCCATGGGCGTTTCTTGGACTTTTTAGTCCCACTTGATTGCCCTTCTTCCATCATGTTGATAGAAGAAATCGGACCCAGTTTTTGGGTCCTTAGGACATCTTGAGACTGGATGCCCTCCTCAATGCGGAGATGGGAACCCAAATATACCAAGGACATGGTCTCCTTCTTATATTTCAAAGAATTCCTAGTGTCCTACCAAGATGGGGGTAATTTGTCAATGATGGATGCAACCGAGAACGATTCATCCATCACCATTCCTTGTTGTCTAATTTGGTTCAACATATGTTGAACCTCATGAAATTGTTCCATAACGGAACGACCATCAACCATTTTGTAAGAATTAAAATTGCTAACTAAAAATTTCTTACTTGATGCGTCCTCCGCGATGTACTTTGCTTCAAGAGCATCCCAAAGATCCTTGGTGCTCTCCAACTATTGGTAAAGAACGAACAAGGTGTCCGACATCGCGTTCAAGATATGGCGCCGGCAAATGTAGTCATCATTCTCCCAGTTTGTTCTTGCACAAGTTTGCTCCGAGGTTTCAGTTTTCCCTTCTTCCGGCAATGGTGGCATGGCCGTGCTAAGAACATAAACCAAATTTAATGTGGTCAACAGAAAATGCATCTTCTTTAGCCAACGGCGATATCCAATCCCTTGAAACTTTTCCAATTTCGGGAAATTGTAGTCATCTCTTGCAAGGAAGCCATCACGCAAAGGTTAAAATTCTTGTAGGTTGTTATATGAGTAACTAGGATGTGTATCTTGTGGGAAACCGGATGGTACTTCCAAGCACGTAATTATACGCTTTCCTACAAGAATTTTACCGACCCACTTTGATCAACTAGGTTCACGGTAAACTCTTGTGAGATACGAAGAAAAAATCAATGAAGTTCGGTTGATGACAAACTACCTACACTACAATGTATTTGAAGGATGTGCTTTACTTTGAATAAGGAGAGAAATCTAGAAATAAATCTCCTAAGGCAACTTTGTGAATGTATCTCACCCATTCCAACATGTGACATCTCCCTATATATACTAGGGAAGATTTACAGAAGAAAAGCCTAAAAGCAAGCAACCATTCAGACGAAAAGACATGCACCAATTCGTGAAAGGAATTACTTTGTTAGAAAACTGACGAACAGGAGCTAGCGCTCCTCAGTGGAGCAGGCGCTCCAAGGGGGAGCGTGCGCTCCTTGAATGCTGGGAAGAAATCTTCCTAATTTCCAAATCCCTTCCCAGTTTGTGCGTGCACTCTGTTTGAGCGAGCTCTCTACAATGCCTTTTTGTTATTTTCCTTCTTACTAAGTACGTTTCATTACACCATAACATCAAAACATAAACATAACATATTATCAACGAACACATTTAACTATAAATGTTCTAACAATCCTCCTCCATTTATAGTAGAAATGCTTTGAAGTCCGTCCACTTGCAAACAACATAAACCAACTAAACTTATGCATAAATGAAAATATCTTTAAGATTGAATTTTCACTTAGTATAACATTCTTTACAAGCTTTCGATTGAAGTGATTGACTAACCATTGAATCACCCAATCATACGAAATATTGAAGATGCTACACACATAAGCTTACACAAACACACATGTAAATAACAACTCCTTTAATGGCCTTGAGTCCATATCCGATTCATAAGTGTTCCAAGCCAAGACCCGAACTTGGTGAAGCGGCCAAACTTCTTACTCACATAGGTAAACCTTAATGAACATGCTCCTACAGCATGAGCAACTAGTCAAAGGTTTATTAAGATATTAAAATCATCCTTTAACATTGTAGAAACAAGCACTCACCTTGGGATGTGACTCTTTGAGTGCTACAAGCCACAAATCAAGTTTGATCCTAATTGAATTCAAGATATTGCGTTGTACAAGACGTGAATTGAGTTTTCTCCACTTGTGACTTATGCATGGGCTTCATTCCCATCCCTCTTGACGTTTTGTACACCATTTCCCTTGGCAATAGTTTAGTGAACGGATCCTCTAGGTTCACATTAGGCCGTACAGAACCAATCGTAACGACTCCATCATGGATCATCTCACGCACATAACTGTGCCTTACTCCAATGTGTCGAGATTTGCCGTTATACACTTGGCAGCTAAATCTCTTATGCGGATTCAATCTCAAGTGCATGAAAATCCCCTTGATGATGTACTGCACATACAGGACAAGGATGCCAGGGAGTGTTATATGAGTAACTAGGATGTGTATCTTGTGGGAAACCAGATGATACTTCCAAGCATGTAACTATACGCTTTCCCACAAGAATTTTACCGACCCACTATGATTAACTAGGTTTACGGTAAACTCTTGTGAGATACGAAGAAGAATCAATGAAGTTTGATTGATGACAAGCTACATACACTACAATGTGTTTGAAGGATGTGCTTTACTTTGAACAAGGAGAGAAATCTGGAAATGAATCTCCTAAGGCAAGTTTGTGAATGTATCTCACCCATTCCAACATGTGACATCTCCCTATATATACTTGGAAAGAGTTACAGAAGAAAAGCCTGAAAGCACGCAACCATTCAGACGAAAAGACATGCACCAATTCGCGAAAGGAATTGCTTCGTCGGAAAACTGACGAACAGGAGCTACCGCTCCTCTCTGGAGCGGGCGCTCCTCTGTGGAGCGGGCGCTCCAAGGGGGAGCGTGTGCTCCTTGACTGCTGCGAAGAAATCTTCCTGATTTCCAAATCCCTGCCCAGTTTGTGCGTGAGCTCTGTTTGAGCGAGCGCTCTACAATGCCTTTTTGTTATTTTCCTTCTTACTAAGTACGTTTCATTACACCATAACATCGAAACATAAACATCACATATTATCAACGAACACATTTAACTATAAATGTTCTAACAATCCTCCTTCATTTATAGTATAAATGCTTTGAAATCCGTCCACTTGCAAACAACATAAAACAACTAAACTTATGCATAAATGAAAATATCTTTAAGATTGAGTTTTCACTTAGTATACCATTCTTTACAAGCTTTCGATTGAAGTGATTGACTAAGCATTGAATTACCCAATCATACGAAATATTGAAGATGCTACACACATAAGCTTACACAAACACACATGTAAATAACAACTCCTTTAATGGCCTTGAGTCCATATCCGATTCATGAGTGTTCCAAGCCAAGCCTCGAACTTGGTGAAGCGGCCAAACTTCTCACTCACATAGGTAAACCTTAATGAACATGCTCCTACAACATGAGCAACTAGTCAAAGGTTTATTAAGATATTAAAATCATCCTTAAACATTGTAGAAATAAGCACTCACCTTGGGATGTGAGTCTTTGAGTGCTACAAGCCACATATCAAGTTTGATCCTCATTGAATTCAGGATCTTGCATTGTACAAGACGTGAATTGAGTTTTCTCCACTTGTGACTTATGCATGGGCTTCATTCCCATCCCTCTTGACATTTTGTACACCATTTCCCTTGGCAATGGTTTAGTGAACGGATCCGCTAGGTTCACATTAGACCGTACAAAATCAATCGTAACGACTCTATCATGGATCATCTCACGCACATAATTGTGCCTCACACCAATCTGTCGAGATTTGCCGTTATACACTTGGCTATAAGCCTTTGAAATGGTGGAAGCACTATCACAATGAATAGCAATAGGAGACATTGGTTTAGGCCATAGATCCACCTCACTCATCAAATTCCTTAGCCATTCCGCCTCTTTACAAGCCGAGGCTAATGCTATAAATTCCGATGCCACAGTTGAATCGGTAATACATGTTTGCTTCTTAGATGCCCATGAGATGGCACCTCCTCCAAGAAGAAACACCCAACCACTAATAGACGAATAGTCTTCCTTGTTGGTTATCCAACTAGCATCCGAGTAACCTTCTAACACCGAAGGATCTCCCTTGAATGTCAAACTAAATTGAATAGTTTTATTCAAGTATCTCAATACTCACCTTAAGGCTTGCCAATGTCCCATACTAGGATTACTAGTATACCTACTTAGCTTGCCAACCGCGAGTGCTATATCCGGACGAGTACTAGTCATAGCATACATCAAGCATCCAATTAAACTAGCATAATCCAATTGAGAAATTGGATTACCACTATTCCGAACCAACTTAATGTTTGGTTCCATCGGAGTAGCACATGGAGCACTCTTTGCTCCATTGAACCTTTCAATCACCTTCTCAAGATAATGAGATTGTGACAAAGAAATCGAGCCATTCTCTCTCCTTATTCTAATACCAAGAATAACATCCGCTTCTCCCATATCTTTCATGGAGAACTCGAAGAGAGAAATTCCTTAGTCTTAATGACTTGCTCCAAATCAGTCCCAAAGATAAGCATGTCATCCACATATAGACAAATCATAACACCTTTACCATTATTATCAAATTTGATATATACACACTTATCGGATTGATTTATTTTATAACCGTTAGCCAAGACAACATCATCAAACTTTTGATGCCATTATTTTGGTGCCTGTTTAAGTCTATACAAAGATTAATAAGCCTACACACCTTCTTTTCTTGTCCTTGGACAACAAAGCCCTCCGGTTGTTTCATATACACTTCCTCCTCCAATTCACCATTAAGGAATATTGTTTTGAAATCCATTTGGTGAATTACTAGAATATGAATAGCCGCTAAGGCCACTAACAACCTAGTGGTGATAATTCTTGTCACCGGAGCATATGTATCAAAGTAATCGACACCGTAAGTTTGTTTAAAGCCTTGGACTACAAGTCTTGCATTATACTTTTCAATAGTTCCATCAATTCTAATTTTCCTTTTGAAAATCCACTTACATCCAAGTGGTGTGCAACCGGGCGGTAAATTAGCCAAAACCCATGTATTATTTCCCATTATTGAGTCCATTTCATCATTCACGACCTCTTTCCAAAAAGCCGAATCATGAGACTTCATAGCCTCACCAAACGTTTTAGGTTCCTCCTCAACACTAAAACAATAAAGTGTTTGAGAACAAAGAGATTCCCTTGATCCTTCCACTAAATAAAGTTGGAAATCTGGGCCAAAGTCTTTCTCTTTCATTACTCTATTACTTCTCCTAATTTCAGGAATAGAAGGAGCTTCATGATCTACACTAGCATCAACAACTTCGTTTGAAGTAATAGGATTTGAAGTACTAGAAAGATCAATATAATGGTTGAACTTGTGCTTGGTAAGTCCATTGGTCTAGGATTTGATGGAAACCGATTCTCATCAAAAATTGCATCCCTTGACTCAATCACCGAGTGTATTGAGACAAAATCATTATGCTCTAAGACATAAAACTTATAGGATTTACTATGCTCCGCATAACCTATGAATATGCAATCAATTCCTTTCTCACCCAAGGCCTTCCTTTTAGGTTCCGGTAACCTTACAATTGCCCTACAACCCCAAACCCGAAGGTAATTAAGATTAGGTCTCCTACCGAACCAAAGTTCATATGGGGTAACCTTGTTCCTTTTATTTGGAACCCTATTAAAAAATAGCAAGTCGTTAGCATGGCTTCACCCCAAAACCCGTTACTCAAACCCGAGTTAGATAACATGGAATTAACTATTTCTTTTAAGGTCCTATTTTTTCGTTCCGCAATCCCATTTTGTTGTGGTGAGTACGGAGCGGTTGTTTCATGAATGACTCTAATTGATGAAAAATAAATTGGACCATAATATTCCCCACCCTTATCAGTCCGAAATCGCTTAAGAAACAAATTAGATTTTAATTCAGCTCCGGTGTTATAAATATTAAACTTATCAAGTGCCTCATCTTTAGAAAACAACAAGTACACATAACAATATCGAAAAAAATCATCAATGAAGGTTATTAAATACTTCTTATTTCCCAAAGATGGTGTGCTATGAAAATCACACAAATTACTATGCACCAATTCTAGCTAGTTTGATTGCCTTTGAACACTAGGAAAAGGGTTTCTTGTAATTTTGTTTAACATGCATGTTTTACACTTCTCTACATTCATGTCAGCTTTAAGAATCAAACCATCTTTAGACATATCATATAATCTACGATTATTAACATGACATAAACGATTGTGCCATAGAGAAGAAACATCCACCATGTAAATATAATTCACACTTTTATTATCAATTCAAAGTTTAAACATATTATTACAAAAGTATCCTTGTCCTACAAATACACCACCCTTACTTAAAATAAACTTATCGGCCTCAAACACTATTTTGAAGCCGTACTTATTAAATAAACCTCCTGACATCAAGTTTTTCCTAACTTCGGGTACATACACAACTTCTCTCAAAGTCAAAGTCCTCCCGGAAGTGAGGAGGAACTCCACTTGGCCTATTCCTTTTGCCTTTACCGTATAGTCATTTCCCATGTACAAGATCGGCCCATCATCCAAAGCTTGATAAGTTTTCAAGAAGTGACGATTTTTACACACATGCCTTGATGCCCCGAAGTCCACCCACCAAGAATCATCATCCTACACCACATTGATTTCAGAAATCACTGCAATAAAATTCATTACTTCATTTAAAGAAACATCATGTGCAAACTGACCTTGATTGGGATCAACCTTAGGTTGATCCTTGTTCTTCTTAGCCAAAGAGGGACAATTCCTCTTCATGTGAGAACCACCACACCCCCAACAAGACATAGCCTTGCCCTTTTTCTTATCATTCTCGGGGTGATTTTTGTTGGACTTCCATGGGCGTTTCTTGGACTTTTTAGTCCCACTTGATTGCCCTTCTTCCATCATGTTGATAGAAGAAATCGGACCCAGTTTTTGGGTCCTTAGGACATCTTGAGACTAGATGCCCTCCTCAATGCGGAGATGGGAACCCAAATATACCAAGGACATGGTCTCCTTCTTATATTTCAAAGAATTCCTAGTGTCCTTCCAAGATGGGGGTAATTTGTCAATGATGGATGCAACCGAGAACGATTCATCCATCACCATTCCTTGTTTTCTAATTTGGTTCAACATATGTTGAACCTCATGAAATTTTTCCATAACGGAACGACCATCAACCATTGTGTAAGAATTAAAATTGCTAACTAAAAATTTCTTACTAGATGCGTCCTCCGCGATGTACTTTGCTTCAAGAGCATCCCAAAGTTCCTTGGTGCTCTCCACCTATTGGTAAAGATCGAACAAGGTGTCCTACATCGCGTTCAAGATATGGCGCCGGCAAATGTAGTCATCATTCTCCCACTTTGTTCTTGCACAAGTTTGCTCCGAGGTTTCTGTTTTCCCTTCTTCCGGCAATGGTGGCATGGGCGTGCTAAGAACATAAACCAAATTTAATGTGGTCAACCGAAAATGCATCTTCTTTAGCTAACGGCGATATCCAATCCCTTCAAACTTTTCCAATTTCTGGAAATTGTAGTCATCTCTTTCAAGGAAGCCATCACTCAAAGGTTAAAATTCTTGTAGATTGTTATATGAGTAACTAGGATGTGTATCTTGTGGGAAACCGGATGGTACTTCCAAGCACGTAATTATACGCTTTCCTACAAGAATTTTACCGATCCACTTTGATCAACTAGGTTCACGGTAAACTCTTGTGAGATACGAAGAAAAAATCAATGAAGTTTGGTTGATGACAAACTACATACACTACAATGTATTTGAAGGATGTGCTTTACTTTGAACAAGGAGAGAAATCTCGAAATAAATCTCTTAAGGCAAGTTTGTGAATGTATCTCACCCATTCCAACATGTGACATCTCCCTATATATACTAGGGAAGATTTACAGAAGAAAAGCCTAAAGGCAAGCAACCATTCAGACGAAAAGACATGCACCAATTCGTGAAAGGAATTGCTTTGTTAGAAAACTGACGAACAGGAGCTAGCGCTCCTCAGTGGAGCGAACGCTCCAAGGGGGAGTGTGCGCTCCTTGAATGCTGGGAAGAAATCTTCCTAATTTCCAAATCCATTCCCAGTTTGTGCGTGCGCTCTGTTTGAGCGAGCTCTCTACAATGCCTTTTTGTTATTTTCCTTCTTACTAAGTACGTTTCATTACACCATAACATCGAAACATAAACATAACATATTATCAACGAACACATTTAACTATAAATGTTCTAACAATCCTCCTCCATTTATAGTAGAAATGATTTGAAGTCCGTCCACTTGCAAACAACATAAAACAACTAAACTTATGCATAAATGAAAATATCTTTAAGATTGAATTTTCACTTAGTATAACATTCTTTACAAGCTTTCGATTGAAGTGATTGACTAAGCATTGAATCACCTAATCATACGAAAATTGAAGATGCTACACACATAAGCTTACACAAACACACATGTAAATAACAACTCCTTTAATGGCCTTGAGTCCATATCCGATTCATATGTGTTCCAAGCCAAGACCCGAACTTGGTGAAGCGGCCAAACATCTTACTCACATAGGTAAACCTTAATGAACATGCTCCTACAGCATGAGCAACTAGTCAAAGGTTTATTAAGATATTAAAATCATCCTTTAACATTGTAGAAACAAGCACTCACCTTGGGATGTGACTCTTTGAGTGCTACAAGCCACAAATCAAGTTTGATCCTCATTGAATTCAAGATATTGCGTTGTACAAGACGTGAATTGAGTTTTCTCCACTTGTGACTTATGCATGGGCTTCATTCCCATCCCTCTTGACGTTTTGTACACCATTTCCCTTGGCAATAGTTTAGTGAACGGATCCGCTAGGTTCACATTAGGCCGTACAAAACCAATCGTAACAACTCCATCATGGATCATCTCACGCACATAACTGTGCTTTACTCCAATGTGTCGAGATTTGCCGTTATACACTTGGCAGCTAAATCTCTTATACGGATTCAATCTCAAGTGCATGAAAATCCCCATGATGCTGTACTGCACATACAGGACAAGGATGCCAAGGAGTGTTATATGAGTAACTAGGATATGTATCTTGTGGGAAACCAGATGATACTTCCAAGCATGTAACTATACGCTTTCCCACAAGAATTTTACCGACCCACTATGATTAACTAGGTTTACGGTAAACTCTTGTGAGATACGAAGAAGAATCAATGAAGTTTGATTGATGACAAGCTACATACACTACAATGTGTTTGAAGGATGTGCTTTACTTTGAACAAGGGGAGAAATCTAGAAATGAATCTCCTAAGGCAAGTTTGTGAATGTATCTCACCCATTCCAACATGTGACATCTCCCTATATATACTTGGGAAGATTTACAGAAGAAAAGCCTGAAAGCACGCAACCATTCAGACGAAAAGACATGCACCAATTCGCGAAAGGAATTGCTTCGTCGGAAAACTGACGAACAGGAGCTACCGCTCCTCTCTAGAGCGGGCGCTCCAAGGGGGAGCATGTGCTCCTTGACTGCTGCGAAGAAATCTTCCTGATTTCCAAATCCCTGCCCAGTTTGTGCGTGAGCTCTGTTTGAGCGAGCGCTCTACAATGCCTTTTTGTTATTTTCCTTCTTACTAAGTACGTTTCATTACACCATAACATCGAAACATAAACATCACATATTATCAACGAACACATTTAACTATAAATGTTCTAACAATCCTCCTCCATTTATAGTATAAATGCTTTGAAGTTCGTCCACTTGCAGACAACATAAAACAACTAAACTTATGCATAAATGAAAATATCTTTAAGATTGAATTTTCACTTAGTATACCATTCTTTACAAGCTTTCGATTGAAGTGATTGACTAAGCATTGAATTACCCAATCATACGAAATATTGAAGATGCTACACACATAAGCTTACACAAACACACATGTAAATAACAACTCCTGTAATGGCCTTGAGTCCATATCCGATTCATGAGTGTTCCAAGGCAAGCCTCGAACTTGGTGAAGCGGCCAAACTTCTCACTCACATAGGTAAACATTATTGAACATGCTCCTACAACATGAGCAACTAGTCAAAGGTTTATTAGTTAGTAAAATCATCCTTAAACATTGTAGAAACAAGCACTCACCTTGGGATGTGAGTCTTTGAGTGCTACAAGCCACAGATCAAGTTTGATCCTCATTGAATTCAGGATCCTGCATTGTACAAGACGTGAATTGAGTTTTCTCCACTTGTGACTTATGCATGGGCTTCATTCCCATCCCTCTTGACGTTTTGTACACCATTTCCCTTGGCAATGGTTTAGTGAACGGATCCGCTAGGTTCACATTAGACCGTACAAAATCAATCGTAACGACTCTATCATGGATCATCTCACGCACATAATTGTGCCTCACACCAATCTGTCGAGATTTGCCGTTATACACTTGGCTATAAGCCTTTGAAATGGTGGAAGCACTATCACAATGAATAGCAATAGGAGACATTGGTTTAGGCCATAGATCCACCTCACTCATCAAATTCCTTAGCCATTCCGCCTCTTTACAAGCCGAGGCTAATGCTATAAATTCCGATGCCACAGTTGAATCGGTAATACATGTTTGCTTCTTAGATGCCCATGAGATGGCACCTCCTCCAAGAAGAAACACCCAACCACTAGTAGACGAATAGTCTTCCTTGTTGGTTATCCAACTAGCATCCGAGTAACCTTCTAACACCGAAGGATCTCCCTTGAATGTCAAACTAAATTGAATAGTTTTATTTAAGTATCTCAATACTCACCTTAAGGCTTGCCAATGTCCCATACTAGGATTACTAGTATACCTACTTAGCTTGCCAACTACGAGTGCTATATTCGGACGAGTACTAGTCATAGCATACATCAAGCATCCAATTAAACTAGCATAATCCAATTGAGAAATTGGATTACCACTATTCCGAACCAACTTAATGTTTGGTTCCATCGGAGTAGCACATGGAGCACTCTTTGCTCCATTGAACCTTTCAATCACCTTCTCAAGATAATGAGATTGTGACAAAGAAATCGAGCCATTCTCTCTCCTTATTCTAATACCAAGAATAACATCCGCTTCTCCCATATCTTTCATGGAGAACTCGAAGAGAGAAATTCCTTAGTCTTAATGACTTGCTCCAAATCAGTCCCAAAGATAAGCATGTCATCCACATATAGACAAATCATAACACCTTTACCATTATTATCAAATTTGATATATACACACTTATCGGATTGATTTATTTTATAACCGTTAGCCAAGACAACATCATCAAACATTTGATGCCATTATTTTGGTGCCTGTTTAAGTCTATACAAAGATTAATAAGCCTACACACCTTCTTTTCTTGTCCTTGGACAACAAAGCCCTCCGGTTGTTTCATATACACTTCCTCCTCCAATTCACCATTAAGGAATGTTGTTTTGAAATCCGTTTGGTGAATTACTAGATTATGAATAGCCGCTAAGGCCACTAACAACCTAGTGGTGGTAATTCTTGCCACCGGAGCATATGTATCAAAGTAATCGACACCGTAAGTTTGTTTAAAGCCTTGGACTACAAGTCTTGCATTATACTTTTCAATAGTTCCATCAATTCTAATTTTCCTTTTGAAAATCCACTTACATCCAAGTGGTGTGCAACCGGGCGGTAAATTAGCCAAAACCCATGTATTATTTCCCATTATTGAGTCCATTTCATCATTCACGACCTCTTTCCAAACAGCCGAATCATGAGACTTCATAGCCTCACCAAACGTTTTAGGTTCCTCCTCAACACTAAAACAATAAAGTGTTTGAGAACAAGAGATTCCCTTGATCCTTCCACTAAATAAAGTTGGAAATCCGGGCCAAAGTCTTTCTCTTTCCTTACTCTATTACTTCTCTCCTAATTTCAGGAATTGATCTTCACTAGCATCAACAACTTCGTTTGAAGTAATAGGATTTGAAGTACTAGAAAGATCAATATAATGGTTGAACTTGTGCTTGGTAAGTCCATTGGTCTAGGATTTGATGGAAACCGATTCTCATCAAAAATTGCATCCCTTGACTCAATCACCGAGTGTATTGAGACAAAATCATTTTGCTCTAAGACATAAAACTTATAGGATTTACTATGCTCCGCATAACCTATGAATATGCAATCAATTCCTTTCTCACCCAAGGCCTTCCTTTTAGGTTCCGGTAACCTTACAATTGCCCTACAACCCCCAACCCGAAGGTAATTATGATTAGGTATCCTACCAAACCAAAGTTCATATGGGGTAACCTTGTTCCTTTTATTTGGAACCCTATTAAAAAATAGCAAGTCGTTAGCATGGCTTCACCCCAAAACCCGTTACTCAAACCCGAGTTAGATAACATGGAATTAACTATTTCTTTTAAGGTCCTATTTTTTCGTTCCGCAATCCCATTTTGTTGTGGTGAGTACGGAGCGGTTGTTTCATGAATGACTCTAATTGATGAAAAATAAATTGGACCATAATATTCCCCACCCTTATCAGTCCGAAATCGCTTAAGAAACAAATTGGATTGTAATTCAGCTCCGGTCTTATAAATATTAAACTTATCAAGTGCCTCATCTTTAGAAAACAACAAGTACACATAACAATATCGAGAAAAATCATCAATGAAGGTTATTAAATACTTCTTATTTCCCAAAGATGGTGTGCTATGAAAATCACACAAATCACTATGCACCAATTCTAGCTAGTTTGATTGCCTTTGAACACTAGGAAAAGGGTTTCTTGTAATTTTGTTTAACATGCATGTTTTACACTTCTCTACATTCATGTCAGCTCTAAGAATCAAACCATCTTTAGACATATCATATAATCTGCGATTATTAACATGACATAAACGATTGTGCCATAGAGAAGAAACATCCACCATGTAAATATAATTCACACTTTTATTATCAATTGAAAGTTTAAACATATTATTACAAAAGTATCCTTGTCCTACAAATACACCACCCTTACTTAAAATAAACTTATCGGCCTCAAACACCATTTTGAAGCTGTACTTATTTAATAAACCTCCGGACATCAAGTTTTTCCTAACTTCGGGTACATACACAACTTCTCTCAAAGTCAAAGTCTTACCGGAAGTGAGGAGCAACTCCACTTGGCCTATTCCTTTTGCCTTTACCGTATAGTCATTTCCCATGTACAAGATCGGCCCATCATCCAAAGCTTGATAAGTTTTCAAGAAGTGACGATCTTTACACACATGCCTTGATGCCCCGAAGTCCACCCACCAAGAATCATCATCCTGCACCACATTGATTTCAGAAATCATTGCAATAAAATTCATTTCTTCATTTAAAGAAACATCATGTGCAAACTGACCTTGATTGGGATCAACCTTAGGTTGATCCTTGTTCTTCTTAGCCAAAGAGGGACAATTCCTCTTCATGTGAGAACCACCACACCCCCAACAAGACATAGCCTTGCCCTTTTTCTTATCATTCTCGGGGTGATTTTTGTTGGACTTCCATGGGCGTTTCTTGGACCTTTTAGTCCCACTTGATTGCCCTTCTTCCATCATGTTGATAGAAGAAATCGGACCCAGTTTTTGGGTCCTTAGGACATCTTGAGACTGGATGCCCTCCTCAATGCGGAGATGGGAACCCAAATATACCAAGGACATGGTCTCCTTCTTATATTTCAAAGAATTCCTAGTGTCCTTCCAAGATGGGGGTAATTTGTCAATGATGGATGCAACCGAGAACGATTCATCCATCACCATTCCTTGTTGTCAAATTTGGTTCAACATCTGTTGAACCTCATGAAATTGTTCCATAACGGAACGACCATCAACCATTGTGTAAGAATTAAAATTGCTAACTAAAAATTTCTTACTTGATGCGTCCTCCGCGATGTACTTTGCTTCAAGAGCATCCCAAAGTTCCTTGGTGCTCTCCACCTATTGGTAAAGATTGAACAAGGTGTCCGACATCGCGTTCAAGATATGGCGCCGGCAAATGTAGTCATCATTCTCCCACTTTGTTCTTGCACAAGTTTGCTCCGAGGTTTCTGTTTTCCCTTCTTCCGGCAATGGTGGCATGGGCGTGCTAAGAACATAAACCAAATTTAATGTGGTCAACAGAAAATGCATCTTCTTTAGCTAACGGCGATATCCAATCCCTTCAAACTTTTCCAATTTCTGGAAATTGTAGTCATCTCTTTCAAGGAAGCCATCACTCAAAGGTTAAAATTCTTGTAGATTGTTATATGAGTAACTAGGATGTGTATCTTGTGGGAAACCGGATGGTACTTCCAAGCACGTAATTATACGCTTTCCTACAAGAATTTTACCGATCCACTTTGATCAACTAGGTTCACGGTAAACTCTTGTGAGATACGAAGAAAAAATCAATGAAGTTTGGTTGATGACAAACTACATACACTACAATGTATTTGAAGGATGTGCTTTACTTTGAACAAGGAGAGAAATCTAGAAATAAATCTCCTAAGGCAAGTTTGTGAATGTATCTCACCCATTCCAACATGTGACATCTCCCTATATATACTAGGGAAGATTTACAGAAGAAAAGCCTAAAAGCAAGCAACCATTCAGACGAAAAGACATGCACCAATTTGTGAAAGGAATTGCTTTGTTAGAAAACTGACGAACAGGAGCTAGCGCTCCTCAGTGGAGCGGGCGCTCAAAGGGGGAGCGTGCGCTCCTTGAATGCTGGGAAGAAATCTTCCTAATTTCCAAATCCCTTCCCAGTTTGTGCGTGCGCTCTGTTTGAGCGAGCTCTCTACAATGCCTTTTTGTTATTTTCCTTCTTACTAAGTACGTTTCATTACACCATAACATCGAAACATAAACATAACATATTATCAACGAACACATTTAACTATAAATGTTCTAACAATCCTCCTCCATTTATAGTAGAAATGCTTTGAAGTCCGTCCACTTGCAAACAACATAAAACAACTAAACTTATGCATAAATGAAAATATCTTTAAGATTGAATTTTCACTTAGTATAACATTCTTTACAAGCTTTCGATTGAAGTGATTGACTAAGCATTGAATCACCTAATCATACGAAAATTGAAGATGCTACACACATAAGCTTACACAAACACACATGTAAATAACAACTCCTTTAATGGCCTTGAGTCCATATCCGATTCATAAGTGTTCCAAGCCAAGACCCGAACTTGGTGAAGCGGCCAAACTTCTTACTCACATAGGTAAACCTTAATGAACATGCTCCTACAGCATGAGCAACTAGTCAAAGGTTTATTAAGATATTAAAATCATCCTTTAACATTGTAGAAACAAGCACTCACCTTGGGATGTGACTCTTTGAGTGCTACAAGCCACAAATCAAGTTTGATCCTCATTGAATTCAAGATATTGCGTTGTACAAGACGTGAATTGAGTTTTCTCCACTTGTGACTTATGCATGGGCTTCATTCCCAACCCTCTTGACGTTTTGTACACCATTTAGCTTGGCAATAGTTTAGTAAATGGATCCGCTAGGTTCACATTAGGCCGTACAAAACCAATCGTAACGACTCCATCATGGATCATCTCACGCACATAATTGTGCCTTACTCCAATGTGTCGAGATTTACCATTATACACATGGCAGCTAATTCTCTTATGCAGATTCAATCTCAAGTGCATGAAAATCCCCATGATGCTATACTGCACATACAGGACAAGGATGCCAGGGAGTGTTATATGAGTAACTAGGATGTGTATCTTGTGGGAAACCAGATGATACTTCCAAGCATGTAACTATACGCTTTCCCACAAGAATTTTACCAACCCATTATGATCAACTAGGTTTACGGTAAACTCTTGTGAGATACGAAGAAGAATCAATGAAGTTTGGTTGATGACAAGCTACATACACTACAATGTGTTTGAAGGATGTGCTTTACTTTGAACAAGAAGAGAAATCTAGAAATGAATCTCCTAAGGCAAGTTTGTGAATGTATCTCACCCATTCCAACATGTGACATCTCCCTATATATACTAGGGAAGATTTACAGAAGATAAGCCTGAAAGCACGCAACCATTCAGACGAAAAGACATGCACCAATTCGCGAAAAGAATTGCTTCGTCAGAAAACTAACGAACAGGAGCTAGTGCTCCTCAGTCGAACTGGCGCTCCAAGGGGGAGCGTGCGCTCCTTGACTGCTGGGAAGAAATCTTCCTGATTTCCAAATCCCTGCCCAGTTTGTGCGTGCGCTTTGTTTGAGCGAGCGCTCTACAATGCCTTTTCGTTATTTTCCTTCTTAATACCTACGTTTCATTACACCACAACGTCAAAACATAAACATCTCATATTATAACGAACACATTTAACTCTAAATGTTCTAATAGGGAGAACTATGACAGATTAAATAAAGCTCGGCTTAGTTTTTTGAAACAGAAAGTTAAACAAGCATGGCTGGGAGGAGGTGATGCAAACACAACCTATTTCCACGTGTGTTTGAAGTAAAGAAGATCCTACAACCATGTTCACAGACTCAAAATTATGCTGGGGGATTGGATGGAAACTCAAGATGATTTAGAAGGAGCTTTCCTGCAGTTTTATAAAGAGATGCTTGACACTTGTTCTGGTGATAGGAGGAAAGTGAGTCAGTCAATTGTGGATGAAGGAGTGACTCTGAATAATGTGCAGCAAGGTGGTTTGTGTAGAGAGTTCACTGGTGAAGATGTTAGGCAGGCTTTGTTTAGTATTGATGATAATAAAGCGCCTGGGCCAGATGGTTACTCTAGTTTCTTTTTTAAGAAGTCTTGGCATTGTGTGGGTCCTGAAGTCATGGATGCAGTGCTTTGTTTCTTTCGTTCTGGTAGAATTCTGAAGCAGATCAATGCAACTACACTTTGCCTGGTGCCTAAATGTGACCAACCCATGGATGTGTCACAGTTTAGACCAACTGCGTGCTGTAACGTGCTTTATAAGATCATTTCCAAAATGTTGTGTGAAAGGCTAAAACATATTCTCCCTTCTTTGTTAAGTTCTACTCAGAGTGCTTATATTGAAGGGAGGGTAATTCTGCATAATATCTTTTTGTGCCATATTATGAAACATTACAGAAGTAAGAGTCAACCCTCCAGATGTACTATAAAAGTAGATTTATGTAAAGCTTATGACTCAATTAACTAGGAGTTCATTAGAGAGTTGTTATGTTGCAGTGCATGCACTTTCTTGCACATTATATAGGGTGGATTATGACTTGCATTTCCACTCCTACTTACTCTCTAAGTTTCAATGGTGGGGTATGTGGTTTTTTTGAAGGTAAAAAAGGTCTTAGGCAAGGGGATCCCATTTCCCCCTTGTTATTTGTGATTGCAATGGACTATTTCCCAAGGCTGATGAAGAGAATGGGAAAAAGGAGAGAATTTCAATTCCATCATAGATGTGCTTCACTGCCTCTAAATCACATTATTTTTATTGATGACCTGATGTTGTTTAGCAAAGGTGATGTACATTCTGCAATGTTATAAAAGAGGTCCTTGAAAGCATTTGCATCTACATCTGGTCTGGAGGCTAGTCCTTCTAAGACAGCTGTTTATTTTGGTAATGTTTCAGAAGATATTCAGCACAGAATTTTGCAAGTAACTGGGTTCCATAAGGGAGAATTTCCATTCAGATATCTGGGTATTCCAATTACTTCAAAGTAAGTGTGATTGTGACTTACTTGTGGATAAAATTCTTAAAAGAATTAACTATTGGAGCTCTAGGCATCTGCCATATGCTGGAAGAGTTATACTTATTAATTCTGTGCTTCTGAGTTTACATACATATTGCGCACAAATTTTTCTATTGCCCAAGAGTGTGCTAAATAAAATCACACATATCTGTAGATCTTATTTATGGGAAGGTAAAGTGTACTTGTCCAAGAGTCCTCCTGTAGCTTGGACTTGGGTCTGCCTCCCTAAGAAGAATGGTGGTTTGGGCATCCAAGATTGCATTTCTTGGAATGTGGCAGAAGTGGGGAAGCTTGTTTGGCAGGTGGCGCAGAAAGAAGATGTCTTATGGATCAAATGGATCCATAACATCTATATTAGGGAACAGAATTGGTGGGAGTATTCTGCTCCTGCTGATGCCAGCAGGATATGGAAGGGGGTGTGCAAAGCCAAAGATCTTTTCAAGACATGCTACACTAATAATGCATGGAGAAATGGTACAAACAAGTATACAGCAAGAAATGGCTACAAATGGTTAAAAGGTCAGTTTGATAGAGTTGGTTGGTATCACTGGGTTTGGAGTCCTTTGAATGTGCCAAAACACTTGGTCATCTGTTGGCTTGTGGCTTTAGGAAAGACTAGAAACAAGGAACGTCTGATGAATGCTGGAATTTGCAACAGTGCTGAATGTTTATTGTGTGCAGATGGTGTTGATAGATGTTTGCATTTGTTTTTAGGTGTTGTTACAGCGGGTCTGTATGTTCCCAGATTATGCTTTGGTTACAGCTAAGAGTGGGAAATGATGAGCGTCTTTATACTGCCTGGAAGAAATGGGGGATGCGATATAGTAGTAAGAAATAACAACAAGTTTGTTACTTGGCACTTTTAGCTACAGTTTATCATGTTTGGCGTGCTAGAAATTATTCTCTGTGGAATAATGTTGTGCTCCTCCCTGACAAAGTGGTGGAAAGTATCAAAGCAGACATGTTGGGTAGAGTTAAAATGATGATGAATGATTTTTGGTCTGGTGCTATTACTGAGTGGATTTCAGAGTTGGCTCTTTAAGCTTTTGAGTTGTAGTTGACTTTCTGATTGCTGTTTTGGTGTGGTTTTTTTCTTGATGTATTATGTTGTTCTGCTTGCTAGTGTTCTATACTAGTAAGTTTAGGATGTTTGTGTTGCCTGTTGGCTTTTATTGATTTTGGTAATTACTTCCTTACATTTTACCAAAAAAAAAAAGAGTTAATTACGATTGGTTAATGTTAATTAGGTTAATTAGGAGTTATTTGGATTAATTAGGTTAATTGGGCTTAATCCCTAACGGAGTTTGACGGCGTTAGTTATTAAGGGTATTCTGATGATTTTTCAAAACTTCAGGGGAACCAGGTGATTGTCGAAAACACAAGGGTACTCTATGAATTTTCGTAAAACTCAAGTGTACCTTGTGAACAAATCGAACAATCAAAGTTGTATCTTTTAGACTTTCAATTGTAGTTTTAAGTAATTTTTTGGTATAGTTTTTTTTTTTTTTTTGACAATGAAAGAACCCTAAACTACATTACAACACACAATAAGACATATTTGTAACACACAACTTAGCTACTTGATGCGCATTTTCCACTTGATTACGATTAACTTTAAGAAGCATACTCCAAGTGAAATTTGTCGCCCTCTGCTTGATCTTCTGCAACGTCCAATGCAAATACATAAGCGTGGATTGAGATCCCTATAACATAGACCATCCCAGATAATTCCCAGAAGGCAGGCTTGAGCTTCTGCTTGTAGAGCATCCTAACCATCCCAAAGAACCTCCTCCTTTCGAACCAGGAGAATAATTTCCATTTAAAACCCAAGTCATACCTATTTTCTTGGACTTTTTGTACCACGCCCCATCAATTTGGATGGTATAGTGAGGACTCCCTTGCTTTTATTGCCCTATATTAGCAGTCGAAAAACCTGGCGGGTAACTGTGCACCATCTCTGGAGGATGGAGAAAACGAAGATCCAAAGAACCTGAATGAGGAGAGATATCATGGTGGTATCGATGAATAGCATGAACTCTAATAATAACTCCAGAAGGATTAGCTTGAGAAAGTTGAAAAGTTCTCTTGTTGCGATGAATCCATAAAAACCATAAGATTGAAATAAGACAATGGATTCAAATACTCGATTGCCCATCCTTCCTATAAAACGACAGGATATGTTGAATAAGTCAATCATTAAAAGAGACCAGGTTATTACTAGCACTTTGAATGAAAATATGGTAATTTTTTGGTATTGTAATGTTACATAAATTTGTTATACATTGCAGCTTATTTAATTATGTTATTTTGAGTTTATACAATGAAATTGAACCACTTTTATTTATAGTTTTAAGTTTTTTGTAACTTTTTGATATTGTAATGTTTCATAAGTTAATACATTACAGCAGTGCAACTTATTTATTTTTGTTACTTTGAGTTTATACAATGAAATAGAATCATGTTTTGAGAATAATTAATTATGATATCGTCATTTTATTTTTATTTTAGTTGCAAAGCATAAATTTAGTTCGAATTTATTCGTTTATGAGTTAATAATATAATCATTAAGATGGGTAAGTAATATATTTTGGAAATTTATCAATATTATCAACTTTATTCATGTGTTTAAGTTAAAAGAGAAATTCAACTATATTTATATATGTTTGTCATGTCTATATAAATTTATAGGAACAATAATTTAACAAATTTATAGGAAACATTGTAGAAAATAAATGTATTAAATATTCAATTTCATTATGTTTATGTTTATGTATGTATTGAAGTTATGAAAGTGTCTTGGGTTTAACATGTTACACCATAATTATGGTGTAATATAACTCAGACGTGCCAAATTTTTACCTCAACCTTTTTCCTTCACCTTCCTCTTCTCACCAACCAACCTCTGCTTCACTTTTCTCCACATTTTCTCTCTCCTCTGGTCTCCCTCTATCTCTCTCCTCCTCCTCGCCTTCATCTTCACCAGTTTCATCACTTCATGGAAGCTTCGCGGTTCGACAATCTCTGACGGGCTTCGCATTCAAAATTGAGCATGTCGAAATTGAATGGCATAATCAAAGGAAGAAAGATTAACAGAAATTGAAGATGAGGATGTCGAAACTAAGTGTTGCTTTGGTTGAAGTTGAGATTTAGGTTGAATTTTTAAGCTATTTGCTGATTTTTATTATCTTATTACCTTTTCAATTTATTGAAATTCAAGCTATCATTTATCATTGTTTATGAATAATAATTCGATTGTGTTATTTAGAATTTTAATTGTATATAATTAGGGATCATCTAATTGTAATAGGCTTTTGATTATATCACATAGATGTTTGTAACATGTCATTATTACTCATTTATGTGTCATTATAACTCATTTTCGTGTCATCATTGATCAAAGTTGTCACATCTAGAAACCTATGTTGATATTATTTGTCAAATCTTTATTTTTATGTCATTATTACTCATTTATGTGTCATTATAATTCATTTTTATGTCATTATTAAGCAAACTTAGCTTGTACTCCCTCCGTTTCCTAAAGATCTTCCCTCTTTCCGTTTAAGTGCGTTTCCAAAAGATCTTCCCTCTTTTGCTTTATTCCTTATTTGGCAAAATAAATTTCCCTATTTACCCTCTCATGTCACTATCATATGGGTCCACAATTGCACTTTATTATACTTTATTACCCTCTCTCTTCTCTATGATCTTACTTTATTATACTTTATTACCCTCTCTCCTCTATGGTCTTACTTTATTATAATTTATCCACACTAGACCCCACATCAATTAATCCTCCTTGGTATCTGTAGGAACAGTAACAAGGAAGATCTTTAGGAACCGGAGGGAGTATCATTCAAACTTATTTTGATATTATTTGTCAATTCCTTATTTCCGTGTCATTATTACTCATTTATGTGTCATTATTACCTCATTTTTATGTCATTGTTGAGCAAACTTGTATCATTTAAACCTATTTTGATATTATTTGTCAATTCCTTATTTGTGTGTCATTATAACTCATTTCTGTGTTATTATAACTCATTTTTATATCATTATTACTCATTTGTGTGTCATTATTGAGCAAACTTGTATCATTTATTTTCTCCATTTTATTATTATTTTTCAACTTTTTATGTATCATTTATAAGAAATATGATATCATTATTTCTTACTTTTATATCATTTTCACTTATTTCTCTTCATATACTTTATCATATTATAAAAACTAATGTCATTTATAAGACAAATAATATCATTATTTATCACTTTCATGTCATTATTTACCAAACATGTGTCATTATTAAGTTATAATCTCTCTCTTCCCTCCCCTCAGAACTCACGACACATTCACCACCTATAACATGTATCACAACATCCACCACCTCAAACATGAGTCACGACACCACCTCACTTTCTTTCACCCCCTCGCCAGACCACTGCACACATGCCGCCGTCAAAGCTCATGACACCATCACGACAACCACCACAAATTCAGTATGCTTTCTCTTGGCAACCACCGCATATCCACCATTTTCGACGTTATCTGAAGCAAGGAGGAGATAGAAAGAAGGAGAGAGGTAGTGTTGAAACTCACCATTTTCGACATCTGAAACAGCTTTATGGATCGGTTTTTGTCTTCTTGAGTGACATTATTGTTGCAATTTGGTAATATATGCACAAACATCTTCTTCTTGTCTGGATGATTGCTTGTTGATTTGTAGTTGTTGTTCGAATGAACGAATTGAAGTTTCGACCTAATTTTATTCGCATTCATGATCTTCTCCTTCATTCCGTCAATTCATCGGAACTCCGGCGACTTTTCATTCCTTCAATTTCGAATTCGAAGAGAGAGAGATAGAGCGAGAGAGAGAGAAAGAGGGGTATGAATTTCAATTTCAATTTCGAATTGGAGGTTTTTCGTGGAACTCCGACGACTTTTCGTTTGACTTTTTATGTCGAGCAGATGCAAGAGAAGACTTAAGAGATGGAGAGGAAGGGTGAGATGTTTCACAGGTGTCACGTGTGAATGAATAACCTAATACACAATAAATTATTGTGTAACAGTTACACCTAAAATTTTATGTAAAGTTAAAGGGCAATTTAATCATATTTATAACGGTTTTTTCACCATATACCCTTGACAAATTTTTTTTGCACCATATACCCTCGCAAGTTTCCAAATTCACCATATACCCTCGACGTTTTAAAAAATACATTCACTTACCCTTATGACTAACGGGAGGCTAACACCGTCATTCATTAACTCCTAATCCCCCCTCTAACCCTAATTAACTAACATAAATCTACCTTTAACCCTAAACCTAACCCTAACCCTAACCCCTAATCTAATACCCTAACCCTAAGCCTAACCCTTACCACCCCTCCCCCACTAGCCCACCACTGTAATACCCCGTATTTTTAGGCATTTATTGAGATTATTTAAAACAATTCTAAACTTTATTTTCAAAACTCATTTTAAATTATTTTAAAATCACTTTGGAGGGATCATTTGGAGGGAAATATAGTTTGAATTTTAAAGGTTATTTTAGTAATTTTATCAACAGTTGCTCTTGTCATTATCTTATTTATTTAATTAGTTATTTAAACAAATATTTGATAAATAATTTTATAAAATCCAAAATTCATTTTTGAGTAATAAAATCAGATTATACATTTTAGTATGTAATTTTCGGATTTTTTTTATAAGTGTTGTTTTGATAAATCGATTTCTTTTAAATAAAACCGAAAACTTTAAATATTTAAAATATTTTGTTAAGTCTTATAAATCAGATTTTTATGAGATTTATATTGAGTTAGAGAGTATGGGATTGTAATTGATTTGGGAAGATTTAACAATCTCTTTAAAATCAAACAAAATTGATTTTAGGAAAGAATTTTTATAAATAAAGGAAAATTCAAAAAAAAAAAAATCTGCTGCATTCTACAGCTGCACGGCAGCTTGGCATTGTGTAAGAAAAAATTTACATTCTTTTGCCCTAATTTTAATGATTTAAGAAAGTTTTACCTCTTTTCTACCCTAGTTTATACTATAAATACCCCTCTAATCCTTCACTTTCTCTTCACCAAAAATCTTGAGAGTTCTTTATAAAGTTTTCTCTAAAGTGAGTGCTCTCTTTGAGTAGTTTTAGTTTTTCACCGAGGAGTTTTAGCAGGAGGTTTTGTAAGTACTCTTTTTCAAGTTGTTTTAATTTCTAGTTTTTGATATTTTTGAGTTTTATAAAAACATGTTTTTATTGTTTGAGCATGAATCATGTTTACAATTAGTTAGTTAAGCATAATTTTCTTTTAGAGTTCATATATTGTTCATTGTTTTGATTAGAACTAGTTTATAATTGATAGGAGGATTTTGTTCGTGAGCATTCTCTTACTAGTTGATTTTCTTGTTTCTTGAATCATCAAGGTACGTTACGTGGCTTGATCTTTAATTGCTAAGTATACACTAGTTATGTATGTTTTAGTACAAATCATACAGATTGGTATTTGTAGTTAGCTTGGTTAAATATTCTTATAGCTAAAGTTAGCTAAAAGCTTGTTTTTCTTCCTGCTTTGTTAGTTCGTATGTGGCTAACTCAAAGTATGTTTGTATGTTTGCATGTGGCTAACTCAAAGCTAGATAAAATCTTCTTATAGTTCGTATGTTTGCATGTGGCTAACTTAAATTATAAGAAATAATATACTTTTGCAAATCACTGGTATTAAGCCTAATTAGTTTTAGTTTCAAAAGTTTAAATTATCTTTTCCTATAATTAATTTTGTTATCATAATTCTTTATTTGAATTAAAGGAAAGGTTTACCCCTAGGTTATTCTTATTACAATTACCCCTTGGCTTTGTTCAAGAAGGGTTCTTCCAAGTCCACTAGTTGGCATCAAGGTTACTCCAATGTCTTTGTTCATAAAGGGATACTAGCTTGGGGGGTGTGCACACTTAGGATCCGCGGATCAAGGAAAGGGGTTTAAGTTAACTACTTATATTATTGTTTTCCACTTTTAATGGAATTATTAAAGGACATATATTCTTTCGTGGTAACGTGGATTTAAGAATGGTTTAGTCTTATCTTTTATTACTAGATTGCGAAATAAAGCATGTTTATGAAAGTATGTGAATTATATATTTATAAAGTTTACAAGTCTTGCATGTAATTGTACTCAGTATTTCAACTTACTCGTATTTCCTATTTGTTTTGGTTTTGCTCTACTTTCCTTACGGGGAGTAGTTTTTAGGTCCATTGATGATTCATGATGCATGGGAGGAACCTTTTTGGGATCACTAGAACTAGATCACTATTTTAGTAGTCTTTAGACTTTTCATATTAGTATTGTGGTTTTTGGATAATAATATTATTTTTATAAATAAAGTTAGAAGTTTCCGCTGCATATTTTTTTGTGTATCAAGTTATAGTATTGCCAAAGCGTATTTATACGTGGCGGTAATACCCTTAAGTTTCTCCAAGTATTTTACGAAAGTATAAGTTTTAAAGTGGAGAAATTTGGGGGTGTTACAAAGTGGTATCAGTTTAAAAGCCTAGGGATATGAAACTGGAATCTAAAATTAATGGGTAGACTTAAGGATGGGCATATAGGTTAGAAAGTTTACATTTTTTTTCATATTTATATTATTTATGCATAAAAATCTATTTTATTATTTGAGGAAAAACTATTGATTTGGATAAGTTGGGTTGGCAATGTTTATGGCGAGGAAAGACTTGGGCTCTCACCAACGTTACGTGTAACCAACCCTTTCCTGGGAAATTCATTGGCCCAACTATTCTTTGTCATGAATCAAGTACTCATTATAAAACATATTTGGAAAAACAAAAGGTTGTAAAAATAATTTTGGCAAGAACAGTTTTAGCATTCTATGTGCATAAGTAGAATAAGATGATGGACTTTGATTTTTTTCGAGTACCTAAATAGTAGGTCGATTTTTATTAAGTTGCATTATTATTTTCAGGACTATTATTTTGTGGAATAACGAGGAAGAAATTGTGTTATGCAACTTTATTTGGTTAACTATTTGCAAATTAAATGCTTACTTGTTAAATTTTAAAATTCAGATGCTTGAGTTTGTAAGGGATATTTACTATGATGACGCCTATTTTAAGAGGCATTATCACACTATAGCATTCTTTATTCAAGGAATCCATCTTTACGCCAAGTTCTTAGTTTCACAAGGAAGAAGAGAAATGAGGGTTGAACCTTGGAAAATTCTACTAGCTCTTATTCACTTACCTAGAATTCCAAAGTATGAAAATCTTTTTAGGAAATATGAGGATGTACTATTGAATGAAAATGAGTGGAATAAGCATGAACACGTGCATGAAGGGGTATGGATAGCTGATATGTTGACATTTGAGGTAGACTTATACTATGCAGAGAAGACATGGGAAAGGAACTTAAAGTCTACAACTAATGCTACCATAGAAGTTCCAATAACTGATTCGCTTATGTCTGAAGCCTCATCATCTCATCATCTTACACCACCATCAGTTCGCTCTACAAGTCCAGAATATACACCTACAACTCCTAAAGATAACACTTCAAAGGCACAATCCAACTCTCTTAAAGAAGTGCCACCGAGTCCTGCATACTCACCTCTGTCACCGGCCACCTATGAAAGAGAATTTGGAGGCAGGGAGTCGTACCTATGAATTGTTATGAATAGGATCTTCATGTTAGTCTTAAATAATTGTCAGTAGTTGACAAGTTAATGTAGTAACTTTATGGGGTTATTATTACTATTATCATTTTGTGTTGCTTTCGAATAAAGAAACTATGTATGTAATTTGATTATTATTAATGAGATGGTTTATCTGTTATATGCTCATTATATGTTCGTTTAGTTAAGATCTATTGTTGTCTACTCAGGAAGATGTCTCAAAGGCATAGGGGTGGAAATAGTGCCAAATTGAATTCTGCTTTGAAAAAGTTGACCGAAATAGCAGCTGCCTTATCCCAAGCTGTGAACACCCCACCCCCGAAGTCCAATGAATTAGATGCATTTGGAGAAGTATTTAAGAGGGTGTCTGCTTCAAAACCCCCTTACTACAATGGGAAAGAGGACCCAGCTAGTCTTGAAAACTGGATTAGGGAATTTGACAAGCTTTTTGATGCCATCAACTGCCCAGAAGAGCTTAAGCTGAATAACGCAGTGTATTATCTGAAGGAGGAAGCAGATCTTTGGTGGAGCCAAAGGAAAAATGATTTGGCGACTGAGCGCAATTTTGGGTGGACCGAGTTGAAAGAAACCTTAAGAACCAAGTTTTACCCTACCCACTTAAGAAAACAGAAAAGTATGGAGTTCATTAACCTTAGGATGGGGGCCATGTCCATTTCAGAATACTACAGTAAGTTCATTGAGCTAATGATATTTGCACCTGAAGTAGTACCCACTGAGGCTCTTAAGGCTCAAAGATTTGAGCAAGGCTTGACCCTATCTTTACAAGGCAAGCTCGGAGGAGCCACCTTTAACACCCTTGATGAGGTTTATGGGAGAGCTGCCCATTTGTATGGGATTAGAGGGAAGGAACTAGAAGGGAACTCTTCAGGAGAAAAGAGGAAAGGGAATGGCAATTACCCGAACCAGGGGAATGAGGAAAAGTTTAAGGGAGGAAACGAAAGAAGAGATGAAAGAAACCTTGGGGCTAGGACCAATGATCAGACTTCAAGGAATCAATCAGGCGGAGAGAGGCCCAAAAGGGTGTTCCATTGTAAGAAGTGTAACAAGAACCACCCAGGAAAAGACTGTGAAGGGAAGCCAGTGACTTGTAAGTATTGCCAAAAGGTAGGTCATCGTGAGTATGAATGTTACTGGAAATATGAGGGAAAACCACCTATTCCTGCACAAGATAGCAAGACCATAGCTTCTAACCCGTCAAACCCTACTCAACAATCTGGGAGTGATAAGCCTGGAAATGGGAATGGAAATAGTCAGACCAAGGGGCGCATCTTTGCAATAAATGATCGTGAGGCTGAGGCCACATCTGATGTGATAGCTGGTACTTTTTCTGTTAATTCTATATCTGTTAAAGTTCTATTTGATTCAGGAGCATCGCATTCATTCATGACTAGGACCCTAGGTGAACGTCTAGGACTAGTCAGTCCAGAATACATTTCTGTCAGTTTTGCATTACCATCAGGAGAAGAATTGCATTGTTCTAAGTTGTATAGGCAGGTACCTCTACTTATAGCAGGAATAGAATTCCCGTATGACTTGATTGAGTATGAGATGAAAGACCTAGATGTCATCCTTGGGATGGATTGGCTTGGAAGATATAAGGGTCATATCAATTGTGAGGCTCAAAAGGTAATTTTAACCGGACCAAACAAGGTTAGGGTGACGTACAGGAGGGAAGGGAAACAAAAGAGCTTACGGATAATTTCTGCCTTGCAACTACAGTCTTGTATAAGGAAAGGGTACCCATTGTTTATGTGTAGTGTTCAAGAAATAAGGGAAGAGGTTGAACCTAGCAAGGTACCACTGGTGAATGAGTTTCCAGATGTTTTTCCTGACGAGATTCCAGGAATGCCGCCAGTGAGAGATCTTGAATTCACCATAGACTTAGTGCCCGGAACCGGATGAATCTCTAAGGCCCCATACCGGATGGCACCTGCAGAAATGAAGGAACTAAAAGTCCAACTGGATGAGCTGTTGGAGAAAGGCTACATCAGGCCAAGCTCTTCACCATGGGGTGCACCAGTACTGTTTGTGAAAAAGAAAGATGGGAGTTTGAGGCTATGCATTGACTATCGGGAACTAAATAATGTAACTATCAAAAACAAATACCCACTTTCGAGAATAGATGATCTGTTTGACCAACTCAAGGGGGCTAGAATCTTTTCTAAAATAGACCTGAGGTCTGGTTATCATCAATTAAGGATTGTGGAGAATGATATCGCAAGGACAGCCTTTTGGACTCGCTATGGACATTATGAGTTCACGGTGATGCCTTTTGATTTCATGGATTTGATGCATAGAACTTTCATAAACGTTCTTGGATAAATTTGTTGTTGTTTTCATCGACGACATTCTGGTTTACTCTAAGGATGGGGAGGCACATGAGGAGCATTTAAGACAAGTTTTGTCAAAGTTGAGAGAGCATCAGTTATATGCTAAGCTTATTAAATGTGGGTTTTGGTTAGAGGAAGTTGCATTTTTGGGCCATGTGATCTCGAAAGAGGGTGTTTCAGTGGATCCTGCTAAGATTCGAGCTGTTACTGAATGGCCTACTCCGAAGAGTGTATCTGATATATGGAGTTTCTTGGGGTTGGCCGGATATTACCGAAGATTTGTGAAGGACTTCTCTAGGATTTCGAGGCCTATGACTAACTTGATGAAAAAGGAGTGTAAATTTGTTTGGAGTTCAGAGTGTGAGGAGGCATTTCAGAACTTGAAGAACAGGTTAACTTCAGCACCAGTTTTAGCATTGCCAGAACATTATGAGGTTTATAATGATGCATCGAAATATGGCTTAGGGTGTGTATTGATGCAAAACCGAAGGGTGATTGCTTATGCTTCGAGGCAATTGAAACCTTATGAGGTGAATTATCCAACTCATGATTTGGAATTAGCTGCCATTGTGTTCGCCTTGAAGATTTGGAGACACTATTTATATGGAGTAACTTGTAAGATTTATACAGATCATAAGAGCTTGAAGTACATATTTACTCAAAAGGAGTTGAACATGAGGCAAAGGAGATGGTTAGAACTCATTAAGGACTATGACTTGGATATCCAGTATCATGAAGGGAAGGCTAACGTTGTGGCTGATGCTTTGAGTAGGAAGACTAGTCACTCGATTAACGCAATAATGTTGCCAGATCAGTTATGTGTGGAGTTTCAGAAAATGAACTTGGAAGTCATGGAGCTAGGAAGCGTAGAAGAACTACTAGGTGCCATATCGATCCAACCTTCTATTCTTGATGAGATCAGGGAAAGTCAAGCTGGGGATGATAAATTGGAAAAAATTAAGGAGAAAATTCAAGAGGGTCAAGCGCGCACTAGACTTCAAAATATTTGATGACGACAGTGTGAGATTCAAAGGAAGATGGTGCGTGCCTCAGAATCGAGGGGATCTTAAGCAGAAATTGATGGAGGAAGCTCACAACTCACCTTACTCAATGCATCCAGGGGGAGATAAGTTGTATAAGGATTTGAAGAAGACTTTTTGGTGGTCAAACATGAAGAAAGAAGTTGCTGAATTTGTGGCTAAGTGTCTTACTTGTCAAAAGGTAAAGATTGAACATAAGAGACCTCAAGGGATGGTCCAACCTTTAGAAGTGCCTAGCTGGAAATGGGACTCTATCTTAATGGATTTTGTGGGAGCCTTGCCCAAAAGTAAGAAAGGAAATGATACTATTTGGGTGGTAGTGGACCGTTTGACTAAGACCGCAGTTTTTATACCAATGAAGAATACTTGGTCGATGGAACAATTGGCGATGGCCTATGTGAAGTTTGTAGTGAAGTATCATGGAGTACCAAAGGACATCATCTCTGATAGGGATTCTAGGTTCTGATGAGTGTACAAAAACATTGGAAGACATGTTAAGATCTTGTGTAATGGAGTATCAAGGATCATGGGAAGATTACTTAGATTTGATTGAATTCTCCTACAACAACAGTCACCATGCAAGTATTGGAATGGCACCGTTTGAAGCTTTGTATGGTCGAAAATGTCGAAGCCCGATATGTTGGAATGATATAAGTGAAACGATTGTACTTGGGCCAGAATTTATCGAGGACACCGTGAAGCAAGTCAGGTTAATTCAGGAAAAGATAAGAGCTACCCAAGATCGACAAAAAAGCTATGCCGATTTGAAGAGGATGGATGAGGAGTACGAGGTTGGAGAAAGCGTCTTGCTCAAAGTTTCTCCGAAAAAAGGGGTAATGAGGTTTGGAAAGAGAGGCAAGCTAAGCCTAAAGTACATTGGACCATATAAAATTTTGACCAGGGTTGGCAAGGTGGCTTATCGTTTAGAGTTACCTAATGAGTTAAGCAAGGTACATAATGTCTTTCATGTGTCACAATTGAGGAAGTATATTGCAGATTCATCTCATGTGTTGCAGCCTGAATCTATCGAGTTGGATAAGACCTTAACCTATGAGGAAAGACGGATTAAGATCCTAGATAGCAAAGTCCGTAGTACTAGAAACAAGGATGTAAAGATATTGAAAGTTCTTTGGTCCAATCACAAAACCGAGGAAGCGACTTGGGAGGCTGAGGACGAAATGCGTAGAAAGTACCTTGAGTTATTCATTGAGATTAGTAGAGTTACGGGGGCGTAACTCCCTTTCTAAGGGGGGTAGAATGCGATAGAGTTTCGCGCGCTTTTACATTTTTAGAGCATATAGAGTCGTTATATTGCATCTTACATGTCCATTCATAATTTTAGCGTGAAAACAAATTTTTTTTTTGAAATGAAAATTTTTCTAAGTTTCGGGACGAAACTTCTTTTAAGGGGGGTAGACTGTAATACCCCGTATTTTTAGGCATTTATTGAGATTATTTAAAACAATTCTAAACTTTATTTTCAAAACTCATTTTCAATTATTTTAAAATCACTTTGGAGGGAATCATTTGGAGGGAAACATAGTTTGAGTTTTAAAGGTTATTTTAGTAATTTTATCAATAGTTGCTCTTGTCATTATCTTATTTATTTAATTAGTTATTTAAACAAATATTTGATAAATACTTTTATAAAATCCAAAATTCATTTTTGAGTAATAAAATCAGATTATACATTTTAGTATGTAATTTTCGGATTTTTTTTATAAGTGTTGTTTTGAAAAATCGATTTCTTTTAAATAAAACCGAAAACTCTTGAGTTAGAGAGTATGGGATTGTAATTGATTTGGGAAGATTTAACAATCTCTTTCAAATCAAACAAAATTGATTTTAGGAAAGAATTTTTATAAATAAAGGAAAATTCAAAAAAAAAATTGATTAAGTTTGTTAACATAATTCTTTATTTGAATTAAAGGAAAGGTTTACCCCTAGGTTATTCTTATTACAATTACCCCTTGGCTTTGTTCAAGAAGGGTTCTTCCAAGTCCACTAGTTGGCATCAAGGTTACTCCAATGTCTTTGTATTCATAAAGAGATACTAGCTTGGGGGTGTGCACACTTAGGATCTGCGGATCAAGAAAAGGGGTTTAAGTTAACTACTTATATTATTGTTTTCCACTTTTAATGGAATTATTGAAGGACATATATTCTTTCGTGGTAACGTAGATTTAAGAATGGTTTAGTCTTATCTTTTATTACTAGATTGCGAAATAAAGCATGTTTATGAAAGTATGTGAATTATATATTTATAAAGTTTACAAGTCTTGCATGTAATTGTACTCAGTATTTCAACTGACTCGTATTTCCTATTTGTTTTGGCTTTGCCCTACTTTCCTTACGGGGAGTAGTTTTTAGGTCCATTGATGATTCATGATGCATGGGAGGAACCTTTTTGGGATCACTAGAATTAGATCACTATTTTAGTAGTCTTTAGACTTTTCATATTAGTATTGTGGTTTTTGGATAATAATATTATTTTTATAAATAAAGTTAGAAGTTTCCGGTGCATATTTTTTTTGTGTATCAAGTTATAGTATTGCCAAAGCGTATTTATACGTGGCGGTAATACCCTTAATTTTCTCCAAGTATTTTACGAAAGTATAAGTTTTAAAGTGGAGAAATTTGGGGGTGTTACAACCACCCACCCGCCCCACCACCTAGCAACCCCACCTCCCCACTGCCCCACCACCCCGAAGGCCCCCTCCCCACGCAACCCCACCTCCCCCTCCCCACCACCCCCCGAATCCCTCCTCCCCTTCCCCTGGCGACGCGCAACCCTCCCCCCTCCCCACGCGGCCCCGCAGCCACCAAATTTCGGGTTCCGCAGCCTCTCCCCTTCCCCTTCCCCTGTTGGGCGAACCCCCATCCCCAACTGTTGTCGCGAACCCCCCTCTAACCACATCCAATTCAGCGATTTTTACAGATTTAGCAACGACATTTTGCGATATTAAGAAATTGAGAAACAAATTTTACATCCAATGATTCTTCGGAGATTGTGGAGAAATTAAGAGATTATGTCACTAATTCATTCAGTAAATCTTTGGAAACTGAAGCGAATTCATCATCCAAGCTCTTCTTTGCAACCTAATCGAAAAGTTGCAATCGAATTTCAGAAAGTGAAATCAAATTTGAGAGATAGAGAAATTAGGTTTAAGAAATTATTACTTTCTGATGCTTTTTAGATTGCTCGGAAAATTGATTGTACAAACGGAGAATCCTTTGGTCGGCGATGAGAGATGTCCTTGTTCCGAGGAGTTTGAGTCTCTTTCATTTTTTCTCTCTTACTCAACTTTAATGGCGGGAAGATGGGGAGGGGAGGGGGTTCGCGCGGCGAGGGAGGGGTCGGCGGGGAAGGGGAGGGGCTGGTGGTGGTGGTGGTGACATGGTGGTGATGAGGGGGTGGTGGTGGTGGTGCGGTGGGGTAAGGGGTGGGGGAGGGGTGGTTAGGGTTAGGGTCAAAGTTAGTGTATTTAGATTAGGGTTAGAGTTAGGATTAGGATTTGATTTAGGTTAGTTAATTAGGGTTAGGGGAGGATTAGGGCCTAATGACTAACGGAAGTCTAACACCGTTAGTCAAAAGGGTACGTCAATGTATTTTTTGAAAGGTGAGGGATATATGGTGAATTTTAAAAATTGAAAGGGTATATGGTGCAAAAAAAAAAAATTGTCAGGGGTATATGGTGAAAAAACCTATTTATAAGGGAAATTCTATATGGTAGCCGCAAGGCTTTTAAGTTTCTATATGGTAGCACTTTCCAAATGCAATTATATGTGGTATCCCCAAGTTTTTAAATTATTCTATTATATAGCCTTACTTGGTGATTTAACGTTAAACATGTGTTGTTTCACGTTTAATTGCTTAACCAAGGTTAGTGCCTAACCGAAGTTGTTATGCTCTGTCTACTTTTATGTTCAAGTGGCCCAATTTCATGTTATTAGGGTTAGGATTATGCGAATTTCATATTTGGGTGCAAAAAGATCAATTTTTTTGCCATTCAACTGTAGTATGCCATAAACAACTCAGTTTCACTCCATTTGAACTTAAAAGTGGGCACAGCATAATAACCTAGGTCAAGGCACTAAGTTTGATTAAGCAATTAAACGTGGAACAACACACGTTTAAAATCAATCACCAAATAAGGATATATAATAGAATAATTTAAAAACTTGGGGCTACCACGTATAATTGCATTTGAAAAGTGCTACCATATAGAAAATTAAAAACCTCGGGGCTACCATGTAGAATTTCCCTATTTATAATTGTTAGTCATGTTCGTTTAAAAATAAAGGAATGACATATATATTTAGTAAAAGATAAAATTAACTTATTTAAATGATTTAGTAGATGTAGAACAATAATTGAATTTTAGTAATTTTGTTGGGTTTCGTGTCGAAATAGGTTGGTTTGAAAAATTGAATCAAATAATCAGTCATATCTTGTTTTATATGGTTGAACTGAATTCGAGTTGACTTCAAGTCTGTTATTAACAAATCGGACTTAATCGAGTATTTACTGGGTCTAATTGGGTTTTGGGTTAACTTCGTGTTTGGTTACAGTCAGGTCAGCGTCTTAGACTACCGTGTTCAATCGATAACTGGTCGGGTTTCAATACAGATCGGTGTGGTCAGGTCAAAATATGATGGCAAATGCTAACGGGCGCCCCCGGGGCGTTAGATAAGACTAATATATCTTTCTAATTTTAATCCTAGTCCTAATAAATAAATAACTTTTAAAGATAAAATATTTAAGATAAAATACCTTTTACAAGAAAATAAAAAAAATGAATAGGTTTAGAATTAAAAAGCAAGCGTTTTTTTTTTACTTTGGATGGCGGCAACTGTATTGGCGGCAACCGTAGGCACAAGTTTAGAACTGTATTCCTCCATTGAAGAACAATCATCTTAAGCATACCATAGTGAAGTGAATCTCACAAATTCTCATATTCGACTGCGTAAACTGTGAGTCATATTCTTTACATATCTACATGGTAATTATCAGTATATTTCTCTCTTTTGAAGATTTTTTTTTTTGTGCCATGATTGAGTTTACAACCATACCTCTACTTACTAAAGCTTATAGATTCGACAAGTGCTCGTCGATTAAAGAATTACCTATTAATTTTTGGCGCATAAATTCAATGAAGGGTCATTCCACCTCTAATTTTTGTCATTGACTACTACTGGATGAGTTGCGCACTAATTAGATATGACGCTTGTTTAATTTGGCGGCTAGATCACTCCGTAATGAAAATCACAAAGTACTGATGTGTAGAATTTTGTATATGTAGGTATAGTATTCATGGCATATGGCACTATGGCAGGCACTCATGGCCCTGAACCACGCCTTTCCACTTCATGATTTATTCATGATTTATTAATGTACATGGTGTAAAAATGGGTTATTCATGAATAATATGCATGGCATAATTGAGTTATTCAATAAAAAAAGTGTGACTATAGTTTCGTTTATTATTAGAGTTGTGTAGTTTTTGTGGTGAAGAGACTAATGGTTGGTTAAAAAATTTCTCTTTCTTGACATAATATATGCTAATGGAATTATGTGCTTGGGTTCCTTGCTACTATCTCACTATATATGTATAAATTGTGTATGCTTTAGTTGTAGCTAGTACTTGTTTTAATATGTGTTTTGGTTTTTTTCCTTACAATAATAATTAGACAGGGATATGTGGCACAACTTGACATAATGCCTTTGCTTCTCATGGCTTAGGAAATTGTAAGGAGTACACGCGCCTTTTCATCTCTTCTCTTAAATAAAAAGCTTCATCCCCTCTTCACAAAAATAAAAAAATTGGCAAATGCTACTTAAAAATTATAGTTCTTATCTAACGCCCCGGGGCGTCCGTTAATAATAATTTGAAATTTATTTATATACCAAATTATTTTTCTTATCTAACGCCCCGGGCGCCCTTTAGTAATGATTAATTAGATAATATACAAAATTATAATTCTTAACTAACGCCCCGGGGCGCCCGTTAGCGGGCTCGAAATATGATATTGTCGCGTGTCGGTCAGGTCTGGTTGATCTCGTGTTGGGTTTCGGTCAGGTCTAGGGACTGACCCTCTCAGGTCGAACCACGTTCAGGTCGAGTCGATATCAAGTTGACCCACGAGTCGAGTCTGTTTTTGACACCTCTAGGCCTGTCTCAAGTCTTCTTATTTCTGTGTCAGGTTCGGGTCGAGCCTTTTTTAATTATATGCAAAGTCGGCTCTGTTTCAATTCTATGCAAACGAATCAGGTTAGGATTAATAATAACAAAAAATTATATTTTAAGTCCATACTTATTACAAGTAATGGCTTTAATAATATTAAAGTAACAAAAAATTAAGAATTTGATTATGGTTATAGTTAGGAATCATATAGTTGATGTCATTTCAGGTCGAGTGATATTCAAAACTGTGTGAATAGGGACGGGTTAAGATCCGTTTAGTTTATTTTGAGTGTAATTCAGATCCCGAATTGGCCCTGTTCGAATCAGATAATTCAGATTGGATTTCTAAAGGTCTGAGTATATACCTATCATTTATCCATTAATATGGGCAATTTCCACAAGATGACATGTCAGTGCCATCACCATCCTCATCACAAGACCAAATCAATATAATAAAAAATCAACAACCTAACCAAAATCACCTCCCCCATAAAAATATACACGTATAATAATCCATATACATATACAGACATGAAGCACATATAAAACCAACTCAAAACTCATTTATCCTTGGAATGCTAAAAGGTACTCATCCAATCAAATATCTTAAAGTTGAAGCACACATATTAACAAAACAAAAATACCCAAATCAAATCCTTTCCATAACCATCGAATTTTACGAAAGGAGAAGAAAAATTCTGGAAAAAACGACGAAATCCGTTATCTGCAGACTGAGAGGCAGGCAAAGAAGTGCGTAGACCCCACTAATTTTCTCTTTCCTCTGACGTGTCATCCCAAATTCCCATTAACCTCTTGTAGTCTTCTTCTCTTCTCCCTCTTATATATCTTCTCTTTCTTCAGTGCACATTTTTACACACACCCACAAAACTCACCAACATCTCCAAACTCTGAGGAGAGAGAAAGTGCAAAAAAAAAAGAAGAAGAAGAAGAAGATGGATCATGCAGCGGATGCAACTCGTACTGACTTGATGACAATAACACGTTTCGTATTGAATGAACAGTCGAAACGTCCTGAGTCGCGTGGTGACTTCACCATTCTTATGAGTCACATTGTTCTTGGCTGCAAATTTGTTTGCTCTGCTGTTAATAAGGTTCTTCCTACTTCCCTTTTTCTTATTATTAATTTTTCAAGGTTTTTTTTAGAGTAGAACAATGGCGGGTCTCAATTCTATAATGAGGAGTACTATTTTTAGTTTTTTTTTTTTTTTTTTTTTTTTTTTTTTTTTTTTTGTTTCTTACACCAGTACTTTGTAATAGAAGTAGAATATTCATGCAAATCGTGGGTCAACCGGATTTTAATTTTTAGGAGTAAATTTTTGGTGGGGTCATTATGTAAGTGTGTTTGTTTTTTTTTTCTTTAACAATAATTTTTTCCATCGATTTATAACGGTTAATGGATTTTTGGTCCCGTTTAACATAGGATTTTTATTTTATCTTTTTGCAAAAAAATCTGGGATATCATCATATCACTATCAACTTTTGAATTTGGAGAACATTGCCAACTTTTATTGTTCTTATAATTTTTCCTTTGCAAAGTTGATTATAATTTCTGGGTTATGCTAGTTTTGATGGATTATATATATTGCGGTATGTTTGATGAAATTGTGGAAGTAACAATGCAGGATTTCAGGTGGGTACAGAATAATTTTTAGCCGTGGTTAAATGTTTATTATCATATTAAAATATAGTTGTTGAATAATCAAAGTTTGCAATAAACAATATTTTAATCCGTACTTCATTCACTATCTGGGATACATAGAGTATAATCTAAGTACACGATTGTGACTCAGCTACAGATCATGTAGTTACCTATAATTTAAGAAAATAGATTACTAATTTACGCGTTTTTAGCTGCTGATTATTAATAAAATAATTATAATTCATGTTTAATTAACAGGCTGGTCTTGCCAAGCTCATAGGACTTGCAGGGGAGACCAATGTTCAGGTAAAAACATTCTAAAAATTGTTTATGTTACTCACATTGTGAATTTCCCTGTTACTGTTTGTATTGTTGTGATTGTATTTTACTTTTTTAGGGTGAAGAGCAAAAGAAGTTGGATGTTCTTTCAAATGAAGTTTTCATTAAGGCCTTGATAAGTAGTGGCCGAACTGTGAGTCACTAGATGCGATTATTTGCTTTAGATTTGCAGTGAAGAACCCATCAAGTAACGTCTGCTGAATGTTGAAATTTTGTGTGCAGTGCATTCTTGTGTCTGAGGAGGATGAGGAGGCAACATTTGTTGAGCCATCTCTGCGTGGAAAGTGTGTATAGCCACTCTCCAACATGTTCTTCTTCGTCGATTTTTGTAATTTCGTGTTCTTATAAACTACTCCCTTTGCCCCAGATTAGATGTCGCGTTGTTCCTACTTCCCATAATTAGGGAATCCTCATGATTTGAGTAAAGTACATTTAGAACAATAAACTCTTTTCTTCTCTCTTCACCACTGTATTTAAATGGAGTATGTTTGGATAAGTTATAATCTAATTCTGTTTTCGGAATGTGACTTTTGTTTTTCTGGAGATCCTGAATAGTAAATGTATCTTTTAATCGCGGACAGAGGGAGTAAAAGAATAGTTTATGATGTCAAAGATCCTTCCATGATGACATTTTCTATTGAAGAAGATTATTTCATTGTTGCTTATATTAGAATTTTAAGGCGTATTCTTATCATTGGTTTTCAGGTATTGTGTTGTTTTTGATCCTCTGGATGGATCTTCCAACATTGACTGTGGTGTATCAATTGGCACTGTACAGCATCTCATTCTCTGATAATATTTTCTATCTTGATAACCCTTATTGTTTGCCTTGGTTGTAATTAAAAAGCTGGCTGTTTCCTTTCACTCAGATCTTTGGGATTTACATGGTGAAAGATCTTAATAATGCAAATCTTGATGATGTCCTCCAACCTGGAAAAAATATGGTAGCTGCTGGTTATTGCATGTATGGGAGCTCTTGCACGGTACTAATCATTTCTTTCATTGCTATGTAGTTTCAATTGTGTTTACTTGTTTCACCTTTCGGCTGACACTGAGATACCTGCTTGATTACAGAACTGTCGAGTCAGAAATTTTTTAAAAAAATCGGCTTATTCCTCTGTACTTACCTCTGATCTCATTGCTGCATAGTTTAAAACGTGGCTGTTTTTCTCGTTTTTTACAGCTTGTCTTGAGCACTGGAAGCGGTGTCAATGGTTTTACTCATGACCCATCTCTTGGAGAGTTTATTTTAACTCATCCGGACATCAAGGTAGACTTTCTAGATCATTGGTGAATGGCTTTACAAATCAATATGCTGCAAGATCTCGGTTTGTGTATGGCTAAGATATGAATACTTGATGAGGGAAAATTTAATTGTTTTTTGGTTAACTGGGATGCTGAGATGGTAATTAGAAGTGTATAGGGCATTGGTTTTTAAGGTGTACTTGTGCATTTCTTGCTTCCTATGCACATGAGAGCTGTACTGATTTACTAATTACTAAATACTTACTCTACTTTCTGAAACTAGCTCTTTGATGTATCAACTAGGTTGTATTTTGTTGGCTGAGAAAGTAGGAGTTTCTGAATTAATGTGTTATACTAACAGATTTTTTATTTTTGTGCGTTGTAATGGCTAAGCATGCATGTAGTCACATAAACCTATTTCTAGGATTCCACTCCACCTTGCAAAAATAATTGATGGCTTGTATTTTTGTTGGATTAATCATTTTGATAATCATTTATCTCCTGTAGTGATATCTATAACACCTTGTGTCTTCATAATATCAGCGAATTTCACTTTTCAATTTGTAGATATAAGCATTAAAGCTTTGTGAAAAGAGAGAAATGATGCAAAGAAATAATTAATTTTGAAAAACACTGTTTTTTTTGAGAGAAAACTAGAGTTCTCACATGGAGACACTTCAGTGGAGCGTACGGTGCTATGAGCTGGTAGTAAATGTCCTCATGGGTGCTTCATTTTCTCTGGACTTATGAAAGATCTAGCTAGTCTTGAAGGAATGAATAATTATAAGGGAATCACCTTCGTCCCTTGTTCTGGATAAGAAGAGAGAAAATATTGCAAGAGATGAATGCAACTTACCATGGAAACTAGGCTATTACAGGCTATACTTATGTCAGGTTGTCTCTTTCAGTTATAAATGGGAGTTCTTATTTTCTGACAAATAGGGTATTTTCTAATTTAGCAACCATGATATTGTGTGACCTCTATAGTTGAATTATGTGATGCATCAAGAATATAGGCTTTTTCTTTGGTTTTTATGTACACTGTGATTACCTGGTGCCCTTTTCTTGAGCAGATCCCAAAGAAGGGTAAGATCTATTCTGTGAATGAAGGCAATGCAAAGAACTGGGATGGCCCAACAACAAAGTATGTAACATCTTTGTTCAATTGATGCTTGTCTTTTCTTTTGGTGTTTTGCTATATTGATCTTTCATTGATTTCAGGTACGTGGAGAAATGTAAGTTCCCTAAGGATGGTTCATCACCAAAGTCTCTCAGATACATCGGAAGGTAATTGGAGCCTCTATCATGAAATAAAATAATCTTGTTGCGAATATTTGAATAAATATGTGGTGTTACACCCATATTTGGCTGTTCAATTATGTTGGCTAGATGCAAGTCATTTGTTTGGTTGCACACTTTCAGTCACATTTATAACTTGTACAAGTTCGAATTTGCCAATCCCCTTTATAAAAAATTTCTATTCTGAAGCTACTCGAAGGAGATCATTTGTGCCTTTTCTAGTGAAAAACAGTTGATCAATCTTTGGACTGATTATCAGATAAAGATGTAATTTGTATTCATGGGATGATGTGCAGAAGAAAGAGAGAAAATGAAAGGACTTGCTGCCTATGTTAATCAATTAAGCTTTTAACAAGAAATGTTAGCTTAGCAACATACCTTTGTTTAAGAAGGGAAGGGTGCTTGAGAATTTTTGGCTAGTGATCATGTAGCTAGCATCTCGTATTACTTGGTATGTAAGCTCCTAGCAGCTGTTATGCTTGGAAAATAACACCTTCAAAGGTATTTTGGTCAACTCTACAAATATGTTGTGGTAATTTAGGCTAATGGCATTCTTCATTTTACTATATTTTCTTTTACACGCTCTACTGTATTGTGGTGGCTATTGTCTCGCAAGAGGTAGAGCAACGATTCTATTAGTGTATATGGGGGAAACCCTCTCACAAAGTGCCCCTAGTGGGGGATCGAACCCCCAACCTTTCTTTCCTTACCACACTAGAAGCCTAGCTTGGTGATTCTATTAGTGTATATAGGTCTTCCCCAATATATGTATGTATAATGTATGTATGCTATATTTATTTTGATTAGAACAGGAACCGCTTTCTAAATTTCACCCTCTCTTGTGCAGTATGGTAGCGGATGTTCATCGCACTCTACTTTATGGTGGCATCTTTATGTACCCTGGTGATAAGAAGAGCCCTAACGGAAAACTACGGTATGTTTGGTACTTAGAGGATCAAGTATTAATATGTATTCTAGTATTGTTGTTTTTTCCCCAAGCACACTGCTAACATCTGATTTCTGCTTTATTATATGTACCAGAGTTCTTTATGAAGTCTTTCCCATGTCATTCTTAATGGAGCAAGCAGGTGGACAAGCTTTTACTGGCGAACAACGGGTATTGACTGGAAATTGTTTTTTATAGGCACAGTTTAAAACACTTGGTTCCACGTTCGAATTCTAGTTAACAAGTTTTAATCTTTCTTTTCTCTGAAAGTAGTTGATATGATGTCAAGCCTACTAGCATGAAAAAGAAAATATATTATTCTCTACTCATCATATTAAACTTTTATTTGCCTAATTTTAACTGGTAACTTCTATGGCAGGCACTTGACTTGGTCCCAAAGAACATACATGATCGTTCACCAGTATTCCTTGGCAGCTATGACGACGTTGAAGACATCAAAGCACTCTATGCTGCTGAACAGAAGAATGCTTGAGCATCAGCAGATGTTAGATCTACCTGAATTCCCTCCAATTGGATCCAAATTTACTTTCTACATATTACAGTGGTCACGACTGAACTTTGTGCCCGTATATATGCTCCATAAATGTGCATAACATAGGAATATATGCATTTGCGTGAGCACTGATTAATTGTCGGATAACTATATTTCTTCATTAATGTCAATGGTAAACCTGTTCTTGTAAACCACCCCTGGTTTCATTCTTTTACTTGGTAGATATGATTAGATTCTGGGTCATTTATCCACCCATCGATCTTCTAAATGGATCAGTTCATGTGCCTAGGTGAATCTGTGGCAATTAGTTTGGACAGGCATTGTGAGTGGTTGTAGTGGTGCGGAGCTTGGACATGGCGTTAGTTCTATATTTGATTTACACTGCAGAATTTTGATAGGAGTGTCTTTTAACAATTTTGGAGACTCTGGCAAAAATAGTAAAGTTAACAATTTTCAGAATGCAGAAATAATACTAGTAAAGCTAACAAGATTAATTGTAAATTGAAGTGTCTTTCCAAATATTATTTGTAGAACTTAAGAGGTGTCCTTTTAAAATGGTCAAGGATATTTCGAGGACATTTATTTTTTAATTGTTGAAAATAATATCGTTTCGTTTCTTCTGGAGGCTCCAAAAAAAATTATATATGTACTTCGAAATCAGATATTTTTTAGTTTTGAGATGGTGGCCAGTGGTTAGGAGGGGATTAGGGGGTTACTGAATTGCAGCCAATTTGTAACTTTAGGGAGTTTCATGATTTCTTGGCTTTGAGAGAAAGACAAAACAAAATGATGGATGTTTCTTTATGTTGATCACAAAGGCCACAAGTATTGAAAGGAAGAATTTTTCTTTAATGAAGGATTGCACGAACCCCGAGACTATATATTATGACAGATTTACCATTTTTTTTTTTTAGTTTTGGGGTATATCTAAGCCCTAAATCCAGCAGATGTTCCATTTTACTTCATTATTTGGTTCTAGGTTATGAGTAAGTCATGTTGTGGTTGTAACAGTGAATTTTCCATATAGAATGGGTGCCCTGATTGGAATGTCTTTCAGATTTGAGCTTGTTAGTAAAAGCCCTTTAATATTCAAAATGATATTGGGGGAGGGGGATTTGCTAAAGCTTAGGGATGTCCCAAGTTCTACTCGGACTAATCAAAGTTTCAGGACATAGGTTTAAATCAACGATAATTTCTCCGGATGTTGAGGGTGTTCGGAGAATAAACCTAATTTCAGACTAAAAAAACATGTTGATGCTTCTTAGTATATATGATTTTTTTTTTTAATTACACAAAATGACCATTAAATTACTCCCTCCAGCTTTTTCCGCCCAAGCTCTCATAGATACCTTTTTAGCTAAATGATATGGCAGTTTTTAATTAGTAGTGTATAAGAATTCTCTTTACACAAATTGTAACCCTAGCCTTTTTCGAACATCGAGCTTGACTCGTTAATCGGGTTTTGCTATTCGACGCCCTATATTTTCTTACTAACGCCCTAAATACATAGCATTTTTATACTATATTTTGTACCTTTCCTTTTCTTTTCATTACACTTTTCTTTTTTTCCCTATTCCTTCCTTTCCCTCACTTCCCATTTCCCTTCTTCGACCACCACAACCATAGCCGGCCCCGCCGCCGCCACCACCATGCCTTTGTTTGAATAAAACAGCATGGTAGACATTTTCATGAATTATTGAAGAAGAAGAACATGATCAAAGACATTATTCCACCAAAATTGCCATATTGTAATTACTTACTATATTACAAAAGATATTTGTACCCATAAAATATCCACAATAAAATAGCAAATTACTGCCTAAGAATATGAAGAGTAAAAGGATTGAAAATCAAACCCAGAAAAAACACCCTATTCTTCATAACCAGCAAAAACCCAGTAAATGTACAAATGCAAATTTATAAAACCTAATCTTGGAAAACTCAAAAACAAGTAAAATGCAAGAACAAAATCCATTTCAGTTAATGAGAAAAAAAAATTTCTTTTTTGAAAAAAATATGGTGAGGCGTCTACTATAGACACCCCACCATCGGCACATGCGCCTATGGTAGGCGCTGTACCACCGGTGCAGGCGCCTACCATAGACGCCTAAGCTGGTGGTGGGACGTCTCCTATAGACGCCTCACTATTTTTTTTTCCCAAAAAAAAAGGAATTTCATCTTGTAATTTGTCATATTTTCGCTTTCGATTTGGGTTGTTGGTGTATCCTTGTCCATTTAGTTTCTCTTGCAAAGAATTTCCGGTGATATGGCGAGGAAAATTTGGCTCGAAGTTCTGTAGTGGTGGTGGTGGTGGTGCAAGGAAAGGGAGAAAGAAGAGGTAGATAGGAAGTGAAGGAAAAGGGGGAAAGAGGAAAGAGGAGTTGAAGTGGTTGTTGGCCAGAAAATTCGTAGTGGTGGTGGTGGTGTGATGGTGGTGGCTCTTATGGGGCTGGAGTCGGAGAGCTAAGGAGAAGGTGGGTGTACATTTATACGTATTAAGGGTGTTACTAGTAAATTTTGGGGCGTTAAATAACAACTCAGTTAAAATCTCAAGCCGTACCCAAAGAGTCTCGAGTAACTAACATGTAGACTAAAGTTCCAATTATCACCTACTTTCTCTCTCTACATATTGAGAGCCCCTCTCTCTAAAACCAAAAAGACTATTCACCTGAAACTAGAGTTCCACTAAACCAAAAACCAAACAGTTAAAGGCCAAGAATAAATCAAATACCTTTGTCCACGTTTGTGGAAACTGAGTAGAGAGTAAAAAGAAAAAACAATTACAATGAAAAGATAAGATATCAATTTAGAGAATCAGAAGGATCACGTCGGTTAGGACCAAAAATTTCAGTAACGAGTGTAGAGAAATCAATTGATGCCAGCAGATTCAAATTAGCGGTGGCCGGGAAGTTCAAGGATTACAAGGAATTTAGCTAGCAAGCTATTCGAAAGTGGGCGCAAACAAAGTGGCTGAAACGAGGTCAAGTTGAAGTGGAGAAAAAGGGTCGTATCTATTTTTTCTACTTCACAAATAACAAGGATCGTGAAGCCCTATTTGTACAAGGGACTGCATGCTTTCAAGGAGCTTTGATGATAATAAGTCCAGTTTCAGATCTGGTGGCGTTTGCGGATTTAGAATTCAAGGAAGTGGCTTTATGGGTAAGAATCCAAGGTCTTCCTTTTGGCTATTGTACAGAGGAAATTGCACTCAGGGCATTATCTAAACCAGGTTATGTATTTTATTTTGATAACATGTCTAAACAAAAGGGTCCTAAAACATACCTCAAAGCTAAAGTTTGGATTAGCTTGGATAAACCATTAATGCCAGGATTCTATCTAGAAGATGAGAAAAAAATTTCATATTGGGTTCATTTGAGATATGAGGGGGTTTATGTGATTTGTAGCAATAGAAGGATTGGTCATAAAGAAAGTAGATGTAGAATTTCTAGGGAACGGGCAAGTGTTGGAATCAGCAGTCTCATGGTTCAGATTTGCGAAAGTGCAAATGAAGTCCAGATAGATGAGTTGAGCCACCCGTTCTACTCTTCGAAAATATGTGGTTTGCCTAGGAAGGAGTCTATCCATACTTCGACACTAGATTTGGTCACTGGGGATGACGACTCATCTGAATTGCCTATAGATGAGTCTTCAACCTAGGAATCAGTAGAAAAAGTTGTGGTATAATTCAACTCAGGAATCAGTAGAAATTAGAAAAGGTTGTAGTATCTCCACAAGTGCCAACTATAGCAGAGGGTAAGGGCTTACATAAGCCTATGTCGTTGTACTCTGAATCAGATGAAGATGACTCTTTTGACCAGCGACTCCGCAAGCTCAGGCGGTTGATAACGAATATATAACCATTACATGGCCCAGAAGTAGAAGGGAGGGGCATGACATTAGAGACATCGACATTTAAACCCTCTGCCAATGTGGGGATCAAGAAATCCCAAACCCAAGGTACGTCATTTAATAGCATTAATGATACCCACCCATATGTTTCGCCCCAGGAGAGACAACGCCCAAAGGACCATTTCTACCCCTGGGGTTAACAGAAAAAACAAAAGAAATCTGAGACCTAGAAGGGTAATGGGTGTAAATCTATATAAAACAGGAGAAGTAAGTTCAATAATAACCTAAGAGATAGATTTTATTCATTTATTCCTTTGGGTCTGGCGTGAGGAAGTTGAGTTTATTATAAAACCAAAACTTCCACCTACTGCATTAAATTACTATAAGTGGCATGTTTATCTTATAAGACCCCCTCCTTAGCTTGCAATCAAAGAGATCAAAAACAATTTGCCTATTTTACCAAACTGTTAAGTAAGCCTAAACCTTCCAGAAATTTCCGAGTACTATATAAAATGAATCTTACTCAACAACAATCGTGTCTAAACCATTTAGGGTCAAGAATTAATGGAACACATAACCAATACGTAATATAAGGCTTAGAGAGTCTGATAGACTATTTGTCCCGGCATTCCCCGAATTCGATCCATTCAGACCTAATCTTGAGGTCTGGAACATTATCAACCCGCAGATCCCACAAGATTTCTCGTTCCAAATCTTGGACCCTGTAGAGATCAATCCACTTTTATTTCCAATCTTCACGCTAACAAAACATCAAACGAAGTTCAGCCCACCTAAAACAAACAAAAGTCAGCCCACCTCCTCAATGACTTTTGGTGACTCGGGAAGCGAAAGCGAGTACTGGTCATGTGACTCGGACCCTGGGGACTCCGAAGAATTCCAGGATAAGTTAGGTAAGTTTTCAATGTCAAAGAATGTAGGCAGCACCTTGCCCCCCCTCAGAGGGTTTCGCATAATACAACAAAAACGTATTTTGAAAAAAAGGAAGGGCAAAAGAAATAAATGTAACGCAGCTTCCTATATTTAGAATACAGATCGAATCTTTTGATGACTTGGTGGGAGATAAACGCTTAAGGCAATTGGGTCTGGGAATCCCTAATGAGAATAATGAGTTTGTTTTTGTTAATAGCAGAGAAAACAAAACAATTGCAGGATCCAAAAGGGAAGGGGCATGCAACAAGCGCAGAAAGCTCGACTTAAATAACGAGAAGGAGGAAAGAAGCAGTTATGTATGTAGCAGTGAAGCACAACAACTTTATAATGTAAATAGAGGTGCGGCTGACCCTCAACAGCCTCGGTGGGAACAATGAAGCTACTAGCATGGAATTGCAGGGTTACTCCAACTGAAGCACCCAAATGTTCTTACTTAAGTTTCATGCTAGGTTATTATAATGTTGATGTAATATTTTTGTCGGAAACCATGTCTAGTGTTGGCAGTTTGGTTCCTAAATTTTGCAAGTTAGGTATGAGGAACCACTGTGGCGTAGATGGGGAAGGACAAAAAGGGGGGTTAGTGTTATTTTGGCATGACTCGGTGAATGTTATACTGTTAGAAGTTTGTAAAAATTTGATATCCTGTAAGATAAAGTCTATGGTATATGAATACTATGTAGTGTTCTTGTACGAAACTCCCCACCTAAATGATCGTCAAAATGTGTGGGAAGAAGTGACTTAACAAATGTCTGCAAGGTTACTCAAAGATATTGTTGATGGGGGATTTTAATCAACTTAAGATTGGGAGTCAGAAAATAGGAGGGGCAACGGACATACCGGGTGCATGGAGATTCTAAAATTGCGAATATCAGTGGAATTATCAGAGCTTCCATCTAAAGGATGCCCTTTTATATGGACTAATAATCGTAAAAATGAACGATCCATATTTGAAAAATTAGACAGGGCTTATGGGGACGAACACTGGAGGCTTGCGTTTCCGGAAGCTATCATATGGAATTTACCGATTTTTTTATCAGACCACGGCCCAATAACTGTACGTTGACATGAAACCATCAATGCAGAAAACGAGAAGCCCATATAAGTATGATGCATGGTGCTGAGACTTTGAACTGGGTCGGGAAATAATTAAACAAGAGGGGAGCTCACCGTATACAGGATCCAAGTTGTTCCAGCTGCAACGAAAGCTGCAAAATATTGCTAGGAGAATGAGGGCTTGGTGCATTGAGTATAAAAAACAAAAATAACTAGACTGGCAGGACATCACAAAGGACTAGAATAAATGCAGAAAAGGAGTAGGAGAACAATTCTCAACCCAGGAAGAAAAGACAAGAATGGAATATATAAGGAGGACCTAAAGGTAAAACTTGAATTTTGGAAACAAAGAAGCCGATATAAATGGGATATCTGGGGGGGGATCAACCAAAGAGTTTCTTCTTCAAACAAGTGAAAGGCATAAAGGTAAGAAATAGAATCACTGCTATTCAAGATGCATCAGGCAACTGGGCGTTAGAAGAGGAGAATGTAGCAAACGAGTTTATAAACTTATTCACTATATTGCTTAATCCAACAACACATCATCTGACGAGCCAGACTCAAGAAGAATGGTTTTAAGTTCTACCTAAATTGAAACCGGATCAAGCACTGGACCTAATACAACCTGTCACAATGGAAGAGGTGCATAAGGTAGTTTTTAGCATGAAGTCCAGGAAATCTCCAGGCCCATATGGGGCACCCCCAGGTTTCTTGAAAAATTTGGAGTCAGATATCGAACTAAGTATGGGAAGCAGTCAATTCATTCTTTGTAGGAGGGCGTATGCTAAACGAGAAACAAATAGAACCTATATAGCTTTCATACCCAAAACATCTCAACCACACACAAGTATCCCAATACCCACCAATAAGTTTGTGTAAAACAATCTACAAAATAATTACAAAGATCATGGTGAACAGAATGAAGGTTGTACTACCTGGATTGATATCTGAAGAACAAAATGCTTTCGTGCCTGGAAGAAGAATGCTGGACTATTGTCTTCTGTCCCATGAACTCATCTCCTGGATATCAGGTAAAAAAAAGGAGTAAACCAGCTTATGCAATTTTGAAAACGAATCTATATAAGGCGTATGATCGAGTCAGGTGGGATTTCCTGCTTAAAGTACTAAGGGTAATGGGCCGGGGTTCCCTCAAATATAGATAAACTGGTTACATCAGTGTATATTCACCGTCACTTTTTCTGTACTACTAAATGGCACACTGTATGGGAAGTTTACATTAACAGCGGGACTGCGTCAAGGAGATCCCCTTTCACCATATCTCTTCATACTATGCATGGAGGTGTTAGGAAGGGAATTAAAGAGGCAATAACTTGCACGTACAATTACCGGAGTGAAAGTAGTGAGGATGGCACCACCAATAACCCACCTGTTCTTCACGGATGATGCGCTATTTTTCTTCAAAGTAGAGGCCAAATCATGTACTATCATGAAGCAAATTTTGGACACATTTTGTCAGATTTCAGGTAAGATGGTAAGCTATCAAAAATCATTTATCAAGTTCTCTTTGAAGACTCTACCAGGTACAATGGAGTCAACAAAAGAAACCCTCGGAGTCACGCATACAACACAAATTGGTGCATACCTTGGAAGTCCTATGGAGGTGGACGGAAGATCAACAACAAAAATTCAGCCAATTCTAGACAAAATGGGTAAAGTAGTCCTAAGTTTGTGGAAATATTCAAATCTCTCCCCGCCAGGTAGGTTATTATGTATAAACTCCATCCTAGTTGCTTTAGCATCACATATAATGTCTATATATCTACTTCTAAAAAAATAATTAGGAAAGTCACATCCCTAATCATAAAATTTTGGTGGGCCGAGTTACAAGAAACAAACTATTGTGCTGGTTAAAATATGAGGAACTTCTGAAACATAAAGGAGAAGGTAGTGTAGGACTTAGAGATGTTAAGACTCTTAATAAAGCACTTATATTCAACCAAAACTAGAGGGTGCATAACTGTAGGCGTGGATTTTTCATTCCTTTATGCCTACACGCGGCGTGAGCGCGTTTATTTGACTTCCCCATTGTTAAGGTTTTATTAAAAATATGTTTTTGAAGTCGCCAACAAATTTTAGAGGAAAACTTATAAACCTAATTGGATATTGAACTGTAGGGACATCTTAGGGACTTATCCAATGTAGATTTCCCCATCATGATTCCATAGATGGTCAAAATGAACCAAAGATTGAGTTCGGGGGTGAGGGTACAAATATGGTCATAATGAACCACGTTTTCCCATTGCTGGCCTTTACTAAATATCGATTCATTACAGATTTTATGCAAAAGAAGAATCATATAATGTTTTAAGCACCCTAAAAATATTTAGTCTAGGTTGGTTCAGGAAACACATAAAAAGACTAATTTTTAGTGACAAGTTATTATGCAATCAATTTACAAGGTTCCTAACAGGTTTTCCAAATTATCTGAATTAATTAGAACAATTCTTTAGGTCTTGTTTAGCAATAAAATACAAAGTGATAAATATTGCAATCAGGCACATAAAAAAATAATATGTTCATAAAAAAAATAAAAATAAGAAAATAAAATATTGCAGAAAGTTAGTATAATATGTACAATACTTACAGCGCAGGAATATGTTAATAATCTACATCACGAATAGAATATTAGTAACTTCAAGAAAATAATAAAAAATAAATAAAGAAATAAAAGAAAGTTAGTACATTTAGTTGACCCTCAGAAATTATACCACCGTCCGGGTCGTTGATTTATACGGATCTTGGAAAATTGAATTGTTGTACGAGTCTTAAAAAAAGGTTGTGTCTTGCGTTTAGTGTATATTGATCATGCGTTGTTGATGATAATAAATAAATAGTATATGGTGCATAGATGTTGGTATTCGTTTATAATAGCAGGGAGGTGATAGGAGGATTTGATATTTGGCCGTTGACTTAGGATTGTAGGATGAGGAGTGATGATTGATTAAGGAGGTATGTGATGATGCTGCGTGTAGGATGGAGTGTAGGTGTAGCGAGATGATGAAGGATGTTAGGCGGTGGAGTTGGTCTTGATGAATTGTAGGTGTAAGTGCTTCGAGTGATTTTGTGAATGAGGTTGCCGAAGGAATTTGGTGTGTGAGCTTGAGAGTTTTGTTTATGCCGTGGAAGGTGAGTGTTTTTGGTTAGGTCGTGCCTCATTAATGAGAGGATGGAGTGAGAATTATATATAGGTTTATGTAGTTGAGTTGCAATAGGTTTTCGAAAACTAGTAGGTCCCTAAAAGATTTTTACTTTAAAAAGATTTTAGAAAATAGTTAGTAAAAGATATTTGAAAACACTTTGGTAAAAGATTATTTTTGTAAAAGATATTTATATTAATAAAACTAATCAATATTAATTAATTCCATTAATTAAATTGGGCTAAAGAAAGGGGTTTTAAAAAAAAAATTGGGCTTTAACAAAAACTATATTTTAAAAATGGGCTTTTCGAATATGGACTTTTATAAAACTAATTTAAAACGTTTTAGGAAATGGGCTTAGTAAAACTATTTATATAAAAGGTTTTCGGAAATGGGTTAATAAAAAGAACTAGAAAATGGATTTGGGCTTAAAATATTTTATTTTAGACTCGTTCTTTATTCTTTCTTCGATCCGGACCAATTGGAGCGGGGTATTGGTCATCATAGGTTACTAAATGGGGAGACACGATTATGTGTTTACAGAAGCCCCCACTTTGACTGAAGTTTGTAAAACCGAAAAGTCAAAGTACACGTGTCGGGACGGAGAATGATTTCAGATGCTCTGCAATACAAAATCACTTTTTGCGCTAGTACCTGGAAAATAAGCAAAAGCTTCAGGAACAGACATGTGTGAAACATATTTGCAAAATAATTGTAAATTTGCAAAAATGAAATGATATAGGTGAAAAGGAATCATGAGCTACTATGGTCCCGCTCAAGGGTGTTGCTGAAGATGGGTAGAGCTATTCTGGTCCGGCTCACGACGGGGTAGAACTATTATGGTCCCGCTCCAGGGTGTTGATAATGTGTAGAGCTATTATGGTCCGGCTCATGATGGGATAGAGCTATTATGATCCGGCTCACGACGGGATAGAGCTATTATGGTCCGGATCACGACGGGATAGGGCTATTATGGTCCGGCTCACGACTGGATAGAGCTATTATGGTCCGGCTCACGACGGTATAGAGCTATTATGGTCCGGCTCACCACGGGATATAGATATTATGGTCCGGCTCACGACGAGATAGAGCTATTATGGTCCCGCTCTAGGGTGTTGATAATGGTCCGCAGACCTAGCGCTGGATATGCCCGTTGTTTTGAAGTTAGTATTGAGTATTATGTGTTGGAATAATGGTAAAATGGTATTTTTGTTGCGGATTTGAAAATCCGTTAGTTTGTCGCGCGCGATGTCGTAACGAACATTTGAATTCATTTGGAATTAAGTGTGTGGGTTTCACTTGGCTAAGAAGCCCCCAAGCGTGCTGTACAGGACTATGCGCCAGACGCACAAGCCTGCGCTTGGCGTGGGATGCTGCTTTGGACGCAGTGCGATGTCGTAATGAACATTTGAATTCATAAAAAGTTGAGCATGTGGGCCCCACTTAGCTAAGAAGCCCCCAAGCGTGCTGTACAGGGATGTGCGCCAGACGCACAGGCCTGCGCTTGGCGTGGTATGCTGCACTGGACGTAGTTTGCTGCATGTGGCACATCGTTATCGGTGCGCTGGATGCACCATGTATATAGCGCTTGTCTCCTGTTGTTAATTTGTAGTGGTCCGCAGACCTTGGTGGAACAAAACTCGTATAGAGTCATTTAATATTAGGTACCTGTGAATACAAATAACAAACAAATATACAAACAAACAACTAGGGGACATGCATGTGCCCCGTGATGTGCATGGATATGAAAAGACTTGATTGATAAAGAGTGACCTCTAGTACTCTAGACTTGAAGGTGCTATCGTGTGTGCATACATGTGTGTGTGTTTGACTCGATAATTGATGCTAGAATCCTATGGCTAAGGATGAAGAATGCAATGCATGACACAAAACTTGGATGATGCAGATATGTAATGCAAATGTAGAGATATGACACTAATGCAGAGATATGACACTAATGCAGATGATATGATTTGATGCTAATGCAGACGATATAACACTAATGCAGATGATGTGATATGATGCTTTGATCGTTCCATTAGAAGCTCAAATTTTCGTTTTACAAAACCATTTTTCAAAAGAGAAGAAAAGGGAAGCCCCCAAGGATGATCCACGAAGGTTATGTTTGATTCGAAATGCGTTGCAGTTGTTACGGACCTAAGTGAGCCCATAAAACAGTTAGGATCTCGTATGGGTCTGGAGCCCACACTCTTTTGTATGGCCTCGTAATGAAATCCTGATCAAGGTACACATGGAGCCTATAAAGAGGAGAAATGGGAAGCCCCAAAGGATGATTCATTCAGTTAATGGATGATGTTGGATTTGAAATTCGTTGTAGTCCTCGTAATGCTTGAGTTGTATATGCTTCGAATTTCGTATGCCAAGGGGCCTAAGCGAGCCCATAAATAGATGTGATGTTGTATCCGTGTGGGTTTAAAACCCAAGGTGTCATGCGTGGACTCGTAATGAAGTCATACATGGACTCGTAATGAATCATATAATTATCAAAAATGGAACACAAAAAAAATCCTTAATAATTCATATTAGAATCTGCAATTTTGGAGAGAGAAAAAACCAAAATGAGGAAAGAGTCAGCGAACGATGCCCGAAAATGGTGGAGGTCAGCGCCGAAGTCTGCAATTTCAGAGCAAATTGGAGGCTTCACACCAAGTCGAGCCAGTGATTGACGAAAATCAGATCTGGCCGGTGATTTCGGAGCGAATTGGAGGCTTCGCGCCCAGTCGCTCATTGAAGACGGAATAGATTAAAGGTGGTGACGAGGATGAAAGGCGACTACAGGCGAAGAAGGCGGCGACTGGGAACGATCGAAGTGAGAGTTGAAGGAAACCGAAGTGTTACACGAGAGAGAGTGAGAGTTGAAGGTGACCGGAGTGTTACACGAGAGAGAGGGAGATCGGAGTGTTGGAGTGAGGGAGAAATGAGAGTGAGGGAGATCAGAGAGATGTGAGAGGGGGAAATGGGAGTTAGGGAGGCGCCCAACTTAGGTTATATTTAGGGTTTCGTTTTTATTGCTGCGGTTTCTGTCAAGAACCTCATCAATATATTAAAATAATATTGTTTCTGTCAAGAACCGCATCAATATATTAAAATATTTTTTTTAATATTATTTTAATATATTGATGAGGTTCTTGACAGAAACCGCAACAATACGTCTGGTCAAATAGTCAACTTTTTAAAAAAAAAAAAATTCGTTGATACCATATTGCTGCGGTTTTAGGCCGAAACCGCAGCAATATCTTTATTTTATATTTTACCTTTTCTTTTTACGTGATATGTTGCTGCGTATGGGTAAAATCGCACCAATACCACCGCAACAATAAGCAATTATTCTATTAGTGAGATTGCGTATAAGGATGGAGAAACATTGGTTGACTAAGATACGGACCGAGTAGCGCAAAACCAGAGTACCTGGGAATATGGATGCTTCCACGATAATGTAAAAATAGTCAAGGTACAAGTAGACAGGTCGTGGAAGAGAGCAGGGAAAGGGAAGCAGGAAGAAAAATGTAAATAAGCAATAACATGGAGTTGTGAGTGCGTAGGGAGAGTACGAGAAGGGGGTGAGAGTGTACAAGCCTCCACACCCCTGCAGACGGAGTTCCTAGCAGTACTTAATGGGTTAAAGGAAGCATGTAAGATGAGGCCATTGGTCATAATTTCCACCGACTCCAGGAATGTTTTTACCTATCTACACAACCTAGGATAGGCGCCTATAAACACACAGAGTATCATTAAGGACATAGCGTTCTGGGCTACAGTTTGCCAGGGATTTAAAATAGGAAAGGTATATAGGACACAAGTGAGCTTAGCTCATAATCTAGTAGTGTCTATAAGGCTCGAACGAAAGTAGACATATGTTAGAGTTGGATGTAAATTTGTTATTGTTTTTATAATACTAGTTGTTGCTCCACGTGCCTATGCGCGCGGCGCCCCAAAATAGTGTAATTGTGATATTTGCAGTCCGTTAGCCTTAAGTAGTGAAATGTTTATTTAGCACGTATTCCAAACGGGTGGTAAGTACACACGATGTATTAGTTGCATCAGGCAAACCAATGAAGTATGATGTGCATACATTAAACTATCAGAGTCCCAAACCTACATTCCTACCTCTTGATCTCTATCCTTCTTCCTATATGTCTATTTCTCAATCTCTATCCTTCTTCCTATATGTGTTTTTGTGAATATAGAAAATCTTTTGAAAGTGCTCCTCTCTGTTTGTCCTCCCCTCTTTATTGGTTGTTATGTTTTTGTTTATAACGTCAAATAGTGAAAAGACGTCGCGTTGCTAATGCCGATGGTAGCCTGTTTAGACTTGTGGTGATAGCCGTTCGTCAAGCCGTGGTGGATGTCCCTATGTTTGTTCCTTATGGTTGTCCCTTATGGTTTTTTTTTGGTGTCCCTATTGCTGTCTCTATTGAATGTATACTTCATGTCAACGGGTGCCTTTTGGGGTTCTTCCTGGCAATACTCGCGGCTGCTTAGCGGTTGTGGGTTGCGTCCTTGGAGTATCTTGGGATGATGCACCCGGTACACGTATGAGTGGTTATTGATTTTTTGGGTTGGCGGCTCCATGCTTGTGCATGCAACCTACAAGTCATTATCCTCCTCTCTTTTCGTTTCCCTTTTTCTTTCCTTCCTTCCCTCGTCTTTATGATTTTTTGAATTTTCAAAAAATCTCTTAGAAGTGTTTTTTTATCTCATTCTTAATTGCACTCTAAAATAGTCTCTTTTAACTCTCCATCTCTTCCACCCTCTTATTTCAATTTCTCATATTTACCCTTCATTCTCTTTCACTCTCTATGTATGACGCTGATTTAATTATATGGATTTGAGGTTTCAAAATTCTAGTCATGCTTTCTCCCTCCTCCTTTCCAATTAATACTATATAGCTTCGCAAGTTATAGAAAATGATTTATTAATGTTACCTATCTCTATCTAAATTACACTCAAATATAGTCTAGGTTAAGACCGTCTCTTACTCCTTCTTTTTTCTCTCATCTTTATCCTCATATCCTCCCCTTCTTTTTACCGTCACCCCATCTTGATTATTCCTCCTCTCCCCATCTCACTCTACTCTTATGTGTATGTGAATTAACCTTTTCACCTTTTCTTTCTCTTTCTAGCAATCTTTATTATTATTATTAGTATTATTAGTATACTATTATTAGTATTCCTTCTCTTTCTTGCTCAATATCGTGTGGCCAATTCAGAGCAAAAAAAGAGGGGGATATTTTAGGAAGATTAGCCACTTCAGAGCGCGTGGTACCCCAAGATATTTTAGCTGAAATATTGTAAGTGGTATAATTGATAATTGTATTGAAGATGATGAATAAGAAAGCACTGTGGTGAATAACTAAATGCAAGTATGAGCATAAATAGTGGTAAATAACTAAATGCAAGTATTAGCATGATTGATTTAAGCAAAGTGGTAGGTTTACAAAACCAGCAACTATTTGAACATTATCATATTTTTGGAGCCAAAAGATGCAAACATTAAAATGCATAAGGCTAAGTTTCCCCAACCAGTACCTATTTAGACATTTACAAACCAGAGAAAATAGCTGCTGAAGTTCTATTGTTCACCCCAAAAAAACTATCACTTACACATAGCACCATACTTAAGTAAGAGATACACATCCCTTTGTAAAGCCCAAAAAAAAAAAAAAAAACCAAAAAAGTCAGGATTTTTTGTGTTTTAGTCAGCATGGAGGATGGAGCAGTTGGCGATTCTGAATTCATATCCATTGAGCAGCCACTGTGGGAAGTCTTTTAGCTACAAGTAAACACAAAATGAGATTAAAAGTGACGTCGAATCATGCAGCCCTTCTTCACTTTCCATTAACTAAATGTAGTCTGCAAATTATCAATATAAACGCTATGCAGCCTTCTCTAGGACTATAATTCATTTTGAGCTATTTACATTAAAAAGTCGGTGCTAAATTATTCAATAATAAGTGACAACCAACATAGCCTCCTCCTCTTAAGGGACAAGATTGTATACACGAAGTGGTTCCACTAAATGCAAAATTTTTAAAAAAATAAGTAATTCGTTAAAAGTACAATCATATTTGAGGAGGGGGTATTTTAGAGTAAGAGTTTAATGAAACTCTTAACAACAAACTAACAAGCTTAACTAACTATTCCAACAAACTTATTAACTACCTAAACTTCTTGTAACATACTTCCCTGCCTTCGAAAAGACTAACCCTCAAGTCTATTGAACATATCTAAAGATTTCCTTTAATGTCCATATCAATTTGTCAATAAGTTTTTGAAAGTTTTTCATTCATTTGCCAAGAATTGGATATTCTTGTTAACTTGGACATGTGAAATTTGTAAAGAGATGCTTAGAGGAGGTTTTGGTGGAGGCCTTATACTTTCTGTAAGCTCTATAAAATATTCACATTGTTTAATCATCACTCACAAAAATTTTCCCAGAGCTTGTAATAAGAACCACCTTGACATTTTGATGAACTATTGAGAAGAAAACAAAACCTTGGTTTTTCAGTTCCAAGATTGCTTGTGCACACTCAAAAAGGTGTATTAAGGCCTATCTTCTGCGAACTTTACCTACCCTAACCAAAAACTATAATGATATCGTAGGTAAAGTTCGTGGACATCTTTTTAAAATCTCGTGGTGTTCAATGTCACATAACGATATCGAACTATGCTTGGTTAGGAATCAGATTACTTTGTCTTGAGACATCTCGGTCTGGTACAGTTAAGTTCAATATAGGTCAAGTCTTTCTAAATTTAAAAAGCAAAACACCTAAAACAAAAAATTGAAAGAATTGAAAGAACTGAAGGAACAGAAGTGGGTAGAGAAGTAGGGATTGTCATACTCTTTTTTTTGTTAGAAAACAAAGGGAAAAGATACTTTCTTTTTCGTAAAAGATAGCATTATAGAAAAATAAACATACCCCAGAGCCATGGAAACGCAAGATGGAATTCCTAGATATACCCCTAGAACCTTTGCAATATATAGTTTTTCCTTGAAACTTTGCTTATCGTTCCTTCAACTTTATAACGCGTCGAAAAGAAATTTTGGGGTTACACACTTTCAACATAATATCCATCCTTCTTAGAACCTCCTTATAAATGTCAACTTATCCTTTCCGAACTTATAGGTACCCAACTTATAAATGTCAACAGATTATTTTAGATACCCTCCTTATAAACCTATAAATGTCAACTGATTATTTTAGATACCCAACTTATAGACTCTTCAAACTCAAGCACATAACTGAAGAAACTTATAGACTCAATTAAATATCTATAGCTAAGAAGAATAGTTTACTTCAGCTATATAGATGCCATGCAGACGCACATGTATCTGCTTGTATAAAGCAACATGTGTATCTAACTGACTATAAAACGGATCATGGAATAGACTAACAGGAAGTAAACACGCATTTGCCACTTTTTATGCTCTTGACAGTGGGATGAACAAAATAAAAGCTAGAAGTAACTTCGAATCGTGTAAACCTTTCATGCATTGCACCTTTTAATTAGAACATACAACAAAAATAGAAATCCTAAATACAAGGGTGATTGGACCTATGTGAGATTTATAGCGGGGGAAACATCTAGAATCAAATTTATAGCAATTGATAATCAAAACTGCTTGTTGAATAGGTTTAAAAGCAAAATATGAAAACCAAATCTTCAATATTGCAAACCTCTGAATAAGATATAACCAATACAACAAAAGCATAAAGAATTGAATCAACCACCTTCCACGGGTATATCGCTTTTCCCAGGACCAGTATCACTTGTTGAAGCTGATGGCCAGATAATGGGGCAGGTTTCACAGTTGCTTTGGGTTCCTACCTGGAGGTTTGGCCCTGACATTAGTGGCTGGTGCTTTGACTGGTGTAGGTGCTGAATTGCTCTTTATAGCCTTCAACTGTAATTAACAGCTTGTCAGTTTAATTTTTCCACATTAGTAAAAAGTAAAACTAATTAAATGAGCTGCAGGCTTACAATTGCTGCATAGAATCTCTTGGGTGCATCATCTTGAGAGGCAGGTAGCCCTGAAGTGACAGCCACACTCGCTCTATGATTCAACGGAACTGGCGGCTCAACAATTTCTTCTTCAGTTTTTGATCCATCTTCATTGTCCGAAGGATCACATACTTCAGTCTCAATATTGATCCATCTTCAGTTACTGATCCATCTTCATTGTCCGAAGTAAAAGAAAGTAATGACTCTGGTTGTATGGTCCTTCAATGATTGATGAGGAGGCTGATGTTCCAAATATAAAGGTGATGCAGCAATATTTTCTATTTTCTCAAGAAATATCAAAGAATAACTTATGAGTTGGGGGTTTTTGGTTGCTGTGAAAGTAATAAGAATCTGAATAACAAGCTCAAGACCTAGCTCTGGAACCTGTAGGTTTAAAATTAACTTCCTGCTCAGTAAAGGTTGAAATGGGATGCGCATTGGTTTGGGTGTCATGGCTACAACCTCCTGAGCCAAGGAATTCAAAATACACCTGTTGTTTTTTCTATAAACTGAATACAATAGCTGCAGAACGATGGCCTAAAAATAAGGTACTTCAACATCAAGGTACTTCGACATCACAAAGGTTGACAGCTTTACAGTGCAGGTATTTTTTTTTTTAGGAGGGCTTAAAATACAAAGCACGAAAGCATATAATTAGATTGATACCTTGGAAGCAAACTCAAACAGGGGCTTAGCAAGTTAGATCTCTCAATGACCAAAGCCCTGAAGGCATCTACATTTTACAAGGCTTTGACAAACACCTTGTTCTACAAAACAAAGAAGGGCACATATGTTCTATAGAGGATCAGGACACCTGGTATCTAAAAATTTACATTTATGAGCACTAAAATTGGTGCTAAATAATCATTAAAAAAACAACAATTAGAACACAAACATAACAGCAAGAAACAAGCAAATATCCAAGGTAAACATATATTTTCAAGAATATCATATAGAGATAGCTAAGTAGATTAACACAAGAGTTCCAAATGTAGGATTACCAGCCTTGTCTTGCAAACCGTTAGGCTTGATTAATAAGCGGCAACAAAACTCCTATAGCAAAATATATTGAGTAAGTTAATTGTGCAAATTCCTGGAAAAAAAAAAAAAAAAGCAAACATCTATAACAAGATCAAACCCTGAACACTGAAAGTATGCAAAGGCAAAAACAATATATTCCCTAATACAATGATTCCATTTGACCATTTCCTTTCTCAGATTCTCCAGCATGATGGATGAAGAGAGCACAAATTTTAAAGTACAAATAATAGACAAAAGTCACTAATGTAAACCAGGAATATTCCCTGTGTAATTATAACATGTTTATGGTAGATTGTTTGGGACTTGAATAATTTTTTCTCTAACTCCCCTTAAGAGGGCTCTGGTTGAAATATAGGCCCTTCATGTGATGGCGTGCTGCTTCTTTAACATGGATGGTGTAGGGGATTATCAGTGCCATTTCCACAAGCTACAATTTTTGATTCCTTTATAAAATCTTCGGATGATCCAAGCTGCAGAACGCCATTAATGACTGTTAAATCATGCAAGTTAGTATTTTTCTGACATACCAAGAGATGTTAAATGTGCAATATGTTTAACTACCTCAATAAAATGCTTTTATGCTAACAAAAGAAACTTATCTTACTGATCTCATGATCTATATGTCCCGAGGGACTATCACATAATGGACAAAAGTATCAGGTGGAAGTCTCCTCCTCTTCAATTTATTTTTCTTATGATTTCTCTTTGCCCTCACTCTAAACTGGCTTGAAAGCAAGCATGTAGTTTTCACATTGCATATACATTGTATTTTTGAAAGCAAACATGTAATTTTTACATTGCATATACATAGTATACTTATGCCTAGAGGATAACGACATAACATTTGCTCACATGTATGTCCACAACTTAAAGCTAGTGTATTAGGTGATTTATGTTTTTTTTTTTCAAATTTCCAGTGATCAGCAAGGACTAACTACACTGTTTTTAAACAATTCTGAACAAAGGAATTGTTCTTAAAGCCATCATAATAATACATGAAACCTGCTAATAAAGGCTAATATTGTCCTTTTTGGGCTCGATAAACATAGCAACTTAAATCAATCTGATATAAAATCTTTAACATTCAAACTAAGTAGCACCTAACTAATGTCTGATAATCCTCATCGCCATGAATAACTCCACCAATGCTTGAAAAATGGAATCGAACTCTCGTCCATTAAGATTTGGAAGACCCAAACCTCTAACTAACTTCTTCTAACTCTACACCTCCCTATCTCTCTTTTTCTCTAATTTTGTTCTATACATTTTAGGAAAGCCGAATTCTCTTTATTTCTTATGTTTCTCACTCCCTTCTCCTTATTCTATGTTCCCTCCTTCCCTATGAAAGTTTGTAGAATAAATTATTGCATTGAGAAAATTTTTGCTTTCTGGAGCAACTCCCCCATTTGATTTCTAATCGTTCTCTCACAACCGTTTGTTACCTCTCCTAAATTTTTACACCTGTACTTGGTCACTCTTTTTCCTAGCTTGGATTGAATTGAGTAAATATACCCTTACAATTCTGCAGGATCTAGGTTCTGCATCAAGGAAGAATATGGACATGTACAATGAGCAATTTACGCTTGCTCGATCACTTCTAGCTGTGTACAAGTACGGACAGTCAGATGAACCTCACAGTCTCACTCCATAATATAAGTGAATTAACTATCGAGCCTATCCTACAACAATACCCCCCCAAGAAAGGGTGTGTCTTAACTATCTCTTCCGCCAAAAGCATAGACAACTTAAAAGGCAAATTACAGAAATAAACAAATTTCAAAAAGTTCTACACAAAACCCACATCTGCGTAGGATGCTGGTGGAAGGTGTGAGAAGGTTAACATGTATGATCCATATTCTCTAACCAATCGGGTCTCACTTGTGAAAAACATATATTGTGAAGGAGAAGTTGAGTAGAAAAAATACAAGAATGATATAAACATAGAAGGTGAGCATCACTTACGTCAAATTATTATAGTAATGCATATAAGTATTATGAGTGGCACTTAAGATACATTGGCTCTGAAGTTTTGCCAACTTGAGGACATCCTCTGCAAGATTGTTAAGGATAAACATGAGGTTAGCAGGCTGCATAAGTGGAGTAAAACGACTGTACTAACAGATTTGGTGTCCAAGAATCAAGCTTGTCAGAAGCATTTCCAGTCCATTTAAAGGATTTCAGGTGCAAAGTGGGACAAGTTTACGCGACAAACAGTCCATATAAAGAAATTTAGGTGACATTCAACTCACTATCGTCATGTTTCACAGTTTGTGAAATTGATAAAACCAAACCCGAAAAAATGAATGTAAATTGCAAAGATGTCAAAAAAATGAAATATAAGGAGTCAAAGCACCCATAAACATTGGAAACTATGCCTGAAATTCTGTCAAAAATTCTTCCCTGGTACCAAGGAAATCCAGAGAGCAGATTAAGACGGACTTCAATCAGTGAAAAATTCCCATATCATTTAAAAAACCCACGCCCTAACACAAGCAACTTACCCAATGGATGCACCAATTTTAGAAAATATAAAAAAAAACCTCGAAAGGATTCTGAGCAAAGTATAACATCTTGAAAACCCACATAACAATCACACAAATGGCAAAGACAACATACGATTTGATGCAGTCAAAACATACAAAAACATACAAAGACGATAACAGAAGCTTCAATCAAGGACTTAGAAGAAAGTCAATAAGTGAAGCAGAGAAAGAAAGAATACTGACCAGCAGGTGACCTTGAAGGGTGCCACTACCAAAGCTAAAAGAGGCCTTCATTTTCCCAAAACTCTTGTTCTCTTTTACATACACCACTTGAAGTGGCATCATTAACCATGGCAGGAATTCATTATGTGGTGACCACTGTATCGTAATTCATTATTAATCCAGAAGTACGGACATTTTTCAGATATCACAAGATTATCATATCTTTGGCGACTAAATCAATAAAAGATATGTTGACCTGTACACAAAGAATACAAGCATCATGGACCTGAAATTTATGGATAGGTGAGCCAACTCCATTCATAGTTAGATTTCGCCGATCAAACATGTGAATTGAATTATCAGCTGATCTGAATGCACAAAATGATGCTATAGATTAGAGCCAAAGTTGTAAACTATAAATGTAAAGTGCAAAAAAAAAAAAAATCACATACCCAGTTAGAATAAGATTTTCATTATGAGGGTTCCAATCAACACAATGCAGATCAGCATCATGGGCCTTCTCAACCTGGTGGAACAATATATTTCATTAGAGATAGACACCCGCATACGGGCAATTTCCAATATTGTTGTAGCTGCTTGAAATTTGCACATTTGAATGTGAAATGAATGTATTGCAGGTAAAAAGGTTACAAAACCAACAAATACTCAGACAGTTGCCACAGTGTCATCCTATGCCATTATATTACCAAGCTAATATTGCTATTGAGGTTCTGCAATTCACAGACAAGCAAATGCCTGGGAGAGAATTGTACATGATAGAGAAATGGGAATGCTACATCAATAAAGATATTCTGCGAGAGTGTGATAGTCAAAAGCGCATGATTATACAACTCCAAACATGATAGGATTGGCATGATTCTATTTTTTTCCTCCCTAGCAAATTCTAAAGTCAGTCTGAGGGGATCAATATAGCATTGCATGATGCTATGTCCCACTTCATTCTGCAAAACGACATTGTAATGACGAGCAAAACTACGTTGTCATGACAAGCAAAAAAGAATACATACAGCTGCATATTTCTCAACCAGTGGACGGAAGACAGGGTCAGAAAGAAGAGCCTTGTCAGATGGCAGCTGCAGGAGACCTTCCTTCTGACCAGTTAGGAGCTCCCTGTTACCAAACAGGGCAATAACTTAACTGAACAATCTACACATTTTTGTAGTCTTAAGAAAAGATCGTAAATACAAATTATAACAACCCAATAGTCACAAAGGAGAAAGGATTGACCTTGGAAGAAGCACATACATCGAAACAGTGAAGAAGACAATGCCTGCTAGATCCACCGGTGATGAAGACGTGGCGTTTTTTGATTGGAATGGTAACTGAGCGAGGGCAAAAGATGAATCAGATGTATTACTCTTCATAAACCGCCGAAATACAAATAAATATACCTATTAAATCTAAAGTAAGCAATTAGTTCTCAAAATCGACACAAACAACAACGTTTTCATTTGAACAACACAAAAATTGCAAAAACAAAAACCTAGAGCAAAAATCAGGCCAATCTAATCCAAACAAACCATATCTACTAACTCTAGATTTTATCTTGTAGTTACCCATTTATAAAGAACACCCTAAAACTTCTAAAAAGAAACTAATCAACACCATAAATCAGAAGCCAAACCCATTTGAAACAAGCAGAAATTGTTATCACCCATGTAAGCGTGTTTTTATTTCGCCAACGCGGTGTGAGCGTGTATTATATTTTACTACCCTACTATTAAGGTTTTATTGAAAATTATTTTGAAAGAAGTCACCAACAATTCTTTTTAGGAAGAATCATAAACCTAATTGGATATGGGAAAATCATAGGGACAAATTTTCCAATGTAGATTTCCCCGTCATGACTCCATATATGGTCAAAATGAACCAAAGATTGAGTTCGGGGGTGAGGGTACGAATATAGTCATAATGAACCACATTCGCCCAAAGTTGGCTTTTACTAAATATCGATTCATTGCAGATTTTATGCCAAAGAATAATCAAATAATGTTTTATACACCCTAAAAATATTTAGTCTAAGTTGGTTTAGGAAACACATAAAAAGACTATTTTTAATGACAAGTTATTATGCAATCAATATTACAGGGAACCTAGCAGGTTGTCTAAATTAATCTGATTAATATTAGAACAATTCTTTAGGTCTTTGATTAGCAAAAAATAACATGTGGGGTGATAAAAGCAATAAAGCAGGACAATCATATAATATGTATAGAATGATCAGGCAGGCATATAATATACAAAGGCATGAATAATAATAAAATAAAATAAAAGAAAGTATAGATAAAAGGGTTAATATACAGTATAACGATTTTACATTAAAGATCTACATTAGGAAAGAAAACTGTTAGTAACTTTAATATAAAAGTAATTTATTTAAGGACCCTCAGGATTATACCGTGGCTTGGATCTGAGAGATTGACAACCTTCAGGATGAGCAATCGTGAAGCCTGAAAATCTAAATGTATGAAAGTATGTAGATTGAATGTATTTGTGTTTGAAAGTATGATTTTTTGTAGGGAAGTTTTGTAGTTTGTAGAGAGATTCGTAAAGTATTCGTCGAGTTCGAAGTGTGTTAATGTGAAAAATCCGTTCTTTAAATCTGTACGGAAAACAGGCCTATTTATAGGAAAAATGGCACTGCGCCTCACGCGCTGGCTGCATCTGGCGTAGCTGACGTGTAACACCCCGATAATTATGTCTTTTCAGAAATACCTTTATAATATAAAAGTTAGAGAATTACCCAAGTATTATTGCCCGTGTGATAACGTATCGGCTTATTCAGAATTTTGCAGCGGAAAACATCAAACTAAACTTTGTAAATATATATAATTAAATAAGTACTTCATAAATAAACCACTCTATAAAAGTCTATCAAACCAACTTATAATAACAAGTTCCTACTGATGCAGAAAACATGATATAAATTTACACAAGCTCTCCATTCCCAGATTCCCCAATGATGCTACATCTGCGAACCTGTAAATGTCAATGCTCTAGAGAATCTGCTCACCAAAATTGGGTCGTCACAGGATCAATAAGGCAAAGCCATGATCAACACATACAAACAAAGCACGTAATCAGCAAAGCTGAGTACTACATAACAATACATAAACAATCCTAAACATGATACTAAGAAATAATAAACAGGGATAAATAATAATACAACAATATAACATTCTGCAGATAACTTCTACTGAACAAAACTTTAATCATCTTTTATTATTTTAAATGGAATAGTTATTGGACCGAGTTGTCTAACTAAAAACCAGCCTTCACCTAGGAAGACGAAATACGGGCGCGACTCCGTATTCCATAATGACCTGCGATATCGAGGAACCTTTGAATAAAAAGAGGAACGGTGATCAATCCAATTCCCAGAAAAAGCCATGGCACGCTCACCATGTACCCCAACTCCTGATTGTCCAACTTCAGACGTGCCCAGTCTAAAGTTTATTACTATCCAAGTTACACTTTACGTGATTTACAATTTATTACTTGTTATGACACACATACAAGCAACACAGAATATAATTCAAACATTCACAACTGAACTTCTTTTATCTTAGGATTTAATAAGTGATCACAACTTACAACCCAAGACATACTTTCTTTTAATCTCAACTTTCTTATTTGTTGAACCTAGCCAACAATCAAACTTACCTTTAAAAAACCATACTTATCAACTTACCAAATAAGGCCCACGGTCCTCATAAAGTAGTGAAAATATTACTTGTAAGGGAACACATGAATAATCATGAATCAATCTTAACAACATATTAATTCCCCCATGTGAATTAATAATTAAAGTTCACATCCACATGCTTGCATCAATAATCCATACAAACATGATAATTCTTTACTCATAATAAATGTAATAATTAACATGCTTGCTCACAGGCATAAAACATGTAGAAATCAATCATACTAGAAATCACATATGAACTTATAAAGTTCCTATACATGATACTACAACTTCTTTTCTCCTTAAATCATGATACTAATCACACAATCACACAAGTATGTACGTACCTTGTGTAAACTAGTCGACTGGCCACTTTTAAACCTTTAAAAAACTCCTACGGAATATTCTCCGCCTAGAAATCAAATATAACTAAAATCAATACTCTTAAATAAAAAGACAGCAACTTTAAAATATTTAAAATCCCCTTTAAACATATTCAAAAGTTGATTTTACGATCAAAACTCCAATTACTTTAATTCCTAGCATAATACTACCATACTAGTAATTAAAATTCTTAAAACTCCCTAAATAAAATATTTTATGAAATTCCAGCAACCTATAAAATCATGAAACCCTCTTTAAACCCACTTAAACATGCTTAAAATCATAAATTAAATCAATCTCATAGTATATAATATGCTACTATGGATTTCTAATAATTATCACCCTAAAAATCCATGCTTTAATTATTAAAACTTCAATCTAACAATAATAAACAAATCTGAATTTTTTATTCTTATAATATAATATATATGAATCAAGATTATTTATTAAAACAGTAAATTAACATTGATAATCATGATTAACATTAAAATAAAGCATAAAAACATAGTCTTTAATGGAAACTTGAGGAAAAAGAAAAGAATTAAACCAACACAAGAGGAATTAAAGTGATGATGCGCCGGCCAAGGAAGAGCAGTGGCGGCAGCAGCGGCGGTGCACCGGTGTTCAACGGTGGTGGTGACGTTTCTTAGCGAAGAAGAAAGCGTTACTTGAAGAAGAAGAAAGAAAAACTTGAGAGGAAGAAAGCTGAAATTTACGTGGAAGAGGAAGAGAGAAGAGTGTCGTGAGAAAAGAGAGAGAAGAGTGTCGTGAGAAAAGAGAGAGAAGAGTGAAGAAAATAATTTTGTGTAGGGTAAAATAATTAGGCTTAAGGTATTTATAAGTAGGGTTTCCTTTTGGGCGTAGGAAAAGGAGATTGCGTTTAAATAGAATTCGATGACAACTAGGATTGATAAATGAGGACTCCTAGCATCAATATAACTCCTCTTTCCTAATCTACTTAGAATTTGGGTTCCTCAAGTCCATAAGACTTCTTTTCTAAATCAAATTCAAATTTCAAACCTTTTTCAAAGCATGCCTAATTAAAATATTTTCAACTTACTTAAATTCTTAAAATAATTTCATTTGACTTTTAAAATAGTCAACCTTCTTTAAATAATAACATCATTTAAACTAAAATATAAATATATAAATACTAAAATATATTTATAAAATCCTTTAAAATTATGGGGGATTACAGTCTACCCCCTTAAAAGAAGTTTCGTCCCGAAACTTGACACGAAAACTCACATATTTTCAAAACTTGAACTCATCTTTTCCAAAAGTTCACAAAACAATGTGCCACTTGTGCACACTTTTGCTCACTTAAAACACTTGTGTTACTTATGAACACGCTTCCTTATGCGGAGAGTCTACTTCTTTAGCACTAACATGTGCAAATTGTTCAACATAGGCATACATATGCTTAAAAATCTCATAAAAATAGACGAAAAGCGCGAAATTTATCGCATTCTATCCCCCTTAAAGAAAACGAGTTACGCCCTCGTAACTCACCTCAAGGAACAAGTCTGAATACTTCTTTTTCATCTCATCTTCGGCTTCCCACGTTGCCTCTTCGGACTCATGGTTTGACCGAAGTACTTTCACGATGTGGACGTCCTTATTGCGTGTACTACGCACTTTTCTGTCGAGAATCTTGACAGGCCTTTCCTCATATGTGAGGCTACTATCGATCTGAATTCGTTCAGGCTCTAGGACATGACGTTCGTCAGGAATGTAACGCTTAAGTTGAGAAATATGGAACACATCATGCATCTTTTCAAACTCCATTGGCAATGCCAATCTGTAGGCTACTTTCCCAATTCGCTCCAAAATCTCATATGGGCCTACATACTTAGCGCTTAACTTGCCCTTTTTCCCAAATCTCATTACGCCCTTAGTGGGTGATACTTTCAAAAACACCTTATCACCTATAGCAAACTCATCTTCGCGTCGCTTCAAGTCAGCATAACTCTTATGTCTATCTTGCGCAGCTTGAATTCTAGCCTGAATCAGTCTGACATTCTTAACACTTTCCTCAATAAACTCTGTCCCCAAGACTATATTTTCACTAAGGTCATTCCAACAAATGGGGCTTCTACATTTCCGTCCATATAATGCCTCAAAAGGTGCCATCTTAATGCTCGCATGGTAACTATTGTTATAAGAAAACTCGATCAGGTCTAATTGGTCCTCCCAACTACCTTGAAAATCAATAGGACATGCTCTCAACATATCCTCCATCGTCTGGTTAGTCCTCTCAGTCTGACCATTAGTCGCAGGGTGAAAGGCTGTACTCATTTTCAATGTTGTCCCAAGATTTAATTGGACCTTCTTCCAAAATTTCGAAAGGAATCTAGAGTCACGGTCAGAAATGATATCCTTTGGAACTCCATGTAGTCTTACCACATGCTTAACATATGTCTTCGCAAGTTGCTTCTTCTTTCATGTCTCCTTGATCGGTATGAAAACGGCCGACTTTGTCAGACGGTCCACAATAACCCAAATAGTATCATTGCCACTCCTTGTTCTAGGCAAAGCAGTTACAAAATCCATCGATATGGAATCCCACTTCCATCCAGGAACCTATAAGGATTGAACTTTCCCCATGGGTCTCTAATGATCTATCTTCACCTTTTGACAGGTTAGGCACTTAGACACATACTCAGCTACCTCTCGCTTCATGTTTGGCCACCAATAGACCACCTTAAGGTCTTTATACAACTTGTCACCCCCAGGGTGCACAGAGTACGGCGTATTATGGCCCTCATCCATAAGACGTCTCTTAAGCTCATCACATTTTTGTGGTACACACCACCTTCCTTTAAACCTCAAACTACCATCATCATGGATCTGAAAATCACCTTCTTTACCTTGCTTAATTTTCTCCTTAATCTTATCTAGGTGCTCATCCCCAACTTGACCTTCTCTGATTTCGTCTAGAATGGACAACCCCAATGACAAAGCACTCAACCTTGCCTCGATCTCCCCAGGATTTAGAATTTCTAGGCTAAGCCTTTGCATATCTCGACACAACTCCTCAGGAACTATCAAGGCGTTCATGCTATGACTCGACTTTCTATTCAGCGCATCAGCGACTACATTTGCTTTCCCCTCATGGTATTGGATGTCTAAGTCATAATCCTTTATCAACTCCAGCCATCTTCTCTGCCTTATGTTGAGGTCTTTCTGGGTAAAGATGTACTTCAAGCTCTTATGGTCTGTGAATATCTTACAAGTTACCCCATACAAGTAGTGTCTCCAAATCTTCAAGGCGAACACAATGGCAGCTAACTCTAGATCATGGGTAGGGTAATTAGCCTCATAAGGTTTCAACTGGCGTGACGCATACGCAATCACCTTCCCATTCTGTTGCAACACACATCCCAAACCATTCTTCGAAGCATCACTATATACCTCAAATCCCTCATTCCCATCAGGTAGGGTCAAAACAGGTGCAGAGGTTAAACGATCCTTCAAAATCTGAAAGGCTTCTTCACACTTTTCACTCCACTCAAATTTTGACTCCTTTTTCATCAAGTTGGTCATAGGTCTTGCTATCTTCGAGAAATCTCTCACAAATCTTCTATAATAGCCAGCTAAACCTAGGAAACTTCGAATATCAGACACATTCTTCGGAGTTGGCCATTCACTCACCGCTTGAATCTTAGCAGGATCTACAAAGACTCCTTCCTTAGACACATAGTGACCCAAAAATGCTACCTTCTCCAAACAAAACTCACACTTAGAGAACTTGGCATATAATTGATTCTTCCTAAGCGTCTCCAATATGATCCTCAAATGCTCATCATGCTCTTTTTCGTTCCTCGAATAGATCAGAATATCATCAATGAATACGACCACAAACTTATCTAAGTCCATAAATATGGCAGGTGCATTGGTTAACCCAAAGGCATTACAGTGAACTCATAATGACCGTAACGAGTCCTAAATGCAGTCTTAGGTATATCCTTATCGGCTACTCTCAACTGGTGATACCCCGAACGCAAATCAATTTTCGAGAACACGCTTGCTCCATTTAATTGATCAAATAGGTCGACGATTCTAGGCAAAGGGTACTTATTCTTGATGGTTACGTTATTCAACTCCCTATAATCAATACATAGCCTCATGCTTCCATCCTTTTTCTTCACAAACAACACAGGAGCTCCCCATGGTGATGCACTAGGTCTAATATAACCCTTATCGAACAATTCTTGCAACTGCGTCTTTAACTCACTCATTTCCGGAGGTGCCATTCTATAAGGTGCCTTAGATATAGGAGCAGTTCCAGGAACTAAGTCTATGGTGAACTCAACAGCTCTAACCGGCGGCATACCCGAAATCCCACTTGGAAACACATCCATAAACTCATTCACAATCGGAACATCTTCAATACCTACCCCAGCCTCTTTACTCACATCTTGCACACTACAGAAATATAACTCACACCCCTTCTTCATCAACTTCTTTATTTGCATTGCGGAGATAACCCCAAAGTTTTTGGATTTCCCAAAACGTTTATACGAAGTCAGCTTACCCAAAGGATTCCTTAAAACTACTTTATGAACTTCACAATCTATCTTGGACTTGTATAAACTTAGCCAATCCATCCCCAGAATTACATCTAGGTCTCCCAAATTGAACTATATCAAGTCAGAAGGAAAAACACTGTCTCCTATCTTTAGAGGCAAGTTTCTAAACATCTTGGTACACCTTATGGTCTCACCAGTAGGTATACTAACAGGCAAATCAATCGCTTCAAAATCTACTAACCCCAGACTTTTAATAACAGACGACGAGACAAAAGAATAAGTCGCCCTCGAATCAAATAATGCTTTAACTAGCACGGTGTTAATAGAAAAAGTACCAGACACTACGTCGGCAGATCGTTCAGCTTCATTGCGACTCATCACGAACAGTTTTCCCGGAGCCTTGTTCTGGTTGTTCTCACTAGCAGGCTTGCTATAGCTTCCTTGATTGTTCTGTGCCCCTGCAGGCTTCGAACCCTGATTTCCTGACTGGTTAAACCCAGACCTCACTTGGTTACTACCCCCATTGCCATTTTGCTCTTTCTTTTGCTTAGCAAAGCACTCATACTCCCTATGGCCCTTCTTCTGGCAGTAGTTACAAATCACTAGGTCCCCCTTACAGTCTCTACCAGCGTGGTTGTTGCTACACTTCTTGCAGTGATACACTCTTTCAGCTCGACCCCTAATGCGGTTATCCTGGTTGCTGTTTCCTTGGAAATTCCCATTACCATTCCTACTCTTCTTGAAATTTCCCTGGTTTCCCCCAGCATTAAAGTCCTTCCTCTTCTCACCTACCACAGGATTCCTTTTATCCCGCCTCGACTGGAGTCCATAAATATGGGTGGCTCTCCCATACACAATATCTAGGGATGAAAAGGTCTCACCTCCTAACCCTAGTTGTATCTCATCAGTCAACCCTTGCTCAAATCTTTGAGCCTTCAACTCCGCAGTAGCTACAACCTCAGGTGCAAACCTCGACAGTGCTATGAATTTACTGTAGTACTCAGAAATGGTCATACTACCCATCCTAAGGTTAATGAATTCCTGGGCCTTCTATTTCCTCATAAACGCAGGGTAAAACTTCCCTCTCAAGGCAGTCACAAAAGCATCCCAATTGAATCCTTCTATAGCACTCAATCTAGCTCCATTCTCCCTCCACCATAAATCGGCCTCATCCTTAAGGTACAACATAGCCTGACCCACTCTCAAATTTTCAGGGCAGTTTACAACCTCAAAAAGTTTCTCAAACTCCCTAATCCAGTTTTCTAGGAAGGTAGGGTCAGCTTGCCCCTTATAGTATGGTGGCTTAACCTTATCTAGCCTTTCAAACATTTCCCCAGCACTCTCAGGACGCTCAGCTCTCTCCTGAGTCAATTTCTCCGCCAAGAGGCGAATAGCAGCAGCTAGATCGTTGTTGTTAGCCATTCTACTTCGGGACCTATAAGTAACATAACCCTCCTTTAGGTTCCAGCATAACTCACATTTCCATCTAGAAAGGCAACATTTGATTTGACCATTAAAGATCGCATCAACAGACAATTTCTCAACTAGTTCCAAGTTCAACATGAAATGTTCTCTAATAATCACATAATCATCCATGTAAAATATATTCACATCAACATGCAAATAGAAACAAGCAAGCAAGAATATAATTGCATAATGAAAATAAAAATATTCCCATTACGTGCCCAGAATAAATTTTTACTCACTCATATAATTAAGTAATAACTTTTATTCTCCCATAACGGGTATTTAAATGAAATAAATGTTGCTATAATATTATACCTTCCTAAAAGAAAACCATGATTGTAAAAAAAAAATAAAACTATGCTATCACTGTTGGTCGACTAACCAACTGATTATAATATATTATTTCCTCTAAACGCAACAAACTATAAATAGTAACCTAAGGTACCACATTATCATTTTTGTCCTCAAATTCTATGTATAGCTCAGGTACGAAGATCTCATCTTCAAACTCATCTATGCCCTCATCATAATACGCGACATATCTCCTTTGTCGTTTAGATCTCCTTGAAGGTTGAGGCTCTTCATCCTCTGACTCAGAATCAGTTTCAAACCTGAACCATGCACGATAGATATCTTTTCTAGTTTGGCCTCTAGCATGGTCGAACTCCACAATAAGCTCATCATCACTGGTTACTTCCCTCCTTATTAGAGTACGCATAGTCCAATCTAGACTGGTATAGTTATTGTCATCAACAGGTGCAATGTCCTCATCACTTTCATCGTCACTCAGGACAATGGGGTTATAATAGCTTTCTAATCTGGCAGACATGATTAATGATCTACAACAAATAAATATATACAATAACATTTTTAGTACTCTCCCTGCACGCAATTCCCAACAATAATAATAAAAAGATGCCATCAACATCATAGACACAAAATATAACAATCAGCAGGGAAGAAACATATAAACAGTTAGCAGGGAAGAAAATAATCATGAATAGTTAGCAGGGAAGAAAAGTATTAGCATGCTGAACTAACTATTCAATGCAGGCATATAATATTTCTATCATATATGCCCTTCCTATACTACACATTCTCACAATGCAACAAGTAAAACTTCAAAGGCATGAAAAATAATGCAGACACTTTTATAAGATAATAATAATAAGTGTCGAAAAAAAAGAAAAAAAAATTTGCGACTAAAAAAAATTTCGGACATCTTAAAAAAAAATCTCAAGCCAAAAATAAATTCGAAAGGAAAAAAAATCTATATATATATATATATATATTTTTTTTTTCTCGGACAATAAATAAAATAAATATTGCGAACAAAATAAAAAAAAATTCCGAACCAAAAAAAAAAATTTCGAACTCCTCTAAAAAAAAAATTCGGTCCTCTTAAAAAAAATTCTGTATATTAAAAAAAACATATTCCTATAAAATCAATAAGTATGAGCAATTCTAAGAGTTTATTCAAATAACTAGTAAGTTAATTAGTTAGGCGCCTAAAATTTTTGAAAATAACCTAAAGCTCCCAGATACCACTTTGTAACACCCCGATAATTCTCTCTTTTCAGAAATGCCTTTATAATATAAAAGTTAGAGAATTACCCAAGTATTATCGCCCGTGTGATAACGTATCGGCTTATTCAAAATTTTGCAGCGGAAAACATCAAACTAAACTTTATAAATATATAATTAAATAAGTACTTCATAAATAAGCCACTCTATAAAAGTCTATCAAACCAACTTATAATAATAAGTTCCTACTGATGCAGAAAACATGATATAAACTTACACAAGCTCTCCATTCCCAGATTCCCCAATGATGCTACATCTGCGAACCTGTAAATGTCAATGCTCTAGAGAATCTGCTCACCAAAATGGGGTCATCATAGGATCAATAAGGCAAAGCCATGATCAACACATACAAACAAAGCACGTAATCAGCAAAGCTGAGTACTACATAACAATACATAAACAATCCTAAACATGATACTAAGAAATAATAAACAGGGATAAATAATAATACAACAATATAACATTCGGCAGATAACTTCTACTGAAATAAACTTTAATCATCTTTTATTATTTTAAATGGAATAGTTATTGGACCGAGTTGTCTAACTAAAAACCAGCCTTCACCTAGGAAGACGAAATACGGGCGCGACTCTGTATTCCATAATGACCTGCGATATCGAGGAACCTTTGAATAAAAAGAGGAACGGTGATCAATCCAATTCTCAGAAAAAGCCATGGCACGCTCACCATGTACCCCAACTCCTGATTGTCCAACTTCAGACGTGCACCAGTCTAAAGTTTATTACTATCCAAGTTACACTTAACGTGATTTATAATTTATTACTTGTTATGACACACATACAAGCAACACAGAATATAATTCAAACATTCACAACTGAACTTCTTTTATCTTAGGATTTAATAAGTGATCACAACTTACAACCCAAGACATACTTTCTTTTAATCTCAACTTTCTTATTTGTTGAACCTAGCCAACAATCAAACTTACCTTTAAAAAGGCATACTTATCAACTTACCAAATAAGGCCCACGGTCCTCATAAAGTAGTGAAAATATTACTTGTAAGGGAACACATGAATAATCATGAATCAATCTTAACAACATATTAATTCCCCCATGTGAATTAATAATTAAAGTTCCCATCCACATGCTTGCATCAATAATCCATACAAACATGACAATTCTTTACTCAAAATAAATCTAATAATTAACATGCTTGCTCACAGGCATAAAACATGTAGAAATCAATCATACTAGAAATCACATATGAACTTATAAAGTTCCTATACATGATACTACAACTTCTTTTCTCATTAAATCATGATACTAATCATACAATCACACAAGTATGTACGTACCTTGTGTAAACTAGTCGACTGGCCACCTTTAAACCTTCAAAAAACTCTAACGGAATATTCTCCGCCTAGAAATCAAATATAACTAAACTCAATACTCTTAAATAAAAAGACAGCAACTTTAAAATATTTAAAATCCCCTTTAAACATATTCAAAAGTTGATTTTACTATCAAAACTCCAATTACTTTAATTCCTAGCATAGTATTACCATACTAGTAATTAAAATTCTTAAAACTCCCTAAATAAAATATTTTCTGAAATTCCAGCAACCTATAAAATCATGAAACCCTCTTTAAACCCACTTAAACATGCTTAAAATCATAAATTAAATCAATCTCATAGTATATGATATGCTACTATGGTTTTCTAATAATTATCACCCTAAAAATCCATGCTTTAATTATTAAAACTTCAATCTAACAATAATAAACAAATCTGAATTTTTATTCTTATAATATAATATATATGAATCAAGATTATTTATTAAAACAGTAAATTAACAATGATAATCATGATTAACATTAAAATAAAGCATAAAAACATAGTCTTTAATGGAAACTTGAGGAAAAAGAAAAGAATTAAACCAACACAAGAGGAAAGTGATGATGCGCCGGCTAAGGAAGAGCAATGGCGGTGCACCGGTTTTCAACGGTGGTGGTGACGTTTCTTAGCGAAGAAGAAAGCGTTACTTGAAGAAGAAGAAAGAAAAACTTGAGAGGAAGAAAGCTGAAATTTACGTGGAAGAGGAAGAGAGAAGAGTGCCGTGAGAAAAGAGAGAGAAGAGTGAAGAAAATAATTTTGTGTAGGGTAAAATAATTGGGCTTAAGGTATTTATAAGTAAGGTATCCTTTTGGGCTTAAGAAAAGGAGATTGCATTTAAATAGAATTCGATGACAATTAGGATTGATAAATGAGGACTCCTAGCATCAATATAACTCCTCTTTCCTAATCTACTTAGAATTTGGGTTCCTCAAGTCCATTATACTTCTTTTCTAAATCAAATTCATATTTCAAAGCATGCCTAATTAAAATATTTTCAACTTACTTAAATTCTTAAAATAACTTCATTTGACTTTTAAAATAGTCAACCTTCTTTAAATAATAACATCATTTAAACTAAAATATAAATATATAAATACTAAAATATATTTATAAAATCCTTTAAAATTATGGGGGATTACATGACGTGGCAAGCATATGGCGCAGCTGACGTGGCAAGCATATGACGCGGCATGACCAATAAAAAGTGTACACGTGGTACGCGCTTTTAAAAAAATAAGAAAGAAAATCCGCGTCTCAAGCAGAGAGTTGCGCTTGACGCAGGACTCTCCATGAAGCAGAAGTCTACGTGACAGTTCTGGTGCGCTTGCCGCAGCCTACGTGCCAGGACACGTGCGCTCAGCACAGTCAGCTGCGCTTAGCGCACCGCCTTGTTTTTTGATAGTTTTTTTTATATAAACGCGTTTTAAGGATTTTCTTTTATGTTTTAACTCCGGAAATATTATTTTACGGGATAAAATCTAATTTTGACTTAAAAAATATATCTTTTGAAAATATTTATTTATTAAAATAAATCAATTAATTATCAATTAATTGGGCTTTTCAAGGAATTGGGCTCAAATCACTAGTACAAAGTTGGTCTTAGGTAACATGTATGAGGTAACACTTTTCAAAATTCAAGTTTGTCGAATATATATGTAATACATTGGTAACACTTAATCAATATGTAACACTTAATGTAACACATTTTTATAAGTAACATTTTGAAATAACACTTTTTCAATTGAGTAACATTTTGATGTAACACTTTCAGATAGGTAACACCTTTAGGTAACATGTAATAGCCCTGTTTTTTAAAAGCGTTAATTTAATGCTAATTATATTTATTAAGTTAATTATGTCTCGGATTTTCTTATTTTATTTGGGTTAGAATATGAATTTTTATTTAACGTATTTGTGATATATTTATTTATTCAATTTTATGAAGTTGTTATTATATTTGTTATTATTAAATTATTTTGGGTTTTAGTTATTGAGTGGTATTTAACCAAATAGGAAAATGAAGTCGGATTTCCTCCTTGCCTTTAGCTTATTTGTCGGTTTTGTTTTAAAACCATAAACCCGTCTTCATTTCTCAAACCTCCTCGTCGTTTCTCACCCAAAACCCCCACTCCTCGTGGCTTCTCTCTCTCACCCGAAAACCTCCTTCCTCTCTCTTTCCTCACATCTCACGCTCTCGTCCCCCTGTCCGGCGCCGCCGCCTTTTGCTTGCGGTGATTCTTCCGCCGTGAACCTTGTGTCGCCGTTGTTGTTGTTGATTTTTCCCCTACTTTTCTCTCTCCTCTGTTCGTGTTCTACAGCGCGTTGATGTCGCTGCTCTGCTCCCCTTCTCTGCCGCTGCTGATTGGTGCCGCTGCCGTCGTTATAACTGCTGCTGTCCCAACCCTTTATGTCGGCGCCATTATTTTTTGTCCTCGCTGTTGATGGTGTTGTTCTCTCTCTTCATGCCGCTGCTGCTTCTGGCCCCATTTCCCTCCTCTTGCTGCTGTTCTGTCGGTTGATGGCTGGTGCGGTGCGCGAACAGTGGTGCGGTGGTGCGACGTTTTGCACCCTAAATCTGAAATCACCTCTTTCTTTCTCCTGTAGTCAAGTTCCCCAATTTCAGTAATCGCGAAGATATACAGATTCGAAGCTATCTTGCTGTTACTCAATGGTCCTTATCTTGAGAATGGTATAATTTCTCCTCCTAATTCTTAGTTTTCTCTGTTCACAAGTTGAATTTTTGTGATTGAACTGCATTTTGAATTTTTTGTTGTGCGATTTCAATTGTGTGACCTGTTGGAAATTCTAAAATTCCAATTGCTTGGTTAGCTTTTTATTTTTTTTGTTTCTTAAATTTTCTTACTTCTTTTTTCATCTAAATTTAGTTGTTCATTTATAGAATGGACTTATGAATGATATATGAATTTATGGGATTTATAGTTTGAATTATTATTTTGTTGCTTTTGATTTGTGAGTTCACTTGAGCCAAACTCCAATGTATATAGGACAAGGGAAGGTTGAAAGTGTTTTGGGTCACTGGAACACCTTGGTTCTGATATTTTAAATCATATGGATCATTCTAGCTTCCTGCAAATAATTAGAATTGGATATAGTAGCACATAATTGACTTTTCTTTATATCACATAAACAATAGTAGGAAGATATTGGTAGTAAAGACATGACCTTAATTTTCGATAAACGTATCCTATAGCTTTGTTACATATACGTATACTCTGAGGGTGTGGTTTCATTGTCAGTTGGTGGTGCATCTTTGTTCTCAACAATATAGCTCATCTTAACCTTGTTTTTTTGTTCCTAATGGTCTAGCAGATTTTAGTATCATTCCACCACCAATGGTGGAATCATTGAACTACTTACATGCAGGTTAGTTGCATTTGTTAGTGTATCGACCATATTGTGGCTTGATTTTTTTTTTTTTTGCTTTAATCTCATGGTTAGTTGTTCCTCATAGTGGTTGGTGCTTTCAACTCTATGCTCCAACAACTTTAGCGCATACCCATGATGTCACAAAGTACCCTTTTGAAAGGAACTTTCTAAGTAGTGTTTATTTTATACTTAACATGCAGGAAGAAAGCAAGAAGAAAAACCTAAGCGGTACCAAGTAAAAATATAGGCACATTATGGGTTCTATGAGCTTTGCAAGGAAGGAACATGAATTGGTAAATTAATTACAATGAATAATAATCACTTTGTTTTATTTTTTCTTATCATCCCTTGGTACGATCATGTAACTTATATGTATCTTGAATTCTTTTAGGTAGTGTTTCGAAACTTGTATTTCATTTCAAATAATGGAATTAAAATCTGAAATTTAAAGTTTGTATTTCAATTCCTAATAAGTGTTTTGTAAAGGGGGTTTGATAGAGGATAGAGAAAAAATATGGGTTTAGTAAAGGAGGGAGAAATAAATATTAGAAAGAGAATGAGTGAAGTTGGGATATAGATATACTCATGGAGTTGGGATATGTATGAGGAGAAAATTTCAAATGACAAGGTAATATCTTGAATTTCAAATTCTACTAATATAGGCTTTTGATAAGAATTTGGATAAATTCCATAATTTCAAATTCTATGCCATCCAAACAATAGATTTCATCCAAATCTAGAATTTGAAATGAAATCTTGCTATCCAAACATAGCATTATATTATTTCCATGCTCGTAACAACAAGATTATGAGAAGAAATGACCATTCCAAGCACAGTTGTACAAAGAATCTCAAAAGAGGAAAGTGGACAAATCATAAAATATACAAAACAGCTTACGAGCCTATTAAATATAATGTTGTAAGTTTGGCTGCCTTTACATTTATTTAGGCTATGTTGTTCGATCACAACTTCAATTTGATAGATATTGATATTGCTTCCATTATTTCTAATGTAAGATAAGCTGAAGGAAGTTCATTATGACGTAATGAAGATTGATTTGCTTTTCTTTTTACAACAAGTATATCATAACTAGTCCTCTTATCATATAAGACTTTGAAAATTCTTATTTTTTTTATTCATGTTGCAGGATGATGAAGATAGTGGATTAGAGTTCCAAGTGGGCATGATGCTTCGGGAAACATGCATGCACGGGTAGAGCGATGAAATTGAAGACAAAAGAAAGAAATAACCATAAGATTGATTTAGGTTTATTTTGGGAGTTATATATATCATGACTGAATTTTCATATAAATTATATGTATTTTGAACGCAATAGTACATTTTCAATTGATGAATACTACTTTTATGGCTCATTCTTTACAATAACCGTCGAGTATTTGTACTCATTTATATTATAATATCATTTCATTATTTCCTCTTCGTTATTACGTTTATAAGTTTTAGTATTATAATAACTGTATATGAGTCGATAAATTTAAAAATGTTACTATAAGACAAGTGAAATAGAAGTGTTATTATAAAGCTTGCTAACAAAAAGTGTTGTTTAATATCTAATAAAGTGTTACATATGCTGACTTAAAATGATACATAATATTTAATAAAGTGTTACTACAATTCAAGAGATGAAATAGAAAATGTTACTATAGATGAAAAAGTGTTACATAAAAAATTATAAGTAACACTACAAAAATGCTACATTAGTAAAAAAAAAAAGTGTTACATTAGAGAATTTTAAGTAACACTTGAGAAAGTGAAACATTAACATTGGAAAGTGTTACCCTGGAGAATAGGTAGCACGGGCAGATGTTTCACTTATAAAAGTGTTACCTATTGTCTAGAGTAACACTTTTAGGCCTTTAGGTAACACTTTTGGGGTGATACTTTAGGGCAATTATGCACTAGTGAATACAATTAATTATCATAAATAATTAATTGGGCTTTAAAATAGGACTTTAACACTTTTCGAAATGGTTTTGAATGGCTCTTCGGACTGCTCTACCCTTGGATCAGACCAATTAAGACCATGGTATGTTTCATCATCGGATCCTTAAATGGGGAGACACGATTATGTGTCTACAGGAAGCCCCCACTTTGACTGAGGTTCAGGAAATCGAAAGTCAATGTATACGGTGTCGGGACGGAGAACGATTCTAAACGCTGTGCAGTTTAGAACTGATCTATAACCGCCGGTCTCTGCAAAACAAAGTTAGTATGCAGGACAATAACTACAAGCAATCTGATTACCTGTAGAAGAAGATGTCAGCAGACAGGTGCAAACAACTCAGATAAAGCACATAGTGATGCAAGAATGCAAACTTAGACTTTCTAAGGATGCATGAGACGCTATGCAAGGATTAAGGTTATGCAAAGCTAAGGGATGACACGTCATGCAAGGTCAGGGTTATGCAAGAATAGAATGTATGAAATGCAATGCAGGGTCAGGGTTTTGCAAGGCTGCGATGCAAGGTCAGGATTTTGCAAGGCTAGAAGATGTATAGAATGATCAGAATGATTAGAAATAGATTGAATGATTTTCAAAAATCGTTTTTAGTAAACAATCGGGGTTTGTAAACGAGGTCCGCGGATTACAACTCTTCGGGAGTTTGATTTGAATTGGAGGAACCACCACACGTAGGAAGCCCCCACTTTGGGTGAGCTTGTCGTGAATTAGGCATTATGAGCCTTGAATGAAATGTACTTGATCTGATATCGAAATATAGTTGATCTGTCTTGAACTTTGAAAGTTTTCACTGGGGATTGCGCTGGGGATTCTTCTTTGGGAAGTTGATATAGGCAAAGTCAAATATCACCGGAAACCATGGAATTATCGGAGAGTCCTTCAGGGACAAGGAGGGATTGGAATTGAAAATAAAAAGTTTCAAATTTGTGACTCATGTAGGTGGGAAAAGGCTTTAACAAGGCTAGGTGCAGACTCGAGTCTATGTCGGGATCTAGAAATAGTATGCTCCTAAATTCTAGAAAGTCAAATCATTAGACCATGACAAATTTTATTTTATTGAAGCGGTCGGACCTCGAGATAAGGATTCCTACGTATCCTTGCGGAATCAGACCATTCGTAGTTCTGGATCTGATTTCTTTTTTTATGTGCCCTAACTTTTGCCTAGGCCGCCCTTTCGGGTTTTCAACCTAGCGGGCTTGGACATACCTTGAAAAAGGAGTTAAGGAAGGGTTGATGAAAGGTTGAAAGGCTTAGGATTGAAGCTTTGATAACTGTTTAATTGGTTTGGCAAATGTAAGGATCATGGATTTGGATTATATAGGCTAAGCTTTTGATGGGTTGAAGGATTTGACTAAAGGGGTAGAACTTGTGTGCAAGCCCCCTAGCTTGACTTTTTAATTATTTTGCCTTTGGCTTTTTTTTTTTCTCTTTTTTTCATGTGCATTTTCTTTTACTTTTTTTTTCGCACTTTGATCTTTTTCACTTTTTGTTTTTGCCTGGCATTGATATATTTTGATGCAGTCTGGCTTGCACACAAATTTGGTGAAGATTTGAAGGTTTTTTATGGAGCTTTGATGTTGAAGAGATTGTTTGGCTAATGATGGTATATGAAAGGATGGTTTGTGAAAGGTAATGGAATGGAGAGGGGAATAACTCCTGATCTAAAGTATGTCCATTTTTTTTTTCTTTTTCTCTATTTCATTTCAGATCTCTTCTTGTTATTATTAGTCAAGTTCATTAGGTGATTCGAGTTTCATCATTGAATTAGAAGCATAAAAATGATGGAAGGCCAATTAAAATGAAAAGAAAATGCGATTATTTTATTAATTGAAAATGAATGAAACAAGGCTGATAAACATCATAGTCCTAAAGGACATAGACTCGACGGGAAAGGAAATGAAGGAGCTAGGGGAGGGACTCTCCGATTCAACCTAGAAAACTAGCGTTAAATGATTAAGGCCCGGCATTGTTTAGGTGCTACCCAAGGGGTTCCTGCTGTTGCTGACTTTTGCTGCAGATGGAATTGGCAATCTACCGTCTTCAACCATATCCTGCAGGTGATTCTTTAAGGTCCAGCACACAGATGTTGGGTGCCCTGTCCTTGGTGGTACTTGCAGTAGGCATTTGGATCCCACCTCTTGGACCTATTATCGGGAGCAGGATTTGGAGTAGGGCCAATAGGCTGAAGTGCCCCCCTTGCATGAAGTCTAGTGAAGGCTTCTTCTAAGGACATGCCTAAAGGTGCGTGTAATACCCCGAATTTTCAAAGATTATTTTATTATTTATTAAGGTTTAATATTATTTCCACTAAAAATTTATTTTATGATAATGCGATTTTATTTGATAACTATGTTTATTAAGATAATAATTTCATTTAGTTTTGATATATTTAACAAGTTTTATTTAAATGATTATTTCTAAATAATTTAACTATGGTAAATTAAACTCTTTATTTTTTTGTTATGGGTATCCTTGTACAAGTTGTCCATCCATTTTAGTAATCCAAGCCCAAATACAAGTTCAAAGCCATATGTCTTTTAGCCAAAAAGAAAAAGGAAAATAAAAAAAATAAAAAAAAAAAGAAAAGAAAGAAATGTGATCATAGATCACCATCTTCCTCCTTCCTCACGTACAAAAAAATCAACAAACCAAAGGGAAATTTTTTTTTTTCATAAATTCAACAGTTCTTGTCAGAGAACTTTGAAAATCAAGCACAAATTCAACCCCAACCTCAATTCTTCTGCACAAAATCCCCCAAAATCAGAAAACAAAATCTCACACCATACTTCCTCCATTAATGGAGGTTGACTAAGCTCCACAAATTCCGAAATTTTGCTCTATAAATATTGAACTTTACTCACCCAATTGCCCAAGCAAACAATCAAAAAAGGTTTGCTTCAATTCATTTCTCTTCTTCCTTAATTTCTAATCTTTGATTTTGAAAATTGAAAATGAAATTTCAATCCACCAATAAACAAACTCAGCCACGCCCAGCTGCACCACCCTCCCCACCGAGCTGTCCGGCCGCCTGAACCGTCGAGCCTTATTCCGGCCAACCAACCGCCAGCTCCTGTTCTCCCCTCCGCGGCGCCTCTGCAGCCCGCGCCCAGCCGCACCACCTGAACCACTCGAACCCCTGACTCGACCACCCTCCCGCCTGAGCCCTGCCGTGTGCCACCTCGAAATCCGCCAGCCTCCCTCTTCTTCTCCCCTAATTCGCCCTCCCCTGTCTTCCTCCCCTTCTTCGTTTTGTTTTCTCAGTTTTGAGAAACTGATTCTTTGAATCAGTAAACCCCCCCTTTCCACTTTATTTTAGTTTTATTTGTTTATTTTATTTTATTTTTAAAAACTAAAATCCATGACTTTCCTAAACTAGCCTACTTTAATTAAGTTAATATATTTTAGTTTAAGTTGATCTTTTATAACTTGAAAATGTTTCTTAAATAAAATGAGTATAATAAAGTTAGTTTTCTATGTTAAAATAATTGTTTAAGTTAATAAAAATAAAGTTGAAGTAATCTTTGATTACTTAAAATGATTTCATTATTGATTTAAAAACCATAACTTTGATTTATAAACTCTCTTAAATCATTAAGATTTCTTTAAGTTATTTAAATTCTTTAAATTGTTTATTTTATACAAAAAGGGGCTATTTATGTAACTAACTTAGATCTCGTTAACGTTTAATGTAGATTCCGATTGCGTAGACGAGGAATATCAAGAGTGTTAATCCGTTCGTGAACCTAACTTTTGGGCACGCATCACGAGGTAATCTCCGATGTCCATCTAAACATAGATCCCGTTAGTGTAAAACGAATTGATTATGTGATTATTCTGTGCTTATAAAATATATATGTATGGACTATAATTATGGATTATCGACTTAATGCGGATTATGAAAACGAATGACAAAATGGACGACGACTATCTATTTCGATTATGAATCATGACTATGGACGATATACGATATGACAAATATGTTTATTATAACGTTATTAAAACCGTTTAATGTCAATTAGTAATGTTATTATTATTATTATTATTATTATTATTATTATTATTATTATTATTATTATTATTATTATTATTATTATTATTATTATTATTAAGATTATTGTTATCATTATTACCGTTATTATTATTATTATTATTATTGAAATTTTAAGAAAGTTGGAATTAGTAAGAACTTGTGATAATGAAATGATTATGAATCTGAAGTGATAAATGAACTCAAGTGACGGTTGTGAAATGAGTTATTGAAACCGCTATGAATGGATTGAGATTATGATGGATGAAATATATTCACACTGGATTGAACAACGATGACGTAATTGTGTACGTGATTTATGTGATGACTTGAATTAAAAGATGTTAATCACGTAAAGTGAAATATCGGAGGGAAATGATGAACAGGTTGCCCTGTATGAGAGGTTCAGCGGCCACCTACAGGTTCTCTGGTTACTATGCTGATTATTCTGTTACTGTCTTCCTTCTATCTTGTTGTGATCCAAGTAGAAGGGGTGTGCACACTAGGGACTCTGTTATTATGGCCATTATGTTATCCGTAGGTGGTTACAGGGGATTGACCCCGGCCTACAATGTTGAAGTAAGTGGTTACAGGGGATTGACCCCGGCTTACTGGCGTTCTCTTTCCTCTCCTTAAATAATTGGATTAATTATGTGATTATTCATTGTATATATATGTGTATGTGTGCTATGCTTTTCAACCCTATTAACTGGAGTACTATTTTACAAATTATGTTCAACTTAAGTATTTTACGGGATGGAGTTGGAATTACTCAGTTTTTCTGATTTTTGGGAGCTTGTCTCTCTTGTTTCTTTTCAATGCATTTGTGCAGGTGGGTGATCGACGGGGGAACAAAAGGGAGATCAGTTAGAGTTGTCATCCACTTAACTTATGATTTAGCTTCCGCTGAAACTCTGAAATACATTAGTAATTTGTAATATTTAATGAATAATTTACTTAGTTGTAAGGATTAATTTATTTGAATTTAGTATGCTTTAATTTAGCCTTGCATTTATTTCCAATGAGATAAGTGCGGCGGTAGCACACCCGTTGAGTCGAACCCTCGTGGATTTTCCCCCATCTCAAGTTTTATTAAATGAAAAAGGGTTCGGGTTGGCGGGGTGTTACAAAGTGGTATCAGAGCGGAGTTAGATTAACTAGGGAAAGATTAAAATTATTAAAATATAGTAATTAGGGAAAATGAATCAAATAGGGTAAAACTTAAAATTGGTTTAGGAGGTCAAAATAATAAATTATTTAGGAAAAATGAATATAAAATGTGAACTAAGGGTTTAGTATGGGTACGAATGGGTTATGTGTACATGTATGAAAGTACTTGCTAAAGGTACTTATTAATTGTTTATGATATTTGATTAGATGGCCAAGACACGTTTGACCGCTAGGAAATGCACCAGAACCCCTCGTCAAGGACCCTACCTTCTAAGGATGAGGGTAGGAGAGTCTGTTTCAGCTTATATTTACAGGTTACGTTTAACAATGAAGTGTTATCACCTCAATGAAGGCCATGGGCATTCGGATTACCTCACGCCACCTAAACAGGCCGATGTTTTGATTCACACTCTTCCCAATGATGGTCCTTATGCCGGAATCAAGAGCGAATACTCTGATGTTCTGAAAAATGGAAGGCCGAACTATGAACGATACACGTTGAAAGGGAAGTGGTATCTCACGTTGAGTTACCTGGAGAAAAGAATGCTCGATGCTATGGCCAAGTGGCTTAATGACTATTTACCCACTGATGACGAGGAGCCCAACCATAATGACGATGAAGAAGTAGGAAGCAACCCCGCCTCACCCGTTGTAAATCTCAATGGAGATGGAGACGGAGATGAAGGTGAAGACGAGGATCCGTCCGAGTACGCTGACTAGAAACCCATATCTCTAGCCCTGACCCTTAGATTTCTAATTAAGGTCGTAAAAGATCGATTAATGTGTTAACTTAGTTAATGATGGTGCAACTAATGCCTATTTGACTATTTGAAAACTCTCATACTACTATGAACGAATTGTTATGGCACTTTTGGAGTAATGAATGATGAACTTTTGACATGTGAATTGATTGTGAAATGAATGATGAACTTTTGATATGTGAATTGAGTATGAAATGAATGAATGGTGAGAACCATGATTATGTGAATTAGCTTTTATATAAGAATCAATGTGAACTGTAGAAATACAATGTGAACAACGCAGGTAGCTTAAGCAATACGTTTATACGCGATCTAGAGCAAAGCGACCAGATAACCAAATGGCCGAAACTCCTGAACAAGTTGCAGCACGACTTAGGACTCTCGAGCAACTAGCTCAGAGCTTTGGTTTAGTCCTTCAAAACCAGATCAACAACAACCACCATGGAGACGATCCGCAAGCTACAATGGCGAAAAAGATTTCCGCTTTGAAACCACCAACCTTTGTTGGGAGAGCAGACCCACTACTTCTCGAGAATTGGATAAGAGATTTCGAAAAGATTTTCACGGCCACGGGTACGCCTAAGGCCCAGAAAGTAGACCAAGCAACCTTTATCTGCATGAAGATGCTGATACAAGTGTAGGACCTACTGTTAAAGCTCTAGAGAACTTTAACTGGGAAGCGTTTAAGGTAGCGATTAAGGCTCGATTCTTCCCCGAGCACATTCGTAGGCAAAAGTACAATGAGTTTAGTAGATTTAACCAGAGTTATAACATGAGTGTGCAAGAGTACGCTCAGAAATTCAATGAGTATGCCCGATTCTGCCCGACTGTAGTGCCAGATGAAGGAACTAAGGCCCAGAAGTTTGAAGACGGACTTAAGTTTGATCTTCAAACTCGAATGGGAGGTAGCACCTCTACCACTTTCGCGGAAGCGTATGCTAAGGCCTCAAACCTGGAGAGAATCTTACAGCATGAGAGAGAAGTGCTAGGGAGACACAGGAACCTACCGGCAACAGCAACAGCCAAGGGTACGACAAAAGGCCCAACAATGGTGGAAACAACAATAACAATGGTGGACGCTACAACAACCGCAACAATCAGAATTCTGGACAACAGGCCCAACAAGGAAATAGGAACCAAAAGAACTTTGTTTGCAGGAAGTGTGCCAAGAGCCATCCAGGGTTCACCTGTCAGGGTGAAAGGATCAATTGTTTCGAGTGTGGAGAAGTAGGTCATAAATCGTTCAACTGTCCCAAGAAGCAAGCTAAAAGTGGACCTATTGGGAACAATGGTAACAATGGAGGTGGAAACAGAATTCAAAATTTCAATGACAACCGCCCTACTGGAGGAAATGCTGCACAGAACGGGAACCAGAACAATCGCTCTTTTGGAGGTGGAAATGGAAACTATAGAAAGAATGGCAATGGAGGCTACACCAATGGAAGAATCAATGTCATGAGCCGAATTGAAGCTGACACCGATGCCAATGTTGTGACGGGTACATTTCTCGTAAACTCAAACCCTGTTTATGTACTCTTTGATTCTGGAGCGTCTCATTCTTTTATTTCTAGCACTTTTGTTAATAAGTATCCCCTCAAGTCTACCCAGTCTTGTCGAGCCAATATAGCCATGCCCACCGGTGAAACTGTTTCTTGTAAATCTCTTTTCCAAAGTATCCCTGTAGTCATAGCTGGTACTGAATTACCGGCCGATCTCATCCTTTTTGACCTAAAAGACTTTGACGTTATCTTGGGAATGGATTGGTTAGCCAAGTATAAAGCCAAAATCGAGTGTCATAACCAGAAAATATCTCTTAGAGGACCAAAGGGAAATAGGATATCTTATAAAGGCATAACCTTCCAGCCTGATGTCAAGATAATCTCAGCCCTAAACCTTCAAACCTATCTTAGAAAAGGCTACTCAGTCTACCTATGCCAAGTAAGGGACGTAAGCGTGGAAAACAAGGAGTTGACTCAAATTCCGATAGTAAAGGAGTTTCCGGATGTATTTCCCGAAGAGCTTCCAGGAATGCCACCCGAGAGAGGAGTGGGCTTCAAGATCGAATTAGTCCCTGGAACCGGACCTATCTCTAAGGCTCTGTATCGAAGGGCACCTGCAGAAATGCAAGAGTTGAAGGTGCAAATAGAAGAGTTGTTGGATAAAGGGTACATTCGACCTAGTGTTTCACCTTGTGGAGCCCCAATGTTGTTTGTCAGGAAGAAAGACGGATCTTTGAGGTTGTGTATAGATTATAGGGAGTTGAATAATGCCACGGAAAAGAATAAATATCCGCTCCCGAGGATCGAGGATTTGTTCGATCAGCTTTAGGGTGCAACAGTGTTTTCCAGGATCGATTTACGATCAGGTTATCACCAACTACGAATCGCTGAAGAAGACATCCCTAAGGCAGCCTTTCGTACGAGATATGGCCATTATGAGTTCACAGTTATGCCTTTTGGACTCACTAATGCGCCCGCAGCTTTTATTGACCTCATGAATAGAACTTTCCAGCCGTACCTGGACAAGTTTGTGATTGTGTTCATCGACGATATATTGGTGTACTCGAAGGACAGAGAAGAGCATGGGGATCAGTTGAGGAAAGTTCTGAAGATTCTTCGAGAAAAGCAATTGTACGCGAAGTTCTCGAAGTGTGAATTTTGGTTGGAAAAAGTCACATTTTTGGGTCATGTGATATCAAAAGAAGGCGTTTTCGTAGATCCATCGAAGATTCAAGCAGTGACCGATTGGCCTCAACCTAAGAACGTCACCGAAGTAAGGAGTTTCTTGGGTTTAGCTGGATATTACCGGAGATTTGTGAATGATTTTTCGAGAACGGCCCAACCTCTCACTAACCTGATGAAGAAAACAACAAAATTTCATTGGGATGATAAGTGTGAAGAAGCATTTCAAGAGCTGAAGAAGAGACTTACAATAGCCCCAGTATTGACATTGCCCTCTGGAGTAGAAGGATTTGAAGTTTACAGTGATGCCTCAAAGAAAGGTTTTGGGTGCGTCTTAATGCAACATGGTAAAGTAGTGGCCTATGCGTCGAGACAACTCAAACCGCATGAGCAAAATCACCCAACTCATGACCTGGAGCTGGGAGCAATCGTGTTTACGCTGAAAATCTGGAGACATTACTTGTATGGAGTGCAGTGTAAAGTCTATACAGATCACAAGAGTTTGAAGTATCTGTAAACGCAAAAAGAGTTGAATATGAGATAGAGACGTTGGCTCGAACTTATAAACGATTATGATTTGAAGATAGTGTATCAAGAGGGAAAAGCGAACAAATAGCTGACGCGTTGAGTAGGAAGAGTGCTCATTCGCTAAATGTGTTGATCCTAGCCGATGAACTGTGTGAGGAGATTAAGAGATTGAGTTTGGAAATAGTTGAGCCCGATTATGTGAAAGCTCAGTTGAATGCTCTTACTGGTGGACCGGACATATTTGAGGAGATTCGGGTGAAACAAGCTGCAGATAAGTGGTTAAGCAAGTTAAGAGAGATGAAAGAAAGTGGTCAAGCACCGGAGTTCGAGATTGACGGCAATGGCGTTTTAAAGTATAAAAGGAGATTGTGTGTGCCATAAGATGAGGAACTGAAGACGAGAATTCTAAGGGAAGCCCATAGTTCGTCATATTCCATACATCCAGGAGGAGATAAGCTTTATAAGGATTTGAAAAAGCATTTTTGGTGGCCTAGGATGAAGCAAGAAGTAGTCGACTTTGTGGCAAAATGTTTAACATGCTAGAAGGTGAAAATACAGCATATGAAGCCTGGAGGAAAATTGCAACCTTTGGAAGTGCCAGGATGAAAATGGGAATCTATCTCTATGGATTTCATCATGGGGTTACCGAATACGAGGCCGAGAAAGAATGCAATATGGGTAATAGTGGACCGTTTGACTAAGACGACAAGATTCGTGGCAATGAAGGATACTTGGTCGTTGAAACAGTTGGCGGATGCTTACTTTAATGAGGTGGTTAGGCTACATGGTGTCCCGAAGGACATCATTTCGGATAGGGACTCGAGATTCTTATCTAAGTTCTGGAAACAGCTTCAGACAGCCGTGGGTACACTATTGAAATTCAGCACAGCCTTCCACCCAGCAACAGATGGTCAAACAGATAGGACAATTCAGACCTTGGAGGATATGTTGAGAGCATGCGTAATGGATTTCGGAGGATATTGGGATGATCATTTGTTGTACATTGAGTTCTCGTACAACAACAGTTATCACTCGAGCATAGGAATTGCACCTTATGAGGCATTGTATGGACGAAAATGTAGAAGTCTTATATGTTGGAGCGATGTCAACGAGTCGTTGAATTTGGGACCAGAAATGATAGAAGAAACTACCAACAAGGTGAAGTTGATTCAAGAACATATGAAAGCAGCTCAGGATCGACAAAAATCGCATGCAGATCAAAGGAGACGAGATTTAGAGTTTGAAGTTGGAGAAAAAGTGTTGCTGAAAGTTTCACCAACCAAGGGAGTAATGAGGTTCGGTAGAAAAGGAAAGTTGAGTCCTCGTTATATCGGACCTTATGAGATACTCGAAAGAATTGGGGAAGTGGCCTATAGATTAGCCTTACCCACAGAGTTAGCCATGTTCATAATGTCTTTCATGTGTCTCAACTTCGTAAATATATCCCTGATCCCTCCCATGTCATCCAACCTGAAACCATTGAACTAGATGAGACCCTCACTTTTGAAGAACGTCCTATTAGAATCCTTGATTCCAAAACGAGAAATACCCGGAATAAGGCAGTAAAGTTAGTCAAAGTTTTGTGGTCTAATCAACAAACCGAGGAAGCAACTTGGGAAACAGAAGACGACATGAGAAAGCAATATCCTGAACTCTTTCTGAGGTACGATTATCGAGTTTCGGGGACGAAACTCCTTAAGGGGGACCGAATGTAATACTAACAAAGTGCAAAACTACTATTTCGTTAATATTAAATATCTAACGTTAAAGTTCGAGGACGAACTTTGTTTTTAAGGAGGAGTAGATGTAATACCCCGATTTTTCAAAGATTATTTTATTATTTATTAAGGTTTAATATTATTTCTACTTAAAATTTATTTTATGATAATGCGATTTTATTTGATAACTATGTTTATTAAAATAATAATTTCATTTAGTTTTGATTTATTTAACAAGTTTTATTTAAATGATTATTTCAAAATAATTTAACTATGGTAAATTAAACTCTTTATTTTTTTGTTATGGGTATCCTTGTACAAGTTGTCCATCCATTTTAGTAATCCAAGCCCAAATACAAGTCCATAGCCATATGTCTTTTAGCCAAAAAGAAAAAGGAAAATAAAAAAAAACAAAAAAAAAAAACAAAAGAAAGAAATGTGATCATAGATCACCATCTTCCTCCTTCTTCCTTCCTCACGTACAAAAAAATCAACAAACCAAAGGAAATTTTTTTTTTCACAAATTCAACAGTTCTTGTCAGAGAACTTTGAAAATCAAGCACAAATTCAACCCCAACCTCAATTCTTCTGCACAAAATCCCCCAAAATCAGAAAATAAAATCTCACACCATACTTCCTCCATTAATGGAGGTTGACTAAGCTCCACAAATTCCGAAATTTTGCTCTATAAATACTGAACTTTACTCACCCAATTGCCCAAGCAAACAACTAAAAAGGTTTGCTTCAATTCATTTCTCTTCTTCCTTAATTTCTGATTTTTGATTTTGAAAATTGAAAATGAAATTTCAATCCACCAATAAACAAACTCAGCCACGCCCAGCTGCACCACCTTCCCAACCGAGCTGTCCGGCCGCCTGAATCGTCGAGCCTCATTCCGGCCAACCAACCGCCAGCTCCTGTTCTCCCCTCCGCGGCGCCTCTGCTGCGTCCCCTGCAGCCCGTGCCCAGCCGCACCACCTGAACCACTCGAACCCCTGCCTCGACCACCCTCCCGCCTGAGCCCTGCCGTGTGCCACCTCGAAATCCGCCAGCCTCCCTCTTCTTCTCCCCTAATTCGCCCTCCCCTGTCTTCCTCCCCTTCTTCGTTTTGTTTTCTCAGTTTTGAGAAACTGATTCTTTGAATCAGTAAACCCCCCCCTTTCCACTTTATTTTAGTTTTATTTGTTTATTTTATTTTATTTTTAAAAACTAAAACCCACGACTTTCCTAAACTAGCCTACTTTAATTAAGTTAGTATATTTTAGTTTAAGTTAATCTTTTATAACTTGAAAATGTTTCTTAAATAAAATGAGTATAATAAAGTTAGTTTTCTATGTTAAAATAATTGTTTAAGTTAATAAAAATAAAGTTGAAGTAATCTTTGATTACTTAAAATGATTTCATTATTGATTTAAAAACCATAAATTTGATTTATAAACTCTCTTAAAATATTAAGAATTCTTTAAGTTATTTAAATTATTTAAATTGTTTATTTTATATAAAAAGGGGTTATTTAGGTAACTAACTTAGATCTCGTTGACGTTTAATGTAGATTCCGATTGCATAGACGAGGAATATCAAGAGTGTTAATTTGTTCGTGAACCTAACTTTTGGGCACACATCACGAGGTAATCTCCGATGTCCATCTAAACATAGATCCCGTTATTGTAAAACGAATTGATTATGTGATTATTATGCGCTTATAATATATATATGTATGGACTATAATTATGGATTATCGACTTAATGGTGATTATGAAAACGAATGACAAAATGGACGACGACTATCGATTTCGATTATGAATCATGACTATGGACGATATACGATATGACAAATCTGTTTATTATAACGTTATTAAAACCGCTTAATGTCATTTAGTAATGTTATGGTTATTATTATTATTATTATTATTATTATTATTATTATTATTATTATTATTATTATTATTATTATAATAATAATAATAATAATAATAATAATAATAATAATAATAATAATAATTATTATTATTATTATTATTATTATTATTATTATTATTATTATTATTATTATTATTATTATTATTATTATTATTATTATTATTATTATTATTATTATTATTATTATTATTATTATTATTATTAAGATTATTGTTATCATTATTACCGTTATTATTATTATTATTATTATTATTATTATTATTAAAATTTTAAGAAAGTTGGAATTAGTAAGAACTTGTGATAATGAAATGATTATGAATCTGAAGTGATAAATGAACTCAAGTGACGGTTGTGAAATGAGTTATTGAAACCGCTATGAATGGATTGAGATTATGATGGATGAAATATATTCACACTGGATTGAACAACGATGACGTAATTGTGTACGTGATTTATGTGATGACTTGAATTAAAAGATGTTAATCACGTAAAGTGAAATATCGGAGGGAAATGATGAACAGGTTGCCCTGTATGAGAGGTTCAGCGGCCCCTACAGGTTCTCTAGTTACTATGCTGATTATTCTGTTACTGTCTTCCTTCTATCTTGTTGTGATCCAAGTAGAAGGGGTGTGCACACTAAGGACTCTTTTATTATTGCCATTATGTTATCCGTAGGTGGTTATAGGGGATTGACCCCGGCCTACAATGTTGAAGTAAGTGGTTACAGGGGATTGACCCCGGCTTACTGGCGTTCTCTTTCCTCTCCTTAAATAATTAGATTAATTATGTGATTATTCATTGTATATATATGTGTATGTGTGCTATGCTTTTCAACCCTTTTAACCGGAGTACTATTTTACAAATTATTTTCAACTTAAGTATTTTACGGGATGGAGTTGGAATTACTCAGTTTTTTCTGATTTTTGGGAGCTTGTCTCTCTTGTTTCTTTTCAATGCATATGTGCAGGTGGGTGATCGACGGGGGAACAAAAGGGCGATCACTTAGAGTTGTCATCAACTTATTTTGTGATTTAGCTTCCGCTGAAACTCTGAAATACTTTAGTAATTAGTAATATTTAATGAATGATTTACTTGGTTGTAAGGATTAATTTATTTGAATTTAGTATGCTTTAATTTAGCCTTGCATTTATTTCCAAGGAGATAAGTGCGGCGGTAGCACACCCGTTGAGTCGAACCCTCGTGGATTTTCCCCCAACTCAAGTTTTATTAAATGAAAAAGGGTTCGGGTTCGCGGGGGTGTTACAGTGCGAATGTTCTTTGAGGCTTTTGATAGCCTGTCTTTTCTGCAGCTATGGCATTGACCTCATTGCTTTTGGAGCTAGAAGGGTTATTGTTACTCTTCTTGAAAGAGTTGTTGTTGTTGTTGTTGGAACCCTTATTTTTGTTGGCCCGTACCTCTTCTTCAATCAGCAGGCCTACCTTATAGAGCTTCGTGAAAGACTCTATAGGTTGGAACTTGATGTGATCCCCATACTTCGACAGTAGGTTACTGATCACCAGTCGGACTTCATCCCCCTAAGATGGCCTGTTAATCATTTGTGCAGCTTTATCCCTCCATCTGTTAAGGAAGGTGACGAAGTCTTCGTTGGAGTTTTGTTTGGTTAACTCCAACTCATGAAGGCCAATGGGAAGCTGAGTATTGTAGATGTATTGTTTGTGGAACTCTTCTCTGATGTAGTCTCAATCGTTCAGCTGAGCTTTGTTTAGTGATCTGAACCACTTGGATGGATGTGCATCCAAGGTTAAAGGAAAGACATAGGCAAACAGGTCCTTGCTCATGCCCTTGAGAGCCATAGACATGGAGAAAGCTCTCACGTGGTCATCTGGGTCTTCGACCCCCTTGAATTTTGGGAGGTCACCCAATGTTACCTTTTTAGGGAGTTTTTCCCTCAGTTCAGGATCAATAATGTCTTGGCCATGAGCCTGACCCTCGAGCGCAGGAATTGACTGGATCAATTGCTCGAGTTTTTCAAACCTCAAATCTGTGTTGGTCTTGAGCGGTGGTGGAGTGTCGCCTTGCTCGTCTTCTTCAATTAGCTTCTCCCTCAGCGCCTTATTCTCTTTGTCTTGTTCCTCAAGACGAGAGTTCATCAGTTGAAGTTGGGCCATAATGGCACTGAGCTGCTCATTAGTGTCCCCCATTTCAGATGATGCTTCGGAAGAGTAAGAGGATTCGACTGAAAATGTGAGGATGAGTTTGACGAGTCTAGGAGTAGGTCGACCTTGTTGCCTCTCTGCCGGACGTTCCCAAGTTATAATCTTACGACCTGTCTTGAACAGAAATCGAATGGACCTTGTAAATTTTTAGAAATGATGCTTTCGAAATGAGAAATGGAAATGAGGGATGGAGAAATGGAAATGAAAATGAAAGTGGAAATGGGGATGAAAAATGGAGGATGAAATGGAAGCGGGAGATAGTTAGAGATGGGTATGATTATGATTATGGTGGTGACATGGGCCTATCTATATGCGGATGCAAATGACTGGACTGGACTGGACTAGATTTGGCTGGTATGCTAGTTTCACTAGACTTAATGGATTGCCTTTATGGACTTATGGAATGCTAGCTTCGCTAGACTTAGGAAGGAACCGGCTTCGCCAGATTTGATGATTTGGGATTGTTATAGATGTAATATAAGAGTAGCTTCGCTAAACTCGGAGGGTGCCTTTATGGTCTTAGGGATAACTAGCTACACTAGATCAATGGGTGTCGTTAGGGTCTTAAAGGGATGACTACTTAGCTAGATCAAGGGGTGCCATTATGGTCTTACAGGGATGACTAGCTTAGCTAGGTCAAAGGGGTGCCATTATGGTCTTACTGTAACACCCCCAAAATCCATACACGTCTACGACTACGTCGCATCGACTTTGGGAGTGTTACCGCCGCGGTGAAACGCAAGGCTTATTGAAAAGAATTGTTAACTCAAACCATTGTCACGAAAACTGAAATGCAGCGGAAATAAAGATGTAACTACAACTCGGGAATCATCAACGACCCCTTTTTATCCAAACCACAAACTAATTAAGTAAATCATAATAGTCTTATAATGCTTAATTAAAACGCTTTAAAGTTTCAAGACTAAGATCTATCCCCCGTATGCTCAACATCATGCACCAACACCAGCACACCTAGTCTGCTCCCCATCGTAGCATCAATGGTTCATCACATGTAAACAAACAACACAATAACACACAATCAGCTATCCTGAGTACATAGTAAAGCACTGAGTGCATACAAAGCATAAACAGAGCAATAAGGATCATTCCTAGACATGATACTACCATAGCATTATATTCTTTACTTTTTATTTAGTTGGCAGCGAACGGGAACCGTTATCTTACTAGAATCATACGGGCTACTTAATCCTTAATAGACAACCTGGTCTATTAGATGAAATGCAAATATGGTTTCGTTCCGCCCCACATCCATCACCTTAGTATGCATACCCCCAAGATCGTACGGAACCTAGCTTCCGCCTACTTGAGTTATCAAAATTATAAGGACACTACTGTCGTCACAGTAGGCATGCGTAGGAGTGTAGAACAAGTCCCACACTCCCCCAATTGTTCATCACTTGTAGGGAGTCCAACTATAAGTTTATTGCCAAAATCCTTTCTTAGTATTGTCCATTCACACCACATTAAACGTATAAATCATTTACTACTCTTTCTTAGATACAATACTCAAATCTTTACTTCTTGTAACATCCTTGTTACCTCATAGATTAAAGAATACAAATCCAATAATCATGCTTATGATACGATAGAATTACGCATCATGCTACATATCGATTTCCAATCACAATCATATTACCAAACAATCTCAGCAATCACAATTGTTCCCTATCATGGTTCTAGGTTCCAATAGAATAAATCACAACCTAACATGATACTAGTAATTACAAGTGAACTGGTACGCGTACGTACCTTGTAACGAAGAATCTTCGCTGATTAATTAAACGTTCCGCTTATGAAATTGGAACCTAAACGAATAAGGAAGTACTTCAGTGCTACGTCCTTGATATTATTAACATATAACACGTGACTAATTATATAAAACTTAGTATTTCGGAGTATAAAAGTAAGTAATCTTGTTGGTCATTAAATTTCTTTTCTTTCATAACTCTATTGAACTTAACGTCTTTTAAGAACCAATAACAGTGGGCAAAGCTGATTTTAGTTAGTTTAATAACATAGTACCTTTACCAACTCCATTTAAATCCTTATATCCAATACTACTAAAATCAGATTTGAATAACAAGGCCATTATAACATTCTAACTATAACCAATAATCCGATTTCTTAACTTTACACCTTACTTACCAAACTTAAATGAGATTTACAACTTAAATCAATTTTACAAACTTAATCAATTAATAACTTGTTCTAATTACAGCTTAAATAAATTACAACTTATTTATAAGAAAACAGATTATACAATATTAAGTACTAAAAGAAAATCATATTATATACATATTATTATTTTTTTATACCACTTAGTCTCGCCGGCGTCAAACACCGGCAACCGAACTCATGCAGCAACTAGCCACGCACCACCACACTCGCGCACCGCTCGTACGCACGGCACACCACTCCCGCACGCACCACGAGCCTCGTCGTGCTCGCGCGACTCGCACACCACACTCGAGGTCACGCCCTCACGCCTTCGAAGGATTCGCATTCCTTCTCGCACCACCATGGTTTCACGCACTCGCCAGTACTCGAACCCCCTCCTTGGTTCGCACACACAGCAGCACCCGCCACGGGTCTCGCTCGCTCGCACGAACACTCCCGTCGCACAACCCTCGGTTTCGCAGGCGCGACTTCGCACCCACAACCCTCGTTGCACGAATCTCTCGCACAACTGCGACCCTTGCACTCGACGCTCACACTCACTCGCACGCCTTCGATGAGGTTCAGAGAAAGGAAACGGCGAGGGAGAAGGAGAGAGAGGAGAAATTGAGAGAGACGGCTGAGAGGGAGATGGAGAGAGATTAGGGTTTTCTGATTTTTTTTTCTTTTTATTTTACTCCTATTTATAGTGTGGCCATCCTAAGTCTAATAGGACTTGGTTTATTTTATTTATTCCGAAATTAAAATAAACTAAACTATAATATAATTACGTTATAGTTGTAAGCGTACCCAAACTGTATTATTATGTTGTTATTTTTTTGTAAATAATACTAAAATACCTTTCGATTCTATTCTTTATATTTTCTTATTTATAAAGAATAACTCCAAAAATACGGAGTATTACAGGCTTCCCCCCTTAAAGGAAGTTTCGTCCAGAAACTTTGAGGTAGCCAGTCTTAACGACGATCTTTTGCACTTCTAAGTCCCAATATTTCACAAGCGTTTTCTAACTTTCGCACGTCATATAAGCAATAAATACACATAATTAACATACTTAACATACTTTAGGGTGGAAGCGCGAAATTCTATAGCATTCTTCCCCCCTTAAAAGAAAAGTTACGTCCCCGTAACTCACCTAGCTCTTGAAAAAGTTCAGGGTATTTATGACGCATCGCATCTTAGGCTTCCCAGGTGGCTTCCTCAGTATTTTGATTTCTCCACAACACCTTGACAATTTGGACGTCCTTATTCCTCGTACTACGCACCTTGCGGTCTAGGATCGTGATAGGTTTCTCCTCATAGGACAAGGTTTCATCTAACTCGACGTTTTCAGGTTCTAGGACATGTGACTCATCAGGTACTTATCTCCGGAGTTGGGATACGTGAAACACGTTATGGACCCTTTCTAACTCGTTGGGCAATTCCAGGCGATAAGCGACTTTGCCTACTCTTGCCAAAATCTCATATGGTCCTATGAACTTAGGGCTTAGCTTCCCCTTTTTCCAAATCGCATCACTCCTTTCCTTGGAGACACCTTAAGCAATACCTTTTCCCCAACTTCGTAATTCTCTTCCCTTCGCTTCTGATCCGCATAGGATTTTTGCCTGTCCTGAGCAGCCTTAATCTTTTCTTGAATGACTCGCACCTGATCCACTGTCTCCTGAATCATCTCAGGACCTAACACCACAGTTTCACTAATGTCGTTCCAACACAAGGGACTACGACACTTTCGCCCATACAGTGCTTCGAATGGGGACATTTTAATACTAGCATGATAGCTGTTGTTGTATGAGAATTCTATGAGGTCCAAATGGTCTTCCCATGATCCTTGGTATTATAAGGCACAAGCTCGCAACATGTCTTCCAAGGTCTGAATAGTTCTTTCTGTTTGACCGTCTGTAGCTGGGTGAAAGGCTGTACTCATCAATAGCTCACTACCAAATGCTTCCTGGACCGTTTTCCAGAAATTCGAAAGAAATCGCGAATCTCTATCTGATACGATACTCGTGGGTACTCCATGCAATCGACTAACATTCTTAACGTTAGCTTTGGCTAGGGATTCCATACTCCACGTGTCTTTCGTAGGTATAAGCCTCGCGGTCTTGGTTAGTTTGTCCACTATTACCCATATGGTATTATTGCCTCCCCGACTCCTAGGTAAGGCTACAATGAAGTCCATGGATATCGAATCCCACTTCCATGTTGGAATATCTAGAGGTTGAATTTTTTTTCCCTGGGGTCTCTTGTGTTCACTTTTGACTTTCTAACACGTTAAACATTTGGAAACAAACTCAGCTACTGCCCTCTTCATCCCAGGCCACCAAAACATTTTCTTGAGGTCCTTATACAACTTATCCCCCCCTGGGTGGACATAATAATTCGTGTTATGACCCTTACTCATTATCTTCTATTTCAACCCCTCACACTTTTGTGGTACACACCACCTACCCTTATATCGTATACTCACATCTTCATGGATTTCAAACCCTTCTGCTTTGCCCTCTTTAAGCTTTGCTTTAACTCGCTCAAGTTTCGCATCCCCAGGCCGACTCTCTCTTATTTCATCTAGAAAGTTGGGCTGGATGGTTAGGGCACTCAACAATTTTTCTACTTACCCTTCATGAACCACCTCTATTTGGAGTCTAGATAATTCCTCACAAAGTTTGTCGGCAACCATCAAGGTATTCAAGCTATGGCTAGAATTGCGACTTAACGCATCAGCAACAACGTTTGCTTTACCCTCATGGTACTGTATGTCTAAATCATAGTCCTTAATGAGCTCTAACCATCTGTGCTGCCTCATATTAAGGCCTTTCGGGTGAAGATGTATTTGAGGCTTTTGTGATCAGTGAAGATTCGACAAGTCACCCCGTAAAGGTAATGTCTCCAGATTTTCAAGGCAAATACTATTGCAGCCAATTCTAGGTCATGTGTCGGGTAGTTAACTTCAGATGGTTTCAATTGACGGGACGCATAAGCTATGACCTTCCCATTTTGCATAAGAACACAACCCAACCCATTCTTTGACACATCACTATACACATCATATCCCTCATTCCCGTTAGACAAGGTTAGGACAGGTATTGAGGTTACCCTCTCCTTGAGCGTTTGAAAGGCTTTCTCACTGTCCTCATTCCAGTTAAACCTACAATCCTTCTTCATTAAGTTGGTCATGGGCTTTGCTATTTTAGAAAAGTCTTTCACAAACCTCCTATAGTAACCGGCTAAACCCAAGAAACTCCTTATATCTGTGACATACTTTGGGGTAGGCCATTTACTCACGGCTTTGATCTTTGCAGAATCTACTGACACACCCTCCTTGGAGACGAAATGACCCAATGGCACTATCAACCAAAATTCACACTTTGAAAACTTTGCATACAGTTGGTTGTCCCTAAGCGCCTGTAAAATAACCCTTAGGTGACCCTCATGTTCCTCCTTGCTCCTAGAATAGATCAGTATATCGTCTATGGTCACAACGACAAATTTATCGAGGTAGGGTCGAAAAATCCTATTCATGAGGTCCATGAAAACAGCAGGTGCATTAGTTAACCCAAAAGGCATGATTGTAAACTCATAGTGACCATATCTAGTCCTGAAGGCAGTCTTAGGTATATCGTGATCAGCAATCCTCAATTGATGGTAACCTGACCTTAAGTCTATTTTGGAGAACATCCCTGCACCCTGAAGTTGGTCAAACAAGTCATCAATCCTAGGTAATGGGTATTTGTTTTTCACAGTGACATTGTTCAACTCACGGTACTCTATACACAACCTCAAACTACCATACTTCTTCTTCACAAATAAGACGGGAGCTCCCCATGGTGACATACTAGGCCTAATATACCCTTTTCGAGTAGTTCTTCCAACTGGTTTTTCAACTCGTTCATTTCGGCTGGAGCCATTCGGTATGGGGCTTTCGAGATAGGTCTAGTCCCAGGTACTAGGTCGACAGTGAACTCTACATCTCTCCTTGGAGGCATACCAGGTATTTCTTCAGGAAAACATCCTGGAACTCTCTGACTATAGGCACATCCTCAGGTCTCAATGGATCATCCTCAACCCTTCTCACCGAACACATAAATAAAGGCCATCCTTTGTCTACATAGCTCTTAAGTTGCAAGGCATTAATCACTTTAATCCCAGGTTCTCGAGGTACTCTCCTATATGACACCCTTTTTCCCGAAGGATCTCTCAGTTCCACCTTCTGTGCATCACAATCTATCTTAGCCGTGTACTTCCCAAGCCAATCCATCCCCAAAATGACGTCTAGGTTTGAAAAATTAAACTTTATTAGATCAGAAGGGAAGAAACCCTCCCCTATTTTCAGCGACACGTTTAGGAATCTCCTAGAGCAATTAACAGTCTCCCTAGACGAAATAACTATAGGCATAGAAATTGGCTCAAACTCAACCAATGCTAGAGTTCTAACAGTTGTATGTCAGGTCTGCGGTTTGTTGGTGTTATTGTTTCGGTTATTGTTGTTGGGATGAGTGTTGTTGTTATTGGATCCCTTACCGAAGTTTCATTGGGAGTTTTGGTGGTTTTGGTTCCCATGATGTTTCTTTTCAAACCTCTGAACCTCGGGGTTTGGGTTCTCCTTCCGTTTCTCACCCTGCTTACCCCCTTCCTCTCGTTTATTTTCTTATGGCATATAGATGAGCAGCTTTGCCAAACACATGGTCTAAAGAGGTGAAGGTATCTCCCCCCAGTCTTCTTTGCAGGTCAAGGGTAAATCGTAGTTCGAAACGTGAGGCCTTAGGTTCCTCAGTAGGGGAAATTTCAGGGGCAAATCTCATCAGTTCAATAAATTTGCGGTAGTACTCCACAACAGACATGCTCCCTTGTTCTAACATCATAAACTCCTGGTCTTTCTGCTTTTTGAGGTATGGAGGGTAATACTTGTCCCTTAAGGCCTTCTTGAAAGTTTCCCACCCAAAACCAGGCTGATTTAGGAGATTGTCCTTAGCTTGGGTCAACCAGAAATGGGCATCTCCCTGTAGGTAATAGCTAGCTAAGGGCACAATCTTGTCATCTGGGCAGGATAGGGTGAAGAAAAGTTTATCGAACTCCCCAACCCAATTCTCCAATTCCTCGGGTCCCCCTTTCCCATTCAGTATTGGTGGGTTCGTACGGGCAACCTTTTCAGACAAGTCCCCATCACGGTTATAACCTTTGGCTAGGTTAGCTGTAATTTGCACTAGGTCACATATCGATTGCTCGACATTCAGAGAGGTTTCAGGTGTGCCTCCCGACCGAACCATTCTACGCTGACAATAACATAATAGCTATCTCAGTGGCGCACCCATAATCTTTTACTCCCTTAACCATTACACATTGCACATTTATCAAGTTGTTGTTGCGAACAAATATTAAGTCTCTATTGACTTGCAACACAAACATCTCAAATGAGACTTCACAGCCAATAATAAAGAATGAAAATAAATGTATTATTAAAGGTTTTAAAACATATATTATATATATATATATATATATATATATATATATATATATATATATATATATATATATATATATATATATATATTAAAGGATAAAACGATCATTTTAAACTTCGGAACTCCTTAAGCACGTTCAAGATCATTTCAACCAATTAAATGATTTTATACAAAAATAAGGTTAACACCATTTTTGAAACATCTTTTATACTAACTCAAAGTTAACCTAGTCCTTTGAACCACTATACACGAACCTATCCTTGTACATCCTCCTAATCTATTCATATTTGAAGATTTCAAGAATCTTTCACAACTTCAATTGATCAATCAAACAACACATACGAATACAAGGCACGAAACGAAATCACAAATGAAATCATTCCTATGATTTAATGCATGTAAAGTAATCTATATGCTCCTATCCCATACTACCCGTTTAAAAATCCTCTTAAAACATCTTTGAAAATAGGAACTTCTGGCTCTGATACCAGTTTTGTAACACCTCCAAAATCCATACACGTCTACGACTACGTCGCATCGACTTTAGGAGTGTTATCGTCGCGGTGAAACGCAAGGCTTATTGAAAAGAATTGTTAACTCAAATCATTGTCACGAAAACTGAAATGCAGTGAAAATAAAGATGTAACTACAACTCGGGAATCATCAACGACCCCTTTTTATTCAAACCACAAACTAATTAAGTAAATCATAATAGTCTTATAATGCTTAATTAAAACGCTTTAAAGTTTCAAGACTAAGATCTATCCCCCGTATGCTCAACATCATGCAGCAACACCAGCACACCTAGTCTGCTCCCCATTGTAGCATCAATGGTTCATCACAGGTAAACAAACAACAAAATAACACACAATCAGCTATGTGAGTACATAGTAAAGCATTGAGTGCATACAAAGCATAAACAGAGCAATAAGGATCATTCCTAGACATGATACTACCATAGCATTACATTATTTACTTTTTATTTAGTTGGCAGCGAACGGGCACCGTCATCTTACTAGAATCATACGGGCTACTTAATCCTTAATAGACAACCTGGTCTATTAGATGAAATGCAAATACGGTTTCGTTCCGTCCCACATCCATCACCTTAGTATGCATACCCCCAAGATCGTACGGAACCTTCCGCCTACTTGAGTTATCAAAATTATAAGGACACTACTGTCGTCACAGTAGGCCTGCGTAGGAGTGTAGAACAAGTCCCACACTCCTCCCATTGTTCATCATATGTAGGGAGTCCAACTACAATTTTATTGCCAAAATCCTTTCTTAGTATTGTCCATTCACACCACATTAAACGTATAATCATTTACTGTTCTTTCATAGATATAATACTCAAATCTTTACTTCTTGTAACATCCTTGTTACATCATAGATTAAAGAATACAAATCCAATAATCATGCTTATGATACGATAGAATTACGCATAACCATGCTACATATCGATTTCCAATCACAATCATGTTACCAAACAATCTCAGCAATCACAATTGCTCCCTATCATGGTTCTAGGTTCCAATAGAATAAATCACAACCTAACATGATACTAGTAATTGCAACTGAACTGGTACGCATACGTACCTTGTAATGAAGAATCTTCGCTGATTAATTAAACGTTCCGCTTATGAAATTTGGACCTAAACGAATAAGGAAGTACTTCAGTGCTACGTCGTTGATATTATTAACATATAACACTTAACTAATTATATAAAACTTAGTATTTCGGAGTATAAAAATAAGTAATCTTGTTGTTCATTAACTTTCTTTCCTTTCATAACTCTATTGAACTTAACGTCCTTTAAGAACCAATAACAGTGGGCAAAGCTGATTTTAGTTAGTTTAATAACATAGTACCTTTACCAACTCCATTTAAATCCTTATATCCAATACTACTAAAATCAGATTTGAATAACAAGGCCATTATAACATTCTAACTATGACCAATAATCCGATTTCTTAACTTTACACCTTACTTACAAAACTTAAATCTGATTTGCAACTTAAATCAATTTTACAAACTTAATCAATTAATAACTTGTTCTAATTACAGCTTAAATAAATTACAACTTAATTATAAGAAAACAGATTATACAATATTAAGTACTAAAAGAAAATCATATTATATACATATTATTATTTTTTTATACCACTTAGTCTCGCCGGCGTCAAACACCGGCAACCGAACTCCGGCGGCGACTAGCCACGCACCACCACACTCACGCACCGCTCGCACGCACAACACACCACTCCCGCACGCACCACGAGCCTCGTCGTGCTCGCGCGACTCGCACACCACACTCGAGGTCTCGCCCTCATGCCTTCGAAGGCTTCGCATTCCTTCTCGCACCACCATGGTTTCACGCACTCGCCAGCACTCGAACCCCCTCCTTGGTTCGCACACACAGCAGCACCCGCCACGGGTCTCGCTCGCTCGCACCAACACTCCCGTCGTACAACCCTCGGTTTGGCAGGCGCGACTTCGCACCCACAACCCTCGTCGCACGAATCTCTCGCACAGCTGCGACCCTTGCACTCGACGCTCACACTCGCTCACACGCCTTCGATGAGGTTCAGAGAAAGGAAATGGCGAGGGAGAAGGAGAGATAGGAGAAATTGAGAGAGACGGCTGAGAGGGAGATGGAGAGATATTAGGGTTTTCTGATTTTTTTTCTTTTTATTTTACTCCTATTTATAGTGTGGCCATGCTAAGTCTAATAGGACTTGGTTTATTTTATTTATTCCGAAATTAAAATAAACCAAACTATAATATAATTACGTTATAGTTGTAAGCGTACCCAAACTGTATTATTATTATGTTATTATTTTTTTGTAAATAATACTAAAATACCTTTCGATTCTATTCTTTATATTTTCTTATTTATAAAGAATAACTCCAAAAATACAGAGTATTACACTTACAGGTATGGCTAGCTTAGCTAGGTCAAAGGGGTGTCGTAATGGTCTTACAGAGATGCTAGCTTCACTAGACTTAATGGTTTGGACTTCGTCCTATATGGATTTGGAATTGGACTGGATTGACTTTGGAAATGAGTTGGGCCTTATGTGGACCTAATTCTGGACTTAGTCCTAAATTGGTTTGAAGTTAGACTTGAAAATGCACATGGGCTTGACATTGGATTGGAATAGAGTTGGATTACACTTGGACTAGGATTGACATAGACTAGGGTTCACATAAGGATGCAAATGGGCCTATGTTTTGACAGGAACTAGACTTATATGGGCCTAAGATGGACTCTAATGCTAGCGGGCCTAATATGAATGCATGGACTCGAAATAGATGGATCCTATATGAATGCAAAATGGACTCTAATGCATATGGGCCTAGAATGAAAGCAAGTGAATTGGGCCAATTGGATTGAATTGGATTAAAGGTGTTTGGAATGTGCTTAAATTTTTTGAAATTTGTTTTTGAAAGGAATTACTTGTTTTATCTTTTGTTAGGAAAAGATGATGGATTGATTTTGAAAATATTTTTGTAAATGTTGTGGTATTATGATGATTAGTAACTATTTTCGAACAAGGTAGAATAGGATGCAGAATTGATTTTGAAAAATGTAAGTTTTTGAAATTGATTGAATATGGTAAGGTAGGATTGACAGGGAAGATTAGTTGAACAACAGGGAGAAAATGGGAAGAGGTAGACATGCATGATAACTCTAACTCTACAATGACCCTTTAGATGCATTTTTTTTTTTTAGGACAGACTTGACCTTGCATTAAAAGACTGACCCTTTTTTTTGAATATATTACAGATGCAAACTTGTTATCTTAGACTCGAAAAAAGGTCAAAAGACCAATAAGCATGGGACGAATAGGCTGCATGCCACGCAACTGGTGCGCGCGGCGCGCAGCCTATGCGTCTGGCGCAGGCGCAACTTAATGCGTTTGGCGCAATCTCTGCGGCACGCGTATAGATAAATTAACGAAGGTTTGGGTGAAAAGGACGATTTGTTTTAGACGCGATTTGCAATAATTTCTGGCGTAAAGCATATTAGCAGGCAAAGATTGCAATCACACATAAATGTCCGGTAACATGGATGCAAAAATTCTCAACCTAAAGTCCAGTGCTACATTCAACTATTGGTCAAGTTTAGGTTAAGGCTGAAAAGGGTCCATGACTAAGAGATTGATCCCACGCTTCGTACCCCTGCTTAAAGTGGTGGCCACGTGTAAGACGCACTCCAGTCTCAAGTCAGGAACAAGAGAATAATGCCATGGTTGGGTAGGTTTGCTTATGACTAAGATCCAACACTATCGCTCATGAAGCTTTTTGGAAGGACAAAGCGCAAACCCCCCGGGGGTGACCTCACACATAGAACACGTGCTAATGAGGCAAGGTAGATTGTCCTTATGGTGGCTGAATAGTAGCCATGCATATGCAAAACTGTATATTATTCAAAGGCATAAAAATAAGAATGAACCGTATTTTTCAAGTTTCACCCACTCATTTAAAAATTTAATTTTTTAAAATCCTCCCCAGTGAAGTCGCCAAATTGTAAGCGTGTTTTTATTTCGCCTACGCGGTGTGAGCGCGTATTATATTTGACTACCCCACTGTTAAGGTTTTATTGAAAATTGTTTTGAAAGAAGTCGCCAACAATTCTTTTTAGGATGAATCATAAACCTAATTGGATTTGGGAAAATCATAGGGACAAATTATCCAATGTAGATTTCGCCGTCATGACTCCATATATGGTCAAAATGAACCAAAGATTGAGTTCGGGGGTGAGGGTACGAATGTAGTCATAATGAACCACATTCGCCGAAAGTTGGCCTCTACTAAATATCGATTCATTGCAGATTTTATGCAAAAGAATAATCAAATAATGTTTTATACACCCTAAAAATATTTAGTCTAAGTTGGTTCAGGAAACACATGAAAAGACTTTTTTTAATGACAAGTTATTATACAATCAATATTACAGGCACTAGTGGAAAAAACGTTAAATGGCACAAGAAAACTGATACGGTTTCTAAAAAAACGGATCGGTTAATATATACTAATGCGGTTTTGGTCATGGCCCGCAGCAGTAGCTGATCCAGCCCAAAAAAGCACGCCTCTTAATAGGGCCCAAAGGAGGGATATATGCACAGACCCATACCACGCTCTCTACTCCTCCCTCAAAAACATCATACCCTAAGCTCCCTCCTTTCTCTCTCTCTCCTCTCTACTCCTCCCTCATACCACGCTAATTAGATCTCCGATGCGATGTCTGCTGCTTGCGCCCTCACCACCGCCAACAACAATTGCCAGCTGATGAGATCTCCGACGCGGTTTCAATTTGGTTTTTGTATCTCGCTTTATTGTTGGAATTTTTGTAACTTTTGAGGTTTTTAGGTCTCTAATTAAATTGGGTATTCCGTATTTTCACTAGGATGAATAAATTGCTTGATGAAGAGGTTGAATGGAATCGCTCCGCTGCTTCGATGCATTCTCGATTTCACTATCGTACAATTTTCTCTCTCTTCTTCTCTAATTTCTTGATTTGTAAGTTTTTGTAGTGTGAGAATCGAATTATAGGGTTTACGTTTCGTGTTTGAGTAATCATGAACTGATTAATCTGCTGAGTTCTTTGTTGGAGGCATTTTTTTATCTTAATTTCTTAGAGTTTATACTGATATTACTAGTACTTCGAATTTGAAGAATGTTCAGTTTTGCAATGTTTTTGAGTTTTTCGAATTAATGGAATTAGGGTACTTGAATTGATTTTTATGATATGATAGTATGTCCCTAGAACTATGACTGTGATTATGTCATTTTGTGACTGCTGGCGGGCCGCGCTTGTCGTGAACGCCACCCGGCCAAAGATAAAATTTCTCCTACTCTCTTTTACACTAAACTAGTATAAGGGAAGTAAGGTTCGTATCCACAGGGAAACGGGGACGAGTTCTATACTTAGCGTGCGTTAGTACCTAGAAGACTCTTAACGGTCGAGAAACCTAATAATAATAAAAGGGGGGTTTCAAAGAGTTGTTATTAGACTACAACTAACTAGCATATAAATAAGATGAGAAATCAATATAGGAAGATCTTGAATCCGATTAACATACGCTTCAATTCATTATCGATCATTGAACCTCGACTCTATTCATTTCCATTATTATCTATTGTTGAGAATTAATCTCGCATTCTCCTTATTCTTAGTTGAATAGCACGATCAGCGTGACTATAAAACCCTAACTAAAGGATAACCTAGTCCGATAGCGTCTAAGTTCAATCCGATAGCAGCAATAAACACAGAGAACCAATAGACCTGCTAACGTCATACAAGCGATAAACATTTAACAGTTGATACAATTTCCCCAAGAAATAACCAAGATGATCTGCATCTAAGTTACTCCCTAGTTTGCTACTAATTGATAAAAGAATAAAACAATCCGATTCTATTCTTAAATCTAGCATTAGATTAATTACACAATCAAACTAGTAACGTTCCTAGCATAATCATGCAAAAACCATTGAAAGCAAGCATAGAAATTAAACCATAATCAAAGGAAATAAATAGAGAAGAAAGATCTCACAATAATGCTTGAAGCTCCATATTAATCTCGTTCAAGAACGGTTCAAGCTACAATCGGCATAGCAATAGCCAATCCCATAATTGAAATCTACGAAGACTAAACTCGAAAACAAAAACTAAAAAGAGAAGAGAAGAAGAGAAGAATGGAGTGTTGGATATTCTCTCTCCTCAAATGTGTGTGTTCTAGGTCCAAAAACAAACTTTAGTATTTATACTAAGGCTCAAAAGTCAGCCGACATTTAGACCGCCATAGGGGTCGCGAGGTGCGGTACAGGTCGCACCGTGCGATGAGCTACTGCCTTCGCAACGAGCTGAAGACTTGGGCCAAACCACGCAGGTCGCACCGTGCGAGAATACTCGCGAGGTGCGAGATACAGGTCGCGAGGTGCGACCTAGCTCGCGTGGTGCGAGCTGGGCTTGCCTGGCCGAGCGGAGGCCCGGGGCTGGCTGGGCGATGATGCTTGCGATGCGGCCGGGATGGGTGACGATGCTGCTTTGGGCGCCGGGCGTGCGTGCGTTGGGTGCTTGGGCGTGCGATGGGCAAGCTGGGCTGGGCAGCTTGATGTTGGGCGTGCGATGGCTGGAGCTGGGCGATGCTTGCTGCTGGGCGTGCGATGGGCTGCTGAGCGATGCTTCGAGCTTGGCTTGGCGAGCTTGTGGCTTGTGATGCTCGGCTCAAATGCATTTCACCTTGGAAGCTCGGAATGCATGACATTAACACAACTTATATCGCAAAACTCCGAACTTCCGCTAAGGGTGATTTATATGCAAACCTTAACAATTACGAACAAATCCCTTAGCAATGTGCACCTAAAATACCACAAGAACATCGTATAACTTGAGCGCATCAAATACCCCCACACTTGAACTTTACTCGACCTCGAGTAAACTCAAAATGAGGTTCACCAAATAAATCATCACCCAAACTAACGACACCAACCTACACTCCCCATCAACTACATCATCATCATCACATCTTAACAACATCCGCTCAAAAACCTAAACGTAAGGGACGATGATTCCCCCACACTTAGATTCGAGCTCACCTGAAAAATAAAAAGACGCGACAACAATAATCACCAAACGACAACCAAAATGTGAGCTCAAATCCTGAAGGATCTCAAAGGATCTCACTCCAACGCCACAATCAAAATGACAACTCGCCTAAAACCTCAAAAGATAAACTACTACTACTATTACAACCAACCTATATAAGCAAGCTATGGAACAAAGACAAAAAGGGATAAATTCCATGCTTACTCCCAAAAACAATAAACCAAAAGAAAGTGAAAGCCAAAACAAATCTCCGGCAAATGAATCTTCAAAATACATAATTCTCTCTTAATCTCTCATTTTGCCTAGGAGCCCTTTCGGGTTTTCATCCTAGCTTCTCACATTTTTTTTTTTCATCTCACCATCTTACCCGCTCAATATAAGCCACTCTTTTGCATAAGTTGCCCTTTCGGGTTTTCAACCTATCCGGGCCCCCATTTTTGCCTGAGTCGCCCACCCTTGTGGGTTTTCAACTCAGCGGGATTCTTTTCATCATTTTTTTTTTTTTTTTTTTTTTTTAAATTAAAAGTAATAAATACAACATAGATACATGAGACTGAGAATTCCCTCCCCCCTACTTAAACTACACATTGTCCACAATGTGTCGACAATTAAAAGAAAAAGTAAACTGAAAATGGGGGGGAAATGTGAAAATCGGGTAAATCGAAGATCGAAATCTCAAAACTCATGAAAAGCAATCCGTCAAACTAAAATTTCTTAACAACACCAACTCAAATCTCTCTACTCAACTCACAACCCTCTCCCTCGAATCACTCAAACAAATGACAAGTTCAAAAGTTTTAAATTTTTGAAGATTTTCACCTAGCTCAAGAGATCGAAAAGATACATTAACAATCTCAATCCTCTAGTGTTACCAACTCCTAGCTATTGAAGTCCTCCCAACGGATTTTCTTTTGTGGATTTTGGTTCCAAGTGGATGAAGATTGGTTGTGGATCTTTTTAGTGGGTGGGTGGTGGGTGAAAGAAAATTTGTTGTGGTGGTGGAAATTTGATGAAAAATAAAGGAAAAGAAAGAAAATAAAGGGGTCTCGGGGTGTTGGGGTCTCGGGTTGCCTCCCGAGAAGCGCTGTTGTTTAAAGTCGTTAGCTCGACTTAGTACCTTAAGCTCAAAAATTGGGCTTGTGCTCCATGTGTGACAATGGAGGCTCCATGTCAACCTCCAATTCGAGTACCTGCAAAACTAACGGAGAAGAACTCTTGCAATGCATCGTTAGTGGTACAGTTTCAAAACAAGGTGGTAAATCAGGAGGCTTTTTACGCTCTTTCCACTCCGGCACCATAACCTGCATGTTAGTAGGAGAGGCACAATCCTCAACCAAGACATCATCAACATTTATCGACTCATCAACATGCTCAATATCAAGAACATCATGCAAAACAGAGTCAACAATGTTAATAGAGTAAAGAGGGTTATCATCCTTAATCAAAGGCTTAGAATCATCGATTTTAAACGCCTCTACCTTTCCCTCAAATTCCATGGTCAAAGAACCAGCGCAAACATCAATTTTAGTGCAAGATGTTTTCAAGAAAGGTCGCCCCAAAAGGATGGGGGCGGCATGCTTATCAGGCTCCATCTCCAAAACATAAAAATCAGCAGGAAATTTCAATTTCCCAACCGTAACTAACACATCCTCTAATTTACCCCTAGGATAAACATTGGATCTATCAGCTAATTGAATCACCACACCGGTTTCATGCAAATTGCCAAGTTTCAAAGACTTATACAATGAATATGGAATCACATTAATTGACGCACCTAAGTCTAACATGGCTTTAGGAAACATGGTGTCACCTATGGTACATGGGATGGTAAACATGCCTGGGTCCTTGCACTTTTGAGGCAATTTCTTTTGAAAGATAGCAGAGACATGCTCGCTAGCCTTCACTTTTTGCACTCCCTTTTGTTTTTGCTTTCTTTTCGAAGTACATAATTCTTTAAGGAACTTAGCATACCTAGGTACTTGATTTAAAGCATCAAAAAGGGGAATGTTTACCTCACATTTACTAAAGGTTTCGTACATGTCATTGGTGTGCTCTGTTTTGCGGGTTTCTCTCAATGCCTCGGGAAAGGGTGGCTCTGGTTCATATGGTGGAGGAGGTGATTTTTGGACTTTCGCCTCTTGTTGAGGTGGCAATGATGTATAATCTGTTGTCGGTTCATGCTCGATCACCTCTTCCACTATCTCTTTGTCTCGAACCACCAACCTCTCTTTGCTTGCAATTTCCGTTCCACTTCTCAATGTGATGGCACTCACGTTCATCTTTGGGTTGAGTTCTATTTGGGATGGAAACCTCACCGAATCCCTAGCCTCTAACTTGGTTACAGCTCCCGCAATTTGGCTTACTTGGCTCTCCAAGTTCTTGATGCTCGAACGGGTCTCTTCCTGAAACTGAACCATATTTCCCTGCATGTTAGTAACATTTTTAGTTAAAGCATTAATCATATCCTCTGTAGACATGCCGGTACTCGGTCCCTGTGATTGACCTTGCGGCCGAAAATATGGAGCTCCTTGCTCCGGTGCCCTCGAATAAGGAGGTGGTGGGCGGTTATACTGCTGTGGCGGCTGCTGGTTCCCTGATGAATTCCCGTACCTCAAATTAGGATGATCTCGCCATCCCGAATTGTAGGTACCAGAATATGGATCATATCTTTTCTGGAAACCTTGGCCCTGAAAATCGGCCGCCTTAACCTCTTCACTCGGTTCTTGTAGATGAGGACAAAAATCAGTTGGATGATGTGAAGAGCAAATGCCACAAGCCTTCGCTTGGTGAGTTTTCTCTTTCACTATGAAGTCTCGCATCACGGATGTGAGAGCTTGCACCTGATCTTCCAGCTTAGAAGAACTAGAACCCTCGGAGACCACACGTCGAGTTCCGGACCTTCTACTAAACGCCTCGAGCTTTCGAAGCTCATTTAACAGTTCCTTAGCGGCGAGTGCGGTTTTATTCACAATGGATCCACCACTTGCTGCATTGACCATCCTAGCATCCTCATCACATAAGCCATTATAGAAGTATAGCACCAAATCTTCCTCTGAATAACCGTGGTATGGACAACTAGCACATAACTTCTTAAACCTCTCCCAATACTCGTAAAAAGACTCATCACCTCGTTGCTCAATGTTACTTATCTCCTTCTTCAATGTAGATGATTTAGAAGTGGGAAAGTATTTCTCGAGAAAGCTCTTTTTCAATTGAGCCCAAGTGGTGATCTTTGTCGGACGGAAGGTAGTACATCCAGTCCTTTCTTTGCGTCTTTTAGCGAAAAGGGGAAAGCTTTAAGCTTGATTCTATCTTCGAAACTCCACTTGGTTTCATCTTTGCTGCATACCACATGAAACTCGACAAATGTTTATTGGGATCTTCACCATTTAGCCCATGGAATGAGGGAAGCAAATGTATCAACCCCGACTTTAGCTCAAATGTGTCCCCCACTTCCGGTTCCGGAAATGTGATACACAAAGGTTGTTGGTCAAGGTTAGGAGCAGTGAGCTCCTTTAAAGTGCGGTGCTCAACTCTAGGAGGCATCTCTTCTTCAAATTGAAGCGAAAAAGGGAGCTCACTAAAGTCTTCACGCAATTCTCTTCTCAACCTGAAAAGGGTTAGTTCTAGATCTCGATCGTACTGCAAAGGTTCTTGGTTAGTAGCACGAGTATTAACCATAAACAAAAACCATTAGCAATACAATCCAAAAGCATACACTAAATATAAACAAGTAACACCGTGTCCCCGGCAACGGCGCCAAAATTTGGCGGGCCGCGCTTGTCGTGAACGCCGCCCGGCCAAAGATAAAATTTCTCCTACTCTCTTTTACACTAAACTAGTATAAGGGAAGTAAGGTTCGTATCCACAGGGAAACGGGGACGAGTTCTATACTTAGCGTGCGTTAGTACCTAGAAGACTCTTAACGGTCGAGAAACCTAATAATAATAAAAGGGGGGTTTCAAAGAGTTGTTATTAGACTACAACTAACTAGCATATAAATAAGATGAGAAATCAATATAGGAAGATCTTGAATCCGATTAACATACGCTTCAATTCATTATCGATCATTGAACCTCGACTCTATTCATTTCCATTATTATCTATTGTTGAGAATTAATCTCGCATTCTCCTTATTCTTAGTTGAATAGCACGATCAGCGTGACTATAAAACCCTAACTAAAGGATAACCTAGTCCGATAGTGTCTAAGTTCAATCCGATAGCAGCAATAAACACAGAGAACCAATAGACCTGCTAACGTCATACAAGCGATAAACATTTAACAGTTGATACAATTTCCCCAAGAAATAACCAAGATGATCTGCATCTAAGTTACTCCCTAGTTTGCTACTAATTGATAAAAGAATAAAACAATCCGATTCTATTCTTAAATCTAGCATTAGATTAATTACACAATCAAACTAGTAACGTTCCTAGCATAATCATGCAAAAACCATTGAAAGCAAGCATAGAAATTAAACCATAATCAAAGGAAATAAATAGAGAAGAAATATCTCACAATAATGCTTGAAGCTCCATATTAATCTCGTTCAAGAACGGTTCAAGCTACAATCGGCATAGCAATAGCCAATCCCATAATTGAAATCTACGAAGACTAAACTCGAAAACAAAAACTAAAAAGAGAAGAGAAGAAGAGAAGAATGGAGTGTTGGATATTCTCTCTCCTCAAATGTGTGTGTTCTAGGTCCAAAAACAAACTTTAGTATTTATACTAAGGCTCAAAAGTCAGCCGACATTTAGACCGCCATAGGGGTCGCGAGGTGCGGTACAGGTCGCACCGTGCGATGAGCTACTGCCTTCGCAACGAGCTGAAGACTTGGGCCAAACCACGCAGGTCGCACCGTGCGAGAATACTCGCGAGGTGCGAGATACAGGTCGCGAGGTGCGACCTAGCTCGCGTGGTGCGAGCTGGGCTTGCCTGCTGCTGAGCGCTGGGCCAGCGCTGCTGGGCGATGATGCTTGCGATGCGGCTGGATGGGTGACGATCTTCTTGCTGGGCGCCGGGCGTGCGTTGGGTCTTGGGCGTGCGATGGGCAAGCCGGGCCGGGCGCAGCTTGATGCTGGGCGTGCGATGGCTGGAGCTGGGCGATGCTTGCTGCTGGGGCGGGCGATGGGCTGCGAGCGATGCTTCGAGCTTGGCTTGGCGAGCTTGTGGCTTGTGATGCTCGGCTCAAATGCATTTCACCTTGGAAGCTCGGAATGCATGACATTAACACAACTTATATCGCAAAACTCCGAACTTCCGCTAAGGATGATTTATATGCAAACCTTAACAATTACGAACAAATCCCTTAGCAATGTGCACCTTAAATACCACAAGAACATCGTATAACTTGAGCGCATCAACTGCTATTCAACTAATGTCGTGATTTTGCGATTCAACTAATGTCGTGATTTTGTTGTTGTATTGCCCTAGAATTCCAAATTAGGATGGTTTTGGTTTGTTGCTGGTGTTTGTTGACACTTTGAGGACTTTTTTTCTTCTTCTTAAAAGCTGAATTTGTTAGTTATATGTTTTATGAGTGGTTATTGACGATAGACTTTAGGGTTTCTAGAGTGTGATTTTCACTTGAATTTGGTTCTTTGATTTACGAAATTATTATTTCTGTTGGATATTTCTATTGGTATGGCGCTCATTGCCAACATTCTTCTTTGTATTTTGAGTGGCCCAAATTAATGCTTTGTTGGGGGGGTCTTTATCTCATTTCACATGGGGTGATGTAGGAAGGCATCATGTTTGAAACCATTTCATGATTGAGGTTTCCATCATGAAAAGAATAACTGGTGTGACTAGAAGTACTTACTAGTTATTTCACCTTTGCAGCAAAAGATCAGGGTTGTTATTGAGTGAATTCTGGAGTCTGGAATTTATTCTAGGGATAGTGGAAGGTGGATACCATAAAGTCAAAACGGAGAAACTCAATTGTGAAACGTAGATTCTTATCATTTTAGGAACTAGACAAGAAAGCATTGGCAAATATTAGTGGTGTACTGGTGTTGGATCTGAGATGCATGCCACAAGGGACTTCTATGGTTATTGATATCTTATTTCTAAGTCAGGCTCATACATGCTACCTGGAAGTATGATGTCAGAAGAATACATTTAAATTTTTTAAGGGTGTCCCCCCTCTCTTCTTCTCTCCTAATCCTAGGGTGATGTTTTGTCTATTGTTCTTTTCAGTGTGGATACCCAATTGTCCCACCATGGCAATTGGCTAAATAGGAAAATCATTTTTTGGTGCTCCTGTAAGTTTTTTTTGGTTATATGACCAAGCATGTAACACCCCGTCCTTCTACTACTAAGATACTAAACAATATCTAATCAAGAAATACTAAAATGACGTTAGCGGAAATAACGTCGGGACGGTTATGCTACTCTAAAACAATAAATAAAGATAACAACTCAAAATTTCATAGCTTAAAAAGGGAATTAATATCCAAGTAAACATCATAGTTCTAAAATAAAAGAAGTATCCCAAATTGTAACATATCATCAAAACCAATACTATGAGACATGCAATTCTCCCAAATAAAACTCAAATAAAGCTAGATGTCCTTGAAGGCTATCCAAAAATAGGACTGTCTATGATCCTCATAAAACTCATCTACCAAAAACAATATTAGAAGCTTCTTCTCACTACAAACTCTCACTCTGCTAGCCCAAGCAGTCACAAGCCTAGCAGTCATTTCCATCTGCAAGGATATATTAAATATTTCCACAGTCAGTGGGGAGTAACTAGCAGTTCTCCCAGAACAATAGCAATCAAAGCACAATTCAGAGGTAGATTATTAAGAAAGGAATAACATGCAATCATTACATCAATAACATGCACATAGAAATCATAAAGCTCATAGATCAATCAAGAGATCATTAACAATAAGTAAACATGATATAATGAGTACCATAATTCTAATATATATAAATAATAATAATAAATCAAAAATAGAACAAGTTATTGAGTCAGAAACCGAACGCCAGTGATTCGCAAATCACTTCCTAAGGTTTGTCAGATCGCAATCTCCAGGTCAGTCTATGGGCTTACGTTCCCCACTGCCTGTGTCTAAGAATGGCCAAACTCCCGATGCAGGGTAGAACACGCAGAACTCCCTGACTCTCGGACGACAACAATTAACCCAGGTGTACCCCTAGTTCGCAAACCAGGTAGTTGGCATGTTCTTCACCGGGGACTACATTTATCCCACCGGATATTCTTATCTCAAAATACAATCATGCATACAATCTAAGTATCATTCATCTAATATATTCATCAAAATGGGATGCCACCCGGCCTTATACCCACAGTTCATCAAAACAGTTCTTCATAATTCCTCAAAATAAAACACTTATAAAATATTCAACAAATAACTCTCACAATAACACGTGAACGTTCCCAAACCTCATCAATGATAATATACTGGTTTTTACAGCAACCACAACTCAATCAAAAATTACATCACCAATTAATTCTAAATCATTTCCATTAAAAGAGTAACAACAATTAATCATTTTCTTTCATAAATCATACTTAAACATGTGGTTACCCAATGATACATACTGTATACTACTGAAAATCAGCAACCCAAAATATATTAAATTATGAATTATTTCTGATTTACAAGCCCTCAAACAATTTAAAAGTGTATCCTCAATTTCACAATAAAAACACCATAATAATTATTAAACTAATAATTTCGAGCAGTAAAATCATACAAAAATTATCATATGACCCTAATGGCTCTACTGACATGATACAATTTTTATTTATAATTTTTGGACTCTAAAAGTACTTTTGACAACTAATATACAGATTCCTCAAATAAGCCATTATAATAATTAAAAATATAAACAGACACCCAAAAATTACCAAAAATTTACATAACATGTAAAAACTCACGGAAATACATAATATTAAAATACATTAATTTTTCTGCCTATACAAATAATTTTCATGAATTATATACTGACAGAACAGAAATTATAACAACAGATATATCAATTAAATAAAACAGTAAAAAGTAGGTAAAAATTATTCTAAGGCATGGAATACTTTCATGATCTAAGAAAAATAATTTCATCAATTTTAACAGTCGTTCAATAATTATTATGAAATTTAGCCAAAAACGCACAAAATACCAATTAAATCAAATAAATATTAAAAATCATGCGAAAATTATTTTTCTCTAGACAGTATTCACATAGCATGTGTCACGTATGTTCATGTCAAATTTCGTCAAAAATTTCATTCAAAAAGTATTTTAGATAATTCCTAACGTATTAATCTTATACCGAATTACACCCTAATCACTATGGTTCTAAGATAACAACTAGTTACCTGGATCATCGGAGGCGAGCTGAAAACTTCTGGAAATCCCCAAAATAGGCGTGTGATCCTCTCCTTCTTCAAATCCCAAGCACCAAGTATAAGAAAAAGGCCACAAAAACAATTCACGAACAATTAACAAGGAGTAGAAATGAAGAAAATTTGAGAGAATGAAGATGATGATGGTGGCCGAAATATTTGGAGAATGGCAGCCAAGAGTTCTGATTTTCTAATCAGAATTTGAAGTGAATAAATGGGTTTAAAGAGGTTTAATTAAAGGAAATCATTAGAGGGGTTATGGGAGTTATAAGGCATCAAAGAGTCACAAGAAGAATGAAAAGAAAAGAAAGAAGAGAAGGTTCTCCTTCTCCTTCACCTTGGCCGGCTGCCCCAAGCCCAACACACCCACAAAAACTTTCGGCCCAATTCAACAATGATCCATGCTTCAAAAACCCGCTACGCGATAAAACGATTAATTCCTAAATCGCGCCTAAACTTTGAAAATACTTAATAATAAAGATAATTCTAATAAATTATATTATAAATATAAATGAAATAAACACATTAACACGCCATAAAAATAAAAATAATAATTCGGCTCCCAAAATTATAAAATAAAAATAATTAATTGAGAAAATAATAGTTTTAGAAAAAATTCCTGCAAAAAACTAGGAGCAAAAATTATGGGTTGTTACAAAGCATCAACATTGTCCTTCAAATTTGCTGAAAGTTTCACTTATATGGTGAACATATTAAGAAGCTACTCTAGCTACGAAATCAGGAGTTTTGAAACGACGCTCTTCACATGAACTGGTTGAGTTGGTGCACTTGGAGCTAAAGCGTCTTTTTACCATATGAGCAAACTTAATCTAAGTGATTGGTGCCATTTCGTATCCGTGTTTGCCTGTTTGGTTGGATTTTTAAAACTATATCAAACAACAAAAAAGGGTTGACCAGTGACCTGTGGTTTACTTTTTTTGCAAAGAAAAAATGTTATTGAAGCAATTCTTGCATCCTTTGATTTTTTCCCTCTTAGTGAACATCGTATTGCTTCTCTTCCTTTGTTTGAATTGGTCATTAGCTAACTGTTGCAGTCATCTCTCTTTGAATTGGATTATTTTTCACTCGTTTACCTTTCTTAGGTAGTGTAATTGTTAGATCTCTCTTATCACTGCTTGCATCTGGGTTTTTACTATAGAGATCATTTGCCCATTTGAAATGGAGCTCAGATTGCTTACATTTATTTCATGCTTTGCCTTGTAGGAAACATGGAAAATGCAGATTCCTCATCACCTCCACAGGAAAAAAATCAGATGTTAAACCTTCTACGCCTGATCCTGCTCCAGGCACCGGTGGACAAGGCAATTCTGCAGATCTCTCATCATCAGTATCAGCATCTGCCTCTAGTATGAAATCTGATGCCAAAAACCTGAAAACACCTCAGGCTTCATGGACAAAAGAATCACGGACTAGAAGTGGTGCAAGGTCAACCTTTGCACGTTTAACAAGTGGGCTTGGATTGCGTTTATCTGCATCAACTCCAGTAGCTGACAGAGACGATGCAACAGAGACATCAGCTGGTCGAACTGGTGTTTTTTTCTATTCATTAACAAAATGGTTAGTTAACTCATCTCGCAGTGCAGTAAAGGCTGTGCAGGTTAAAGCGTGTCATATGATCTCGCAAAATAAGTAGAGGTACGAGGTAGCCTTTCATCTGATTTGTAATGCCAAAGGTTTACTTTGGTGGTGCTTCCTGTAAATCAAATACAGGATTTACATTTTACAGCTTTTAACATGAAACCATATATTGTGTTACATAAATAATGAAGCATGTTTATCAAACATTTCACAACATTAAGTTCTCTGCATGAACTTGTATTTTCTTTAACACATATGTCATTCTTTTCAATGTATATAGTTATAGTTGAGTATGATATTAAAATTATAGTAAATATTCTTATGTATCTAATTATTTATATTTATGCTTCAATTGAGCAAAATATGCTTAATAAAATGATTATTGATATATATTATTGATTTTGTATTGAGTAATAATGAAAAAATGAAAAAAAAAATCGTTTTTGGGGTGGTTAAGCAGAGAGTTACGCTTGATGCAGGACTCTACATGAGACAGAAGTCTATGTGGCAGTTCTGGTGCGCTTAGCACAGCCTGTGCGCTTGGCGCAGCCTACGTGGAAGTCCACGTGGTAGGACACGTGCGCTCAGCACAGTCAGCTGCGCTCAGCGCACCGCCTTGTTTTTTGATAGTTTTTTTATATAAACGCGTTTTAAAGATTTTCTTTTATCTTTTAACTCCGAAAATCTGATTTTATGGGATAAAATCTGATTTGGACTTAAAAAATATATGTTTTGATAATATTTGTTGTAGCCTAAAAATCTACGGCTCCTTTAAAGACACTTGGGCTCATCAGAGCCGTACATGTGTCCTCACCTAATAAATAAAGAAAAAAGATTTAAACCTTGGGTTATATTCAGTTGGGGTAAAAAGGCTTACTTTCCTGGCCTAAGAGATAGTCAAAGCCCAGCCCCTTGTAGGTGGCTACAAGTGAGTGGTTGATAACCTCTTACTTATCATGGCCTGCCACGTGTCAGGATCTGATTGATTAGCCAATCAGAGGCCACTATTCTAGGGTAATGTTTAAGGTTAGCTGTCATCTTGCAATCACTATAAATACCCCTGAAATCAGGAGAAAGATAATTAAATGTAAACAGTGCAAAGTTACTCTGTAAAAATACTCTCTCACTTTCTCTCTCTAGATCTACTTTTTCTTTACAACTCCTGATATCTGACTTAAGCTTCGGAGGGGGAACCACCACCTAAACCTCCAGGGTGGGTCCCTTTTTGCAGGTTCGGGAACGAAGCTCAGGCTTGGACTAAGTTGATTCAGACATTGTTGCACAAGTCTCCAAGTGAAGAACATCTAAGGGATACTAGTTTACTTGCTAGACAAGAAAGCTTAGCCTACAGAGGACTAACCATTTGGTGCCGTCTGTGGGGAGACGCAACGATGACTGATTGTCAATCGTCCAACGTTGCCAGAAATCGAAGTTTTTAGGTTAATGTCGAAGACACGGTAGATCATGAGAGACTGCCTCGCGGAAGGGACAAACCTCCGATTATCGTCAATGTCCCTGGACCAAACCAGCAGCCTGTCATTCAGGAGAATCTTGAACTTCCAGTGACTGCTGCCTACCTCGAGAACGTCTTGAATGACTTTAAGACTAAGATGGCAGCAGTCGTCCAGGAACAGATTAAGAGCAATATGTTGTTTTTCCATCACAACCCGGAGCCAACCGCTAACAATCCAGCTCCTCTGAGGGGATGTTCCCAAGAAAATCGTCCAGGTCCTAGTCGACCTGTTCGCCAGGAACTCTCTAGGAGGACGGCCAGAGGAAAGCAACCAGAGGACACTGATCAGCGAAGGAAGATGGACTGGAATCTGGTGGTGAGGACTCAGGATCATGTTCGTCCAAACGGGCACTGAATGGAAACAGATGCCAGGGAATATCTAGAGGCAAAGAAAGCTGCTGCTTTACAACGATCAGCGACAGGGTCTACACCATACTTGAGAGACCCTCCTTTGAGGTTTTCATCCAGAGCGGAAGGACGAAGTTTAAGCCTCTCTCTTGTTCGTCTGCGACAAGAAAAGACGGTGGTTCAGCCCATGGTTTATAGGCATCCAGCACCTGCAAACACTTCGTCTAATCCTGTGTTAAAGGAATATCGTAAGGAGTACATACCCATTGAGGGACAGCTGGGAGCCCTCCGGATTAACTGGCCCACTCCATTCTCGGCCAGCATCATGGAGGCGCCCCCCTTCCCAAAGGTAAAACTCCCTACCATAGAACCATTTGATGGAACAACAGATCCAGACGATCACCTATCTGCTTACAAACATCAGATGTACGTCCAAGGAGTAGATGATGCTACCTGGTGTAAGAACTTCCCAGCAACTCTGAAGGGAGTAGCTCATAAGTGGTTTAACAATTTTTCCACCCAATTCAGTCAACAATTTTACTGAACTCAGTTTCTTATTTGCTAGTCACTTTGTTGCCAATAAGCAAGAGTAAAAAACAAGCATGCACTTGGGAAAGGTCGTACAAGGATCTAAAGAATCTCTTAGAAGTTTTGTTAAGAGATTCAATCTAGAAGCCCTTTAGATTCAAGATCTTAATGCCGGGGTGGCCTTTGATGCCTTTATCAGGGGACTAAGGCCAGGAAGTTTTAAGTTTGATCTTGTTAAGAAGAAAATCACCACTCTTGCCGAGGCTTTAAGGGAAGCTGAAGCGTTTATACACGCCACTGATGTGTGTGCTGAGGCAAAGCATCCCGAGTCCAAGAAGCCTGAAGAGGTTGCTCAGCCAAAGAAGAGAAACCCCAAGAAGGCCGAGACTTGGGCCATAACCTCCACCATTGCTTCGTCCAGAACAAGCAAGAGGAAAGAGTCTGAGCCTTCTTCATCTAATCCCATCAAATTCAGCAAGAACTAATACTCCATTCTCATGGAGATAAAGGACCAATATGAGTTGAAGGCACCAGCTGAGATGAAGACTCCTTACAGAAATAGGGATAAGAGTAAGTACTGTCATTTTCACAAGGACTGCGGTCACGAGACTAATGAATGTAAACACCTTAAGAGGGCTTTGGAGGATCTAGCTCGAAAAGGAAAGATGAACTCCTATTTGCCTCAAGGGGGAAGGAAGTTTCAGAGGAAGGATGATCGGCAGACTAAGAAGAAGGAGAGTGAAAGCACGGACGAGGATGTTGTTCTCGTAATTTCAGGAGGATTTACTACTGGAGGACCAACCAATAGACGGCACAAAAACTACCTCTGGGAGCTTGGCCAAGTCTTACTAGCTGATCAGACAAAGGCCGAGCCCTTCCCAAAAGTGGTGGTTAGTGAACAAGATCGGGTCAAGCTGAGGACCCCCCATGTTGATCCTTTGGTTGTACAAATGAAGATAGCAAACTTGAGAATAAGAAGAATTCTGATTGACACCGGAAGCTCGACGGACATCATTAGTGCTGATTGCTTGTCCAGATTGAAATTTGATGAAAAGAACTTGGTTTCCGTCCACCATCCCATCATAGGGTTTGGGGGAGGAATCATCCATCCTATGGGAACCGTTACTTTGCCCATCCGAGTAGGAGAGAAGGATGCCTCAAGGACTCTGTTTATCAAGTTCTTGGTGGTCCGGGATTTGACAGCCTATAATGTCATACTTGGACGGCCAACTCTGAATCATGTTAAAGCTGTAATAGTAACTCACTTGATGCTTATGAAGTATGAGTGTGATGATGGCAAAATTGGCTCCTTGTATGGAGACCAGCAGGAGGCTAGGGAATGTTACCTAACTACCCTCAAGCCGTCATCATGGAAAGCATGCAATGAAGACCAGACGAAGATCGTTGGCGGACGGAAAACGTCTGAAATTGGGAAAGATAAGACGAGGGTTGCTGGCGAAAGGAAAACGTCTGAAATTGTAAAGGACCAAGTGGCCTCATTGAAGAAGGCAATTGAGAGTCCTCCGACGCCTGCCTCTCCCTTAAGGAAAACGTCTGAACTTCTCCCCAACAAAAAAAAGGAAGTATGAACTCGTCAAGGAAGAGCCCCCCTCGTCTGAGGAGGTAATGGCCATCATGGGACTAGCACTAGAACGCCCAGAGCCTGTGGAAGTCCCAGAAGATGTCAGTTTGGATGAGGCTCGTCCATAAAGAACTTTAAAGATTGGGTCCTCGCTCTCTCCTGATTTGAGGGGCCGTTTAATCAGCTTGCTGAAAGAATTTCAAGACGTGTTTGCTTATTGTGTTGAGGAAATGCCTAGAATAGATCCAGAGATAGCCGTCCACCGGCTGAACGTTGACCCAAATTTAAAACCTGTTCGTCGAAAGAAAAGGCATTTAGGTCCGGCCAGGAATCAGGCGGTCGACCAGGAAGTTCAGAAGTTGTTGGAATCTAAATTCATCAGAGAAACATATTATCCAGAGTGGATTGCAAATGTTGTCATAGTGCCAAAGCCTAATGGCACTTGGAGGATGTGTGTGGATTACACTGATCTCAACAAGGCTTGTCCCAAGGACAGGTTCCCTTTGCCGAAGTTGGATCGTCTAGTGGACTCCACGGCTGGCCATGCTTTGCTAAGCTTCATGGATGTCTATTCAGGTTTTCATCAAATCCCCATGTAGTCGGAGGATCGGGACAAAACGTCCTTTATAACCGAAAAAGGGTTGTATGGCTGGTTGAGGATGCCTTTTGGCCTCCGTAATGCGCCGGCCACCTTTCAAAGATTGATCAATACTGTCTTTCAGCCACAATTGGGAAGAAACATGGAAGCATATATTGATGATATGATAGTCAAGAGTCGGCAAGAGGAAGGTCATGTTAGTGATTTGAGAGAAACTTTCGAAACTCTCAGAAAATACAAGCCGAAAAGATCCAGCTATTCTAGACATGAAATCTCCGTCAAAGATAAAGGAAGTTCAGCGACTGACGGGTTGCTTGGCTGCCCTTGGACGCTTCTTGTCTAAGTCGGGCGACAACTGCCATCACTTCTTCGCTACTATCAAGAAGAAGGCCAAGTTTGAGTGGACAGCAGAAGCTGAGCAAGCGCTTCAGCAAGTCAAGGATCACCTTCAGCAGTTGCCTTGGTTGGTCAGTCCGGCCGAGGGGGAGAAGCTGTTTGTAAATTTAGTTGTGTCCACTCAGGCTGTGAGTACTGTTCTGTTGGCTGAAAGAGAGTCCGTGCAAGTTCCAATATACTTTGTTAGTCATGTGCTCAAGGATGCGAGAAATAGGTACACTCCAATCGAGAAGTTTGGACTGGCCCTCGTCATGGCCGGTAGAAAGTTAAGACCCTATTTCTTGGCGCACAGTATACTCGTCTACACTGGCCAACCCTTGAAGCAAGTTTTGCAAAAGATTGAAGCCGCCGGTCGGATGTTAAAATGGGCTGTTGAATTTAACATGTTCGATATATCATTTGAACCAAGGAAAGCCATTAAGGGGTAAGCCTTGGCAGATTCTATAGTTCAGCTTACTCGGCTAACTATAGAACCAATATTTGATCCAGCTGAAGGGAGGAAGCATTGGACGCTCATGGTTGATGGATCGTCCACTGTCAATGGATGTGGGGCAGGAATCATTTGTCAATCTCCAGAAGGAGACAAGTTTGAATATGCGCTAAGATTCCAATTTCAAGCGTCCAATAACGAAGCTGAATATGAAGCACTTCTAGCTGGAATCAAAATGTGTAAAGCGGCAGGAGCTCTGGAGATTGAGGCCAAATCATACTCTCTCTTGGTCGTCAGTCAAGTCAACGGTGATTTTGAATGTAAAGAAGCATCGATGCTCAAATATATGCGTCTGATCAAAGAGGAAATTAAGCCTTTGAAGCGATTTGTTCTTGACCAAGTGCCAAGGTCAGAAAATCATCAAGCAGACGCTCTCTCAAAATTGGCCAGCTCGGCTGAAGGTGATGCGCCAAGAAAAGTGTTTTGGGAAGTTAAACCCAAAAAGAGTATTGACCAAGAACAAATCATGTTTCTTAGCCGAGGGGCAGTTTGGATGGAGCCTATAATAGAATACAAGAAAACAGGATGGCTGCCTTCAGATCCTGTGGAGGCTAAGTATATGAAGGCTCGAGACAAGTGGTTTGAATTATGGGATGAGACCCTTTACAAGAAGTCATTCAACCGCCCTCTCCTCAAGTGCATCACCAGAGAAGATGGTCTAGAGGTTCTGAAGGTACTCCATGAAGGAGCTTGTGCATCTCACATTGGGGAAAGAGCATTGGGAGAAAAGGCTTTAAGGACGGGGTACTACTGGCCTACTTTAAAGGAGGACGCCCACTTCTATGCAAAGAAGTGCGACAGTTGTCAGAAGCATGAAAACCTGCATCAGAAGCCGTCCAACTACTTAAGTCCCATCTTGTTCCCTCTGCCTTTTGCCAAGTGGGGCATGGATATCCTAGGACCTTTCCCGGTGGCCGCTTGGCAAAAGAAGTTTGTGATAGTAGCTGTGGACTACTTCACTAAATGGATAGAGGCTGAAGCCATGCGAGGTATAACAACGAGCAACGTCAAGGGCTTTATTTGGAAAAACATTATAACTCGTTTTGGCATGCCACAGTCCATCGTCTTTGATAATGGTCCACAGTTCCGAACGCCTAAGCTGAAAGATTGGTTGGCAGAAAGAGAAATCAAAGCTCACTTCGCTGCAGTCGCCCACCCACAAGCCAATGGGCAAGTAGAGTCCTTCAACAAGATTCTATCCAATGGAATCAAAAGGAAGTTGGATAATGCTAAGGGACAATGGGTTGAAGAACTACAACTAGTGTTATGGTCCATCAGAACAACAGCCAAAAATTCTACAGGGGAGACACCCTTCATGTTAGTTTATGGCACTGAAGCCGTCTTGCCCATTGAGATTGAAGAACCCACCCTGCGAGTCATGCTGTACACGGAAGATGCCAACTGGGATGCATTGCGCACGGCCTTGGATCAAGTACCAGAAGTAAGGGGCAATGCCTTGCTAAGAATGCAATTGTACAAGCTGAGAATGGCTCGGGAGTTTAACAAAAGAGTCGCTAGACGACCACTCAAGGTGGGCGATCTGGTTCTCAGGAAGATGGAGGCAGTTGGACGAGCTAAAACCTACCCAATTTATTGTAGAAATTTTCGAAATCAATGATTGAACTCTGTCTGTAACTCACTAGAGGCTCGGAAAACAAAGAGAAAAGGTTTGTGAGGTTCCTGCTAGGGTGACTCTCGCTGGCCCATTCCTCAAACGAAGTTTTTACGGGATCCAATTTCTTGACAGAACAAGAAACCGGCACTGGGGAGTTATACATTTGTATATTGTTAAGACCATTCACTATTTCTTGAAGCTCGATCTCTCCACCGGATGAACCATATAGATCATGAATTAGTAACTGCATCCAATCTCCACAAAAATCCCAATTGTTTTCGAGGAATCCTTCATCAGTGGTTGCGAATGACTGATTTTTTCAATCTTTTCGATCTTGGTTCCGATAATTGAATTGAATCTAAATTTGATTGTCACGTCGTAAGATAATATAAAAATTGGGAATTTTTTTTTGAATGGATTTGTTGCACCCCCTGGGATTGATAAACCTTTTGGATCTTGTTAACCAAAGAGATACTACGACCAATCAGTTAACAGCCGACCGCTCTACCACTGAGCTACTGAGGAACAACGGGAGACTCGATCTCATAGAGTTCAATTCCCGCACACGGTTCGAAGTTAATGCCAGATAAAAAGGATTTCGGTTATAGTTTTCCTTGCGATGGTCTAACACCAAATTGGGAAAGACCTTATCTGATTGTCCAAGAGGTGCGAGGCGGAACCTTTCGTCTCCAAGATCTGGATGGACGACCAATATTGCGCACTTGGAACTCAGACACTCTGAAGAAGTACCACGTCTAAGCTCAGTTAATCACCAGGAAACTGGCCAGTAGTTTGTAGTCACCCAAAGTGCCACAGCACATGCTAGAGAAAAAGAATTATATACATGTATCTTGGCATTTAGTCAAGCAAAATTCATATAATACAATTCCTACTTTCTTATCCCCTTTGTTTATTTTTACCAAGTTGGTTCACTTTGGGGCATTAAATCAGTTATTAGTCTAAAAGTGACAATAACTTGGACAAAAATACTGACGCGCTCGTTGTAAACACGTCAAAGATACCTAAACTACCCAATATAGGGCAAGTAAAGGGTCGAATCCACAAGGACTAAGGGAAGCACCAATAAGTATCGATTTATGATAAGCTAAGCAATGTCTATGTTTTTGAAGATTTATAGATGAAAAGACAATAAGAAAAATGACTTTTGGATGGGGTATCCACCAATCAACTCATTCACAAACCAAGCAATCACAACGGGAATCAACAATGGGGATAAATTGAGGGGAATTGTTCATCCATTGGTACTCTAACCACTCTCTCGAGCTAGCTAGATTTCCTAGTCTCTTACCGAAGACCTATTCTCATGGCTAAGGCATTCAACTAAGCATATCCATAAACATGATGAACTTAAACAAGCAAACTAAGTCTCCTAGGCTAGGTAGTCCCTATTCTCATGGTCCTTCAAGCCTAATAATCGATTTGAGGCAACCCCTTAACTTCATCTCTCGATCCTTCACTAAGGGTACCTAAATTATGATCCTATGATGGCCAATCACACAAACATTCATGAAAATGCCAAATCAATTAACCCAAATTTTCCCAAGTCAAAACCCAATGTTGGATTTAGAGGTTCATGAACTCATTAATGGCTTTAAACCCTTCCCAAAGAAATAGCTACTCACAAATCATGAAAAATTATAAACTAAAAGACATTAACAACTATTAACAAGAACTAAAACAATAATCTAGGATGAACAAGTAAATAGAGTGAAAATGACATGAAAATAAGAAAATAAAGCAATAAAATATGAGAAAGAGTAAGAAATTCTCATTAAAGTTGCAAGGAGCCTCTAAATCTTCAAGTTTCCTTCTTAGATTCTTCAAATTCCAAGCTTTCAACAACTTTCTCTCATTTCTCTCTCTAGAAATGAGATTTTCTCTCTCCTAGGGTTATAAGAATTACAAATCTCCCTTTTATTAAAATATAATGTAAAATTAGCCTAAGTTAAAATAAGAGGAGTCCCTCTTATATAGTCATAAGAAATAAAACAGAAAATTACAAAACAACCCCCGCATTAAAACAAACAAAGTCGCAAAAAAGGTTCCGGAAAAATGACCCAACCCGGGCGGGTTGGATGACCCGAGCACTCGGGTGGCCTGACCCGGGCGGGTCAGCTGATCAGGACCGAAATATGTGTTCTCCGCAGATTGACCCGGGCGGGTCATTTGACCCGAGCGCTCGGGTCAGTTTTCACTTTCGTCAGTTCATTTTCAAACGGCCATATCTCACTCGTTTTTCATCGGAATTGAGCTTGTGACCACTTGTTGGAAAGATATTGAGCCAAAATTTCATCTCCAACTTGAATCGCTGAAAAAAATTTTGTGTGCTGAAAGTTATGGCCATTTGAAGTTGACCCCTGTGCGCAAACTCTTCCAAAACTTCTTATATTTGCCCCCGAAACTCGGTTATGCTTCCTTGATGCTTCCTTGACCTTCCTCTTCGATATTAATATTCGGGGTTATGCAAGTGTCCTCCAAGCGTGCTCCTAAGTCCTAAAATGAAACAATCGCCCAAAGAAAGTGCATACAAGAAGGAAAATTGCACAAATTAAGGAAATAGCTAACAAACTAGCCTAAACTAACTAAAAAACAACTATAAAACCAATTAAAAACTATCAAAAAGTAAAGTAATAAACAAGACATCAAACTCCCCCAAGCTAGATCTTTGCTTGTCCTCAAGCAAAATAGATTAAAACACAAGTAGGAGAATGAAAACTTATTTGAAAACAAAATGAAGAAGGAAGGGGGAAGAAAAAATGAAAAAGGAAGGAAGGATAAAGAATTTACACTAACTCATTTTCGTAGGAATCACGATTGCATTTAGCACATGCAACAAGCTCTTTAAACCCCTAGATCGTTCTAGAGGGCGAGTGGGATCTCGCGAGGGTTTCCAAAGAGTTTTCAAACCCACAACTCTAGTTTTTCATCAACCATTTATTCAATCAAATTCAAAATTAATGCCCAAGTCAACTATTAATGAAATGGTTCACAAGCAAAGATAGAGAGCAACTTTCAAAACAACTAATTTCCAAGTGTACTCATAGGTTATGGGTAGAGATAGAAACTAATCAAGATTGCAATAGGACACCTAATTAGACTTTTTACTCGCTCATTAGAGAACACCTAGCTATCCAAAAGACTTAGGGCCCTTCAAGTGTTATAAAAGGTCAAACCACTAGTCCACCATCCCTAGACATACAAATAGGCCTTAGACTCCACTCTATTCAAAACTTTAGAAAAATAGTACTAAGTGTGGGAGGCATCCACAAATTGACCTCTTTTATTGGAATTCTTCTACTCTTTTTGCTTTTCGTTTTTCTTCACTTTTTCTCATTTTTCACGCCTTTATTTACTGTTTTTGGCTTTTTCTTTTTCCTTTATTATGGGAATTTTTGCTATACAAATGTGAAGTTACTCACTAAAGAGAGACATAAGAACTTGTGGCTTTTTGTGCCACTTATTGTATACAAAGAGAAATTAAAACTAAGTTTCTTATAGAGCTTTTGTTTCGGCAAATGATGAGTACATCTAGGGACACAAGGGACCGCAAATTTGAAGCTAAAATTATCCAAGCATGAGCAACTTAGTCAAGATTCAAGACTAGGCATCCAATTGATCATTCATTAGTTTCATTTTGGTAGATTCTAATGCAATCAAGATTAATCAACTCCTAAAACACCTTAACCCATGCTCACACTCTTCCAAAAGAAGCCTCTAAACATATACTCAAAGTCAAAGCAAGGAATCCACATTATATCATTACCTAGCATCTTCCTTAGGCAAGGAAACCAAACTTTTATCTAAAACTAACACTTCTTTTTGTTTTTGTTTTTTTCAATTCATTTTTTTTTTCTTTTTTGACTTTGTTTGAACTAGAGAGAAGGAAATCAAAACTCGAAAGAGAAAGAAATGAAATGGAAAAAAAATAAGATAATTAATTTTTTTAGATTTTCATTTTTTTTGTGAAAATGGGAAAAATAAAGAAATAAACTATACACACCTCCCTCAAGCTAATAAATAGCTACTCCCCCAAGCTAGAATAAAGCATTGTCCTCAATGCTTGAACAAGACGATCAAAGGGAGGGAGGGAGGGAAGAAACATTCAACCAACAAGCATATGTTCCACAAATCATAGAGCATTGAAGAAAGAGCAAAAGGAAGGAAGCTACCGGATAGTAGGTGGGTGCAAATACCCGCAAATGACCCAATATCTCCATTTGTAATCAACTTTCTTCAAAACCATTATTTGCTTTCCATGTACCATTGAGAACGAGTGTTATTCTAATTATGTACCTAAATCAAAATCAAAGATAGAAAAAAAAAATGAGTAAAATTAAAGTAAAAAATGAAAGCAATAAATCACGGGTTACTTCCCGAGAAATGCTTATTTAAGGTCCTAAGCTTGACCTTTCTAGTAAATAGCAATTCAAAGATCGCAAGAGTTTGTCAAATGCACTGGCACACATTTCCATTATTATAGCATATGCAATACTTAAATAAAAAGCATGCACAAAATATAGTGTAATTCTATGCAAAAATTGAGGAGGGGGATGCCTAAAAGAAGTGGAATCAAAAGAAAAATCAAGAAATAGGAAGAAGAAGACTCAAAAGAATAAGAAAATGAACAAAAAGTCGGCATATTCTCCTCAACAAACTCTTTTTGCTTGGCAATCTCACTCTTTTCCTCAAAAACAACCAAATTGGGCACTTGAAGGGCAAAGGAGAAAGGGGGCTCATCTAATGGAGGTAATTTGGATAAATAAGGGAAAGAGATGGGAAAGGAAGGATGGCGGGCCGCGCTTGTCGTGAACGCCACCCGGCCAAAGATAAAATTTCTCCTACTCTCTTTTACACTAAACTAGTATAAGGGAAGTAAGGTTCGTATCCACAGGGAAACGGGGACGAGTTCTATACTTAGCGTGCGTTAGTACCTAGAAGACTCTAACGGTCGAGAAACCTAATAATAATAACAAAGGGGGTTTTCAAATAGATTTACTAACAAACTACAACTAACTAGCATATAAACAAGATGAGAAATCAATATAGGAAGATCTTGAATCCGATTAACATGCACTTCAATTCATTATCGATCATTGAACCTCGACTCTATTCATTTCCATTATTATCTATTGTTGAGAATTAATCTCGCATTCTCCTTATTCTTAGTTGAATAGCACGATCAGCGTGACTATAAAACCCTAACTAAAGGATAACCTAGTCCGATAGCGTCTAAGTTCAATCCGATAGCAGCAATAAACACAGAGAACCAATAGACCTGCTAACGTCATACAAGCGATAAACATTTAACAGTTGATACAATTTCCCCAAGAAATAACCAAGACGATCTGCATCTAAGTTACTCCCTAGTTTGCTACTAATTGATAAAAGAATAAAACAATCCGATTCTATTCTTAAATCTAGCATTAGATTAATTACACAATCAAACTAGTAACGTTCCTAGCATAATCATGCAAAAACCATTGAAAGCAAGCATAGAAATTAAACCATAATCAAAGGAAATAAATAGAGAAGAAAGATCTCACAATAATGCTTGAAGCTCCATATTAATCTCGTTCAAGAACGGTTCAAGCTACAATCGGCATAGCAATAGCCAATCCCATAATTGAAATCTACGAAGACTAAACTCGAAAACAAAAACTAAAAAGAGAAGAGAAGAAGAGAAGAATGGAGTGTTTGATATTCTCTCTCCTCAAATGTGTGTGTTTTTAGGTCCAAAAACAAAGTTTAGTATTTATACTAAGGCTCAAAAGTCAGCCGTCATTTAAACCGCCATAGGGGTCGCGAGGTGCGGTACAGGTCGCACCGTGCGATGAGCTACTGCCTTCGCAACGAGCTGAAGAGCTGGGCCAAAACCACGCAGGTCGCACCGTGCGAGGAATCTCGCGAGGTGCGAGCTTCAGGTCGCGAGGTGCGACCATTGTCGCGAGGTGCGAGCTCCAGTGCTGGGCGAGCATGGCTTGCGGTAGCTTGCTGCGATGGGCAAGCTGGGCTGGGTGCTGCTGTGCGCTGGGCGAGCGCTGGCTGGGCAGCTTGGGCGATGATGCTTGCGATGCTTGTGCTGGCTTGATGGCTCGACGATGCTTGCTGGTTGTGCGATGCTTGGTTAGCGGGTGTGCGTGTGATGCTAGGTGCTGCTGAGCTCTACTTGGTTGGTGATGACGAGCTTGCGGTGATGCGATGCTTAGGCACACGGTGGAGTTCCAAGAGCTCGGAACTTTACAACTTTAACAACAATTAACATACAAAATTCCGAACTTCCGCTAAGGATGATTTATATGCAAACCTTAACAATTACGAACAAATCCCTTAGCAATGTGCACCTAAAATACCACAAAAACATCGTATAACTTGAGCGTATCAAATACCCCCACACTTGAACTTTACTCGACCTCGAGTAAACTCAAAATGAGGATCACCAAATAAATCATCACCCAAACTAACGACACCAACCTACACTCCCCATCAACTACATCATCATCATCACATCTTAACAACATCCGCTCAAAAACCTAAACGTAAGGGACGATGATTCCCCACACTTAGATTCGAGCTCACCTGAAAAATAAAAAAAAACGCGACAACAATAATCACCAAACGACAACCAAAATGTGAGTTCAAATCCTGAAGGATCTCAAAGGAATTGAACTCACTCCAACGCCACAATCAAAATGACAACTCGCCTAAAACTTCAAAAGATAAACTACTACTACTATTACAACCAACCTATATAAGCAAGCTATGGAACAAAGACAAAAAGGGATAAATTCCATACTTACTCCCAAAAACAAACAATCAAAAGAAAGTGAAAGCCAAAACAAATCTCCGGCAAATGAGTCTTCAAAATACATAATTCTCTCTTAATCTCTCATTTTGCCTAGGAGCCCTTTCGGGTTTTCATCCTAGCTTCTCACATTTTTTTATCTCACCATCTTACCCGCTCAATATAAGCCACTTTTTTGCATAAGTTGCCCTTTCGGGTTTTCAACCTATCCGGGCCCCCATTTTTGCCTGAGTCGCCCACCCTTGTGGGTTTTCAACTCAGCGGGATTCATTTCATCATTTTTTTTTTTTTTTTTTTTTTTTTTTTTTTTTTTTATATTCCTTTTTCCATTTTTTTTTTTTTTCAAATTGAAAGTAATATATACAACATAGATACACGAGAATGAGAATACCCTAATATATACAACATAGATACACGAGAATGAGAATACCCTCCCCCCTACTTAAACTACACATTGTCCTCAATGTGTCGACAATTAAAAGCAAAAGTAAACTGAAAATGGGGGGGGAACCAACAATCGAGTAAATCGAAGATCGAATTCTCAAAACTCATGAAAAGCAATTCGTCAAACTCAAATTTCTTAACAACACCAACTCAAATCTCATAATTCAACTCACAACCCTCTCCCTCGAATCACTCAAACAAATGACAAGTTCAAAAGTTTTGAATTTGTGAGTGTTTCACCTAGCTTAAGAGATCGAAAAGATACATTAACAATCTCAACCCTCTAGTTGTACCAATTCCTAGCTATTGAACTCCTCCCAACGGGTTGTCTTTTGTGGATTTTGGTTCCAAGTGGATGAAGATTGGTTGTGGATCTTTTTAGTGGGTGGGTGGTGGGTGAAAGAAAACTTGTTGTGGTGGTGGAAATTTGATGAAAAATAAAGAGAAAGAAAGAAAATAAAGGGGTCTCGGGTTGCCTCCCGCGAAGCGCTGTTGTTTAAAGTCGTTAGCTCGACTTAGTACCTTGAGCTCAAAAATTGGGCTTGTGCTCCATATGTGACAATGGAGGCTCCATGTCAACCTCCAATTCGAGTACCTGCAAAACTAACGGAGAAGAACTCTTGCAATGCATCGTTAGTGGTACAGTTTCAAAACAAGGTGGTAAATCAGAAGGCTTTCTCCGCTCTTTCAACTCCGGCACCATAACCTGCATGTTAGTAGGAGAGGCACAATCCTCAACCAAGACATCATCAACATTTATCGACTCATCAACATGCTCAATATCAAGAACATCATGCAAAACAGAGTCAACAATGTTAATAGAGTAAAGAGGGTTATCATCCTTAATCAAAGGCTTAGAATCATCGATTTTAAACGCCTCTACCTTTCCCTCGAATTCCATGGTCAAAGAACCCGCGCAAACATCAATTTTAGTGCAAGATGTTTTCAAGAAAGGTCGCCCCAAAAGGATGGGGGCGGCATGCTTATCAGGCTCCATCTCCAAAACATAAAAATCAGCAGGAAATTTCAATTTCCCAACCGTAACTAACACATCCTCTAATTTACCCCTAGGATAAACATTGGATCTATCAGCTAATTGAATCACCACACCAGTTTCATGCAAATTGCCAAGTTTCAAAGACTTATATAATGAATATGGAATCACATTAATTGACGCACCTAAGTCTATCATGGCTTTAGGAAACATGGTGTCACCTATGGTACATGGGATGGTAAACATGCCTGGGTCCTTGCACTTTTGAGGCAATTTCTTTTGAAAGATAGCAGAGACATGCTCGCTAGCCTTCACTTTTTGCACTCCCTTTTGTTTTTGCTTTCTTTTCGAAGTACATAATTCTTTAAGGAACTTAGCATACCTAGGTACTTGATTTAAAGCATCAAAAAGGGGAATGTTTACCTCACATTTACGAAAGGTTTCGTACATGTCATTGGTGTGCTCTGTTTTGCGGGTTTCTCTCAATGCCTCGGGAAAGGGTGGCTCTGGTTCATAAGGTGGAGGAGGTGATTTTTGGACTTTCGCCTCTTGTTGAGGTGGCAATGATGTATAATCTGTTGTCGGTTCATGCTCGATCACCTCTTCCACTATCTCTTTGTCTCGAACCACCAACCTCTCTTTGCTTGCAATTTCCGCTCCACTTCTCAATGTGATAGCACTCACGTTCATCTTTGGGTTGAGTTCTATTTGGGATGGAAACCGCACTGAATCCCTAGCCTCTAACTTGGTTACAGCTCCCGCAATTTGGCTTACTTGGCTCTCCAAGTTCTTGATGCTCGAACGGGTCTCCTCCTGAAACTGAACCATATTTCCCTGCATGTTAGTGACATTTTTAGTTAAAGCATTAATCATATCCTCTGTAGACATGCCGGTACTCGGTCCTCGTGGTTGGCCGTGCGCGGCGAAAATATGGAGCTCCTTGCTCCGGTGCTCTCGAATAAGGAGGTGGTGGGCGGTTATCTTTGTGGCGGCCGCTTGGTTCCACGATGAATTCCCGTACCTCAAATTAGGATGATCTCGCCATCCCGAATTGTAGGTACCAGAATATGGATCATATCTTTTATGGAAACCTTGGCCCTGAAAATCGGCCGCCTTAACCTCTTCACTCGGTTCTTGTAGATGAGGGCAAAAATCAGTTGGATGATGTGAAGAGCAAATGCCACAAGCCTTCGCTTGGTGAGTTTTCTCTTTCACTATGAAGTCTCGCATCATGGATGTGAGAGCTTGCACCTGATCTTCCAGCTTAGAAGAACTAGAACCCTCGGAGACCACACGTCGAGTTCCAGACCTTCTACTAAACTGCCTCGAGCTTTCAGCAAGCTCATTTAACAGTTCCTTAGCAGCGAGTGCAGTTTTATTCACAATGGATCCACCACTTGCTGCATTAACCATCCTAGCATCCTCATCACATAAGCCATTATAGAAGTATAGCACCAAATCTTCCTCTGAATAACCGTGGTATGGACAACTAGCACATAACTTCTTAAACCTCTCCCAATACTCGTAAAAAGACTCATCACCTCGTTGCTCAATGTTACTTATCTCCTTCTTCAATGTAGAGGATTTAGAAGTGGGAAAGTATTTCTCGAGAAAGCTCTTTTTCAATTGAGCCCAAGTGGTGATGTTTGTCGGACGGAAGGTAGTACATCCAAATTTCTTTGCGTCTTTTAGCGAAAAGGGGAAAGCTTTAAGCTTGATTCTATCTTCCGAAACTCCACTTGGTTTCATGCTTGCTGCATACCACATGAAACTCGACAAATGTTTATTGGGATCTTCACCATTTAGCCCATGGAATGAGGGAAGCAAATGTATCAACCCCGACTTTAGCTCAAATGTGTCCCCCCACTTCCGGTTCCGGAAATGTGATACACAAAGGTTGTTGGTCAAGGTTAGGAGCAAGTGAGCTCCTTTAAAGTGCGGTGCTCAACTCTAGGAGGCATCTCTTCTTCAAATTGAAGCGAAAAAGGGAGCTCACTAAAGTCTTCACGCAATTCTCTTCTCAACCTCGAAAAGGGTTAGTTCTAGATCTCGATCGTCTTGCAAAGGTTCTTGGTTAGTAGCACGAGTATTAACCATAAACAAAAACCATTAGCAATACAATCCAAAAGCATACACTAAATATAAACAAGTAACACCGTGTCCCGAGCAACGGCGCCAAAATTTGGCGGGCCGCGCTTGTCGTGAACGCCACCCGGCCAAAGATAAAATTTCTCCTACTCTCTTTTACACTAAACTAGTATAAGGGAAGTAAGGTTCGTATCCACAGGGGAAACGGGGACGAGTTCTATACTTAGCGTGCGTTAGTACCTAGAAGACTCTAACGGTCGAGAAACCTAATAATAATAACAAAGGGGGTTTTCAAATAGATTTACTAACAAACTACAACTAACTAGCATATAAACAAGATGAGAAATCAATATAGGAAGATCTTGAATCCGATTAACATGCACTTCAATTCATTATCGATCATTGAACCTCGACTCTATTCATTTCCATTATTATCTATTGTTGAGAATTAATCTCGCATTCTCCTTATTCTTAGTTGAATAGCACGATCGGCGTGACTATAAAACCCTAACTAAAGGATAACCTAGTCCGATAGCGTCTAAGTTCAATCCGATAGCAAGCAATAAACACGAGAGAACCAATAGACACTCGCTAACGTCATACAAGCGATAAACATTTAACAGTTGATACAATTTCCCCAAGAAATAACCAAGACGATCCGCATCTAAGTTACTCCCTAGTTTGCTACTAATTGATAAAAGAATAAAACAATCCGATTCTATTCTTAAATCTAGCATTAGATTAATTACACAATCAAACTAGTAACGTTCCTAGCATAATCATGCAAAAACCATTGAAAGCAAGCATAGAAATTAAACCATAATCAAAGGAAATAAATAGAGAAGAAAGATCTCACAATAATGCTTGAAGCTCCATATTAATCTCGTTCAAGAACGGTTCAAGCTACAATCGGCATAGCAATAGCCAATCCCATAATTGAAATCTACGAAGACTAAACTCGAAAACAAAAACTAAAAAGAGAAGAGAAGAAGAGAAGAATGGAGTGTTTGATATTCTCTCTCCTCAAATGTGTGTGTTTTTAGGTCCAAAAACAAAGTTTAGTATTTATACTAAGGCTCAAAAGTCAGCCGTCATTTAAACCGCCATAGGGGTCGCGAGGTGCGGTACAGGTCGCACCGTGCGATGAGCTACTGCCTTCGCAACGAGTCGAAGAGCCGGGCCAAAACCACGCAGGTCGCACCGTGCGAGGAATCTCGCGAGGTGCGAGCTTCAGTCGCGAGGTGCGACCATTGTCGCGAGGTGCGAGCTCCAGTGCTGGGCGAGCATGGCTTGCGGTAGCTTGCTGCGATGGGCAAGCTGGGCTGGGTCTTCTTGTGCTGGGCGAGCGCGGCGGCTGGGCAGCTTGGGCGATGATGCTTGCGATGCTTGTGCTGGCTTGATGGCTCGACGATGTTGCTGGTTGTGCGATGCTTGGTTAGCGGGTGTGCGTGTGATGCTAGGTGCTGCTGAGCTCTACTTGGTTGGTGATGACGAGCTTGCGGTGATGCGATGCTTAGGCACACGGTGGAGTTCCAAGAGCTCGGAACTTTACAACTTTAACAACAATTAACATACAAAATTCCGAACTTCCGCTAAGGATGATTTATATGCAAACCTTAACAATTACGAACAAATCCCTTAGCAATGTGCACCTAAAATACCACAAAAACATCGTATAACTTGAGCGTATCAAAGGAACTAGGTCGATGTTTCTTGAAAATGGGATATAAGGTGAAGGAATAGAAACTAAGATTCCACGAATGACTTCTCCTATATCACAAGTCTTCAAATCACACACTTTTTTAACCTCCTTATAAACATCTTTGCCATCATCTAAATCCTTAAAAACATCACCAACCATCAAATGAGGTATCTCACCCTCAACTTGACCAAGATCTTCACTCAAGTAAGGGGTAGGAGAGGATGTATGCTCTAAAGCACAAGGAGGGACAGTAAGGTCCAATCCACTAGAGGTGGATGCATGAGACTCAAAAAGGGAATGTATAGACTCATAAACATCCTCACTTTCAACAATATCCTCAATAATGGGTCTTTTCTCCTCAAAAACATACCCCTCATCATCACTACTCCAAAAACTATCATCAAGATCATGGGGTTTTTCCAATTGATTTTCATTTTCAACATACTTCGAATCAACATAATCAAACTTGAGAATGTCATTTTTGCAACCCTGATTTTCCCTAAGCGAATTCAAACCACTTTTCAATTGTAAAAAGAGATCCTCAATGGGTTTGGAGTCAACTTTAGGGAGAGGCTCATAATTGGCACTAGAATTTGCCCCGTTAAGATATCGCTCAAGAGTAAGCTCCAAATCGGATTTCGATGATTCGGAATGCAAGGAACCTTGAAAATCAATTTTGGGGGAGGGATCACAATCAATCATATGAGAATCAATATTGGGGACATGTGACACATCATTGAAATTCATGCACATATTAGAGGAATCATGACAATTTGCATAAAAGTCGGAATCATAAGTGTCCCTAGCTAACCACAAAAAAAAATTCCAAGCTTCATTCGAAGATGTCGCTCGAAAATCACCTTAAACATATTTTCAACAACTCCTCTAGTATGCTCATTTAGTCCCCAATAAGTAATCTCACAAGATTCCTCAATATCATAGCCATGAAACTTTATAAATTCCCCAAGTCTCTCAAAGTAAACCCAAAAAGACTCATTTTCATATTGAGGAAAAGAAGTATTTGCCATTTTTTTTTTCAAAACAAAAAACAAAGAAAAAAAAAAGGAAAAGAATATTCACAAATAGCCTAGACTTACATAATCAACACGAAACAATGCAAGCCGAAGTCCCCGGCAACGGCGCCAAAATTTGACGCGCTCGTTGTAAACGCGTCAAAGATACCTAAACTACCCAATATAGGGCAAGTAAAGGGTCGAATCCACAAGGACTAAGGGAAGCACCAATAAGTATCGATTTATGATAAGCTAAGCAATGTCTATGTTTTTGAAGATTTATAGATGAAAAGACAATAAGAAAAATGACTTTTGGAAGGGGTATCCACCAATCAACTCATTCACAAACCAAGCAATCACAATAGGAATCAACAATGGGGATAAATTGAGGGGAATTGTTCATCCATTGGTACTCTATCCACTCTCTCGAGCTAGCTAGATTTCCTAGTCTCTTACCGAAGACCTATTCTCATGGCTAAGGCATTCAACCAAGCATATCCATAAACATGATGAACTTAAACAAGCAAACTAAGTCTCCTAGGCTAGGTAGTCCCTATTCTCATGGTCCTTCAAGCCTAATAATCGATTTGAGGCAACCCCTTAACTTCATCTCTCGATCCTTCACTAAGGGTACCTAAATTATGCTCCTATTATGGCCAATCACACAAACATTCATGAAAATGCCAAATCAATTAACCCAAATTATCCCAAGTCAAAACCCAATGTTGGATTTAGAGGTTCATGAACTCATTAATGGCTTCAAACCCTTCCCAAAGAAATAGCTACTCACAAATCATGAAAAATTATAAACTAAAAGACATTAACAACTATTAACAAGAACTAAAACAATAATCTAGGATGAACAAGTAAATAGAGTGAAAATGACATGAAAATAAGAAAATAAAGCAATAAAATATGAGAAAGAGTAAGAAATTCTCATTAAAGTTGCAAGGAGCCTCTAAATCTTCAAGTTTCCTTCTTAGATTCTTCAAATTCCAAGCTTTTAACAAGTTTCTCTCACTTCTCTCCCTAGAAATGAGATTTTCTCTCTCCTAGGGTTCTAAGAATTTCAAATCTCCCTTTTATTAAAATATAATGTACAATTAGCCTAAGTTAAATATAAGAGGAGTCCCTCTTCTATAGTCATAAGAAATAAAACAGAAAATTACAAAACAACCCCCGCATTAAAACAAACAAAGTCGCAAAAAAGGTTCCGGAAAATGACCCGACCCGGGCGGGTTGGATGACCCGAGCACTCGGATGGCCTGACCCAAGCCCTCGGGTCACCTGACCCGGGCGGGTCAGCTGATCAGGACCGAAATATGTGTTCTCCGCAGATTGACCCGGGCGGGTCATTTGACCCGAGCGCTCGGGTCAGTTTTCAGTTTCGTCAGTTCATTTTCAAACGGCCATATCTCACTCGTTTTTCATCGGAATTGAGCTTGTGACCACTTGTTGGAAAGATATTGAGCCAAACTTTCATCTCCAACTTGAATCGCTCAAAAATGTTTTGTGTTCTGAAAGTTATGGCCATTTGAAGTTGACCCTTGTGCGCAAACTCTTCCAAAACTTCTTATATTTGCCCCCGGAACTCGGTTATGCTTCCTTGACCTTCCTCTTCGATATTAATATTCGGGGTTATGCAAGTGTCCTCCAAGCATGCTCCTAAGTCCTAAAATGAAACAATCGCCCAAAGAAAGTGCATACAAGAAGGAAAATTGCACAAATTAAGGAAATAGCTAACAAACTAGCCTAAACTAACTAAAAAACAACTATAAAACCAATTAAAAACTATCAAAAAGTAAAGTAATAAACAAGACATCAAATACAAAGAACAATGGAATGTCAAAAATACTCACTTCTCTGCCGAACATCACTCCCTTGAAGAGACCGGCCAAAGTGTAACAGCCTAAAAGGTAACAACACATAAATGGCCAACAAATTGACAAAATCTCTAGTAAAAGAAACGTCAAAGTCTTTAAGAGAAAGCTGACCCGAAATAAGCCCTTAGTAAATGATACTTACTTTCAAATGCACGGTCAGCTAAGTAGTAAAGACCCTAGTAAGGGATCACTACTTCCTGACGAGTGTTGCTCCCTCAAGGAAGCCGGCTAAGACATGGTTTGAACATGTATCTAAAGCTCGTCCTTAGCAATTTCAGCAGGCCTGGCCAACGTTGGCCGCTCTCCTTCTTGGACTATGGCTCGCCCATCATGTACGGTTGAGCTAAGCCCATGAAGGGGGGGATGAGACAAGCCTACAGGACGAGCTAAAGGGAAACGGTCGTCCAAAAACCAGGACGAACTAGGCAAAAAATGCCCTTGTGATGGTTCGATACTGCAGGACGAGTGTTACCAACTCGAGAAAAACGGCTAAAGCGTGGCTCGTCCACAAAACCAATATGTATTTGCCGCTTTCCTCCTTGGGGCAAGACTCGTCTGAATGAGATGACCGTCCAAAGTTCCAGGGTGAATCTCACTAAGTACTTGGCTACTTTTCGGAAACATTCACGATCGTCCAAGGACAAGGATGGCAATCTTCCCCTGTATTTATTTTGCAAACCGTCCAAAGTTCCAGGACGAGTCCCTTTTTGTACTTTGGAAAGATTTACGATCGTCTATAGACCAGGAAGTTTCTCTTTCCTTAAATATGTGTGAAGATCGTCCAACATTCAGGATGAGGCTCATTTTATACTTAGTTGAAATTGGAATGCAAGAAAAGAAAGGACAAGCAATTGGCAAAAAGTCTTTTCATTTACACTTGGCAAAAATTTACAGCTTAAGACTAGAAGAGACAAAGCTATGACGGCAAACAAGCCAAGAATCTTAGGAAAATAAACCTAAAACTAGGCATCATCTTCAGCGCGAGTTTCTTGGTCGCCTTCAGGGGCTTCTTCCTCGACCACAGCCTCGTCGTCCAAATCTAAGAATTCCGGAGGCTCCTCGGCACAAACCATGGCACGATGAACGTTTTGTTGAAATTCCAGACGGCGAACGAAGCTGGGAACCTCGCTAGGCTCAGCCAACATCCCAAAAGCCTTGACGACCCAGTCTTTGGATGTCTCGATGACTTGAGCCAAGCCTTCTTTGGCGTCGTCAAAGGCCTAGGCCGCTTCCTTCTACAGATGGGCATTTTTCGCCCTTAGGAGGATATGCTCCCTTCTCAGTTGGACAGCGGCTAGAAGAGCAGTATCCCTTTCGCCCTTCAACTCAGTTGAGACGGCGTCAAGGACCATTTTCAGTCGGTCTTGCTCCTTGTACAACTGGTTGATGGAAACAAGATAGTTCTTGTTTTCGGACTCTAGGTTTGCTGATCTCTTCTCCAAGGCCTCCAGTGACTGGCGATGGAGAGTGTTGGCCATCTCAATGTCATGGATGGCCTTGTCGCCTGCCGTCGTAGTAAGGTGGACGAGTTGCTTGTTCTCCTTTCTAAGCTCCATCGCCCACTCTTCAGTCAGCATGTTGCGAGCAAAAAGCTGGAACAATGAAAACAAAATAAGTCATTAGACGAGTTACAAAAAAGAGAAAATATGTACAAGTATAAAACAAAAGCGGCAGCAAGTTATACCTCAGCAGCAAGTTGAGACATGTAGCCCACATGCCCGGCTGATGCTCCCCTTAATCCTTTAAGATAGGACTCAGGGTAACATTTGAAGAGCTCCTGCTTAAGCCGATCTCTTTCTGCTTTGGACATTTTGGCAAAGGCAGCAAAAGACTCCTCGTCCGAATCTATGGTGGGAGTAGCTGAGGGTAAAGCTGGTCCTTTGCCCTTATCTGAAAGAGGGGGGGAGTCAGTTATCTTGATTGGAAAGACGATGGCTTGTCTATTAGACGGACTCATGGACCGTCCGCCGACCCGCACCGTCCTAACTATGTTTGGATAATACGACTCACCCGACGAGATGGAGGCCGTCCTAGCAGCTAGTGGCATCTGCGAAACCAGCTTCGCTACCGAGCCGCTGAAGCCCCGGTAGTTCTCGGTAGCCGTCCCAGGCTCCAGAATAACCAAAGCCAAGGCTGACTCTGGCTTGATTTCTGCAGAGTCCGCAGGAAGAGCGTCCATCTGACCAGCAGGGTCAGAACTCTTCTTCCCCTCGGCAGGGACAGCAGTGGAAGGCTCCTCTTTCAGGACTTTGTCCTTCGGAGGAGGCATGGTCTTCTCTCCAACTCCACCAGCCGGAGTAGTCTTCTCCGTCTTCTTCAGGGTAAAACCCTTGACCTTTTTGGCCGGAGGTTGGTCTGTAGTGGTGGTAGGCCTCTTCTTGGACAAGGAGGACTTACCAGGAGGAAGTTTGTTGGTAGGGGCATTTTTCTGCAAGAAATGAACAAGTTACAATAATGGTCGTCCAAAGAGCAAAAGCTATAAACTATTCATAAGGCTACATACGAGAATCACCCAAAGAAGGAAGGCGTCCTAGAATGGACACCCCCTTTACTAAGGGAACCTTGTCCAAAGAAATTTTCGCACACAGACAAAGGTGATGTAAAGAAGGAAGTCGTCCAAAAGTGGACGGAATAAAAAGATTTCCGTCTAAAGACAGGAAATCAGCTCTTCGTCCAGTATTGGAATTCAAAGTTCCTCAGACGAGAAGGGCCCAAAGAAGGTGGCCGTCCAAGCATGGACACTTTCCTTCTTCGGGTGATTCTCGTCCAAAGACTGATAACAAACTTCGACGAATCCAAATGGTGCTCGTCCAAAGCCGTTCAACATCTCAGACAAGACTGGCCCAAAGAATGTGGACGTCCAGGCTTGGACGCTTTCCTTCTTTAGGTGACTCTCGTCCAAGGGTTGTAAGTAAATCCTTGACGAGGCCGAATGATCCTCGTCCAAAAAGAAAATAAAAAAAATTTTACCAGTGTTTCACCCCTTTTCTCAGCACTGCTCTTGGCGTACTCCTTCCATAAGTTGTCTATGAATTTCGACATGCTTATATCCCTCGTCCAAGAATACTTGAGACGTGTTCTGGCCGAGTCTGCAAAAAAGAGAAGAAAGAGGGTTAGTCCGATATGGACTATGGACGAAGCATTTTACTTGTGAATTTGAATGTATACCTCTATCTTCGGCCAACCGCAAGCAGGCGGCGACCAAGAAGTCGTCACTGTAAATCATTTCCTTAAAGGGTATCCAGTTAGCTGGTCCCTTAAAGGATGACTGGTCGGGCCTGGAGTACTCCTTTATTCTGAAGTACTCCACTACCTCCTCGTCATAATGGTCCTCCAACTCCAGCCAGGACTGCTTTCGTCCGGTATTTGTAACTGCTCGGTTATAGAAACGGAAGCCCTCCGTGGCAGAGTAGTTGGCCGCCCTTAGGTAGATGAAGTCGGCCTTCCATTCATGCATCTTTGACGGCTTGCCCCCGACAGTTAGAAAGCCAGGGCGGTTGCAGATACTGAGCCATGTTCTATCCACGGCACCAGGAACCTTAGCCGCATAATGAATATGGGTGAAGGCTTGGATAGAGAGGGCCAAGCCGCGCAACTCGCAGACGGCTATAAACGTCAGGATGTTGTGCCAGGCATTTGGCGCCACTTGGTTGTGGCCGATGTTGTAATAGCGAAGCACTTGTTCTATAAAGTCATGGAGGGGGAACCTTAATCCCGCGTCCAAGGCCAGCTTGTAGACGGCGAAGTGATTTTTAGGAGCGCTCAAAATGGTGGCCTCCTTATTAGGGATGACGAAAGAAAAGCCCGGCATGGGCATGAAATTGGACAAATATTAGGGTCCGGTCCTATTTTTTCTAACCATTTCCGATTGGCCAAAATAAATGCGGGGTCAGAAAGGGGACCTAGGCGTCTTCTAATCTCAGACGAAGTAGTGGAGGCTTCGTCTAACTCATCGGCAGCGCCAGAATCACTGCCGTTATTGTCCTCGCCAGTTTCCTCCATCTCGGTGTCCCGGCAAGACGGACTGGCTTCAGGATTTATTTGGGAGCCCTCAAAGCTGCAGCTAGGGGAAAGGGGGCCGCCCAAAGGCACAACACTTTGGACCTCTCTCGTCTCATCTGGAACTCGTCTAGTAGATTCCTCCATGTCTGAACTATTTGATGGGATTATTATCTTTCGTCTTAGACGGTCCGTTTGCTTGACGCGCTCCAGGTTACCCTGCACAAGTAAAGACTGGGTCATCTGACTTTCTCGGCCAAAACCACAAAAAACTATATACTCGGCCCGAAGAGGTCCAACTCTAGAATGTGCCGAAGAAGAAACACTCTCGGTTCTAGGGTCAAGACAAGCTCTTGGTCGGCTAGGATTATTTACCGAAGAAGATTCCATTTTATTGATTTTCTAAGAGAAAAATAAAGAATAAAAGAAAGAATAAAGAACAAAGAAAAGATACCTGCTGAAACGCTTGGACGATTTGGTGAAGAAGGTCGAGGCTGGACGATCACTCTCTCTCTCTCTAGAAAAATTCTCTTAAGGTGTAAAATGATTTAATGTGCTCACACCAAGGGTATATATAGGGGGGTAAGAAACCCGTTGAGCCGGTAAAGGATGACCGAAAAAAGGTGTAAAACGGTTGATCATGACTGGTAAAACCCAGGAAAGGGCGCGTCGCTGCCTCCATTTTTGAATTTGAATAAACTACCTTGAGTAAAAGGGTATTAACCGTCAGATGGGCCAACAGTGAAAACCTTCTTAGGGGCAAATGTTGTAGCCTAAAAATCTACGGCTCCTTTAAAGACGCTTGGGCTCATCAGAGCCGTACATGTGTCCTCACCTAATAAATAAAGAAAAAAGATTTAAACCTTGGGTTATATTCAGTTGGGGGAAAAAGGCTTACTTTCCTGGCCCAAGAGATAGTCAGAGCCCAGCCCCTTGTAGGTGGCTGCAAGTGAGTGGTTGATAACCTCTTACTTATCATGGCCTGCCACGTGCCAGGATTTGATTGATTAGCCAATCAGAGGCCACTATTCTAGAGTAATTTTTAAGGTTAGCTGTCATCTTGCAATCACTATAAATACCCCTGAAATCAGGAGAAAGATAATTAAATGCAAACTGTGCAAAGTTACTCTGTAAAAATACTCTCTCACTTTCTCTCTCTAGATCTACTTTTTCTTTACAACTCCTGATATCTGACTTAAGCTTCGGAGGGGAAACCACCACCCAAACCTCCAGGGTGGGTCCCTTTTTGCAGGTTCGGGAACGAAGCTCAGGCTTGGACTAATTTGATTCAGACATTGTTGCACAAGTCTCCAAGTGAAGAACATCTAAGGGATACTAGTTTACTTGCTAGACAAGAAAGCTCAGCCTATAGCTTACTCGTTAGACACGCAGAGGACTAAACAATATTTATTTATTTAAATAAATCAACTAATTATCAATTAATTGGGCTTTTTAAAGAATTGAGCTCAAATACAATTAATAATCATGAATAATTAATTGGGCTTTAAAATAGGACTTTAACACTTTTAGAAATGGTTTTGAATGGCTCTTCGGACTGCTCCGCCCTTGGATCGGACCAATTAAGACCATAGTATGTTTCATCATCGGATTCTTAAATGGGGAGACACTTTATATGACTACAGCCTACAACTCAAAAACATCCCAAAATCCAAAATTGAGACATAAAAGGTCAAGCATTAAACACTAACCTGTCTCTAATGTTGCTGCTGTTGTTGAAATGTTGCTGTTGCGAAGCCGTAGAGGATGATGACGACAACGCCAGCGATGCATCAGCAGACTCCGGATTCCGGCCATTCCGACCGGCGTCAGTGTGCTTGAATGAAGTGAAAATCAAACAAGCAAAACAAATACTGAATTCAAACGACTTAAAAAGAAGAACCTGAAGTAATTTGCACTTCAATCAATTTCATAAATATGAGGAACCCAAAATCAAATCAAGAAGTAAACACAAACTAATTGCAAAACCCACATCAAATTGTGACCCATTCAACAAATTAAAGGTGTAAAAATAGAAATTATAAAGAAAGAAAAATAGGCAAACCTAAAACAAACCAAAACGTGAAGAAGATAGATAAGAGATCCATTCTTAGGCTTTGGTCCATTCTTTCAATTCGAATTAGAGCAAAGTCTTTGAAAAGTTAAAAGAACGAAAATCTGAAAGAAAAAATCAAGAACTCATACCTCCGTGATTGAACTTAACGGTGCTTTGAAGCTTGATGACAAAAGGCGCTGGTATCATAGTTATTCATAGATGATGTTTGCAGGTGATGAAATTAGGGTTTCATATGGGAAGATTTCATTGCAATCGCAAAAGAGGAGAGAGGAGAGAGGAAAGAGGAGAGAGAATAAGAGAACTTGTGGCTTAGATGGAATTGGCCACATCTGGTAAGGCGCCCAGTGTCACGTGAAGGGCGCGTGGAGGCTTGAAGCTTGCTTCATCACGTGAGGTGCACGGGATCCGCTTGTGAACAATAATATGCAGATGTTTGTGACTCAGATCACTGTTCATATGAACAGTGCTGAGTATTCCAACTTTTAAAATGTCTAAGATATGTAGACTAGCTCATGGCTCATGTGTAGTTGTGTACCATAAGAGCATACCCAATGGTTGATCCAAAAATTTGGATCATCAATTATTTTAATACTTCATCTTTCTCTTCCACCTCACTTGTGATCTACCATTAGTTTTTCTTGTTTTTTTACCCTCAATTATGGATGATCTACAATTTTAGGCTTTTCAACCGTTGGATTGCTCTTCTTAAGGCCATTAGATGGCTGCCAACTCACCATGCATAAAGCGTGCCATTAGACGATCTTTCATGACCTTTGGCTATGATCCAACTATGATCAGATTATTATAATGATCTCATCATTCGTCCCTCTCTCCTCTTTTTTCTCTCTCCTAAGTCGACTTTTACTTTTGCCATCGTGACTAAAAAGAAAGACACATCACATAGCATGGCATTGACAATTCGGCAGCAACAATTCCAAATTCCATCCTCATTTTCTCTCTCCTCCATTCTTTGAACTTCCCCATCATTTGTCATTTCCCCTCGTTCTCCTCCATTTTCACATTAAAAATCATCAAACACCATCATCATCACACACACCTCTGCACCAGATCTACGCAATTCCACGACTGATCATCACTCCATTAACGCTACAAGCTAGAATAAGAAGAAGCATCAGCAGCACCACAACAATGTCGAGCGACAGCGAAGATCTCGACGAAGATGAGCTTCTTCAGATGGCATTGAAGGAACAAGCTCAAAGAGATGTCAATTACCAAAAGCCTCCGTCGAAATCGTCAAAGCCGGTCGCCAATTACGTCCAGCCACCGGCGAACAAAGCTCAGGCTCCGGCGACCAAAACCTCTAACCCTAGACAACGAAATCATACCAAGTCTATGGATGAAGATGATGATTCTGAGGTTGAGATGTTGAGTATTTCTTCCGGCGATGAGGAATCATCGAAAGCGTCAACTTATAGTGGCGCCAAAGGCCAGAGTAGAGCTGCTAGAGCGTCCAAAGATGACTCCGATGTTCAGTGGGCTGGTGGCGAGCCTGATTGCTGGAAGCGTGTCGATGAGTCTGAGGTAGATTTCAGCTTTACAATTGAATTCAATTGCTTTTTCTAATTGTTTTTGGTGAATTTTGGAATTTTTGTGTTCTTATAGTTTTATGATTTGAGTAGAGTATCAATGTTATATGCTTTACTGTATGATCTCGTTGTGGTGCTAAATGAAATTGAATCGCGTGTGGATGAGTCTGAGGTAGGTTTCAGCTTTAAGAAGATGCTAGTATATGGTAAAATTGAATTCAATTGCGTTTTCTAGTTGTTTTTGGTGAATTTAGAACTTTATTGTCCTGATTATAGGATTGAGGAGATTATCAATGTTGTATGCCTCACTTTGTGATCTCGGTGTCATGCTAAATGAAATTCAATTGCGTGTGGATGAGTCTGAGCCTCTGAGGTAGGTTTCAGCTATAAGAAGATGCTAGTATATGGTAAAATTGAAGTCAATTGCGTTTTCTAGTTGTTTTTGGTGAATTTAGAATTTGTTTTCTGATTATAGGATTGAGGAGATTACCAATGTTGTATGCTTCACTGTGTGATCTCGTTTTCGTGCTAAAAGAAATTTAATTGCGTGTGGATGAGTCCGAGGTAGGTTTCAGCTTTAAGAAGATGCTAGTATATGGTAAAACTGAATTCAATTGCCTTTTTTAGTTGTTTTGGTGAATTTGGGATTTTCGTATCTCTTCCAATAATGTGGTTTGAGTTTAGTATCAATGTTATATGCTTCATTGTGTGATGTGTCGTGCCAAGTGAATTTCTGCATCAAGTCGTTTAAATTGGATGATAGTGTAATGATTTAAGAACTTGGAATATGTTTAGTGAAGTGTGATTTATGGACTTCTTGTGATATTAACAATTTCATCAGACTTTATCAATCTTTTTTGGTCAGTAATGGCAGTGAGACACACATACTCCATAAAGGCATCAAGTAGAATTAAGATGCTTCCTACAATATTGCTCTTGGGATTATGGTCAGCCCAAGTGCCGAAACGTCTTTATTCATTACTTGGGAGCATCAATCATACTACGTTTGAATGCTTTGTTCAAGTTCTCTGTTTAGTTTTGACCTCTTGCGTATTGTTAGCTTTTGGAAATGGATTTTGAAGCTGAACTATGCTGAAAGAATTTTGTAATTTCGAGCAAAGACACCAGAAAAGAATTTAACATATACTATAAACAATAGCATGATCAACAAGAAGAAGAAATGTCCAGTACATGAGGAGATTACACAACTGGTTCTGATTTTGCTCAGGCAAAAGTGCTTAGTGCTTTAGATTAGAGAGTATCCTAAATGCTAATGGTAATAAATGTTTTGGAAACTAATTTTAAGGATATATCATAGAGAAAAGAACCTAAAAGTTGTTCCTGTTCTATTATCATCTTTATCTACTTTACCTATATGCTCTTTAGCCATTTGAACAATGGGTTAATACTTAATATGTAGTTCAATTTTCTGGTGGTGGTTTTGGGCTTGGTTAACTTCTTTCAAGAAATTGCAGAAATCTTCGAGACAGTAGTGTGAGGGTTCATGAGATTATAATGACGTATCTCAGTATTTTCAAATTTTCTTAGAGGCGCCTTGTTCTACAAGCTGGAAAGAATTTGATATTCTTATCAGCAAAACATGCGAAATGTCAGTTCTGCATGTGATGAAATGCTAGCATGATTCATGATGTACAAAAAATGTTGCAGATTGGGCTTTTGAGAACATATCTAAATTAGGAGAAAATAGAAAAAATAGGGGCTAGTGCAGGTGTGGTTTTTTTTTATTAATTTTTTGTGGGGGTGGGGGGCAATTACTTTCGTATAAAATAACTATAGTTAGTACTTCTTTGCACAGTTCTCTATTACTTTACTGATGGCCACCTTTTTTTTTTCCTTGTTTGTGAATTTTGAAATGAGTTTCTCTCCATTTCCAGATTAAGAAAGCGACAAATTGCCTCCATGACTTATAATAATCATCTAATTTATCACTTTTATTGGAAAACATTAGCTTGTCAACTTTTCTCTAGTGTGCAATTTATTCTTGGTTTTGTTTTCCTTGCGAATGCCACATAAATTGCCATAATCTCAACGGAATAGCGACTTAGCATTAATGAAAAAAGTTAAGCAAAATCGAACTTTATCATTTTCTAATATATACCAGCGATCAAAGCCTTCTTATCTCTCTAGTGCCTTAGCCGACCCTTGTCTCCTTACGTCCCATTTGCTTCTTCTTGCTTCACATTCCTTCTATTCCATTTGTGCCTCCCTTCCCCACAATAATGTGATACATTACGAAAAGTGAAAATGTGAGTTTAATGTAGGGTGTAAATTGGATGGAGTACATGGAACTTCCCTAGTCTTGGTTCAACATCAATATCAACATTGCCTCGATGCTCCCCCTTTCAACACATTAGGGGTGGCGAACGTATGCAGTAGTTACTCATTGTTTCAAACTGATCCTTGACATGATACACAATGACTATATGCTGCTCCATAGTAACTAAGTATTGCAAATAATGAACCAATTTAGTTTAGAACTCATAATCCAAAATTAGATACTCCCTGTGTCCCAGAATACTCTTTACACTTTCCTTTTTCATCTGTCCCCAGAATACTCTTTACACTTCTATTTTTGGATATGACCCACTATTATTTTAATCCTTCTACCTTTTAGCCATTGGCCCACACTCTCTCTCCTCCAAATAAAATAATACCACTTCTACTACCACCAACTCTAACAATTGGCCCACACTCTCTCTCCACGAAATAAAATAATACTACTTTTACTACCTACTAACTCCTATCACATCTACTTTTTCAATAAAATAATAATTGATAACCAAACAACAACTTATCATCTAAAACTACGTGCCCTGATAAGTGTCAAGAGTATTATGGGACGGAGGGAGTATATAGTGAATTGTTGACGTTACTGGAAATGGACATTTTCTAAAATAAATTCAATATGAGAGCTTTTTGCTCTGCTCTACTCAGTATCCTATCTGAACTTTTGATAATATCCAATGTCGTCTAACTGAATAAATTTAGGTGTGCTCATGTCAAATTTGATTTCTATTAGTCTATCTAAATGTGAAATATTCCCAACCATCTTCTTGGCCCAATTTAGCCAAATAGATGAAAAACCCGTACCTCGCTAAATTCTATCTTTCAAATATTATAAAAATGGTTCATATCCAGATACTAGACATTATACCATAAACGAGAAATTCCGAAGCTCTCTATATATAAACCAAACCCCTAAACATCAAGACACCTATGGAACTATGTTATTTGGCAAGTTGGCTCCTTCACTTGCTTTGTCTCACTTCTGTCATACCCTTGTTGGGCATGGGTGTGATTATTCAAAAACAGAGGAGAACCTAGGAAATCTAGATACTTCCTTCAATTTTCAATCGTTGAGCACTTCAAATTTCCTAACACAACTTTGACCTTTAATATCTTTAATTAATCATTAATGTAATTTATAAAAAAAGTTAATTTTATGAAAACATACATTGATACTTTAACATATTTTACATAATAGCATTCCTTTATTCTATATTTAAGTAAAAAGTATGGTCATAGTCAATTTATGGAATTGTACAAAAGCCCAAGTGTTTTAATAATTGAGAACTAGCCTTATATGCACGCAATGCGTGCGAAAGCATATAGAAAATTAAAAGATATATCTTTTCATTTTGTTTTTTCAAAAAACTGCTGTTGAGTTTTTGGGTTTTTTTCCCCCTTTTTCGTTTAAATAAAGGAGTTAGTTATCCCCCTAATTTTTTTTTCCTTTTTCTATTTTTTTGTGTCCCCTATGTGTTTCCATATATTATATATAATAGAGTTGTAGGAAGAATATTTGTGTTGGACACTTTAACATAGCACGATATTTGTGTTTGATTAATCTAGCTTGGCTTTTTCCCCTCAAAAAAAAAAAAAAAATCTACTATTACATTACTCGGACTCGTGTACTCATACCGGACACGTCCAAGTGTCTGTTTTTGATTCGGCTACCTTAAGAAAAAAGTCCACGATTTTCGCCCTAATGAAATGTCATAAGTACCCATACCCATTCTGAGTGTCGAGGATCTGACTGCAGTACTTGAGCCAAAATGAAGAATATGAGTTCCATAGAACTACCAAAAGTGACTTTAATTTGAAGTTGGGACTTGGAATGTCCTAATCCAAGAATCCATCTTATGTAAATTGATCTCTAAATTCAAAATAAAAAATTCTTGTCCAAACAACTTGCACCCTCAATCAATTATTTGTTAGAAGAGAGATTTGCAGTGAATATACATACATATTTTAAGTTATCTGTTTGTAAGAACTTAAACTGCTCTCTCAAAAATAAATGGTGAAAAGGAGATTCATATTGAACATTACAAGGTGACAGAAGTTTGTTTGTAAAATTTATCATGTATAATCTAGTTTTCATCTAGCAAGGGAATTCATAGTGCGGAAATGGATGATACAGGTATACGAAGATGCTATTTTTTATTGCAACGCTTCCACCTTTCAAATGAAGTTATTGATGCATAGCAGAAAATGCAAGGTTTTTGTCATGTGGCAACCATGAGAATTGCTTCTTTACTGCTCCATTACCAACATCTAGGGGGGAGTGGAGGGCAAGGAAAAAGGAGCTACATTTTCATCTCTAAAATATGATACTTTTGAGCTTCTGCCTCCCCCACAAATTTTTTATGCTCCACCACTCTATCTTGATACATTTGGGTAAATATGTCTCCCATCTGCTGTCTTTGGGTGATTAATCATCTTCTTTCTGCATGTGGTTGTTGTTTTATTCTCTTTTCTGACAACTATGTTTGCAACTGATAGTCTCTTCTGTTCTGTAAATTGTCTATGGACTGCCATTAGCTTAAGTATGATCTTTGTTTGTCAGCTTGCTCGTAGAGTTCGAGAGATGCGTGAGGCTAGAGCAGTACCAGTACCAGTACCAGTGGTTCCAAAGTTTGAGAATAAACCTTCAGCATTGGGTAAAAAGGGGCTGGCTAATTTACAATCGTTTCCACGAGGCATGGAGTGTATTGATCCACTAGGATTGGGGTAACTTTATCTGAATTCCATATTTAGAATTTCTACACTGTGTTTTCTTGGTTACTCAGTCTAGTGATGATGTTAATTGTTGGATAACAGCTAAAACATTTGAATCTAACAATGATTAAAGATGATTGTCCCCGTGCTTAGATTTGAGGAGGGTGAGATACAGATTTATTATTCGGTCTTCTTGTGCGTACAGCACACACTTGCTGAATTTTTTTCTTTCCCATTTGTTACTCTTTTAATGTGGCAGGTTATTGTGAGATAATCTTTTTTTCTTCTTCTGTGTGTTTAATTTATTAATTCTACTTCTATTGCTAGCAAGGGATGTACTAGATAGATATCTTATTTATTCCCTCAGGTTGAATGATGAAATAACTTGCTGAGGTTGCTTTTTGTTGTTGTTCTTCCCTTTTACTCTAGAATATAGAAATGGGAACTTAAGCTTTGGTCAGAGAGATTTTCAGCAGAAAACATAGTGGAACAAAAAGCTTTGTCAAATCTATTGTTTACATGCGCACTCATGCTGTAGCTACTGTTTTCTGCTTACTTGGTCTTTTGGTTTATGATTAATATTAAAAGAAATCTGCTGCCTGTTTTGCTGTTTCTTGTTTAGAGTTTTGTGACCTGGGATCTTCAAGTCTTCAACCACATATCCCTCTTCTATGCTAACGTGAATTACTTCCTTATTGCAGGATAATAGACAACAGAACACTGAAGTTAATAACAGATACGTCAGACAGCTCTCCGTCAAATGAAAGAGATAACATTAACAATGATCTACGAGGTATATGTATATATATGTAAATTTGTATATAAGACATAGTATTTGGAAAAACACTAGCTTAGTTATAGAACTATTCAGCATATTGTTTAGAGATATGTGGATTTGTACGATATTCTTCATTTTTATAGTAAGTTTGCTCAACTCTTTTAATCATATTGCTTTCAATTAATCACCTGAGTTGTGGTTTCCTCGTTTCTATGTTTTGATCTATATAAAAGGATTCTGCTTAAGATGTCTATTATGTACGTCAAGTTAAGGATATTAAAACTAGGATTGTATTCTTGTAAGGTAATGTTATATTTTTTTGAGAAACTTAAATATCCTTAATTGTTTCATTGAGAAACTATGTTTCTCCTTCCCAATTTAATTGTTCCAATTGCTCTTAAAGGTCAAAGTACATCAACTTTGATTATATTACATTATTACTAAGCAGCACTGCTTGAAGACAATAACATTATTTACAATCTACAACAACAAACATACTACCTCCCTTATTTGCTTTTGAAATTATAAGTTTTCTAGATTTGACCTAATGAGGTACTCCCTTCGTTTTTTTGTTCCAACTTCCACCTCTTTTGCTTGTCCTCACAAAACACACCCATGTGACTCCCATGGATCCACCATCAAATCTTCTGCCTTGGCATGTGCAGAAAAGAAAGAGGGTAGAACAAAATATATAGATAGAGTATTTTGTAGAAGTAATATAAGAAAAAGACATTATCATGTGTGGGGAATTGTTTGATTCGTCTTAATGCTTATTTTTAAAATATTTACTTTCATAATTTATAGTAATACATAATTAAAGATATTTGGCGCCTTTTGGTTGGAGGTATTGTGGAAAGGGTAAGGGATTTAAGGAACTTGATTCCCTTGTTTGTTTGCTCAATTTAATGATACCCTTTACCCTCTCCTTACCCCCAAAGTCCTCTACTCTCATTCCCCCACCCTCCCCCCTTAAGATTTCACTTACCCTTTCTCTGGCTCATCATTGACAATCTCCTTGACCACTCAACCACCACGTGCCCACCCGATCACGACCACCCGACCACCGCAACCTGACGTAACCCGTCCACCCCAACCAAACCACCAACCACTAAGAACGGCAAACCTTTCAACCACCAGAACTGACACCCAAGTGACCCGACCACCGAGAAATTTCCTCTACCATCCACCACCTAAACACCATTCACCCACAAACCTTAGAAAAAAAACATGGGAGAACAAAAGGAAAGGGAGGGGGCGAAAAGCTGGCAGCGGCAGGAAGGGAGGAGGAGGCGGCAACGGCGCAACTAGAAGGGGAAGGGGAGGAGGCGATGGCGCAGGGGGAAGGGGAGGGGAAGAAGTGCAGCGCTACAGGAATAGGAGGGGGAGAGGTGACACTGTGGTGGGAAGGGGAGGGGGAGGGTATTGGGCAGCGGTGCTACTGGGGTAGGGAGGGGTGGTGGGGGCACAATAAGAGAGGGAGGAAAGGGTGGTGCTATGATGGAAGAATGGTAAGAGGAGGAAGAAAGAGAAATGACATTATACCAACCAAATCTAAGGGTTTTGCTTTGCTTTGCTTTCCCTCTCTACCCCTTTCTAAATTCCATTCCCTTTACCCCATGGCAACCAAACGCCCCCTTAATGGTCAAGGTGTGAATTGGAGAGTGTCTATGTTGCAAATGCAACTAACTAAAAAACCGGAGGTAGTAACAACTACAAACTTTTAGTAATAGTAACACTGATATTATATCATTATAATTAGTTTACTAATGTAGTTAATTTTTAATAACATTTGTTTAACAATCTAAATTCCCTAAAATTAAGTTTAGTTTAGTTGATCTTAAAAAAGTAACATAAGTTTAGCAATAATATGCTACAAATAAAAAATAAATGAGTTTTTTCATTTTTTTTCGTTCTCGAAAATTAATAGAAGGTTGCTTATGAACGTGTATAATCAAGTTGTTCATGAACATATATGAAAAAGTCAATGTCAAAGCTCATATGCCAAACAAGAATAAGAATATGTTCAAACTTGGGTCATTTATAAAGTGAACTCACTAAATTGAGTTTTATCTGAGCCTGAACTTCTGTGAAACGATAGTTTCAGTTCATTTTACTCCTATTTTAGAGTTTATGCAAGCAGGGAGTTGGGAAATGATGGAAGTAATGGTGAGAGTAGGTTGATGGATGGTGAAATATTATGCAGGAGAGATATATTGCTTGAAGATCTTTGGTAATTGATGAATGTTAGAGGGATTAGAGAAGGAATCTTTTGCCTTAGAATTCTTATGGTTTAGTTATTAGAAAGTAGACACACTGTTTCTTGAAGAGGGTGTAGGGTTTGATTCTATGGAGAAATCTCAAGCTCAAGTGTTCAGGAGGTTGGTGGCAGAAGGGGATGGGGTTCTCCTTTGTCTACTAATTCTTCCCTGCCTTGTGCACAAGATGCCAAAGTCTCTTCAGGGCTACCCTTGCTCAAGTCATGACAGTGATTGGTGCTTTTTCAGGGGTTGAGCCAGTTGGGAAAACTACTTCTAGCTTTGTTTCACCACCAGTACACTACAGACAGAAAAGTCATGAAAAGCAATTTATTGTTGAAGAAAGGTTGAGATTGCTTGAGCTGGGTGAAATTCTCATGGATAAATTGGGGCTTGTTTATCTGATGAAAAAGGAACTATATCTTAGTCGCTAGGTCAATTCCTGGAAGATTGAGTACTGATTGAGAGCTAGAGAACTTGAAGGCAGGAAAGCAGGACAGTGTGAGGATGGAAGGGTTGTTAAGTGAACTTTGAGATTTCTACCTTTGTTTTGATTATATCATGCTTTCTGCAAAGGTCTCTTTTTTTTGTGAGAAAATGTGAACTGTTTCTAAATTAAACTGTATCTTCGCAGAGAAGTTGGCGTATTTTTCAGAGAAGTTTGATGCAAAGTTGTTCCTGTCTCGGATACATCACGATACAAGTGCTGCAGATCTGGAGGCTGGGGCCCATGCTATAAAAACAGACCTTAAAGGTCGCACACAGCAGAGGAAAACTCTGGTGAAGGAAAATTTTGATTGTTTTGTCTCATGCAAGACAACCATTGATGGTAAGTTAGTGCAGCATTCTGATTGTTTAATATCTAAACTTGCTTTTCTGTTTAATTTATTAGTCAACTTAGCTTAGCAAACGCCTAATGGTCAGCGGAAATTCTTGAGTAGATATTGAATCGAAGTTGAAACGGATTGAAGAAGATCCAGAGGGTGCTGGAACTATGCACCTGTATAATATCATTCAGAGAGTGAGTTCACATGCTAACCGTGCATTTGAGCCTCTGTTTGAACGACAGGTGGGTAAGATGACTATTGTTATTCCTAATAGATGTTTATCAGAATGAGCCATATTGATCTGTATTTTAATGTATACTATGTCAGGCTCAAACAGAGAAGATCAGGTCTGTTCAAGGTATGCTTCAGAGGTTTCGCACACTTTTCAACTTGCCCAGTACAATTCGTGCTAGCATCAGCAATGGAGAACATGATTTGGCGGTTAGGGAATATAAGAAAGCAAAGTCAATTGCGCTGCCATCTCATGTATGTCAACAGTTGCTTTTTTTTTCTGCTTATTGATTGAGAACCCCCGTCCCCTGCTACTAAAAATACTAAATTTTATTTATGACGAGTTCATTGTTGGTAATTATTTACATTTACAATATGTTTGGTGGGAGGAGAGGGTATATTGTCAAATTGTGTTAATTTTCTTTAAATTTTCCACTTATGTTTAGTCTCTCTTTAGTGGGCATCTTCATTCCAGTTGTGGTGTGGGCTGTTAGCTGCTATTTCCTTTGACCTCTGAACAAGGCTAAAGAGGAAAGATATTACTGTGTGAATCATACTTCCAATTACCATATCTTTAGTTGTCTATTAGCTAACCATTCAGAAAGCAACTCCCACATATCTGAGATAGTTGGTGTTAGTCTACCAATATACACAGAATATGTGCTTGAGTATAGTGTTACGATATATATGATTGTATCTTATTAATTAAAAATACGGAAATTTCGTCAAAAATGACTTCATTTGTTACATTTGTTGTGAAAAAACACAAATCTAAAAATTTACTTCTGAGCAAAAAGCTTATATGACACTTTTTTTTTCAAAAAGCGCACCTTGTCCTCGGATTTCAACCAAAGAGTCAAACCTCCTGTTTATTGACCCTCCCTTTTTTTCTCCTTCTTTGTGCATGGAAGAAAGTCAGTAACGCATATGTATGAAATTATTTTGTCCGGAATGCAAAGCACACAGAGGGAGTGAAAAAGGGAGGGTTAAAGACTCGAAGTTTGATTTCTTTGACGGAAGGTGTATAGAAGCACAAAGAGGGAGGATCAAAGACTTGAAGTTTGACTTTCTTTTGGCTGGAATCTAACGACAACATGAGTAATTTGATAAAGAGTGTCCTATAAGGTGTTTTCTCACAAAAAAATATTATGAGATGTTTTTTCTTAAAAATTGTAACAAATAAGGTTTGATTTGACAATATGCCTTAGAAAATATTGAGGAAAACGGATAGGGTAATGATGACATAAAAATGATACGGTTTTGTAAAGTAAGCTAAATGGCGAAATTATTTCAAAGAGCTCTGTTGAAGGTTGTTAGAATTGACTCCTTTTGAGCTTAACATGTCTAATATTCAATCTTATTATTCATTTGTGTTGCTGGTTTATCTTTTTCAATTTGAGTTAAAGACACCTGTGTTGTATAATTGAGATTCATGTGGAAAGCTCTCTTTGTAGATATATTGAATTTTCATGATTTCTTTCTTTGTTTTCTTTAATTTTGTTTATGCTTACCTCCGTGAATATGCTTCCTTTGAGATTTTCTGCGCAATAGCTTGTGTTCCTGGGAACTTAGTGCAGATGCCAGACTCTGCTGCATGTCTTCTGCATGCTGCTTTATACAGTAGTTTCCTACTGCCAAGCCGGAGGTCTTTTCTTTTGCAATTATATTCCCTTATTAGCTTAAAGCATATGATTATAATTTAATTTCAGGTTGGAATATTGAAACGTGTACTTGAGGAGGTCGAAAAAGTGATGCACGAGTTTAAGGGAACGCTTTACAAAACTATGGAAGACCCGCAGATAGATTTAACAGATGTAAGTTCATCATAGTTTAAGAATTACATTGAGTTGAAAACTAAGTCATGATCCTTCATTATTTGCTACTGGTCTTTCTTGTGAGTATTTCTGCAGTCTGTGAATTGAGGATGACGTGGTCCTTTTTTGACGGGTAAACTCATGGTTTCCAGTTTCAGAAACAACCTCTAGTACTCTACAGAATGATGGGGAAAGGCTGCATGCGTTTGGCACGAAACCTGTCAAACTGGTCTGCTAGGTTGCTTATAGATTAGGTCATTTCGGGGTTGTGTTGGACTGGTTTCGGGACTATTTTCAAATCCATCCTCCTTCAGTTGTTCTTAGCTGGTAATTTTCGAAGGGAAAAGATCAAATCTTTTGAGAAGTGGATTGAGTTTTGTTCTGGCTGACATATGGCGTGGGTGGGTGCAAAAATGTGGATTTACCGGTAAAAGCATAGGAGGGCGCTTTCAGCAGTTATTTGCTCTGCGTTTGGCTAGTTAACCTAAAGTTGATAAATGCACCACTATGAAAACTTAAAACCTTGAGCTTGAGCATGTTTCAAGTCAAAAGGTTGGGTTCACACTTTACAACCTAAACTTTTGGGCGGGATATAGTGTCAAGTCTGCAGACCAGGTCAATTTTTGTTGGTCTATTTGGGGTCTTTCCTAGACATTGCTTTGGAAGTAGCCTCGTACCTGTGTCGCTCATTATCTAATAGTGTATGTTTTGTATCCTTTAAAATTTTGTTTTTGGTATTAATTTTCTTTAGTTTCATTGATGTGGTTTAATGTTGCTGTTAGGAAAAACTTTGTTTCCTTTCTTATATTTGAGGAGGATAATAGATAATAAAGTGATTTATTCTGAAATGAAGTACGTGTTCTCTTGTGGGTCTTCCAGCTCTGGGAATAGTGGAAGGGGGTATTCTACTTTTGCATTATATGGATGCTAGGTACCCAGAGAACCTAGCTAACAGATAACAAAGATGAACAAGAGAATTAGGCACAACCAGTAAGATAGAAATTGTATTAATGAGTAAACTCAGCAACCTCACAATACAATCTTTACAATTCGAGAAGGGGTCTCCCAAGCCTTTCCTTTCTTTCACTCAATTTCTGGATATCCTCCCCACAGAGCTCATGCTCCTATTTATTATAATTAGAAGCATCCACTCTCTCTCTCTCTCCTGACAACTTGCTGACCTCCTCTAACTAATTCTGTTAAGGGTCAGAGAATAATTTCCGCATTAGTCCACTGCCATGTTGCCAGCTGTAGCTCCTTCAGTACCCCTAGTGCCCTTGTTGTCCTTAGCCTTCTTTCTCCTTGCATACGTTTGAATGATGGGAAGTTGGTGTTATGCCTTAGCAATGGATAGAGCTAGTTGTGGTCGACCAACTCATGAGCAGGACTTGGAGAAGTTGCGATGTTCTTTAGTGTTCCTGACTCCTGAGTATGAGAGGTTGATTTCTCACTTGAACAGACTATACCATGTAAGGCACAGTTCATATGGTGTGCTGGGTGAATTATTATCACTCAAAAAGCATCCTTATGACTGAAGATGACATGTAACGTTATCTGGCTAGTTGTGTCTGTAGTTTCCCAACATAGTTCCTCCTGGTTTGGCTTCGTCAAACATCCAGTATTAAATGACCTCTCTGCTTTTAGGTTTTCCTTTGTTGTCTTTGAGGCCATAATTTATGCTGTTATGGCGAAAAGACATAATGTTGATACAGATATTAGATGTCATTCTTTTGGACAATATTTGATTGTGTTCTGGATGTTTCACTAAGCTTTCCCATTTTTTGTATCCTTTACTGTAGTTTTTGCCTGATACCGCTAAGTGGCTAATCTGAATTGCTTCTTATAGCTTGAAAACATAGTAAGGCTGCTCTTGGAGCTAGAACCTGAATCAGATCCTGTGTGGCATTATCTCAACTTACAGGTTAGATACACTACAATCTCATGGTGTCTAATGTCCCGACACAATCTTGTAAGCTTCCATGTTTCATTCGTTTAATGCTTTATTGTAAACCACATTGTTGTCTGATACCTTGATTTTTTTGTATCCTATTAGATTTCCTTTTACTTTTATCTTTACTCCTGAGCCTAATAGTGTGGTTGTGTACTAAGTTATATGGAGATTGCGTGAGTAACATCCTTACTAGCATTACTTCCTCTTCTCTATCGCTGTTCTCCATGCTGCGTTTTCTATGAGTCTTTTGGTTACAGCCTCTCTGTTATGTGTAACGGGTTTGATGTAAAAATGTGTGCATATCAATCTCCCTAGATCCTCAAGGTTGGGATGTGTATAAAAATGTGTGCATATCAATCTCCCTAGATCCTCAAGGTTGGGATGTGTACTGAATGATTGTTGTCGTTATACTTGTATGTCTGTTGGGTTGAAGTCCTTTTAACTTATATTAGTAAGGTCACCTTTGCAGAACCAAAGGATCAGAGGCTTGTTAGAAAAATGCATGTATGACTATGAGGCAAGGCTTGAAGCATTGCAGCATGAGATACGTGAGCGAGCTGTCTCTGATGCAAAGTGGAAACAGATATTGCAGGGATCTAGTCAATCTGTTAGTGGATCTTTGATTCTGCTAGATCGATTCAAGCAAAAGAAAAGAAAATACCTGATGTGTATAATCCTATTTATTTTTCTTGTTATCAGCCAGACGCGAATGGGAACCTTGACCTTGCCGGAGACTCCCAGTCAATGGAATTGACTGGGGAAGAAGTTGATGCTTTGAGAAGAAAGTACATCCAGAAGCTAACATCTGTTCTCATTCATTACTTACCAGCCTTCTGGAAAATAGCTCTTTCAGTTTTTAGTGGAAAATTTGCCAAGGTAGATCAAATTTCCTTCTCTCTGATGGAAGTTGCTATTTTAAATGTCTATTAACTCAAGCAATTATTTGATATTTCTGAAGGAAACAATATAGCTATAGAGTTGGCTCTCTATAGGCCTTTCATGTGGTGTAAGAGTCCAAAACCGAGAATCCGAGATAGTATTTTGATAAGCACGTCTGTTTCTAATTCTGTTGTTTTCTCTAAGTGTGATAACAAGTGTTCATTTGGATGTTCACATATGTTATTTTTCTTAGAATTGATAGTTTGTTCTATACATAGGCGTAAAACTAAGGGGGCGTTTGTTATGGGGTATTCAGGGAAGGATAAGAGAATCAATACGGCTGTTTGCTGTTGTTTGTAATGTCATTTTAATCATTCCCTTTACCCTCTCCTAACCTCCAAACTCCTCTACTTTGATTAAACCCCCCCCCAACCCCCCACAAAAAAAAAAAAAAAAAAGGTTTTTCAATTCCCTTTTCCTAAGCCACCAATACACCCACCGGCACCTCTCCACCACTGCTATTCTCACCAGCCACTGATAATCACTGCCCAACCACCACCCCTAACTTACCAAACCACCCCCAAAATCCCACCCCTTGTAAACCTCCTACAACCACCGAAAACTGACCCCACCCACCCGAAAACCCACCCCCACCACCGAGAACCCACTACAGCCACTGAAACCCTACAGCCACCGAAAACCCCACCCACGAAAACCCCAATGTGGTCTATAGCCACCGAAAATCCACCCACACACTCAAAACCTACCTCCATCTACGAAACCGGACCCCCTCCCCCCAAAACCAACCCTACCACCAAGACATCCCACCCATGAAAAATCTAGATCTAAGAAAGAGTAACAGTGACGACGGCGGAGGAGGTTATGGGCAGCGGTGGAAGCAAGATTAGAAGAGAAATTGTAGCGCTAGTGAAGGGAGGGGGCGGTGAAGGAAGGGTGAGGGAGGGGTAGTGGTGGTGTGATGGTGGTTGTAAAGGAAAGGATTTTGGTGGTTGTTCAATGAGATTCTTTTTTGTTTCTAAACAAACAACCTAGTAAATCTAAGGGTTTAGCTTTCCATTCTCTTTCATTCCCTTTCCCTTTTCTAAACCAAAGGCTCCCTAAATGGAGTCCTTGGGAAAAGCAATTAAAGTTTTTTAAAGGATACCAAAAAGATTTATACAAGTCCCATATAGTAAAAGTCAAAAGAGGATAAATATATCATAGGCCTTCACAGCAATGGAACTTAAGCCTCTTATCATTCCTCCTCTTAAAGGCCTTCCCAGATCTTTTGGCACATAGATATATCAGAGGGGTTTGTGGTATTTGTTGAGTAAAGTGTGAATTAAAAATCCAAGAGAGGCATAGAAAGCAATATCATAATTGGTGTACCTAGTCCCAGAACGTAATTGGGAAATGTGAATGGGATAAACCAAGAAAAATGGGAAAGGCTTAGAGGGACGGAGTGAGTATGACTTTTTGAATCACAACTTAACATCCATCATGGGGTATTATATGATTGCATATGCTTACTTTTTTTTTTTGAGACTTTCTGTAGAGTACCCATCTACTATTGACAATCCCATTTGGTACACAAAGTGAACTCAGTGCACATGGTCCCTTGGGAATTGAGCTTGACCATCTTTGTAACCTTCCTGCAAATTGATCTTTAGTCTACTTATTCCCGCCTTTTCCCTGCAACTTTCCCTTCTTTCCATTTTCCTCCTTGGTAGCCATCTCTCACTTCTGCACCGTTTTTCCTTCCCTCTTATAAACAGCCACCCGTCGGCCGTCAGTACAAAAAATTATCACGCAACTTAACAATTACAATATTTTCATCTTTATTCACCATTTCCTGTGAAGTTCCACAAAAGAAGCAAAACACCCATTCGTTTGGGGACATCCGGCAGAAAATCCAATTCAGAATTCAAGTACTCTAGAAGTTCATTCATATACAATAATACAATTATACATCAGAATATTATTGGCAAGAAGAAGGCATATAAGTATCGCACTGTTTTAGCACTAATGACTCATGATGCCTACCATCACCTACACAGAGACTTTTATTCATTCATATACAATAATACAATTATACATCAGAATATTATTGGCAAGAAGAAGGCATATAAGTATCGCACTATTTTAGCACTAATGACTTATGATGCCTACCATCACCTACACAGAGACTTTTAGTTAAAAACACCCAATTTGGCACGAAGCAAAATCAATATAAAAGATGAAATTCATCATGTCCTTGCATTGGTTACATAGATGCGCAGTTGAACCTTAGACTCCCTACTTCCTCTCTCCAACTCCCTAGAGCTTTGATAGGCTCTCACAATCTCTCACTAGATTATGGGGTTTGGGGAAGTTGGTTATATAAATCTGTTGATGAAAAAGGGAAGCAGGTTTTTAAACATGTACAATGTAGCCCGAATTGGAGCTTTTCTTTTCAGAGGTTTGATTAATTGTCTTGAGCCTTGTTACTTTTTGAACCTTGTTAGTTGCTGTGAGGCCGAGGAGAATCGGGACTCAGAACACAAAGGGATTTGTGCTTTCTTGCCGAGACTTGTTCATTTGTGAATCTCAATTGCATCAAGGTTTGTGGTTGTTTGTGGGAGGGGAGGAGAAAGGATGAAGACGTGAGAGGGGTGGCTGCCATGGAAGGAAAGAAAAAGAGAAGAAAGAGTGTGGATGGTGCTTTGATGAAGGGCAGCACTGACTTCTAATTTTTACACCAATCCCCACCAATATGAAATGTGTTTTTTTTAACTCACTACTATTAATGACAAAATTCTAAGGTAACCATATGTGCAGGATATATATTTTTGTCACCAAATAGAAATGCAGTAGTACAATATTTACTTAATAGAAAATCACAAGTATTTTATTGAAACCCTGACTGTACAACAATTGTTACTCAAGTTTTTTTGACTTAAATTAATTTTAAGAAACTTTTAACTCCTGAGATATCTCTAATAATTTATTAATGGGTGTATTTTAGAAGTATATTTTCTTTTAGAACTTTTTGTAATGATAAGTACCAATTTCAAGCTGGATCCTTCTCTAAGGTCAATCTTTGCGATGAACTGAACATGTGCTTATGATCTTGTTTCAGTCTTCCCAAGTTGCTGCTGATTCCAATGTCACTGCCTCAAATAAGATGGAAGAAGTGAAGTACTCAAGTCATTCTCTTGACGAAGTTTCGGGAATGATGCGTAGTACAATTTCTCTCTATGAGGTCAAGGTATGCCTTCTTGCCTTCAAATTGCCGCGTTGCTTTTCTCGAAGTCTCAACCAACTATGTGGTTATAGCAGTATTAATGTGGCAATATCAAATTGTAGTTCTTATTTCTTGCAAAACTGATGATAATGTTGTCAAAAAATCTCAAGGTTGTCCAAATATCTGAGGTTGTGCAAAGCATACCGGAAAAAATTATGGAAAGCAACCATGTCTTGAGAGGATTATGTGAGATACTAGTCTCAAGACATTATATTTTTCTACAGTTGAGATTACAGCTTACTTTAGAGCAGGTGTTCTGTTGCCCCCATTTCTGTTTGGATTGGTTACGGTGCATATATATTTAGACCTCCTGAACCAACAGCAGGATCAATTGTGGATGGAAATTGTAGTTGTTACTTGTCGTTATTGCCTTGAAGTGGCCTAGATTGACAATTTCCAAAAGTCAAAGAAGTGCTACTTTGTTGAAAGTGTAGAACATCTTGTAGTCGGCTAATGAACAATGTAGCCAACAGTTATTTCAGGCTGTTTGCCCAGCCTCAGTAGAGATTACATTAGAAAACACAGGACAAGGCATCCTCCTTGAAAGTTACAAGAAAGTGTGCCAAATTAGACATCCGAAAGGAAAAAGTTTTGAAAGCACCATTCACCACAGACTTCAAAAAAGCTAGAAGAAGCACATGGTCCCATAAGATCTCCACCCATTAGCCTTATTACGAAAGACATGATCAGCGCGCTCCAAGCAAAGCACCCAAAAACTGTAACCTTAAACATTAAACCCCAAAAGAACCTCAAGTGGTTTTCTGCTCTAAACCTAACCAGCTCAACTGAATATGACCCAACAACAACAACAACAACAACAACAACAACAACAACAACAACAACAACAACAACAACAACAAAGCCTTAATCCTAAAATGATTTGGGTTCAGCTAACCTGAATCGTCATGAGAAATAATTTAGAGCCAAAAATACTGACTGAGCTGACACAAAAAAATCGTCATGGGGTTGGCTAACCTGCGTGTGACCCAAAAAAGAGAAGGAAAAGTCCACTCAAGGCCCATCCTTTTTTGAAACAAAACCTATGTGCCATGATACAGCAGCCAGCTAGCCACAATGGAGGAAGAGGTGAGAACCAGAGTCTTCTGTCATCCTAGTTAGCATATTCTGTTGAAGTAGCTGATTGCTACCACATTAATTAAAAGGTTTTTTGAATAGATTTTAGGAGCCCTTAGGAGCAACAGTGTGTTGGTGAAAATACTTTTCTGTTAAATTTTGTATATTGCAGCCTCTGATAATTGATAACTACTTAACAAGCTGTAAAGCACCCAATTTTCCAAAAAAAAAAAGAAAGAGGAAGGTAGCGAAGGTTATGGGCCTGAGCATGATTGAGTTTGCTATTTCAATGCCTGTTAGCTCTTTAGTTATGAATAGATGCCTCACTTGGTTATGTTGTTTTTAAAAGGAAATTAGAGCTAGGGTACAAACGTTTGAGAGGGCACCTCATTAACTTACACAACTTCTTAAAGAACCAGCTTTAAACTTTGTATACTTATGAATCAGCCCTAAAAGTAGAAAGTGTGCTTAGGCGCATGGCAAAGACAAAATATAAGCCTGACTACATTGCAGACCCCTTGCAGTTTGCACACCAAGGTTCACCAGGTGCTAGTGACACTTGCAAGAACCACCTTTGCTAAGGCTTAAGGTGAAGCGCCTAAGCTGCTGTTTTGTGTGAGACGTTCAACTGAAGTTGATGCTGAATAGAAGAAAAAGAAAAGCTTATGCTGTGTAAGTGAGTTGTGAGCTGCTGACTGAAGGCTTTAGCCACACATCTCTCTAACTGATGCTTGAAACCTTGGATTTGTCCCTACTCCCTAGTATCTGTAAAGTTTGACGCTTTCACTTCCAATACTCGCCAAATTCTCTCCCTGTGAAGCTGGTGGGCCAGATCAATATGCTTGATTCTTTCCCTCTCTCCTCCATTCTTATTCTTGGTCGCTCTTTCCTCCCCCCCCCCCAAAAAAAAAAATTGTCTGTTCTGCCTTCTATTATTCTTTGTGGAGGAGAATCCTTGTCGAATTCATAAGATCTTCTTTTAATTCTAGTGTTTTCTCCTTTTAATTCTTCCTTTCTCTTCTCTCGCGTATAAATCCTTTGAGGCGGAGTCATTTGGAACCTTTATTCTTGAGTGGTTGCGAGTGTAACGCTTAATTCTGGACAGAGGGAGTACATCAAAGGCAAAATATAAAGTCTTCAATTTTTGCATTAGCACTATGATTGAGTCTTGTGAGTAGGGGTGTAAATGATGCGAGTCGAGCTCGATTTTGGCTAAAGTCGACTCGAACTCGAAAATTCGAAATCAAGCTCGACTCGACTCGAAAACTCGCGAGCTTGAAAAAATCAAACTCCACTCGAACTCGAAATCCTAAACTCGACCTCGAACTCGAATCAAGCTCGAACTCCAAAATCGAAACTCGAACTGGAATCAAGCTCGAACCCGAAGCTCAAACTCAAATTAAGGCTCAACTCAAACTTGAGTCAATCCATGTGACCTTGAGTTAGGTACTTGGAGTAGCCTTATAAAGAAAAAAAAGTTGGGTGTTTCATTGTCCAACCAATGTGGGACTTTATGAAACAAACTTTCATAGAAAAAAATGGTTTCCAACCAAAAAGTTTTTGTTCCATTTATAAAGAACACAAACTTAAACTTTTGTTTCCCAACCAATGTGGGACAACTTTAATTCAAACAATAAGTATAACTAGAGTAGTAACATTTTATAGAGAAAAAAAGCTATTGTTTATACTTTATACTATAAACCAATGTGGGACATTTAATATTTTACATAAAAGATCATTTTTAATAATTTTCCAAGTTGTTCATGAGATTTTGAACCGAGCCAAGGCTAAGGCTCTTAAAATCTTGTGGTCGACTTGTTAACCATAACCTAAAGACAAACTATAATTAAAGTCCACTCATGGAATTAAAACTCTCCCGTTCCGTTATAGAACTGCCGTTCTGTAACAGATTTTGGTTGTGCCGTTCCGCGAAATGCCGTTACAGAACGCCATAATAAAAATCACATACTTCTCGCCGCGTTAGAACGCTTTTATCTCCGTCACATCCGTTCTTTTCAAATATTAGCCAAAAATATTTTATAATTTAATTATATAGCTAATGTAACATGATATTCTAATAGATTTAATTATATTATGTTGTAATAATGCTTCATAAATTTAAATAAAGCAAATAAGGTTAGAACATATTAATGTGAATTTTTAAAAAAAATTCACGCCGCGTCGGCCGCGAAACGCTCTATTTCCCCGTTACAAGCCGTTCCCGCGACAACGCGACCGTTCCCGCGAACGCGACCGCGACCGTGTTTTCTTTCTCTGAGTCCACTATGAAAATATTTTCTATGAAAGTGTATATTTCATGGATTAAATTCTTTGAAAAAGTTTGAGAATTATTTATTGAAATTGCAAGTATTATAATTTATTTTTTTTCGAGTTTCTCGCGATCGTGTCGAGCCTACTCGAGTCGAGTTTTGATCGAGTCGATCTCGAGTAACTCGCGAGTTATCTCATCTCATTTACACCCCTACTTGTGAGCTCTCATTTTGCAATGGCCTTTTCTCCATTTTTGGGAATTTGTGGCTTGCTTTTCCTTTAGGCATGATTCTATCATGCCATACCTTTAGCATAATGGTTTTGTGATGATAGAAAGAGAGCAGATCAAGAGAACCTTATTCTTGCAATTTTGAAGATATTGTTTGGTTAGACTTTTAGATGAGAAACATAGGTTCATAAACTGATCTGTTGTTACATTTAAATCTCCAGCTTTTTGCAATGATGACTCTTTTGAGCAAGCCGTTATTGGTTCTCCATGATGCAGGTGCTCCACACATTTAGTGAGTTTGAAGAATCAAATATACTTCATCCATATATGTGTGACTCCATAAAGGAAGTATCTAAAGCTTGCCAGGCTTTAGAAGTCAAAGAATCATCCCCTGCTATTATTGGTATCTTACGCACTTATTTTTTGCTACTTATGATCTGCATCTGTTTTATCAAGCAATTTACGGAGTTTGCTTTTGTGTGTTCACAGTTATGGCACTGAGAGCAGTTCATGCAGAAGTTTCAAAGACTTATATAATGAGGCTTTGTTCATGGATGAGAACGACTATCGAAGAATTATCTAGAGATGAAACCTGGGTTGCAGTGTCCATAATTGAAAGAAATAGGTCGCCATACAGGATCTCTTACTTGCCTCTAGCATTCCGGTCGATTATAATTTCAGCGTTAGATCAAGTCAGCCAGTAAGTATAAGTGTATATAACTCTTTTCATTCTTCAGAAGTATGAATCTTAAATGCAAGCAATTGCAACTACAAACATGAAACTCTTTCTACTGATGATAGGTTTACATTAGATGTTCTGTAATCTATTTGGTTGTACCTAGGATTCAGGGTTTCTTTTCAAGACGAAACTCTAATTTTAGATGGGACTTTGGGTGGGTTGGTTGTTGTTTTTCTTGCTTGGTTCTTCTAGATACTTCTAGCCTGATGGGTACGTGAGCACTTTATGTTCATTCTAGAGTCTAGAGATGTTCGCCACTTTGCAGTAGAGCAATATGTGAATATCTGTAAAAGGCGTATAATTAGTGGCAGTTTAATTTGACGAAGGTGCATTAGGTAGCTGCTCTGTTCTATGGGAACTTTGCATTAAGGGCATGCTTGGATTGCAGGTAATGTATCAAGGGGCTAATAGAAGAAAAAATAAAGAGAACAAAGGTGGATGAGGTGGTGGTGGATGGGATGGAGTAATGATTGTGTAAGGAGGGGGAATTATTAATTTATTACCCTCCTTTTGTGGAATGTGTACAGTCCCACTAGGGTAATGTATTACCCCTAAAATGAGGGTAATAGTTCCCATTTCCACCTCTTCCACCTCACATTATCTACATTCTCTCTTTTACCACCAATTAAATTCATCTTCATTTCTTTCACTATTACTCCATTACTCCCAATCTAAGCATGGCCACTATTGTTGCAAAGTACTATGACAATTGTAAGGCAATGGCATGAGGTTCTGGTTTTTCTGCTGAAAGATCAATCCCGCATAGGATCCCAACTTTTTCTAACGAATGTCAAAGGGCTTTGATTGATCTTGTACTTTACTGAACTTGCTTTGCATAGACTCACCCATTGTTTCACCATCGACTGTGGAGGAAGGTCTTGTTTTAATAGATCACATATTCTTCTAGGATCATTTACACTTGTCAGATTATTGGCTGTTTCTTTTCTTTCTTCCTCTTGATTAGCTTGCTTGTTGAGATATATCTTTTTACTAGAATTAGCTACTAGATACTTTTTCCTTCCGTAAATAGATCTCATGCTATTATTTCCAGGATGCTTCAGGCATTAAAGAGCGAGGCAGCAAAGACAGAAGATGTCTTCATTCCCTTCCAAGAAATCCAAGAATCTGTTAGATTATCCACTTTGAATTGCTTCTTGGATTTTGCTGGTAATGTATAACAAAGAGATCCCTTCATCTGTCACCCTCCCCCAAAAAGTTCTTTAAAACAAAAGGCAAAAGGAAGAAAATGGTTGGGGGATGACTAGTTATGTTATTGATCTTGATTTGTGTTCACCAATAATATTCCAAGCAGGGAAAAAAAAATGCGTTCGCGTTGTCGCGGGAATAACGGGGAAGTAGAACGTTTCGCGGCCGACGCGGCGTGATTTTTTTTTTAAAATTCACATTAATATGTTCTAACCTTATTTGCTTTGTTTTAGTTTATGAAGCATTATTACAACATAATATAATCAAATCTATCAGAATATCATGTTTCATTAGCTATATAGTTAAATCATAAAATATTTTTGGCCAATATTTGAAAAGAACGGGTGTAACGGGGATAAAAGCGTTCTAACGTGGCGAGTTCGCGTTATGGAACAGACAACGCGGCGAGAAGTTTGTGATTTTTATTATGGCGTTCCGTAACGGGATTTCGCGGAACGGCAAATCCAAAATCCGTTACAGAACGGGAAAGTTTTAATTCCATGATTACAAGTGTGCTTCACCTTAGAGAATGAGGTTTTTAATATTTCTGGATCTTGTAGGGCATCTTGAACGTATTGGAACTGAGTTGACACAGAGCAGATCAAACAGGGGAAGTCCATATTTACCTAATGGACATTCTGATGAAGCCTTGGAAAGGTCTTTGGATCTTCCTCCAGGAAGCGTTGTTGATCCACATCAACAGTTGCTGATGGTCTTGAGCAATGTCGGATATTGCAAAGATGAGCTTTGTTATGAGTTGTACAATAAATACAAGCACATCTGGTCATACTCTCGGTTAGTGATTTTATTTGAACCTCTTGAGTTTGCCTACAACGTTGTTACTATCCATACATTATACTTCCTCTATTTCAAATACTTAACACAATTCTCCGGGCACGCTTGCCAACGCATAACTTTAACTATTAATATTGCTAATTTCCTACATGTAAAATTTGTAAAAAGTTGATATTATGAAAGTACATATCGAGACGAATCTAACAAGTTCCCTCATGACTATATTTTTCCTTACATAAAAATCACAAAACGCGGTCCAAGGAGAGAGTGTGAATAGTGCAAAAGTCAAACCGTGTCATCAATTTCGAAACGGAGGAAGTATGTCTTCGTACCTAATTTCCTATATTTCAGATTATCTGTCACTTATAATTTCAATGTACAGTTACTACATGTTAGTGATAAGACCATTGTGTAGTATGGCAGGTGAAGGCAAGGAATATTGGATCAACTAGTCTATTTCTAATGAAGTAACCAATAATCAATGGTTGAATATCTGAATTAAAATTTAAAATTAAGCCAAATTAAACTAATTAATCAGCAAGATATTACTAATATGAAAAAAAAGAATCCACAATCAACTATTCCCACTAGCATGATCTAATGCAAAGATTAGGTATCCCCCAATTAATTAAATTACTCTTTTGTCCTTGATTAGTGTGAGCTTTTGAGGCACAAAGTCTTAGGAGATAAGTAGTTGTGTTATTTATTGTGTTATAATACTCACTTTGTTTGTTATTAGTTGTTTCATTTTGACTTCCACATCTGGTCATCTACCAATGCACAATATTGATTATTATTATCTGCCTATTAAAAAAAAAAAAAGATAAAATTGATATTTTGAAAATATACAGTGAGACAAAGTCAATAACATTTTACTCCTTTCTTCTAATATCTTTGCTCTATTTTTCTTTCTAGTACTTCCCTAAATCATTGCTTCATTCTATATGTGCCTTTGTAGTAAAACTATTTCTCTAGATTTTGGCCTACACTCACGCACCCACCCATTTCTCTCTCTCCTGCTCTCTACTTTTTAACCCTTCTTAAAATGCATGTTATGTTTCATGTGTTAGTAATAAAATATGGTTAAACTAAGCTATTTTAAAAGTTAAAAGTCAAAGTGGATCTGTGAAGTAACTAATAACAAATGGCAGGATTATAAAACATGTAATTGGAGATAGTGGGGTATTTGTATTGTTATTTTAATGGAAAATTTGACGTGAAATGACTTTTCAGTCCAACGGATGTAAATAAAAAAATATATTGGTGGGACCATGCCAATAAAGGAAGTGTTCAAACTATGTTGAGATGGGTGAAAAAGGAAATCATTCAAAATAATTTGGGACAAAGGGAGTGATCAGCTCAATGTGAAGTATGTGCTCTTTACTGTTAATACCAATAACCTCGCTTGGCAATTAGTGGCTTCCTAAGATACAGTCATAACTATTCTCATGGAATTTTGTAGATTCATAAAACGAAAATCCTATTTCCAGAAGAATCTGCTTATCCTCATAGGGAAAGTAGTCATGTTCTTATGTAAATAAGTCACATCCATCTAAATTCAACTCTCGTAGGTAATGAAGATATAAGGTTCAAATCAATACCCAACTTATGTCAACTTAGCATTAAAAGAGCACATTCAACTAAGTAAAGGCATTTAATCTAATTAATATAGGGATTTCGGGTGAAGTTATGCATCAATTAGTGGCTAAGAATAATTAGATGCTAAGATTAAGTAGAATTAAAAGTCATGATAAACATGAAAGGAGTAATTGGAATGCTTGAATTGACAAGATTATCAAAGTACAAATCCTATTTAATAATGGAAATTACTAAGAGTTTTCTCTCTAAATAGTATAGGGAAATTCCACTTGGAACCACTGTATTTTGGGCTTTTTCATATGGTACCCAAAATTTTTTTGGATTCTATATGGTACCAATGTAGTTTGGGCTTATTCTCTATCGTAACATTATGCTAAACAGATAGTTAGTTTGGAGGTTAAATAGGGTTAGGGGTTCGTCTAAGGTTTTAGAAGTCATTTTTGTCCTTAACGACCAAAATTAATGTCCAATTTGGTAAAAAAACAAGTAGGCATTTCGTGACACGTAAAACGAGGTTCTAGTCGTTTTTCTCCAATTTCGACTTCAATTTTGACCCATAAGACCCAAAATGACTTTCAAACTTAAGCTGAACAATTCTCAATGCACAAGGTGCGTAAACGAGGCAAACTAACCCTATATAACCCAAAACTAATGTTTTATTTAACAGAATGTTAAGGTAGAGAATAATTCCAAATTATAGTGGTACCATGTAGAATCCAAAAAACAATTTGGTACCAAATGGAAAAGCCCAAAGTATGATGGTACCAAATGGAATTTCCCAACAATATAAGATAGTAATATTGGTTGTTTCGTTTTGAATGGACGGGAAACACTTCTCATTGTTGTCCATTCATCCATCTATTTTGTTTTCGTGAATTCAGAAATACTTGTATGTGAAAATAACCTACAGCTTCCAGAAAACTAGAAGAACAAATAATAAGATAAAATTTGTGTCCTAGCTAATGAAGATGAGCTTTATGATGGGTCTAGAAAACTAGAAGAACAAGTAATAAGATAAAATGTGTGCCAAAGCTAATGAAGACGAGCTTTGTGATGGGTCCACTCTGCTTTCTCATTTCCAATAACTAAAGCTAGGATTTCGAAAGCCCCTTAGAGCTATTTGTATTTTTTTTTCAGAACCAACCAAAAAAACTTATTTCCAATCCTAATATAATCTTTCTTCCATTCTTAGGTAATTGCAACATTTTGACTTTCACGCTTGTCAACACATAACTTTGACGATTAATATCTTTAAAATTCAATTAGTAAAAACTCAAAAGTAAGTTGATATATTGAATATATACAATGAAACTAATTCAACATCTTACATAATAAGATTTATTTTATATGTATCGGTAAAAATATGGTCAAAGTTAGTACATGAATAGCGCAAAATTCAAAACATTGCAATTATAAAAAGATGGAGGATTTGCTGGAGATACCCCAATCAAGGGAGCTATGTGGGGGCTCAAATGGGTTATTGTATAATAATATTATGGCTCGGAATTTTTATAATGTTCTTTCCATTGGGTCTCTTTTGGCAACACCAAGATCATGTGTCATTGACTTTGGTCTTGCAGGGAGAGAGACGAAGAGGACTCTGATAAAGTTGATTTGGTAATGGCTTTTTCTGCTCTTGAAGAGAAGGTCCTGGAACAGTACACTTTTGCCAAGGTAGCTGCCTACATTTCAATAAATGTTAATCATTTGTTACCCATATAAACCGTCTTGCTTTCTGCTCTTAAAACGCATTCTAGTCCTCCTTGTGAAAGCTACTTCTCTGATAACTACTGACTCTCTTAAATCGTAGAATACTGGGAATCAGTCGTCGAAATGTAATGGTAGAGTCATTTTGCTTGGTTTAATACTTTAATTGTACCTGTCTCCAGATATTTCTGCTAGGTGCCAAGGGTGCAAAGATGTCTTACCTAGAAAGAAGTTATTTGAATAACAAAATGATGCTCAATGCTCACATTTATTTTCCCCATGGAGTCCTTAGTTCTGTATTAGTGTGGTCTGCCTTCTCCCACAAGAACATCCTGCAAGATAGTCCTTCCTGTATTGTGTAGCTCTCTATAATGTCGAGCTTTCTATACCATCGCTGCAGTCTGCACTCCCCAGATCTGGGGTGTACAAAGAAAATTGAGCAACGAAGTTTCTTCTGATGCAGTCCAATATAATTGTTTAAGAAACATGATGACTGAAAGCCAAGCAGAATATGAGTTATTATTACCAATACTGCTCTGCATGGCTCTCAGCTGACACTAATGTTAAAATACTATGCCGGATTTGGCTAGTGATAGGTTAGGATTAGAGATGGCCACTGGTGTGGGCTGGGCGGGCTGGTCTGTGGGCCCTAGTAGGCCAGGCTGAGATTTCATGGCCCAGGACGGACCGTAAAATTCACTGTGTGGGCGGGCTGGTTCACGGGCTTAAAAATCTTGGCCCACACTGGTTTGTTACCGGTTTTCACAGTTTGAGAAGCGGTTCAGGTGGTTCGTGGGCCTAGCAGGCTGGCAGGCCGGCATGAGAATTTTTTTTTTACAAATTATTTAATCATTGGAATCATTTATTATTGTTACATAAAACCCTTAAAATTAATTAAAATATATACAATTATTAATATTAATGAATTTCATTATTTTTGAATTTGATTGAATTATAATATATGCAATTTGATTAAATTATATACAATTTGATTAAATATACACAATTTGGTTGAATAATTACTTGGGTTGGGCTGGTCCGGTTCATGGGTCGGGCTGGACCGGTTTCATGGACCGGGCTGGGCGGTTTTAGTTGCGGGCTTTCGTGGATGGGGCTCAAAAAATCTGGCCCACGGCCCACCCACCAATTTCACGGTTCGTGATGGGCTGGACCGGGTTTTTCGCAGGCTCAGCCCACACGGCCCAAGGGGCGGCTGGATGGTCTGGATTGGCCCGCACTGTCGCCATCTTTAGTTGGGATCTTAATCATGTAATCACTAGTAATAGCTAATAACAATTACCTTCCATAAAACATGAGCTCTTTTTTGGCTTTTAGTTAAAGGTATGGGAATATGCTAGATTTTCATGAATGTGAATTCCAATAATTATTACCTCAGATATGAAGGTTTGTTAAAATTCATAGTTGCCAAGCTACTTCTTTGATCGTGTTCTGTGCTTCACGGCTATGAAACACATAGATTGGTGGCCTGCTCTGATAGCATTAGGCTATTGTTCGTTTTTTTTTTTTTTTTTTTTTTTTTTTTTTTAACAACTTGCCCTTCATGATTATTTGCTTCATTAATAAAGCATCATTACCCGCTCCCCTCGGGTCAAAATCTGTTTTTTGGTGCTAAGAGATTTTTTTTGCTCTTTAACCAACAAATATGCACTGGATTATGAGCAGGGACAAGCCTTCTAGGAATGACCTCCCTCTCCCCCCCACTCATAATTCCGAATGTAAGAAGCCAAGCAAGGCATACAAAGCTTTCAGAAACTACAATATATCACAGGAAACATCTTGAAGAACAAAGTTTCAAATCATTCTAGATCAAGCTGGCTCACTATTTTCCCACATATACTCTGTATCATCTGCTTTCTACGAATTTGAATCTTCTTGACTACCTTTTCCACTGTAGCCATAGAAGAGTTCCAGAAAACATTATTTATTTCATGCCAAACTTATCAAAATCTTATGATGAATTCTCTGATGCATCTGCTGCCATTTTAATTAATTATATGGATGTTCTATCAGGCAAACTTGATCAGGACAGCTGCAATGAGCTACTTATTAGATGCTGGAGTTCAATGGGGTGCCGCCCCTTCAGTCAAAGTAAGCTGCTAGATAACTCATTAATTATTATTATCCTCAAATGGGATATAAACTAATCTGATGACATACAAATGCAGGGTGTACGTGATGCAGCTGTGGAGCTGTTACACACCCTGGTAGCGGTGCATGCAGAGGTAATTTATTAGCTCTAGTGGTTCCATTAGATACCAGTTTGAGGATTTCTCAATCTTTTGCTCAGTTGTCTGGTTGATTTATCATAAGGGGCAATGATAATTGCATATACATATAAACCATTATATGTAATTGGTCAAAAAGTGTTTATGTTTAATGGACAATCTTATTACAGGCAGTGTGTGTATGTTAATAATTGATATCACCCTGATCTCTATGATTGTTCTCTTCATAATGAAAGAAGTAATTATCTAGACCAATATTCATCAGATACTCTTGAAGTACTTTTCCTTATGATTTAAACTAATTACCTGTAATAATTTCCAGATAGTTCATGTTTCACTTGTCATCTTATTCATGTAAACTTTCTGTAGCTTAGAATTTGTTCCTGTGGTGCAGGTCTTTGCCGGGGCTAAGCCCCTTCTTGATAAGACACTTGGTGTTCTTGTCGAAGGTTTGATTGATACTCTTCTGAGTATCTTCCATGAAAATGAGAGCACAGAACTCAAGTCACTGGATGCAAATGGTTTCTGTCAGCTTATGCTTGAGGTATGTGGTTTTCTTGCTCCTAATGCTTCTAGCAATGTACTTTTGAGAACTTCCTGCGATTGAGCAGTATTATGACTATTATCTCGTATCTCCTTCGCAAACAACCTAGTCTCTATACAAATTTTGTAGATCTAGTGCACCTTGATGCATCCAAGTTGAGTTTTCTCACCAGGTAGGGCTTATTATTTTTAAGTGAGGTGATATTTCTTAATGACAGGAAAAGGACACATATCTGGTCTACCAATTCATTATATCAAGAGTACCATGATAATTTTCTAGAATGGAGGTCATAGTTTCTAGAGGTGGCAAACGGGTCATACGGGTCGGGTATGGGTCGGGTCATTACGGATCGGGTCAAAATCGGTTCACCTTTGTTTTCGGGTTGCGTTCGGGTCGGGTCGGGTCCGTTCGGGCACGAGTCCATTACATGTCCATGAAATTCCGGGTCACATCGGGTCAGGTTAGATCGGGTCGGGTTAGATCTTAGTTTTAAAAGGCGCACGCATCCCGTAGGCGAGGCGCACCTTTGATGCCAAAATGATTAGAAATTAAATATAGAAGCATTTTAATACTTAAAACAACATAGATATTATATTAAAGACCCATAAAAGGATATAAGAAAGCACAATTCATAGCTAAAGTACCGCAATAAGTCAAAGTACTAAGTAGAAAAAAAAAGCAAACAAAGTTTTCAAGATAATGGGGCTAGAACAACTAGAAATCCAGATCATCAACATCATCATCCAAGTCATAATGATCATCATCCTCATCTTCTTCATAGTCTTTATCTCCTCCAAAGTCATCTTCATCCTCATCATCATCCACCACCATGACTCTATGAGCATCTCTAGGAGTGGAGCTACTAGCAAGACCTTTCCCTTTATCAGGTCTAGATGAGGATCCCGGACCATCCTTTGCTAGCCTTGATGCTCTAGTGACGTAACTAGGCTCATGAGCTCCCGAAGCTCGAGCAATCGTACGCCATGTCAAATCATCACCCTCAAACACAAAATCATTATCTTCATCAGAAGAGTTATCATCCATTCTTCCAAGTAGCCACTCATTGCTATCATCAATCTCCTCTAAAAGGATTGGATCCACGGTGTCTTTCCTATCATATCGGCATTGCAAAGCACGATTATATTTCACAAACACCATGTCATTCAATCGACTTTGTGCCAATTTGTTTCGCTTCTTAGTATGAAACTAAAGTAAAAAATCATTAGTATGCTATTAGACATACCCTTTATTAAAGCAAAAACAATAAAAATAAGATACTTACAAGCTGAAAAACACCCCAATTTCTCTCACAACCAGTAGCACTACAAGTGAGGCCAAGAACCTTTATAGCAAATTTCTTGAGGTTTGGTGCAGAAGATCCAAAAAGAGACCACCACTCCGCTATTAGATTTAAATGTAAACATTAATATTTAAGATATCAAAGATATTGAAAATTAAAATTTACTTATTTTAAATAAATATTTACCAGGTGCTTTTGTCTTTCTTTGCCTAATGGCCGCGGGTTGGGCAAAGAGACCGGTTGCTTCCTTGTATATATCCAACTCTCCAATGATCTTGTCTTGAGTTACTACATCTGGAGTCAACCTTGAAATGCAACCAAACAACCCATTCATAACTTCTTCACAACCAACCTCATCGGGATTATCATAAAAGAACTCCGGATTGAGGAAATAACCGGCCGCATGCAAAAGTCGATGAAGTTGACAATCTCACCTTGCATCAATGTACTCAAAAGCTTTCTTGTAGTATTCTTCTTTCAATGAGAAACTCTTAGAAATAGCCTCTTTAGCTCTATCCATAGCTTCATAAATGTAACCCATAGGTGGTTTTCTTTCTCCATCAATCATCCAAAGAACCTTAACAAGAGGCCCCGTCAACTTAAGAGCATAAACAACATGTCTCCAAAAGTTGTCTTGCAAAATAAATGATGCAACTTTTTTTCCTCCTGCTTCCTTTGGCCATTTGGAATCATTCCACTCTTGAGAAGTAACCATCTTCCTCAAGTTGTGCCTTTGCTTATGGAATTGTGCTAGAGTTATGAAAGAGGTTGCAAACCTTGTAATTGCCGGCCTATGCAAATTTCGACCATTTGTGAACCTCCTCATCATGTTCACAAGTGTGATATGGCTATAAATATAGCCACTCATGAACATGCACCTTTTTAGTGCGATCTTGACCTTTGAAATTTTTCCAATATCCTCCAACATAAGATCAAGACAATGCGCCGCACATGTTGTCCAATAAAGATGTGGTCTTGGGGCCTCAAGCATCTTTCCTACAAATTTATTAAAATATCCATGGATAAGATAATGATTTATGAATATTAGAAAGAGTTAAGTTAAATTAAACAAATTAAAGAGATATTTGTTTCTTACCCACCTTCACATAGTTAGAAGCATTGTCCGTCACCACTTGGATCACATTTTTCTCCCCAACTTCTTCAACAATTTCATCAAGCATTTTAAACAACAAGTTGGCATCTTTCACAATTTCGGAAACATCCATTGATTTTATAAACATGGATCCTTTTGGAGAGTTCACAAGAAAGTTCACAATATCCTTATGGGCAACCGAATCACGCCATCCATCGGATAAAATGGAGCAACCTTTTGTTGCCCACTCTTTCTTATGCTCCTCCATTTTCTTTTCAACTTCTTCAACTTCTTTCTTAAGAAGTGGAACTCGTAGCTCATGCATAGAAGGTGGCTTGAAATCGGGACCATATTGTCCAATGGATTGCATCATTTTACCAAAACTCTCATAAGTGGCCGCATGAAAAGGAATTCCCGCATCATAAAACCATTTAGCAATATCCCTACAAGCTTTGTCCCTCAATTGCTTGTCACAAACCCCTAAAATGTCTTTCCTCTCTTTTCTTCCTTTCAAAATATCTTGGGGAGTAGAAGTGACATATGTGTCTAAAGGGCCGTGAAAATCTTTTCGAAATCTCTTATCCAGTTCTCGAGTAGTAGGTCTTCTCTCCCAACAAAGGTTGGTGGTTTCAAAGCGCAAATCTTTTTCGCCATTCCAGCTTGCGGATCGTCTCCATGGTGGTTGTTGTTGATCTGGTTTTGAAGAACTAAGCCAAAGCTCTGAGCTAGTTGCTCGAGAGTCCTAAGTCGTGCTGCAACTTGTTCAGGAGTTTCGGCCATTTGACTTTCTTGTTGCCTTGCTCTAGATCACGTATAAACGTATTGCATAAGCTACCTGCGTTATTCACATTGTATTTCTACGATTCACAAGGCTAATTCACATAATCATGGTTCACACCATTCATTCATTTCATACTCAATTCACATATCAAAAGTTCATCATTCATTTCACAATCAATTCACATGTCAAAAGTTCATCATTCATTACTCCAAAAGTGCCATAACCATTCGTTCATAGTAGCATAAGAGTTTGTTTCAAATAGTCAAATAAGCATCAGTTGCGCCATCATTAACTAAGTTAACACATTAATTGATCTTTTACAACCTTAATTAGAAATCTAAGGGTCAGGGCTAGAGATATGGGTTTCTAGTCAGCGTACTCGGACGGATCATCGTCTTCACCTTCATCTCCGTCTTCATCTCCATTGAGATTTACAACGGGTGAGGCAGGGTTGCTTCCTACTTCTTCATCGTCACTATGGTTGGGTTCCTCGTCATTAGTGGGTAAATAGTCATTAAGCCACTTGGCCCTAGCATCGAGCATTCTTTTCTCCAGGTAACTCAATGTGAGATACCACTTCCCTTTCAATGTGTATCGTTCATAGTTTGGCCTTCCATTTTTTAGAACATCAGAGTATTCACTCTTGATTCCGGCATAAGGACCATCATTGGGAAGAGTGTGAATCAAAACATCGGCCTGTCTAGGTGACATGAGGTAATCTGAATACCCGTGACCTTCATTGAGGTGGTAACACTTCATTGTTAAACGTAACCTGTAAATATAAGCTGAAACAGACTCTCCTACCCTCATTCTTAGAAGGTAAGGTCCTTGACGAGGGGTTCTGGTGCATTTCCTGGCGGTCAAACGTGTCTTGGCCATCTAATCAAATATCATAAACAATTAATAAGTACCTTTAGCGAGTACTTTCATACATGTTCATATAACCCATTCGTACCCATACTAAACCCTTAAGTCATATTTTAATCCTAATTCATTTTTCCTAAATAATTTATTATTTTGACCTCCTTAACCAATTTTAATTTCAACCCTATTGATCCATTTTCCCTAATTATTATATTTTAATAATTTTAATCTTTCCCTAGTTAATCTAAACTCCTTTCTGATACCACTTTGTAACACCCCCGCCAACCCGAACCCTTTTTCATTTAATAAAACATGAGATGGGGGAAAATCCACGAGGGTTCGACTCAACGGGCGTGCTACCGCCGCACTTATCTCCTTGGAAATAAATGCAAGGCTAGATTAAAGCATACTAAATTCAAATTAATTAATCCTTACAACCAAGTAAAATGTTCATTAAATATTACTAATTACTAAAGTATTTCAGAGTTCCAGCGGAAGCTAAATCATAAGCTAAGTGGATGACAACTCTAAGTGATCTCCCTTTTGTTCCCCCGTCGATCACCCACCTGTACAAATGCATTGAAAAGAAATAAGAGAGACAAGCTCCCAAAAATCAGAAAAACTGAGTAATTCTAACTCCATCCCGTAAAATACATAAGCTGAAAATACTGTGTAAAATAGTGGGTTGAAAAGCATAGCACACATACACATATATATATACAATGAATAATCTCATAATTAATCCAATTATTTAAGGAGAGGAAAAAGAACGCCAGTAAACCGGGGTCAATCCCCTGTAACCACTTACTTCAACATTGTAGGCCGGGGTCAATCCCCTGTAACCACATACGGATAACATAATGGCCATAATAACAGTGCCCCTAGTATGCACACCCCTTCTACTTTGATCACAGCAAGATAGAAGGAAGACAAGTAAGAGAAAATCAGCATAGTAACCAGAGAACCTGTAGGTGGCCGCTGAACCCCCCATACAGGGCAACCTGTTCATCATTTCCCTCCGGTATATCAATTTACGTGATTAACATCTTTTAATTCAAGGCATCACATAAATCACGTACACAATTACGTCATCGTTGTTCAATCCAGTGTGAATATATTTCATCCATCATAATCTCAATCCATTCATAGCGGTTTCAATAACTAATTTCATAAACGCAACCGTCACTTGAGTTCATTTATCACTTCAGATTCATAATCATTTCATTATCACAAGTCCTTACTAATTCTAACTTTCATAAAATTTCAATAATAATAATAATAACGGTAATAATGATAACAATAATAATAATAATAATAATAATAATAATAATAATAATAATAATAATAATAATAATAATAATAATAATAATAATAATAATAACATTACTAAATGACATTAAGCGGTTTTAATAACGTTATAATAAACATATTTGTCATATCGTATATCGTTCATAGTCATGATTCATAATCGAAATCGATAGTCGTCGTCCATTTTGTCATTCATATTCATAATCCGCATTAAGTCGATAATCCATAATTATAGTCCATAATTATATATTTTATAAGCACATAATCAATTCGTTTTACACTAACGGGATCTATGTTTAGATGGACATCGGAGATTACCTCGTGACGCGTGCCCAAAAGTTAAGTTCACGAACGGATTAACACTCTTGATATTCCTCATCGACGCAATTGGAGTCTACAATAGACATTAACGATATCTAAGTTAGTTACCTAAATAGCCCCTTTTTTATATAAAATAAACAATTTAAATAATTCAAATAACTTAAAGAATTCTTAATGATTTTAAGAGAGTTTATAAATCAAAGTTTATGGTTTCAAATTATTTATGAAATCATTTTAAGTACTCAAAGATTACTTCAACTTAATTTTCATTAACTTAAATAATTATTTTAAACATAGAAACTAACTTTATTATACTTCTTACTTTGTTTTAGAAAATTAAGAAATACTTTCAAGTTATAAAAGACTAAGTTAATTAATCTAAAATACACCAACTTAACAAAATAAGTCAATTTAGGAAAGTCAATTATTTTGTTAAAAAAAATAAACTAATAAAACTAAATAAAGGGGAAAGGGGGGGTACTGATTCTTTGAATCAGTTTAACAAAACCGAGGAAAAGAAAACGCAAGGAAGGAAGTCAGGGACGAATCAGGGGGAAAGAGAGGAGGGAATGGCATTGGTGTTTCGGGTGGAGGACGGCGAAGCACGGCGAGGCTCAGGCGGAAGACGGTGGCACAGGTGGTTCGAGGTGGTGGCTGGGCGCGGCTGAGGGAGGCAGCAGGGTGCTGTGAAGGAGAAGAAGGAAGCAGCGAGGAAGGAGAAGGGTGGTGGTTCTGTGGCGGTTTGGGTGGCGAAGTCAGGCGGGGGTCAGGCGACGGGATTCAAGTGGTGGGGTGGTTTCCGGCGGTTCAAAGAATCAGGGGAGGTTGTTTATGGATTGAAATTTTCATTTTTTTTTTTTTTTTTTTTTTATCTTTCAAAACAAAATTCAGAAATTTAAGGAAGAAGATAAAGGATTGAAGTAAACCTTTTTGAATTGTTTGCTTGAGTCATTTGGGTGAGAGAAGTTCGGTATTTATAGAGGAGTTTGGTCAGACATTTTGAGCTTTGGTTAAGCTCCATTAATGGTGGGTATGGTGAGGTATGGTGTTTGATTCATTTTTTTTACTAATTTAACTCCGAAAATCCGGGATTTGGATTGAGTTTCAAGCTCTCCTGACAAGAACTGTTGATTTGTGGAAAAATTTGACCTTTGGCTCTGTTGATTTTGTATGTGAGGAAGGAGGAAGATGGTGATATGATGATCACGTTTCTCTCTTCTTTTCTTTTTTTGTTTTGCTTTTGTTTTTGGGCTTTTTCCTTTTTCTTTTTGGCTAAAAGACATATAGCTATGGACTTGTATTTGGGCTTTGGATTACTAAAAATGGATGGACAACTTGTACAAGGATACCCATAACCAAAAATAAAGAGTTTAATTAATTAGAAATAATGAAATGAATAATAAAACAAGTAAATGATTTATTTTAAACTTGTTAAATAAATCAAAACTAAATGAAATCATTATTTTAATAAACATAGTTATCAAATAAAATCGCATTATCATAAAATAAATTTTAAGTGGAAATAATATTAAACCTTAATAAATAATAAAATAATCTTTGAAAATTCGGGGTATTACATCGGGTCGGGTTTCGGTCATCATTATCGGGTTAATTTCAGGTCGGGTTAAATTTCAGGTCGGGCATATTCGGGTTCGGGTCATATTCGGGTTTATTTACTTTCGGGTCGGGTTTGGGTCGGGTCGGGATATTTCGGGTATCGGTTCTTTTCGGGTCATTATTTTCAGGTGAAAACCGGGTTTCGGGTCGGGTCAACGGGTACGGGTCTATTTTGCCGCTATAAATAGTTTCATGATTCATGTATTTTAGTATGCTTAGTACTAGTATAGTAGTATGATGAATATATTTAAAATCTGTATAAAAGAAATTTTCTTTGACATTAGCTTAGTAGGTTCTTTTTTTTCTTTTTCCATTAATTTCTTCATGGCTTGTTGTATTACAAATCTTCATCTATTAACATAGGCAATGTGCTTTTGGTCCTGTGCAGCTTGAATATTTTGAGACTGTACTAAATCCCTACTTTACAAATGACGCAAGGGAATCTTTAAAATCACTTCAAGGTATGCTGCTGGAAAAAGCTACAGAAAGTGTTACTGAGGCTGTTGAAAATCCTGGGCATCATCGCCGATCAACTCGAGGGACTGAAGATGCTCTTGTAGATGAAAGACAGCAGGGAATAAGTGTATCACCAGATGATCTCATAGTAAGTGAATTGGATTGCATAGTCTCTATGTTTAGTTCAACATACACATACACATACACGTACACATACACACAGACATGGAAGAAGAAAATTAAAGAGAATTAGGGAAGTCAGAGAACTTAAAAATGGATTGTGGTCATTTGGACGAAGTATCATAAAATGGGGATATAAATCCAATCCCACAGACCACAGTAGAATATTTTGTTTCACGGTCTTTTCTCTGAGTTTGAGTTTGAAGCCTTTTCTCGATCCCTGCATCTTTTGCAGTAATTAGTATGTTACTCCCTTTACCCCTTTACCTTTTCTTTTCGTATGGAAGTCTAAACGAACATATGTCCAAAGATACTCTCCGCATTTTGATGGTAGCTGCAATAATAAGAAAGTAAAGCTGCTAAAAACTTCAGTAGGACAATTGGACAGAAGTCAGGATGGGAAAATGGATCCAAATAGTAGTTCTACTTTTCTCTGTTTATGGTATTTCTCTCAGCGTTTTAAGTTCGTCTGCTTCGTGTTGTTCTCCAGCCTTTTCTAGTACATTTTGTTGTTTTTTAGTCGCTTTTTTTTTCCGCCTTTTCTTCTAAGAGGTGGACTAAGGTCTTTTCAGTATAACATGTCTAGAATTCTTTCTGTATTTTGATTCTTGAAATGCATCATCTAAGCATATATTTTCTTTTCTTTTTCTATCTCCGTACTGCAGGCACTTGCACAGCAGTGTAGCTCAGAGCTTCTTGAAGCAGAGCTCGAGAGAACACGTATAAACACAGCATGTTTTGCAGAATCTCTTCCACTGGACTCTGTGCCAGAGTCAGCAAAATCTGCATATGCCTCCTTCAGGGGGTCACTGGATTCTCCAAGCAAGAATTACAGAGGCGGGCAAGTAGTTAATCCGCCCCCTAGCTTCACCAAACAGCGACGTAGATGAGTCAGGTTGTACCTTGATTCTTGAACTTGTGTGTATTCAATTCCTCAATCCATCTCCATTTTTGCTCAGTTTTGCTCGCATTGAAATGTGTGTAATTGTTGTATTTAGCAAATTTAGTGGAAAGAATGCAATGTTATTTTAACAATATAGTGTGCTAATAAATTTATCAATTTTACCGTTCTCCTCAACTATCTGCTGCTATACCTTCACCTTGTACACTATTTATAATTTCATTGCCATTTTGTTACAGTAGTTCCATGGATAACAAAAGTTGAGAGATGTATCAAATAGACATGAAGTGAAAAGTCTCTCTCTACACTATTATAAGTCTCTACGACAGCAGATTCAGATGAGTACTAAGACTTTTGTGATGTCTTAGCTAGCAGAGCAATGTCTGAGAAACACTTGCTTAGTTGCTATTTTGCGTTACAATTGGCAGTCTGGATGCTCTGTTATCTGATAATACAAGCTGTTGCATATCCAAACTTCAAAGGTGTGGACAAAATATGAAAAACAAAACTCTCAATACTTAAATCTTTCCTTCTCCAAACACCAACCACCTCAAACTATACGAATCGCCATTTCAATATCATCCAAATATCTCAACCATAACTTCAACCTAACCAAACCTCAGTGCAAGTGTAAGAGACCTCAGTTCTACGGTATTGATTCTGAGGAAATGGACCACCTTGCGGAAGCCGAAATTGCGCAACTTATAGCAAAACAATTAGCTCAAATAATTATAAAAAAAAAAAATTTAGCTCAAAAACATATTCAAGCTGTAACTGGGGTGACATCATTTTAAAATTTAAACCATGAGTAGAAAGGCTCCAGGACGGGATTGGAACCCGCTGGACCGGTGGATCGACGTCTGGGATTTTTTTGACCGGGACTGGATTGGAATTTCTCTGATCCGGTCCGGTTTTGGACTTGTTGGACCGCAATCTATATTTTTAAAAAAAAATTTTTTTGTTTTATTTTAAAATATTTATAAATTAGATACATTAAAATTTAATAATCTTAATAATAATAATCCTAAAGGTATAGTTGGTTTTTAACTTTCTAACTTTCTACCTTTTAAACTTTTTTTAACATATAAACTTTTTTTTTACTAAAATATCAGAAATTCCGGTCCACCAGTCCGGATCGGAATTTTCCGGGTTTGGACCGGACCGGAATCCCGCAATCGGAATTTTTTGAACCGAGGACCGGATCGGAATCTTTTATCCGGTCCGGTCCAATCCGACCTTGGTCTTTGCACAGCCCTAGTCAAAGGCACCATAGGGTAAGAAAATACTTTACATGGCCATGTTATCCCAGTCTTTGATTTTGGTCTTATTCAAAATTCTGAACCACTTGGACGGGTTTGTGCGAGTCAAAGGTTAATGGGAAAAATTCTACTCAAAGCAAATAGATCTTTGCCCACGCCTTTGAGAGGCTTGGAAATATAAAATGATCTCAAATGATCTTTTGGGCTCCTTTGAATTTGGGGTTGCTTCACATCACCTTGAGATAATGATCGACGGAGTCATAACCATATTGTTGGAAATGATTTAATCATACTGTTCCAACTTCTCAAACCTCGTCTCCTAGACAAGGAGGTGTAGGTGTCTCTTGGTTGTTGATGACATTGTTGTCATTATTAGGCCACAAAGGTTTTGTTTGAGGCAGGGCGTAACCATCACAGATAACTGATTCTGTTTTCAAAGACTGTACCTGCATTTTCTAGTAAATGTCTAAACAGATAACAGTTTGTTCGGATCCAACCAAAAGATGAACCCAAGCCTGACCAAAGTTCAGTCAAGATTCCAACTTGCTTGGCTTGTGTTACCATATCATTCTCGAATATAATCCAAGCAGGATCTATCCAATATTTCGTTGCGAAGACAAAACATCGATGCCAGTCAACTTTCCAGCAGATTTGTTCCAGAAACTAGAAACCTGATCATCAAATGTCAAGATGCAAAGAAAAATGGAAGCACGCAAAAAGGCTTACATTCATCGAGAAAGTTATGAAATTCTGTTTTCTGTCCAAACTAAGCTACATTAACAGATACAACAATGAATGCTGGATCCCCTTAGTCAAGACCAAGATTGTGATATCCTACTTCAAGCTGTCCTCAAAGGCGGCGACACCAGTATGACACCATCTCCTCTAACAAAAAGAAAGGGGACAGTGCGCCTTGTGGTCTGAAACAGAAAGCAAATTATGTAAGGAATGTGCAACCAACTTGCATGTACCGACCTAAAAAAAGAAGGAAACAAAGACGTGCATTTAGACACGCTAAACTCTAAAGAGCCTCACTGGCTCATAAGCTATTCAAGTTCGCCTCGAAATTTTCATGGGCTGAGCAAAATCAAAATCGACACGAGAAGTTTGTGAACAAGTTCCAAGTATCTCTAAGCTATTTTGTTTTACATATTACAGAAAAATAAATTGAAATCAATAGTAAAAATTTGCACAAAACTGATGAAGCTCACGAGAACGTTGTAGCCTAAAAAACTATTTACTTGATTATCAATGTCGAACTCAATTCAGTTTTAAGGCAAGTTGTATTAAAAATTAAGATAAAAAAACCTCAAGACTCGGCTCGAGGTTGAAGGCAAGTGTTACAATCCAAGCCGAGCAACCCCAAGCTCGGGCTAGGTTCGACTACTTAAACACCCAGATAGTGCATAAATCTATTACATGCTTCTAAAATAATACTAGTTTACCAGCATATCAGTCTTTAGAACACAAATTGTAAGTTAACTGACTGACTCAACATTATATCCCAGCAACACCCACAACTTAACATCCACAGCCACTTCTCTCAATAATAAACTTGCAACTCCAGCTCTAACCTTTAGAAACTACAGGTTTCTCAGAGTACAATGCATTATCTTAGCAAGTTGTATCAGTATAGTGATGGTTATTTATGATTAAAACACTGCAGATTTCTCTTGTCTGTTCAGACTTTACATAAGAAGACTAATATTATAAGATTCAAAAATTGAAGGCTCTTTCAAAGACAGCAGATGTTCCCAAAGAAAATGAGAATGAAAGGGTGCAAGCCAGACTTTCCCTTTCTACCATTCCGATGACACTGTCTTGGTAACACTCTTGCAGAAGCTTGGCAAGCAACATGTAGCATGCAATTGTGAAACAGAAGTTTTACACCTCTGACATCTAATGCCTCAACCAATTCAACACACAAAAATAATAATACTTCCTCCGTTCTGAAATAAGTGAAACGCTTCTCTCTTTTATGCGTGAGCTTTTTGAGGGAAGTGTTTCAGTTATTTCAGAACGGAGGAAGTATGACATATTTTCACGTATGGTGTTGTGTTTCACTCACGCGGAATACCAAAACAACCAAGTGCCCGTTCGGGATCATTGGCATTTTCAAATTTTGATTTTATGAATGTAAAAATCATATGATATAAGAGGTATAGTGAACTTCAAATTAATCATATGCATATGTAATGTCAATTTTGAAAACTAACAACATAAAAACTGGAAAGTACATTTTCTGGTTTTCATATTTTTTATTTAGTTTTCAAAAAAACTGAAAACTGGAAGCAAAAAAACTATAATGAACAGGCGCGTACATGCCAGAATTTGTTTCAGTCATGCAGAAGAACAATATCATTTTGTCATATTTATCTAAAGATTATTTAACTGCTCTTTCCCAAAGATAGATTGGCTTGTTACAAACCTGTGAGTTTAAACCTGGACAGCCAGCCTTTTCTAGGTTGAACTGGCCACTTCTGACTGATTTTAAACATGTCATGGAAAAAGATACTGCCTCTCATATCTATTATTATTAACCACTTAAGTTACTTTTATATCCACGTTATTCGTCACCTACAATGTTGACCCCCTATCACTTCTTCATTTGAAATGAACAGCAAGTTCGTTTCTCAACTTTGAATATCGATTAACAAAAATAAAAACTCTGTAATTTGTGGCATCACCTGGAAAGACACTTATATGGAAATGAAGAGAGTATAAATTGACATACCCGAACAATCTCTTCATAAGTCTCATCATCAATTTCCACAGTTGTCACAATCTCCTCAACATCTCCAAGAATCATATTCAAATGCTGATCATAAGCCTGTAAATCAACATGGGTAAAGCTGAACGAACATGTAATGCTATTAAGGAAGATAAATATTGGAATATGAAACTGATACAGTAAATACATCTCAAAATAGCTACGAAAATTGGTGCTAAAACAAAAGTTCAAATCTGGCATATACTAATATGTAATGCCTCCAAGGAAGATAAATAACACATTGGATTATGAAACTGATACAGTAAATACTTCTCAAAATAGCTACAAATATTGGTGCTGAAACAGAGTTCAAATCTCCCATATCTTCTACAACAAAACAAGCTTCAGCTATTAAAATGTCCATTAAACCTTTTGGAACAGGTCAAAAGCAAAAAAGTCACTCTAGGAGGGACCTAGAATCAAAAGCATCTTGCAAAAAATATAATAAAATATAGTAATAGGCACAAAAGACAAATAGACCTGCTATGCCCTGAGGCACCATGGTAGAGAGATTCTAGTAATTGGGGTCTATGTATAGACCCCCTCCCCACCCAAAAAAGGAGAGAAGGCAACACCTTAAAGTGGCAAAAAAAAATCGAACTTGGTTTTAAAGGCGCACCCAGACCGCTAGGCGACCTCGGACGCTAAAAAGATCACTTTAGAAGATCTGGGTGCCCTTGAGGGAAAGGCAAGCTGTTGAGTCTGGGAAGATGCGTCTCTAAGAGAGGGAGTGTTTTTTTTTGTATCAACTCATGTGAGCCTCACCAAAATCAGTAAAAGAAGACTAGAAGCAACATTTGGTTGCATGTTTTAGAAATGTGACTAAATGGGCTACTTGGCCTGACCATGTGAAGGAGGAAATAAAGTTTCCTATATACAAAAGGCAAATGCAAAACTGAAATTCAAATAATGCCAAGTTTACCTCAATATGATGTGGATGGTTCAAAAACCTCAAATCGTTCATTTGAAAAATGGAAAGTAATTATGCCGAGGAAGAGGTGCATTCGGGAATATTGAACTCAAAGTGGGTTAGCTCGGGTAAATAGAGTGACAATTTCATATTTAAATGGCCAAGAGAAAAAGGGTCCATCTGGCATGTATGTCACTTTTACTTCAAAGATGTTCTGAAAGCTAGAAAGGAAAGAAGCGAAGTGATAAGTGGTTGAGGGAAGAAGTTTGTAGTGATATTGCTAGGAGGTTTTAAGATGTTGGAAGTGCATTAAGGAGTCTGCTTGTAAAGGTTTAAAATGATGTTTAAATCAATTGGACAATATGATCCTCAATTAAAGCCACCTAAGTATCCATGAGCTAAGAGTTCTTTTTCTTAGGAAGGAAGCCAATAAAATTCCAAAGAAAATGGAGGATCACAAGAAAGAATGGGCAATAAAAGGTTGTTCCATTTGAAGAATGCCATGATTCGGCTGCCCAAAAGGATATTATGAACTTTCTTGTCAGCTCTCAAAACGGCCAAAGGAAAACAAGGGAAAAGGAGCAAAAGGGAAAGAAACTTCCTTAAGATAAAGAGTATCAAGGCTAACAAATTATGGCTCTAGATCCTCATCTAAAAATGATAAAGGAAATGGTCTTGCAAGCTCCACTTTACAGCATAAAGTCGTGGTATTGGATGATGATGAGGATAACATGAAAGAGGACATTGGGGAAAATGTCAATTGTTTAGGAGGTAAGTATAATGTCGATATGTTGATGTTGATGATTATATGGATTTCAAGTGTTTTAGTGGACTTTATGACCTTTCCAGCCCGTTTGGTTAGAGGTCATAAATGCTAACAAATTATGGCTCTAGATCCTCATCTAAAAATGATAAAGGAAATGGTCTTGCAAGCTCCACTTTACAGCATAAAGTCGTGGTATTGGATGATGATGAGGATAACATGAAAGAGGACATTGGGGAAAATGTCAATTGTTTAGGAGGTAAGTATAATGTCGATATGTTGATGTTGATGATTATATGGATTTCTAGTGTTTTAGTGGACTTTATGACCTTTCCAGCCCGTTTGGTTAGAGGTCATAAATGGTTATAATGCTAATGCATTATATTGTACATATGAAAAGAAAATCCCATGTCATTACTCATGGTAATACTACTTCATCCCAAGACATCCATTTTGTTTCAATCTCATTATTATCCATTACCACTTGAGATGGTGGTATTGGGTGATAATGGAAATTTATAAAGGAAAACCCATGTTTTGTGATGAAATTTCATTACTTTGGTCATTGACATGAGAACTTTTTTTTACAAATTAACGCTATAATACATTACCATTACCATCATGTATACCGCTAATCAACATGCCGTTCGTGATATTGTCATAATGAACTATGCTTTCTTATGTCATTTATGCATTATGTTGTTTTGAGTACAAAATATGTTCTATAATTGATTTATAAAGTTATTTTTGGCACCAAAGGCACGCTTCGTTTTCACATAGAACCTTACACCTACGCTCTAGGGTTCCGATGTCCCTTGCGGATTCAAACACTAAGATTTCAACTCAACTGAGAAGAAAGGGAAAAAAGTACAAGGAACAACCTTTAGAAATTTTCATAGCTCCAAGACACTGCACTAGTTTCTCTTCTTTATTTTTTTTGCAGTGACACTACACAAGTTTCAATGTACCATAACATGGTCTAGATGGCACAAAAAGTTATATATACTACTATAAGAATTAAGAACTACTTAAAAAGCAAGCAATTTTGCCCAAAACACATAATAGCTTAAAGAGCATCACATCCCAAAGCCATCACCCCCCGTCTCTATATATACACCATCAAGGTACCCAGTGCATTTTAGAGAGCATATCCTACTAATAATCATTGTAACCGAAGCAAAAGCAAGAGAGAGTGTAATACACGCCTCTAGTGGACCTCTTGATTCCATCAAATACTATAGTGAACACTGCAAAAGGACTAGGCTTGGTACACTACTAGAATAGTGTCACTCTGCGTTAGAGGTCTGGGAGGGATGGAAGAGAGGCTGAAGCAAGTTAATACATCTTCCCAAAGATGCATACCTCGTGAACTATCATACACCTCATATTTGCACAGTTTTTAAAGGATATGGTCCTTCCACGTCAATTTCACCATATCATGTTGCCAAATGTTCTTTTCTAAAATAGAACCCTCCTACTAGTATTCTTCAGAAACCAAATGAATGTCAAAGAATCTAATATTGTAGAGAACTCATCTATGGTATATCAAAATAGACATATTAGTTGAAAATCCCAACTACTTATAACCCCATTTCACAACTTTGCAATTTGCACCACGAAAAGCAAGAAATCATATAATACGAATTAATGCACCTCACAAACAACATAATTTACTTCAAACTTACTAATAATCAATAAACAATATATACATTACCCAATTCAAGCAGAAAACCGATCCTTTAAAATCAAAACCACAAAATAATAGGAAAGATCAATTCAAATTCGACATATAAAACGACTACAAACAACTAACATCACATGACAAAACCCTAACAACTAGTAGTAGTAAGAAAATGGAAACAAAAACCTTAATTCCAGTAATTCAAAAAAAAAAAATCAAAAACCCTAATTTGAGTGGAAAGTAATAATAAACCTACATGAAGTTTGCCACGGAGTTCGCGGTCAGAACGAAGTTTGACGTAGATGCGCTCATCGAGACTGAGACGTATAAGATCGAGGGGCTCCTTCACTGCACTCTCTTCTTCTGTCGCCGACATCTTTTCTTCTTTACTTCTCAACACTTGAGAGAAGGGTGGGACTTGGGAGGGAAACAGGAGGAGGGTATGTTGAGAAGAGAGAAAGGGGTGCTAAACTGCTAAAGATGGATGTTTGAAATTAGTTGCAGTATCTTGTTTATTGAAAATTTACAAAAGGACTAGTGAAATTATTTTCCTCCTTTTTATATTTATATATTAAGTGAGATACATTGACTTTTAAAGTAATTTATATATTCGAATTAAGAATATATTTACTTGACTTTGATGCAATAATGTCGTCGTTTAAGCATGATAAACTAAACTAAGTATTATCAAATTCTCATCCTCAAGATTGAAAAAGGCGCGAAAAAGGGCGTTAGTTAAAAATTTCAAATATTCAAAAAAAGACCGCATTCAAATCTGATTTGTCCTATTTTAGCTCAATTTCACACAAATTAGCAACAATTGAGCTAAAACTCTAACAAATATAGATGATTTTGGTGTTTTAGCTGAAAGGAAAAGTGAAAGAAAAAGGAAAAAAGAAAGAGAAGTAGGCTTTAGGTTCCAAATGTGATTATATACAACAACAAGAGAAAGAAATGGAAGTTAAGGTGGAGGAGAGGGAAGTGGAAGTGGAAGTGGAAGTGGAAGTGGAAGTCCGAAGGAGAGAGAAACGACAGTTGGCATACGAAAGGGGCATAGGAGATAGATATGGCAGTTGGCATAGGAAAGGGGCATAGGAGAGAGAAATGACAGTTGGCAGAGGAGAGAGATAATATAAATTGAGGAGAATATGTGATAGTCTTACGTTAAGTTTAACATAAGACCGTCTTTTTGAAGAATTCGTGTTATATTCTTCCTTTGTTTTTAAATAAATGCAACAGTTTGACTTTTACGTTTGTCAATTCATAACTTTGACCATTAATATATCTAAGCATGTATTTTTAAGAATTATAAATAGTTAATATTATGGATATTAATTGAGACAAATCCAACAACATTTTATATGAACATTTTTGTTTTCATATATTAGTAAAAGAAATATGGTCAAAGTGAGATGTGTGAATAGTGCAAAAAGTCAAAGTATTGTACTTAAAAAGAAAAACATAGATATAGATGTTAGTTTATAAGATTTTGTTGAAATTGTACGGATGCATATTTTCAAAATATCAAATTTTTATGAAATTTGTTGAGTTAAGAACACACTTGGTACTAATCTTTCACTTTTGTTTCAGTTAGAGTACTCAACTTTAAAAAGTTTCAGTTTGGGTACTCCTTTCTAACATACTTAATTTAGGTACTGAACTTTAATAACTTACCTTTACCAGTACCAAAAAAAGGAAAAATGTGACATAGCATTAATTACGAAAGTGAAAATTATTCACTGCATAAAAATTTAAACATACAACCTAATTCTTCAATGGTCATAAAATGAGATACACATTGCAAAAATAAGCCAAAATGCAACTACAACAACATATATAATTCAGCGTCCAAAAAATACAGTCTTTCAAAAATCCTTCCTAAAGAAATCTAGGCTCTTGTTCATCAGCAGCAAAAAACCAACTTCATCATCTTCATGTAAACAGGTACAAACCAACTGCAATAATGAAAATGAAATCTAATGTTACTATCATTTTTTTCTTTAATGAATATCAATTTTAGTTTTAATTATTTTGTGATCCTAGGCAGCACAATGTCAAGAAATATCTTTGGTTACATGCCCCCTAACTCCCAAAAGATGCAGCTGTGGTTTTGCTATGACCAAAATTAGAGCTTGGACAAGGGACAACCTTGGTAAAGGTTTGTAGCATGTCCTGACTATGATGCTGAAACTGATACAATGGAGTGTAAGTTATTCAAATGGTGTGATGTAGAAGAGCCTATTGAGTGGCAGAAAGAATTGATTTTTGGGTTAATGGAGGAGAAACATGAGCTGAGAGAGAAGTCATGTTGCTGAGGCAGAATCTGAAGACAGCAAATGAAAAGGCAAGGAAGATAGAATCAAATTATGTCATGCTTAAAATGAAAAAGGATGGGTGGCAGGGATTTGGTATGAGTGTTAAGACTTGGATTTTGTACTGATTTTGATTCTTGTTTGTTTATGCTTTACAATATAACTATGTAAGGGGTGCTTGGGTTATTTAACACTGTAATTGCTACATCATGCTATATACTGGCATATTATTAACTAAATATAAGTTACCTTATAACTAACTTTTCCTTTGCATCCGTCTACCCATTGCTAGGTCTTGGCATATGATTAATAAAGAAAATAAATCAGATTAAAGGGTAATAAATTATTAGCTAATTACATCAAATTACATACCTGTAAAGCTTGATTTGTTATTGTTTGTGAAGATTGTGAACCAATCTGTGCTTGTGACTGACTGAATGAGAAGTCTTGGATGAATGAGTAAACAATTTGCTCACTCTCATAATCTGAATAATATGCTGCTCTTCTTTGAATATACGTGGGTTGTGTGGTTGATGTGTTGTAACAACCCATAATTTTGCTCCTAGTTTTTTCGCAAGAATTTTCTCTAAAACTATTATTTTCTCTAAATTAATTATTTTTATTTTATAATTTTGGGAGCCGGATTATTATTTTTATTTTTATGGCGTGTTAATGTGTTTATTTCATTTATATTTATAATATAATTTATTAGAATTATTTTTATTATTAAGTATTTTCAAAGTTTAGGCGCGATTTAGGAATTAATCGTTTTATCGCGTAGCGGGCTTTTGAAGCATGGATCATTGTTGAATTGGGCCGAAAGTTTTTGTGGGTGTGTTGGGCTTGGGGACAGCCGGCCAAGTGAAGGAAAAGGAGAGCTTTCTTCTTTCTTTTCTTTTCATTCTTCTTGTGACTCTTTGATGCCTTATAACTCCCATAACCCCCCTAATGATTTCCTTTAATTAAACCTCTTTAAACCCCTTTATTCACTTCAAATTCTGATTAGAAAATCAGAACTCTTGGCTGCCATTCTCCAAATATTTCGGCCACCATCATCATCTTCATTCTCTCAAAATTTTTCATTTCTACTTCTTATTAATTGTTCGTGAATTAGTCTTGTTGCCTTTTTCTTATACTTGGTGCTTGGGATTTGAAGAAGGAGAGGATCACACGCCTATTTTGGGAATTTCCAAAAGTTTTCAGCTCGCCTCCGACGATCTAGGTAACTAGTTGTTATCTTAGAACCATAGTGATTAGGGTGTTATTCGGTATTAGATTACTACGTTAGGAATTATCTAAAATACTTTTTGAATGAAATTTTTGACGAAATTTGACATGAACATACGTGACACATGCTATGTGAATACTATGTAGAGAAAAATAATTTTTGCATGAGTTTTAATATTTATTTGATTTAATTGGTATTTTGTGCGTTTTTGGCTAAATTTCATAATAATTATCGAACGACTGTTAAATTTGATGAAATTATTTTTCTTAGATCATGTTACATGCGTATAATGTATTCCATGCCTTAGAATAATTTTTACCTACTGTTTACTGTTTTATTTAATTGATATATCTGTTTTTGTAATTTCTGCTCTGTCAGTATATAATTCATAATAATTATTTTTATAGGCACAAAATTTAAGTTCTTTGAATATTATGTATTTCCGTGAATTTGTACATGTTATGTAAATTTTTGGTAATTTTTGGGCGTCTTTTTATATTTTTAATTATTATAATGGCTTATTTGAGGAATCTGTATATTAGTTGTTAAAAGTACTTTTGGAGTCCTAAAATTAAAAATAAAAATTGTACCATGTCATTCGATCCATTAGGGTCGTATGATAATTTTTGTGTGATTTTACTGTTCGAAATTATTAGTTTAATAATTATTATGGTGTTTTTGTTGTGAAATTGATGATACACTTTTAAATTATTTGAGGGCTTGTAAATCAGAAATAATTCATAATTTAATACATTCTGGGTTTCTTATTTTCAGTAGTATACAGTATGTATCATTGGGTAACCATATGTTTAAGTTTGATTTATGAAAGGAAATGATTAATTGTTGTTACTCTTTTAATGGAAATGATTTAGAATTAATTGGTGATGTAATCTTTGATTGAGTTGTGGTTGCTGTAAAAACCAGTATATTGTCATTGATAATGTTTGGGGATGTTCAAGTGTTATTGTGAGGGTTATTTGTTGAATATTTTATAAGTGTTTTATTTTGAGGAATTATGAAGAACTGTTTGATGAACTGTGGGTATAAGGCCGGGTGGCATCCCTTTTTGATGAATATTTTAGATGAATGATACTTAGATTGTATGCATATGTGTTTTGAGATAAGAATATCCGGTGGGATAGATGTAGTCCCCGGTGAAGAACATGCCAACCACCTGGTTTGCGAACTAGGGGTACACCTGGGTTAATTGTTGTCGTCCGAGAGTCAGGGAGTTCTGCGTGTTCTACCCTGCATCGGGAGTTTGGCCATTCTTAGACACAGGCAGTGGGGAACGTAAGCTCATAGACTGACCTGGAGATTGCGATCTGACAAACCTTAGGAAGTGATTTGCGAATCACTGGCGTTCGGTTTCTGACTCAATAACTTGTTGTATTTTTGATTTATTATTACTATTTTATATATATTAGAATTATGTCACTCACTATATCAGGTTTACTTATTGTTAAAGATCTCTTGATTTATCTATGAGCTTTATGATTTCTATGTGCATGCTATTGATGTAATGATTGCATGTTATTCCTTTCTTAATAATCTACTTCTGAATTGTGCTTTGATTGCTATTGTTCTGGGAGAACTGCTGGTTACTCCCCACTAACTATGGAAATATTTAATATGTTCGTGCAGATGGAAATGATTGCTAGGCTTGTGACTGCTTGGGCTAGCAGAGTGAGAGTTTGTTGTGAGAAGAAGCTCTTAGTACTGTTTTTGGTAGACGAACTCTATATAGACCATAGGGAGACTTACTTTTGGATAGCTTCCAAGGACATTAGTTTTATTTAAGTTTTATTGGGAGACTTGCATGTCTCATAGTATTGGTTTTGATGATATGTTACAATTTAGGATACTCCTTTTATTTTAGAACTATGATGTTTACTCGGATATTGTTTCCCTTTTTAAGCTATGAAATTTTGAGTTATTATCTTTACTTATTGTTTTAGAGTAGCATAACCGTCCCGACGTTATTTCCGCTAACGTCATTTTAGTATTTCTTGATTAGATATTGTCTAGTATCTTAGTAGTAGAAGGACGGGGTGTTACATGTGTTGTTTGTGGGATTGGGTGATGGGTTGGTTGAGGTGTTGGAACAGATGTTGGTTGATTTGATGGCTGATGTGGTGGTTGTGGTTGGAAAGTAGCAACTCTCTAGTAGCCACTTGGGTAGGTGTACAAACCTACACCTCTGTGGTGCATGGGTGCATTAGTGCTCCTACTTTGCTGGCTATGACATACCTTCATTATATACATCAACCACCTTAATTAAAACTAGCCAGGAAAAAACTACCCCAAAAAACCAACCACCTACAACTTTAATCCTCCTTGAACAACAAGGGGAACCCATCAAAGTACACAGTCATATCTTTGTTTAGCCATACATGGAGGTCCATCCCATTGTTGTACATGATGTCATTCACTATCCAAGCCTTTATTTTCTTAAGCTCATTAGGCAAAATAACACCAACGTAGTGTCTGAGCCTCCACCACAACCTCCACTTCTTACAGGTTTGCTCAACTATAATTAGATCCTCCCACATTAGCCTACTGAAAATGTTGGTGACAAGAATATCATGGTTGGAACATAGGGGGTGTGCATACTGCAAAGCCTCCATACCTAGGTCAAAACAAAACCTTTTTAATTTAAGTTTTAACTATTGTAAATACTGTAGTTTAAGTAACAATTGTTGATGTAATTAGAACCCTACTTTTGAACATAAACCCTAATTATTTCTAAATTTGTTCTAAATAACAAAACTCAATAGAAAATAGATGCAAAATTAGTTATTTATTCAAAACCCTAACCCTAATTAGGTAATGTAACACCCCTAAATTTCTCTCTTTTTGAAGAATATATTTAAATATAAAACCCTCGAGAAATTTGAGAGTATTACCTCCACGTGATAACGTTAAAGGCTAAAAGATACTAACTACTAATCTAAACTTTAATATTGCAACGGAGATAATAAAAAATAACTTTTCTTTATTGATATAAACTTTATTGTTCAACTATGACAATGGAAAATATGAAATAAAATAACAACTAGTAGGCTAATTATTATTCCTCACTAGCTCCCCCATGTGAAGTATGCATCAAATCAACATGTAAAGTCTGCTCGAGAAAATAGGGTCATCATAGGCTCAAAGCCATAAAACAAAACAAACAAAAATAAAAGCGTGACAGTAAAAATACTGAGTATATGTATATATAGAATATTAAACACTTTATTTCATTAAACATTCAAAATATTTTCATAAACCTTCCTTGGATACTTATTGTAACACTTATATAATATAGAGTATATAACTTTAATAAAACTCCTTTTACTTGCCTAGGTACGTTTCCTAAAGTATGTACACCCCCAAGTTTAGTATTCCTTAATGAGTCTATAACGAGGAGAACTACCTTGTCCACATGACTTATACAAAAAGTACATGGGTAAATATAATAATAATAATAATAATAATAATAATAATAATAATAATAATAATAATAATAATAATAATAATAATAATAATAATAATAATAATAGCTATCGTTCTTGCTAAAAAATAACAAGCCGTTGCCTCTTTATAATTGCGATCCTAAAAGATCATATATCTAATAAAACCTTTGGAAATAATCCTCCTTTAAAAAGAATAGTAATACTTATAAATTTAGCCATATAAAGGCATAAATAAAATAACTCGCTCAAGAAGTAACCTTTCGAAAATAATAATAGTTCAAAAATACTCCTTTTTAAACATTTAAACATGAATTTAAAGATCATACTCCTTCTAAAATATTTGAATATGGAGTCAAAGATAAAAAATTATAATAATAATAAACTAAAGACATGATTCAAAGTTCATAAATGAAATTCGTAAACATTCAAACATATTCATACAAAATACATGAAGTTCATAATAAAACTTATAAAAACACGCATTTCAATCCAAAATATAACCCTAAAACATGATTCTACGTATGCAGAAATAATATATGAAGATCTACATATACACGCACCTTGAAAATAATAACAACTAAGGGAGAAGAGAAAGGGTAGGCCAAGAGGGATAAAGAGTTTAAACTTGAGAAAAGAGATGTATTCCTCAAATTTGGTGTGAAGATCAATATAAGAGGTGGAGGCCCTATTTATAATAGTTGGATAGGTAGAGTCGTACTAAGACTAGGAAACTAAAAGATGAGTTTAAGGGAAAAGATAAATCAATCTAGCTAAGATATCTTTTTTTTTTTGGCAATTCAAAAATATTATTGATAACCAAAAAAAAGATTACAAACTAAAATACTGGAGTAACATGCTACTCACACTACCACACCAACTACAGCAAGTCTCCAATACATATAAGTGTATAAGAAGACTAGTTCTTTCATTCTCTTTACAATTACAAGATACTCTAAATATAATATCTTTCAACAATTGACTAGGACTCACAAGAGACTTCCTAAAAATCTTGGCATTTCTCTGTAACCAAATGGCATATACACTCTCAGTGTACAACATAACATAAAGCTTGGATTTACCTTTACTACACCTTGCTTTCCTTATAGCTATTTCAAGTTCACTCTCAGAGCTTCTCTGTGGCTGGCAATCAATATACTGCAGCACCTTGGTCCACACTTCACTACTGTAAGAACAGGAGAAGAACAAATGATGAGCAGACTCATCTTGTTCATTGCACAACTTACACACAAAATCACACTCTCTGTTCCATTTGCTAACTCTATCTAGAATAGCAAGCCTGTTCAGCAAGGTCATCCATAATATAAACTTGCTTTTAGGAGTGGCTTTGTTGTTACACACAAGCCTCCTCCAAGTTACTCTATCAAAGTCACCCTTTAGGAGGAGATAGGTTTTTTTAATGCTAAACCTTCCCTGAGAACTATAGATGTTATTCCAGCCTCCTATACTCACCAGAAGGTCCCTGGTATAAAAAAATTTCCTCAGAAGCCATGAACAGTTACTGCTGACAGTAACATTCTCAAGAGAATTTCTTTTAATATAGTATGCATTTACCCATCTGACCCAAAGCTTATCCTATTTAAAAGCAATGGCCCATAAAAGCTTCAGAATTGCAGCCTTATTCCAAATAGCCATATCAGTGATGCTCAACCCACCTGCAGTTTTGGGATGTTGCAAGAAAGACCACTACATGGGACTTAGAGCTGTTATCAGTAGCTCCTGTCCACAAAAATTTCCTACAAATAGCCTCAACTGCCTTAAATTAACTTTTTAGGAAGTAGGAAAAGTTGTGCCCAGTAGTGCTGCATGCTTCCCACTATAGCTTTCACCAGCTGTAATCTACCAGCATAAGAGAGGAAATGTGCAATCCATCCTTGTGCTCTTGCAATAATTCTGTCAATAAGTGGCTTGCATTGAGAGAAGCTAAGCTTTTTTGCAGCAAGGGGGACTCCAAGTGTAATACCCCGAATTTTCAACGATTATTATATTATTTATTAAGGTTTAATATTATTTCCACTTAAAATTTATTTTATGATAATGCGATTTTATTTGATAACTATGTTTATTAAAATAATGATTTCATTTAGTTTTGATTTATTTAACAAGTTTAAAATAAATCATTTACTTGTTTTATTATTCATTTCATTATTTCTAATTAATTAAACTCTTTATTTTTGGTTGTGGGTATCTTTGTACATGTGTCCATCCATTTTTAGCAATCCAAACCCAAATACCAAGTCCATAGCCATATGTCTTTTAGCCAAAAAGAAAAAGGAAAATAAAACAAAAAAAAGGGGGTGTAAACTGATTTCACCATCTTCCTTCCCTCCCTTCTCTCACGTCTGAATTCCAGCTCAAAGGAGCCAATTTTTCAACACAAAATTCGGCCTTTGTGATTTTCAGATATTAGGGGCAACAATTTCAAAGGCCTAAACACCATAGCCCTTACACCTTACACATCCACCATTAATGAAGCTTGACCCAAAGCTCAAATTTCTGATCAAACTCCTCTATAAATACTGAACTTTACTCACCAAATTACTCAAGCAAACAATCTCAAAAGGTTTGCTTCAATTCATTTCACTTCTTCCTTAATTTCTGATTTTTGATTTTGAAAATTGAAAATGAAATTTCAATCCACCGGAAACCACCGCACCACACTAAACCACCAATTGAACCACCAAGCCGCGACAACCGCCAGCTCCTGCGCAGCCAAACCGCAACCTCCCCTTCGCGTCACCCTCTGCTGCCCCTGACTGCACCCGCGTCTAGCCACCACTCGCGCCACTGCCTGCACCACCCTCCCCGTCTGAGCTTCGCCGTCCACCGCCCACCGCCCGAAAACCACCAGTCTGTCTTCCTCCTCTCTTTCCCCCTGACTCGTCCCTCCCCTGACTTCCTTCTTCGTTTTTTTTTCTTTCTTCAGTTGTGTTAAACTGATTCAAAGAATCAGTACCCACTTTTCCCCTTTATTTAGTTTTATTAGTTTATTTTTTTTAAAACAAAACAAATGACTTTCCTAAATTAGCTTACTTTATTAAGTTGGTACATTTTAGATTAATTTAGCCTTTTATAACTTGAAAATATTTCTTAATTTCTAAAACAAAGTAAGAACTTAGTTTCCTATATTTAAAATAATCGTCTAAGTTAATGAAAATTGAGTTGAAGTAATTTTTTTGAGTACTTAAAATGATTTCATAAATAATTTGAAAACCATAAACTTTGATTTATAAAACTCTCTTAAAATCATTAAGAATTTCTTTAAGTTATTTGAATTATATAAATTATATAAATTATTTATTTAATAAATAAAAAGGGGTTATTTAGGTAACTAACTTAGATATCGTTAATGTCTATTGTAGACTCCGATTGCGTAGACGAGGAATATCAAGAGTGTTAATCCGTTCGTGAACTTAACTTTTGGGCACGCGTCACGAGGTAATCTCCGATGTCCATCTAAACGTTGATCCCATTAGGATAAAACGAATTAATTATGTGACTAAGAGAATTGGAATATGGAATATGATTATGGTTTATAATTAGTATAATTATGGATTATGCACGAGGAATGAGTATGATAAATGAAGTAACTTGTATAACGGATGATATGACAACTTTAACGTAATTAACGTCATTAACAGCACTAATAGTGACTTTATGCTATTATTATTATCGCTATTGTTTAAATAATGTTATTATTGTTACCATCATCATTATTATTATTCTTACTATTATCGTTATTAAAATTATTATTAATTCCATTATTATTATTATCATTATTATTGTTATCGTTATTATTAATATCGAAGTTATGAGTGAAAACTGGAAATTATCAAAGACATGTGATAATTGGATGATTATGAGTTAATCAATATAACCAAGTGACGGTTATGATAATGAATATGAATGGACTCTCGGATAAAGCTATGTATGAATTGAATTCTGGATATGGAATAAAAGTATACACTCTTGAATAAATGAATTGACGCAAATGTGTACATGTGTTATGTGATGACTTGAAAGCTATTAATCACTTAAAGTGAAATATCATAGGGAAATGATGAACAGGTTGCCCTGTATGGGAGGTTCAGCGGCCACCTACAGGTTATCTGGTTACTATGCTGATTTTCTGTTACATGTTTTCCTTCTATCTTGTTGTGATCCAAGTAGAAGGGGTGTGCACACTAGGGACTTTGTTATTATGGCCATTATGTTATCCGTAGGTGGTTACAGGGGATTGACCCCGGCCTACAATGTTGAAGTAAGTGGTTACAGGGGATTGACCCCGGCTTACTGGCGTTCTCTTTCATTTCCTTAAATAATTGGATTAATTGAAATTAATTATGTGATTATTCATTGTATATATATACATGTGTGTATGTGTGTTATGCTTTATAACCCTATTAACCCACTATTCTACAAATTATTTTCAACTTAAGTATTTTACGGGATGGAGTTGGAATTACTCAGTTTTTCTGATTTTTGGGAGCTTGTCTCTCTTGTTTCTTTTCAATGTATTTGTGCAGGTGGGTGATCGACGGGGGAACAAAAGGAGATCATTTAGAGTTGTCATACACTTAGCTTATGTTTTAGCTTCCGCTGGAACTCTGAAACACTTAAGTAGTTAGTAATATTTAATGAACATTTTACTTGGTTGAAAGGATTAATTAATTTGAATTTAGTATGCTTTAATCTAGCCTTGCATTTATTTCCAAGGAAATAAGTGCGGCGGTAGCACGCCCGTTGAGTCGAACCCTCGTGAATTTTCCCCCATCTCGAGTTTTATTAAATAAAAAAGGGTTCGGGTTGGCGGGGGTGTTACACCAAGATACTTGAAAGGCAAGGTACCAACATTCATGTGAATATAAACTATAAGATTACAAGTCTCCTCTTGTCTAACACCAGAAAAATACACACAACTCTTCTCTATGTAGCTTCCAAGCCAGAAGATTTAGAGAATTTATCAAATGCACCCATAATCTTTGAAATTGAACTAAGATTTGCTCTTGCAAGCATCAGCAAGTCATCAGCAAACATGAGATAAGTCAGCTTGATTCTCTCACATTTGGGATGAAAATTAAAGTCAGGATCAACACACATATCAGCCATACATCTGCTCAAATATTCCATACTCAATGCAAATAAGAAAGGAGACATAGGGTCTCCTTGTCTTAGTCCTTTCTTTGCCCTAAAAGGGATAGAAGGAATTCCATTAATCAAGATGGAATAAGAGACAAACTGAACACAAGTCATAATCCATTGAATAAATAGACAAGGAAAGCCCAATTCTTTCAAAACACTTTCAAGGAAAACCCACTCTACAGAGTCATAAGCTTTCCTGTTGTCAATTTTGATGACAGATATGGGAGACATATGGCTTCTGTTATAGCCTCTTATAAGTTCTATTGCTAGAAGGATATTATTACCAATATTTTTATCAGGGATAAAACCAGTTTAAGCATCATCTACTACTTCAGTAATCACTTGTTGCAGCCTTTTTGTCAAAATGTTGGAGATTATTTTGTAAAGAACAGTACAACATGCAATTGGTTTGTAGTCTTTAGCATACTTAGCCTCTTCCATCTTAGGGATCATAGTCATAGCTGTGCAGTTAATAGGCTTATGCATAAAAGAGTTGTGAAAGAAATCCAACACACCGTCATAAATATCCTGTTTAATTACGTGTCAGCTCTTCTTGAAAAAGAATGAATTGATTGAACCCATCTAGACCTGGAGCCTTTGACTCATCAATGGAAGCCAAAGCAAGATCAATCTCTTCAATGGTGACCTGCTGCACTAAAAGAGAACACGCTTTTGTGCTTAATCTAGGCCCAGCTCTAATAATGTTCAAGTCAATGGCCTCCAATCTATCAAAGCTAGTACCGAGGAGAGTCTTATAAAAACCACATATCTCCTCTTGAATGTCTTTAGGCTCAGCCAACATCCTCCCCTGCTCATTATAAATGGAAGCAATTTTATTTCTTACTTTCCAGATCTTAACAGCTGTGAAGAAGATTTGAGTATTTGAATCACCAAGGAAAAGCCAATCAATTCTAGCTTTTTGGTATAGGATATTGTCATCAATCCTAGGCCACTTTCTCAGTTGCTCTATTATTGTTTTCTCCTCCACTTGCAAAGAACTATCATGATTCAGATCTGGTAAAGCTTGGATAACAACTAGTTTTCTTCTAAAATTCTCCACTTTACAATGGGCTTTAGAAAACTTAGTGGCATGAAAGTCTTTTAAAGCATGCTTAACAACCTGCAGTTTAACCCAAACATTCTTCAACTTATGAGCAATATAAGCAGAATCCCAAGCTTGATGCACTACTTCAATATAACCATGCTAATCTGCTAAGAAGTTCATGAACTTGGAAAATCTGCTACCACTATCATGACAAGGGGCTACTTCAAAGATCAATGGAGAATGATCAGAGATACCATCCATAAGATACTTGATTACCACCTCAGAGTAGGTGTTAATCCAATCACAATTGACATAAGCTTTGTCAATTCTGCTGCAGATTTTGCCATCACCTATACTCTTGTTAGACCAAGAGTAAAACAACCCTATAGATGGAGCTTCTAAAACATGAGCATCCATAATGAAATTACAGAAGTCAATAGTCTCAGCTTAAGAAACATCATTGCCATGGAGCCTGTCATTAGCACTACAAACAACATTGTAGTCACCAATCAAGATACAGGGACCCCTGAGAGATTGACACAAAATGCTGTAAATCATTCCATAAATCTCTTCTATCAGCTATGGTATGTAAACCATAAATAGCTGCCATATAGAAAAGTCTAACACCACAACTGTTCTGCACCTCAAGACAGACAACTTGTTCAGAAGTAGAAAGAACAATTATCTTAGCAACACTAGTAAGCCATCCAACCCAAATTCTTCCTCTAGGAGAATGATCATAATTGCAAACCCAACTCCATTTATTACCAAATTTCTTTTGCATTTTTAAACAATTATGACTTCAAATCCTAGTCTCAAACAAAGCACACAAAGTAATCTTCTGACTTTGAAGGAAATGTTTAACTTCCTTCAATTTAGTGGGGTCATTCATCCCCCTCACATTCCAAGTTGTGACTATCATCAAGACAGATAGGGATTAGCTCCCCTAGCACCCCCAGGAATCCCTGAGCCAAATTGAAGATGAAAAGCACCACTCTGACTAGCAATACTCTTCCCTTTGTCTTTATTCTTTTTGGTAACCATCTTCCACACACCTTCATCTGTTTCTTTCTCCTGAGTTGCAACTGAAGTATAAACAGGGGTGATAAGTTCAGTATTAGGAATACTCTGTTCACCATCTTTCTCCATAGCCTTGTCATTTTCAACATTGTCATCAATAACTATAGGGATGTCTGTTGCATTAACCTGCTTGACAAGTTCTTTAATTTCAGCACCCTTCTTTACCACCCACTTTTGTGTAACTTTCACAGGACCAGTACTAGCAGGCATAGTGCTACACACATGTCCAACTTTATTACACTTTTTACAGAAAGGAGGAAGCCAGTCATACTCAACCTTCTGATGAAACACACCCCCATTAGGATCCTCAACTGCTACATTTTTTGGAATGTCATGAGTGACATCCATTTCTATTAAAACCCTAGCATAAGAGACCCTTAATCCTTTACTAGTACATTCATCTGCACAAAGTGGAACCCTTAAGACACTCCCAATTCTGCTAAGTGAGTCTTCACTCCAATAATTAAGGGGAAGATTAGGAAACCTCACCCAAATAGGTATCACTTTTAACACTTCCTACTGGAAATCAAAACTTGCACTCCAATGTTTGACAATCATGGGTTTGTTATAGAATAAATGAGGCCCAGAATACAAATTGTTGTCTCGTTCTTCCCTGAACCTAAATCTGATGATGAAAAAGCCATTATCATGCTTAAAGATCTTAGGTTCCTCTGAAAGATGCCATTGAGTATTAACATAGTGAGTAAGAGCAGTGAGAGTAGGGTTTAAACCAACCACATACACCACCAAAGCATTCATCCGACTCTCACTAGATCTTTCCACCTCAATCTTATCAAGCTTCGCAGTTAAGCTACCATTGACAAAAATAGGGGAAACAAACATAAGGCCCATACCTTTATCTGAGAGTCGACTATGAGCTGTGAAGGTTTTCCATTTAGGCTGAGCATTCTCCTGGTGATTCTCCTTTTCCACCGGAATCTCTGTCGCAGCTACAGGGATCACTTCAGTGTCACCACCAATGGGTGTTACTGTTACATTCATCTCTGGCTCCTTAGAAACCAAAGGCGGATTTTTTGGTGCTTGCTGAGGCTCACTTGAGCCTACCGGCGTCGTCGAGCTACTCGCTGACCCGACAAACTTCTTCTTTTGGCCCATTCGCCGAGCAGTGCACGATAGAATAAACCTTATCCTACGTTAGCCAATGGCTTAGGGTTTTAGAAGAGAGAGCTTTTTTCCCTCTTGTAATTTATGTATCTATATCTAGCTTAATTTCCCGTCAGCTAAGATCTATTTAATATTTACTATCATCCAACTAAGATTAGGGAAAGTTATAAATTATCACACAAAATAAAATCCTAGAAGGTTAAATAATTAAAAAGATAACTAAAAGATGAAAAAGTAAACAAAATTTCATAAGCATTCAGCTCACTAACGTAAGTTCTTAACTGGGACGATTTTTTTTCTTTCCTTTTCTTTTGTAAACCTTTTTGAATTTTCTTTAAAACTTTTTTTTTAATTTTGTTTTGAACAAAGTATTTGGGTTTAAAAACTAGTAAACTTAGGCCCAACATCTATTTGGGCTAGAATTTATTTTGAATACCCAAAACTTTTTATAAAAGCCTATTTTAAAGGCTTTTTTAGTAAATAACAAGCCTTTTTAGTAAATAATAGTCTTTTTAATAACCAAAACTTTTCTAAAAATATAAATATTAACTTACTAAAAATACGGAGTATTATAGGTAACAAATCAGTTTTGAGATAACCCTAATTATCTAACCCTAACACTAATTAACGATATTAAACAAAAAACAACCAATTTAGGTTAAAATGATTCCAAAAAATAACTTTTTAACAACAAACCATGCGTGCAAAGACAAAAAAGAAACATTACTTTTACTCTACCAAAGTACCAAACACAATAACTAAAAAGAAAGCATAAAGTACTCCAGAAACCCAAAACTGAAGAACTGTTAAAAAATGGAGTAAATGAAGAATATACCTTCTTCAGAAATCTCGGTTACTCTTGGATTAATTTTAGGTGTTGAGAGGCCACATTATCTGTTAAAATATGGAGTAAATGAAGAGGACAAAGAAGATAACGAGTTAAATAATGAATGGAGTAACTGAGGACAAAGAAGATAGAGAGTTAAGAAAAAAAAAAAACGGCCAAAAAATGCCGCCTAAATGGTGAAAATGATTAGGTAGGTGTTAGTACGAGTTTGAGCGAAAACAAAAGTGGAAAATCATTAGAAGAAATGTGAAGAAAAAAGTGTCACGTCTACTCTTCTGACCATAACTTTTGGAATTATTCAATTCTAAGAGGCACATCAAACGTTATGGTAAAAAGAGTAGACGTGACTATTTTTTCACATTTTTTCTAATGATTTTCCACTTTGTTTTCGCTCAAACTTGTACTATAATTATGCTTTCTAGATATAATATGTTTAGTTCATGAATTTATGTTGCCTTGTATTCAAACCGGAAAGTATGACAGTATCGCAGCGACTATCTAGGAGTCACTGCTAATGACTAATTAATTAACCTAATAATGATGATTAGAAGTAAGGGTGTTACATTTATGAAGTAAGAATTTTTACATTTAAGATGGAGTTTAAATGGGTTTATAAAATTTAAATAGTTCCTGGAAATTTATTGCGCATAATGTACTGACTTTATGACATTACTTGTAGGAGAAGACTTCTCAATAAGCTTCTAAGCTTGGAAGTGGCATCAAGGGTGGTGTATACGAGGTACGTGCATATCTATAAGAGCAATGGACATAGTACAATATATAATATTTGGAATGAGAACTTAGTATCTTGTTTAGTTGAATTGTTGGTAGTTCTAGGCAAGATTATTTACGACGAAATTGACATGTTTATGTGATTATTAGTGGAGCATGTTTGGTTTTTCTCAAATTGCGTGTTTGTATGGATTATTGATGGAAGCGTGTATTATTGGATTTATTATTTATTAATAATGTGCTATGATCAATAATGTTATTGGATTTTGAAGGATTTTGTGTGGAAGTGATTATCTTAATAATTTTCATGATGGTTATGTTGAATGAGTAAAGGGAAGTTATTTCCTTATGACATTTGTTTAATTGTTGAATTATTTAACAAAGGTTAAAGGAAGTAATAGAATCAAAGTGCTATTGTGGTCACCTTTAATAATTGAAAGATAAAAAGAAGTTATTTATTTGTTTGGTGCATTGTTTGAGTTAATTGATGGTGTAATATTCATTGAACTACTAATTACTTAAAGTAGAAAGATGATAAGTATTGCACATCTAGAGTATTAAAAAGGTGGGTTGGATCTCATGCTAGTATCTCGTAAGTTTTTCTAAGGGTTGACTGATCAACGTGTCTCTTTTCTTTGGAGTCGAGATCTCGTATTAGGTTTTATCGCTTAGCGTCGAGGCTAATGGCATGTCTTTTGAGACATTTGAGTTGGATCAATTCGTTCATTGTTTACTCCTAACTAAACTAATATATTGTATGAGTTTAATTATGAGTTAAGAGTTAAGAAGTCGTACTACTATTGTCTATTAGATTTGCTTGTCTATAGTTTATTGTTCTGCAGTATCATGCTAGGTTTTTTATCTGTGTTCTTGGCTTGTATGTACTTAGCTTTGCTGCTAAGTGCTTTGAGTTTGATCATGGTTTATGCCTAATTGAACTAGTGACAATCCATCTTTAATGCGTTATTGTTTGGCGAGCAATCACGGTATCAATTGGTCGTACAACTATTTCAAGTTAGAGATCATGATTCATCACTAAAATGATGAGTGTATATATATATATATATATATATATATATATATATATATATATATATATATATATATATGCTTTTTATATATATATATATATATATGCTTTTTTGTCTTTATTTATTTTATTGTTTTGGTTATGTGTTTAGGGATAATTTTGGGTTGCATAGGAATTTTGGGTAATAATTTGTTGCAAAAAGTAAAAGATCAAGTAGCTAGTAGTTACAACTTATAAACGGACTCGTTAGAGGTTATAATAACAACAATTTACTCCAAATGTTGGATCTAATGGTCATCATTTCTTCTATGGGTAACATTCTCTTGTCGGAAATTTGACCATGGGGGATGATATTAAGGCTACCCAATTCTATGGTGCTTCTATTTTGGCTATTGAAGGCAACTACCTTTGCTTCATGTAAGGACTAATGCGGAAGCGTTGTACCAAGAAAAGAATATAAATGAGTGGAAGGAGAGTAAGATAAGAGCAATGTCAAATGCAAATTGAACTAAGAAACCCTCCTCCTAACAATTAGCAACCTCCAAACTCACAAATCCCGTGAATTACGATATCTCTCAAGAACTCTAACTAGAAACCTAAAAATCTGTGTAATTTTTCCCCGTATTTTTTATATAAGTTTATGAAATTTTATTAACTGACCTCATAGAGGTAAAAAGCCAGTACATAAGGAAGGATGAGAGCATACAAAAGATTTAACAATACACATAATCTGAAGAGATCAGTACAAGGACTCAACACCAAGCGAGGAACTCATCCATTCTCCTCAGACCTTGCCTCGCTAAGGCATCTGCTACAGCATTTGATGCTCTTCCCTTATGAACAATTGCTAGATTCAACCATTTTCTCTTTGCATTTCTGATGTAATTCAGCGTGAAGCCAAGGTTCCAAGGCCTTCCTGTATTTTCATTGCACCAGCGAACAACATTAAAAGAATCAGACTCAATGGTGATATGGTGATTTCGGATTCGCTCACAATTCATAGAAATTTTAAGAGCTCGATGAATGGCGAAGATCTTTGCTGAATTAATTTCCATGAGTGGTATTGGGCTAGAGAAGACACAAATGAAGTGGCCCAGTTCATCACAAAGAACGCCACCAACCGCAGCGTGAGGGAGATGCGGGTAAAACGAAGCGTCCACATTCCATTTTAGACATCTTGCTGAAGGAGGAGACAACACCTGAATTGGGCTTGGAATTGCAGACGAAATTTCCAGCCTTTTAGAGCCATTCCATCTCAGACACAAGGGGTTGCGAATGACTTCAGAAATTGAGTATGGAAACTTTTCAGTCCATCCAGTAATCCACCAGCAAAGGCGAATTAACATTAACTCTTGGTCGGACCTCCTCCAAAGAGGCAACAGAGTTATTCAAAATCCTTGCGTTTCTCTCCTTCCAGAGAGACCAAATGATGATGAAAAATGTTGCATGCCAAACCTTTTTCAAGAAGGCGTTAGGTTCATGAATTGACCATTGACAGAAGGCCTCTTTTAGAGACGAAGGAAACACCTAATTGAAACCCCAAATTCGAATCCACCAATTCCAAATTCTCCAAGATAAATTGTAGAAGAGCAAGAGATGCAAATACATTTCTTCATAGGAGTTACAAAGCACACACGTTGCATCCGAAGGAGGGAGAATACCTAACTTTGCCAAATTAGCTTTTGAATTGATTTTCACCAGAATTGCCATACATGTGAATACCTCAATTCTATGAGGAACTAATCCTCTCCACAACCCTTTAATGGCGTCTGGATATGCTGCTGATACGCTTTTGGCAAGTTCAAAGGAGGCTGATTTGACAGAGAAGCATCCCGATTTGTGAGGAAGCTATAGATAAGAATCATCAGATGATAAATCCAGCGTGACATTTTGCAGTATTTCCACAAGCTATTATTTTCTTCCACATCTCTAGGCCTTAATTCTATCTTCCAAGCAAAAGTCAAATGCCATACCATCCCATCCCAAATACCCATTGAAGCAATTGAAGCGTTGGGATTAATTGCAGTAGATAACAATCTTGGAAATTTCAGTTTCAAAGCATAATTTTCGGACCATGAATCCTTCCAAAAGCTTGCTTGGGAGCCATTCCCAATTCTTTTTCTAATGAGATCTTTCCCGAAATTTTTCGCACAAGAATGATTGAGGATGGATTTGCAGATTAGCCTCCATGGGCCTCCATGAGAGGGAATAGACAGATCCGAGAACATCATACCCATATTTTTCGGAGATCACTTGGCGCCACAGGGCCTTGGGCTCTTCGAAGTACCGCCACATCCATTTAAACATTAGGGCCAGGTTTCTAAATAGTAAATTCCCAACACCAACCCCCCTAGCAGTTTAGGGAGCTCAATTCGGGACCAAGCCACTAGAGGGAATCCTTTTTTGTCACCCGATCAGCTCCAAAGAAAATTTCGCTGAATTTTGATTATTTTATCCATCACACCACGAGGGATAGGGAATAATGACATAAAATAAAGAGGGAGGCTTGAAAGAGAAGCTTTGATGAGAATGAGCCTCATTCCAAATGGACAACAATTTCCCCTTCCATAGAGCAAGTTTTTTATTTAATCGAGCTATGATTGGGTCCCAAAAGCCGATCCTTAAGGCATTGCCTCCAATAGGCAAACCTAAATAAGTGATGGGGAGAGAACCAACTCTACAAAAGAAGAGTCTTGGCAGTCGAAGAGATCCACTCATTGCCGACATTAATACCGATGATGGCACTCTTATGGAAGTTCACCTTTAGACCGGATGGAAGATGAAACAAAACTAACACCTTTTTTATGTTGAGAAGGGCATCCAAATTAGGAGGGCAAAACATAATTGTATCATCCGCATATTGGAGATGCGAGATTTCCTCGTATTTGATGAGCAAACAAAATAATGATCACAAATCTCTTTCATATAGAGGTTGGAATCCTAGCCCATGTTGTTACAAGATCTAATCCCACTAGAATTAGAAAACTAATTTATTATCTTCCTAAAACAGATATCGTCTTTCTAGGAAATGAATAATTTTTTAAAAATCATAACATTGATAAACTAGGAAATACAAATGAAGCAATAAATTAAACAATATGCAAGAAACTCACATTGTGTGACATACACAGATACACGGACATGTATGTTCGTCAGTCACACAAAACACTCGGCCATGTGGTTTGCTAGTTTGTTATTCTTCCCCTACAAATCTCCTTTAAACCTACGTGTCGGGGGGGCCCTACTATAACATTGTTGGACTATTGGACTTGAATCCCCAACATTATATGTACTCCATCAAAAAGTTGTGGCAAATTCCGAGAGTGTCGAGGTGGGTCGTATTTTTCGTTAAATTAACTAAGCTAGTTTTTACTTTGTCAATATGGGTCACTTGTGCTTGATCACAAAAAAAAATTCAGAACTTTTGACACAGATTCGTTGTAAATTATATTGGAGAATGAATTAGAAGGCTCTTCTGATCTTAAGGATTTAGCCCGTTTTCTATATCTTGATGCAGGGAAAAAAAAGCAATGGTTCTTTTCTTGATTTGTCAATGGCTCCTAATCAATCACAAAGTAAGACACATTTTCTATTGTACTTTACTACTTCGTTTTCATTGAAAATTGTCACATTTTGTTTGTCACCTTGATTTTCTCCCCCGTTCCTAGCAAATTTTTTTTTTTTGAAAGGTAAGAAAAAAAAAGGTTAGGATAGGAGACCCTTCGCACGAGGGGAGCTCCCACCTTATCAGTTACAAGGATGTTTTGTAGAGTGGAAGAAGTACAATCTTCTATACAAAATTGATTATCTACTAAATGACCAACGTTAGCAATCCAATCAGCCGCATTGTTAGCTTCCCGGTATATATGACGAATATCCCATGATGTAAAAGAGTTGAGGAGAGTATGAATGTCTCTAACGATGTTGGTAATCTGCCATGGGGGTGACCAAATTCCTTTGATTGAGTTGATGACCATGAGATTGTCTCCTTCAATGATGATGTGTTGAATATGGTGTTTAAGGGCTAAGATGATACCGCGATGAAGTGCCAAAACTTCTGCCATGTAGACGGTGGTGGAGCCGAGGTTGACCGCTAAAGCTATCCATCTGAATCTCTTATAATGATGGTTGCTGCTGTTGAGTTGAGATGATGTGAACCATTGGTTGTTGTTTGTTGACGAACTGAGCCATCGAAGTTGAGTTTGAAGGAATGTTGAGGTGGACGCTCCCAGGCCACGAGGATGGAATTGCTGTGATGATGAATGGTGATGGAATGATTGATGTAGGAAAGTGAGAACGGGGAACCTGTGCAGAAACAGTTGTCAACCGTTTCTCTTAGGATCCATTCTTTATGAAGGAATTTGGCTTTATGTAGGATTCTATGAACATTTAGGTTGACGTTATTGAAAATAACATCATTCCTTTCTTTCCATATGCTCCAAATAATGAAGATGAATTTTTGAAGAAGGTTTTTATGAACCCTTAAGTCGGAGAGAGTGTTTAACACTGGTTCTGAATTAGTGTAATGTGGGAACCAAACTTTCATATCTTGCAAGTCCCAGAGGGGATTAAGGCAGTGACAAGAGGCGAAGAGGTGGTTTGTAGATTCCTCAGCTATGTTGCAGAAGCTGCAGCTGTTAAATGGAATGATTTGACGTTTAGCTAAAATTTGACGAACTCCTAGATGACAGATTTGCCAAAGGAAGATTTGTAGCTTTGGTGGGATTCGTAATTTCCAAATCCATCGATATTGCCATTTTTCATTATGAAGGGGGATATTATGAGCTAGGAGTGAAAGTTATTCGGATAAAACCCAAAATCCAATCCAATCCAATCCGAATTAGTAATTCGAATTGGATTCGAACTGTGTTCGGATTGGATTCGGATTGAGATTTTTTGAAAAATTGGATTTTCGGATCGGATTGGATTGAGGGTAATTGGATCCAAAAATCCAATATAACCAAATAGTAATATGCCTTGCATTATGTATCTAGATTGGGCTTTAGTGCTTAATTGATTTTTTTTTAAAAGCCTAGTCCATAGCCTAGTAGGCGTAGCACTTCAACCCTTCCCCTAAAACCCTAACAGCACTTAATTCCTCATTTCCTAAATTTACTAGGCTGCTGTTGTGCTTAATTTATTTCATCGAAAAACTAGAGTTTTAAAAAAATCGGATTTTCGGATCGGGTCCATTTTAGAGTATGAAAATCCGGATTGGATTGGATCAGATTCAAACTCTAATTGGTTTGGATTCGGATTGGAATATTAAAATCCAAATTTTGTTCGGATCGGATTGGATTATGCCCTAATCGAAACCGTGCACCGAACTTTCACCCCTATTATGAGCTATCCAGTTGGCAGATTTAACTGTAAAATTTCCTGAGGAGGAAGCTCCCCAAATTGGTTCATCTGGGACAGGATAAATAGGAATTGTAAGTCCTTTAATCATTTGGATAAAACGGTCTGGGAGTAGGTTTCTTAATTTTTGTAGATCCCAAGTTCTATTTGTAAGGATGAATTGACTTAGTCTGATTGACACGTCTATTTGATTGTGTGATGCAGGAAGCGTATTAATGAGGCTATCATTTGTGGACCAATTATGTAACCAAAATAGAATTTGTTTCCCATCTCCAATTTTCCATCGAATTCCTTTTTGTAAAATATATCTTTGCATAAGGATTTTCCTCCAGATGGGGGAGTCCTGAGGCTTAGGGGAGCAAGTGAAAAAAGATTGTCGGTTTAAATACTTTTCTTTGACCAATTTAATCCAAATATTGTTTGGGTCTGTGAGAATATTCCAACCAAGTTTGGCTATAAATGCTTGGTTCATTGGAAGAGTTTTCCGGAGGCCAAGGCCTCCTTGAGATTTAGGGGTGCAGATTTTATCCCAGGCAATTAGCGGAGTACTGTTTTTATCTTTATTTTGACGCCAGAAAAATTTTCGATGAACTGAATCAATAGATTTTGCTATGTTCGAGGGGAGCATAGTTGATGCGCAAGTATAGGAAGGTAGGGATTCTAAATTCGATTGTATTAAGGTTAGTCTCCCTGCTTTAGAGAGCAACCCCGATTCCCACAAGTTAATACGTTGTTCCGTTTTGCTTAGAATTGAATCGAGATCCGCTTTGGTGGGATGGAATGAACTGAAGAAGATGCCCAAGTAGCGTCCCAGAGAGGACTTTGGTAGCATATTGCATTGGCTAGCTAGTATAGTTTTTCTTGTTGGTTGAACATACTTGGAAAAGATGATGGACGATTTATGGAAGTTAACAAGTTGTCCTGATAAGCTGCAGAATTCATCTAGTATTGTTTTGAGAGTTCTACATGCCTCATTGGAAGCCTTACAAAATAGGAGACTATCGTCGGCAAATAAAAGACAAGGAATGTTTGCAGTTCTGGGGTGAATTTTAAAACCGATACCAGATCCTTGAATATGGGATTGTAGTGTTAGTTTTCTGATTAAGACTTCCATGCACAGTATGAATAAGTAAGGTGAGAGTGGGTCACCCTGACAGAGACCCCTTGATGGTCGGAACCATGGAGAAGTTTCCCCGTTAACTTTTATTGAATATGAGACATTAGTGACACATTCTTTTATCCATTGTATCTAAATTAGAGGGAAGCCAAATGCCTTTAGAACTTCCCACAAGAAATCACACTCGATTCTGTCATAGGCTTTTTCCATGTCAAACTTTAAAGCGCACCATCCTATTTTATATTGTGATTTTTGGAACGTATTGAGTGCTTCTTGAGCTATAAGTAAGTTATCATGAATTGATCTATCTTGCGTGAAAGCATTTTGTAAAGGACTTACTTCTCGCTGGAGAATTGGACGTAGCCGGTTGACAATAATTTTTGAGATTCCTTTGTAAATAGTGTTTACTAAGCTGATCGGACGAAAATGATCTGGCGTTTCTGGGATATCTCTTTTGGGAATGAGTGTAATTAGAGTGTGGTTAAGGGACGGCGGCAATTTGCCATGATGAAAGAAGCTTTGAATTGCAATAACGGTATCTTTTTCTATTATTGGCCAATAAGCATGGAAAAATTTGGCTCCAAAATCGTCCGATCCTGGGGCTTTATTGGGGTTGATATCAAAGATCGCTTCTTTAATCTCAGTTGGTGTAATTGGTGCTAGTAAAATATCGCAATAAGATTGAGAAACAAAGGGGATGAGGAAGCTGAGGTCTAAGCTTCTTTGGCTATTAATATTTGTTCGAAATCAATGTTGGAAAGAGTTGGTCAACAAGTGAGTGAGGTCTTGTTGGGAATCCACCCATTGCCCCAATTCATTCTTTAGTCGGAAGATAGTGGAGAATGTTCGTATTTTCTTCATTTTGTTATGGAAGAATCTAGAGTTGCGGTCGCCTTGGGTTAACCACGTTTTGCGGGCGTTGTTCCCCCGAACCTTGTGATTGAAAAGAAGTAATTTTTCTCTTTGAAGGAGGAGTCTATTGATGTGTTTAATCCATATAGTATTGAACTGTTGGTGCCATAGTTTATCCTGTAGTTCTTTAGTTTTTCATCATTTGCTTGTAGCTTGTTTGTCGTGTGCCTATATTTAGTTTTGGCCCAAGTTTTTAGTTCGCTTTTGATGCGTATAAGTTTTTGCTGTATGCGATAGAATCGCGATCCAGCGATCTGAGTGTTCCAATTCTTTTTGACAATAGAGTGTGATTCTTTATCTAGGATCCATAAGTTCTGAAAGCAAAATGGTGGTGCCTTTTATAAAAGGTCCTTGGTTGGTAGAGAAAATGATGGGTGCATGATCAGAAACAGTGAAGTTCTCTTAATTTAATGTGCTATGAGTGAATCGTTAAAGAAACTTTGATTTGAGATGGCCTTGTCAAAGCGTTCATAGATGGGTTTGCCATTTGCGAGGCCTTTTCAGGAGAAGGCTTTGTGATAACAACGGATATCAACTGCCGAATGCGTTTGTAAAAGGTCTGGGAGTCGTTTTGGTTGATTGTTTTTAAGTGGTGCCCCGCCGAGTTTGTCTTGATGGAGTAGCATTTCATTGAAATCCCCTAGCAGGAGTCAGGGATGTTGAGCATTATGTAAGCAGTTGTTGAGATAAGCCCAAAAAGCATCTTTGTCTATGTTTTGTGCGGGACAGTTTGTACCAAAGATGGTGTAGATCTTGTTAATTGGTTTGTAGAGAATTTCTAATTGAACTAGTCTAGCGTGGGTAACCTGATTTTGTACAGTGATATTGTTGTTATTCCAACAGACCCAGATTTCGCCCGAATGGTTAATCGGATCAACAATGATATTGTTATGAAATTGAAGTGTTTTTAGTATTTGGTTGCTATTAACAGTAGTGGTTAGTGTTTCAATTACAAAAATGATATCCGGTTTGTATTTATTTTTCAGGTAAATTAATTCGCTCAAAGCTTGGGGTTTTTTGCCCCCTTGAATGTTCCAACATAAAATTTTCATATAATAAACGGATTAATGAGATAGATTCGTTTGAAAGGTTTAAAATAAACCTGCCCGTACAGAGGCCAAAGATATGGCGTCATTATCTTTCTTCCTCTCCTTGATTCAGTTCTGAGATAAGAAAATAGGCCTGTCATAGAAAGAAAACGAGTCATGGGGTGTAGCACCACCCCTGTGCAAAAGCGAGTGTCAAGCACTCGATTCGATACCCGTTCCTAGCAAATTGATAGATATGAGTATATGACTACAGTTTCTGGCAACAACGACGTAGACGACCTTTGCAAATTTTCCTCCCAATTTCTGGTGAAAGAGAAAAAAAAAGAAGAGTAGGATTAGAAAAGGAGGGAAAATAATGATATCGGTTCAAACATGTTTTTTCTCCTTGTAATCGATAATTTACTTTTTAGTCAGTATTAATCCAATGGAAGCAAGTGGAGGATAAAAGGGTGACAACAAAGATGTAGAAATCATACTATATTTCATCATCCAAATTTACGGCTTCCGTTATAATTTTCCCACCATAGTTATGATCTTATTATATTCGTCCCTTTCTCACATCAACAAAAGTTTCTTTTTAAAAATAAAATAAATGGTCTAGTAGACTTTTGATAAATGGCACAAGATAAGCAAAACATACCTGGTGCTATCATGTGGACCCATCAAAAAAGGAAGAGGTTTTACATAATTTTATAAAAATATAGAGGTATTTATTAGAATAAAAATTAAAAAGGGAATCATAAATAGTCTATCACAAGTCCAATTACATTTATTTCGAGGCCAATTATTCTGTTGATTCATAATTTCACTCACATATCTCTATTATACTTCCACCCTTTTTTTAATAAGTGACACATTTCTCCCCAAAAAGTTCTAACATAGAGAAAAATGTGTCACTTATTAAAAAACGGAGGTTCGTATATAGGAACTCTTGAGGACTTTAGTGTCCACCCTTTTTTTATCAATATACCTCTAACTAGAAAAGAAAACTAAAACACCTACCACTCTATTAGTTTAAAAATAAAAATAAAAATAAAAAGGGAAAAATCGATCTAACAAATTGCAAAACAATTACCACTAATTCTTCGACTTCGCCCGTATAGCGTGCATCCTCCATAATGATAACTCCTAATATTGACCAATTTTGGATGACAATTGATTTTACTTTCTTACTTTAGATAGAGAGTTTAACCTTGATTGAAGACTTTCCTAATTTGTGTTAACATTTTCTTTGAATTTAAAATAAATATTATGTAACTAAAGTTTTAGTAATTAATAAATCATATAGTAGATTTAAGAATATGTAGTGCCACCATGTGGCGCTAATTGAAGCTGTCTGAAACTAGAAAAAAAAGTTACTTAAGACATGAGAGATAAAAGGTTTACTTAGTAACATGGTGAGCATGTGAATGTTAACTTGCATCATGTGTCATCCATGTGGATTAACCCTGGATTATCTGTCAAAAAACTTCTGCTCAAGCTAAGCAGAAATTCCTACCACTCCATCCCCACTGTTTTTCTTGAAAGAAAAAATATTTTTTCAATTCTTTTCTCTCTTACGTCCTTCATTCTTTTCTACCTTTTTTTTCAACAGTCCTAATTTTATATCCATATATTTTTTAATTCCTAATTTGACCTCACTTTACATGGAAAAAAAAGTACAAACAACAAATAGTTGACACCACTAGTTTGTACTTTTTTTTATATAACTTTTGTTCTTCTTACTTTTACTTTTTCACTCACAACTAGTGGTGTCAGAAACAGATCTGACCGCTGGGTCAACCTGATATTGACCTGACTTGAACCTGGTTCACCTTTGAGGGTCAGTCCCCAGACCTAATCGAAACCTGACCTGGGATTACCCAGACCTGACCGGCACCCGACAAGCATTCGACAAGATCATATTCTGACGTGACCACACAGACCTGCTGTAACACCCCAGAATTTCAAAGCGGAAAAAGAAAGAAATAATAATAGTATTATAGGACGATGGCGGAAACATCGTCTTCTGGGAATGCCACTTCTAATACAAAGGTATTTAAATAACTATGTTAAGAGACCAACTTAAATAAATAATATCAATAAATAACTAATTCAGACTTTCCAAATGAGAAAAGTCTAACTAGCAGTCTAGGCCTAAAACAACTATCATTTCATTCTCGCATCTCAACCCGATCCCAAAACCAAAGAAGATTCCCATCAACAAAACCTGCAAAATATACAACAAACATCTACAATCAGTGGGGAGTAACTAGCAGTTCTCCCAGAACAAAAGAAATCAAAGTCTATTCCAGACATAGATTAGTAAGAAAGGAAAGAATAAAGTTAAGTCAACTACAATATTCATCCACTTCCATATAACTCACAAGTAACGCAAATGAATAATAAATAGCAAGTGAATTGGATAAAAATAAACAAATCATCTCAAGAGTACTTTTATAAAAATAAGAGTATAGGTAAAACAAGTGATTTAGTCAGAAACTGAACGCCAGTGAATCGCAATTCACTTCCTAAGGTTTGTCAGATCGCAATCTCCAGGTCAGTCTATGGGCTTACGTTCCCCACTGCCTGTGTCTAAGAATGGCCAAACTCCCGATGCAGGGTAGAACACGCAGAACTCCCTGACCTCTCGGACGACAACAATTAACCCAGGTTAACCCCTAGTTCGCAAACCAGGTGGTTGGCATGTTCTTCACAGGGGATTACATCTATCCCACCGGATGTTCTTATCTCAAAAATAAAATCATAATTCATAAATATCATCAAAGTATCATTCAACTCAAAAATATTCGTCAAAAGGGATGCCACCCGTCCTTATACCCATAATTCATCAAAAGATAATTCTTCAAAAATCCTCAAAATAGTAACTCACAAACTTACAACAAATATCTTCAACCACAATACTTTGAACATCACTAAGTATCAACAATGATAATGAAATAGTTTTTACAGCACTAACAATATCAATCAGAAATGCATCACATCAAATAAGATCACCAACTACAAGTCGAACACACGTATAAGAACATACGAAAAATTACACCACACAAAAACTGTGCGCTCAGCGCCACATTGTGCGTCTCGCGCACTGACCAATCTGCGTCTGACGCGTCAGCGTGCGTCTGACGTCACCATCAATTAACTCCAAAGCTTATTAAATCAGCAAAATGTACACGACTATTCATTTTTACATAAACCAAACGTAAACATAATGATACTCAATAATAACATCAGTAACCTACTATCACCAGCTTCCAAGGACATAAAAGGTCACAAATTATTTCTGGTTAATAAACCCTTTGATAATTAAAAAGAATATCCTCAAATTCATAATAAAAACACAATAAAAATTATTAAACTACTAAAAACAATCAGTAAATTATAACAAAAATTATAATACGACCATTATGACTCTACTGACATAGTACAAATTTTATTTCTAATTTTCGGACATTAAAGTAATTTTAAAAGTTAATTTACAGAATACTCAGTAAAGCCAATATAATAATTAAAAACAGAAATAAACTCCCAAAAATTCACATAACATGCATAAACCCACGGTAATACAGATTCTGCAAAGAAATAGATTTTTCGACCTACAAATATAATATTCACGATTTAAATACTAGTAAACACGAAAATGCAAAAATAGATAAATCAATTAAATAAACCTGTAAAAAGTAGACAAAAAATATTCTAAGGCATGAAAAACATACTACACCCATAACAAGCTTCATGAAAAATAATTTCGGCAATTATAGAATTTGTTCGATAATTATTTTAAAAATAAGCCATAAACACATAAATTACCAAATAAATCAAATACATAAGAAAAATCAAACGAAAATTATTTTTCTGCATATAATATTCACACATAAAACATAAAGAAAATTCACATAAAATTTCATCAATAATTTCATTCAAAAAGTATTTTAAATAATTCCTAGCGTAATAATCTAATACCGAATAATACCCTAATCACTATCGTTCTAAGATAACTACTAGTTACCTGGAACGTCGGGAGGAGAGCTGAGTCTAAAGAGATAGTTAAGAGTTACGCATATAATCCAATTCCTCTTCTAACCCCAAATCACAACGAATGATAATTTGTAGCAACAAGTCACTAGGCGTTTTCTTCTTGAACATTGAAAAATCTCATTTCGTGTTGTTCTGGTCCGACCATGATTTCCGACGATTGAAAGCTCGTATTCACAATGCTGTCCAAATTTGAGAATCAACCAACGGTTAGATCTCCGGATATGGTTAATTTCGTGAAGGTGTGACAGGAAAAACCGGGATGAACTTTTCTCCTATTTTTCACTTCTCTTCCTCTTCTCTCTTTTCTTTGAAAATGACGAGGCTTAATGAAGAATGATGTTGAATTTCTCTGATTAAAAATCAGAATTTATTGGCAAGGAAAAGTAAAGGGTTTAGGAGAATGTTAATGAAGGATTAAATGAGCAGTTACAAGATATTAAAAGGTTAGCTTAATGAGCACCAAAACTCTTCATCCTCTACACCATAATTGCTGATTTTCGGCCAGCATGACACACCACATGCGATGCAACATTTCATCACCCAAGTCGGTCCAACAACGTTACAAAAACGCAACGCGACAAAACTGCATCCTAAACGCCTAAATAAATAACGAAACTAATATAACCTTTAAAATAAATAACTAACAACATAAAATAAATATATATAAATATATCACAACATATAAATATATAAACACATTTTCACAACACGTTCCAAAATAATTTAAATATAAATTATTTATTTTTACGAAAAAAAAATTATTTTAATGTAAACAAACACCAAAATAAAGGGTGAAAATTACGGGGTGTTACAATCATTCCCCCTTAAAAGAGTTTCGTCCTCGAAACTTCAAAACAACCAAGAGATAAAAGAAAATACTCTAGATAAAGAACATTAAGAAAACAGAAATCGATGGATTTTAGTTAACTAAACAACTTTGCAGGTATAAAATTTGATATCTCAAATAATATATATTTTATTTTGGAAGACCAAAAGAGTTGTATAGTAAAGAAGCACGGTAACAACCATCATTTCTACAATGTAAAAGAACCAAAGACAAGTAGAAAGTTTGAGGTAAAAACGTTTGCACAATAAACTATAGGTAATTTTGTAAAAGAAGCAGGAATAAATATTTACGTAAAATTATAAAAGAATAAATCCAATCATTCAAAAAATACTTTTTTAGAAAGGAAATGAAGAAGCAAAAGTTCGCAAAAGAAATTGATAACTTTAAAATAAATTTCACAACGACAAAACACTAATAATAAATACGATAAAGTAATAAATTATAAACAACGATTATAAAATTTGCCAAGTCGACATAAATGTGCATGGAACCACCCATTGCTATCTAGTATCAACAAAACAATATTTAAAAGCCAACTTATCAAATCGATATTAGAGTACTGGAATCACCCAATATAAACATAATATCAACTGAAAAAGGAAATTAAATAAAAACAGATAAAATGTGTCAACTTATCAAATTGACATACAAGCCAAAGGAATCACCCATTATGAGTTAATATCAACTGAAATAAGTTTAAAATTTAGACTTATCAAATTGACATACAAGTCAAAGGAATCACCCATTATGACTTAATATCAACTCAAACAAGTTTAAAATTTAGACCGAGTATATATATTTCGTTTTCAGAGAATATAAAACAGATCAGTCAAAATTAGAGAATTAAATAAGAAATAATGAAAACAACCAAAAATTTTCTATGAAATGAGAAAGCACTAAATATTTAAACAAGAAACAACAAATAGTAAACGAGATCCTTTCACGCATTTGAGTTTGAAAAAAATAATGCTAATAAGAAAAGTAAGTAAAGTAAAAGTTGTTGAATGCTAACCTTTAAAAAAAAATAGTTTGCGTCTACATTTCAATCTAACACCAAAACAACTCATTAAAGTACTTTTATTTTTAAAGACTATAAAACTCATTACCATAATTAAAGGCTGAACAAGGATTAGCATGAAAAATAAAAATACTAAAAGAAAAATATTTATAAATATAGATGGTCAAAGACGGTAAGAGAAATTTGAAGAATATCTTGAAAGACAATTTCATAACCCCTTTCTTTTTCCAAACCATTATAAAACAATTGAAATTATACGTTTTTCAAAAGAGTATGTTAAAATATTAACAATTACAAAATTTGAAAGTCAGAAAGTAACTCTAATATGGTTATGAAATTTATTAAGTTCAAAGATCTAAAATATAATTTGGAATATAAATTCAAACTAGAAAGTTTTGTAAATAATAAAGCAGATTCGTAGTACTCACATAAAAACAACACTTAATTGGAAAAGAAGAAAGTATATACTGTCTCACATAATAACATATACTATCAAGCAACTAGCAAATAAAATAAATGCAATGCAACATACAAGACTATATTAAAATAAAATTAAAGTTTATCTTTAAATTACAAAACACAAAATAAATTAAACACACAACTAAACTGAGAAGGCTATAAATTACTTCGCTTTCGCTACGCACTCTGATGAAAGAGAAAATAGATTACATGTAAGAGACCCTGCAAATAAGATTAGCAAACTTGGTAGACTAATTCCACCAATAATACAAGTAACTATACATATAACATATGCTCCTTAAGCACGAGAACACACCACATTCCCATAAGGCTTCCCTTTACTTACTCTACCCATCACACTCTCATTATAGTGAAACAACTAAACTTAATTCTAAACAAATTTTATATCCTATGGCTAACTAATAATTCTAAAGAATCATTAGCAACTCTTTTTCAGAGTTTAGGAGCTTTTTGTTCTGATACCAACTGTAACACCCCAGAATTTCAAAGCGGAAAAAGAAAGAAATAATAATAGTATTATAGGACGACGGCGGAAACATCGTCTTCTGGGAATGCCACTTCTAATACAAAGGTATTTAAATAACTATGTTAAGAGACCAACTTAAATAAATAATATCAATAAATAACTAATTCAGACTATTCCAAATGAGAAAAGTCTAACTAGCAGTCTAGGCCTAAAACAACTATCATTTCATTCTCGCAACTCAACTCGAGCCCAAAACCAAAGAAGATTCCCATCAACAAAACCTGCAAAATATACAACAAACATCTACAATAAGTGGGGAGTAACTAGCAGTTCTCCCAGAACAAAAGAAATCAAAGTCTATTCCAGACATAGATTAGTAAGAAAGGAAACAATATAGTTAAGTCAAGTACAATATGCATCCACTTCCATATAACTCACAAGTAACGCAAATGAATAATAAATAGCAAGTGAATTGGATAAAAATAAATAAATCATCTCAATAGTACTTTTATAAAAATAAGAGTATAAGTAAAACAAGTGATTTAGTCAGAAACCGAACGCCAGTGAATCGCAATTCACTTCCTAAGGCTTGTCAGATCGCAATCTCCAGGTCAGTCTATGGGATTACGTTCCCCACTGTCTGTGTCTAAGAATGGCCAAACTCCCGATGCAGGGTAGAACACGCAGAACTCCCTGACCTCTCGGACGACAACAATTAACCCAGGTTTACCCCTAGTTCGCAAACCAGGTGGTTGGCATGTTCTTCACAGGGGACTACATCTATCCCACCGGATGTTCTTATCTCAAAAATAAAATCATAATTCATAAATATCATCAAAGTATCATTCAACTCAAAAATATTCGTCAAAAGGGATGCCACCCGTCCTTATACCCATAATTCATCAAAAGATAATTCTTCAAAAATCTTCAAAATAGTAACTCACAAACTTACAACAAATATCTCCAACCACAATACTTTGAACATCACTAAGTATCAACTATGATAATGAAATAGTTTTTACAGCACTAACAATATCAATCAGAAATGCATCACATCAAATAAGATCACCAACTACAAGTCGAACACACGCATAAGAACATACGAAAAATTACACCACACAAAAACTGTGCGCTCAGCGCCACACTGTGCGTCTCGCGCACTGACCAATCTGCGTCTGACTACTAGTTACCTGGAACGTCGGAAGGAGAACTGAGTCTAAAGAGATAGTTAAGAGTTACGCATGCAATCCAATTCCTCTTCTAACCCCAAATCACAACGAACGATAATTTGGAGCAACAAGTCACTAGGCGTTTTCTTCTTGAACATTGAAAAATCTCATTTCGTGCTGTTCTGGTACGACCATGATTTCCGGCGATTGAAAGCTCGTATTCAAAATCTCTCCGGTCAAAGTGAAGATTAAGATGTTATAAACGTGATGTCCAAAGTTGAGAATGATCCAACGGTTAGATCTCCGGATATGGTTAATTTCGTGAAGGTGTGACAGGAAAAACCGGGATGAACTTTTCTCCTATTTTTCACTTCTCTTCCTCTTCTCTCTTTTCTTTGAAAATGACGAGGCTTAATGAAGAATGATGTTGAATTTCTCTGATTAAAAATCAAAATTTATTGGCATGGAAAAATGAAGGGTTTAGGAGAATGTTAATGAGGGATTAAATGAGCGGTTACAAGATATTAAAAGGTTAGCTTAATAAGCACCAAAACTCTTCATCCTCCACACCGTAATTGCTGATTTTCGGCCAGCATGACACACCACATGCGATGCAACATTTCATCACCCAAGTCGGTCCAACAACGTTACGAAAACGCAAAGCGACAAAACTACATCCTAAACGCCTAAATAAATAACGAAACTAATATAACCTTTAAAATAAATAACTACCAACATAAAATAAATATATATAAATATATCACAACATATAAATATATATACACATTTTCACAACACGTTCCAAAATAATTTAAATAGTAAATTATTTATTTTTATGAAAATAATCATTTTAATGTAAACAAACACCAAAAATAAAGGGTGAAAATTACGGGGTGTTACACCTGCATTCAAACTCGAACCTGACTGTAACCCAACTAGATATCAACACAAAACCCGACTAGACCCAGTAAATATCAGATTCAACCCGAATTGTTTACGATCGACCCGAATTCAACTATAATTCATGTTAACTAGATAATATATGATCTGCCTTATTTGATCCAATTTTTCAAACCAACCAGTTTGGACAACTAAACCCCACAAAATTATTAAAATTCAATTATTGTAAATTATTTTTACTAAAACTAAATTGAACAAAAATTGAGTTGAACTTAACAGATAAAAACCGAACATAACTCAACCAAAATTGTTTTGTAACCAAACTAATTATTTATTATTATCTAGATCAAATTGTACTCGAATTCACACGTCAACTATTTTTACTTTGATTTTTTTTATTAAACTTATTATTATAAGGTATAATAACTTGAAAGATGCTAGTATTTTACTACAATTAAAGTTAACTTAACATTATGATTAATAACTTATGACTTGATCGAGTGATTTTCTAACCAAATAACTACAAGTCTACAACTATTCTATGTCACTATTATATTATAAGGCTGAAATATGTGAATGTTTTGCAAAGGTAAAAGGTAACACGAAGTTACGATTATTTAACCATTAACTGATCCCGATTTAAGGTGAAAATCGGATCAGCTATGGGTTAACTGATCCGGCTTTCACCTTCAAACCGGGATCAGTTGTGGCTCATAATGTGTAATAAAAATGGAAACATATTGCCTATAAGCTTGTGTCACACAAGCAAACCCAGATTCAAACAAAAAACCAACTACGTTCGATATTCAAGCAATCCAAAATCTAGCCACATTCGACAAAACGAAAATCATAATTTAAAAAAATCAACAAAACAACCACATCCAACCATCCGAAAATCAATAAAACGAAAATCATAATTAAAAGAAATCAACAAAACGAAAATATAAAAAAAACGAAAATCTACAAATTACAGAAATCGAAAAAAATCGTCCTAATGGTGGTGGAATACCCTAAATTACAAATAAATAAAATTACGAAAATACGAAAATAATCAATCAATACGAAAATAATCAAGCACTATAGTCCAACAGCTGCGTTAGAAGCAAGGCAACAACAACAATGGACCATCAACAACAACATCCACAACAGCTCACCGGAGCATCGGCTTGCAGCGGCGACATTTGTTCTTCTTACTTTTACTTTTTCACTCACAAGTCACAACAATAATTTACATGACTCTTCATAGTCCAACATTTTCACTTTTTCTTTAGTAAATTTCTAAAACTAGATGAGAAGAACAAAAAAATACAGAGGTAGTATTGATTTAGTTGTTTTCTTAATATCTATTCATTTGGAAACCTATAAAGTGTCCAACTCAATATATTAACGCTATTAGTATATCTTGAGACTTGAATACAGTATATTTTATAAATATGCAATTATTATTATAAAAATAAACAAATTATTTATTTCAATTCAACAATTTTTTAAGATGATTATGTTATAAGTTAGCAAGTTTCAAAATATGGTGAAATTTTTCCAACTTTAAATGCAAAGACAAATAAATAAATAATATATTTAAAAACGAAAGGAGCAATATACTGTATCTAAAATTTGAGGCTTTTTCTACACCAAAGGGCAATATACCATTTTCCTCTTTCATCTTAATAATTTTTCCCTGCACTTCCAGTTGAAGCCCCCGTTCTGACGTTATGTCATCAGATAACTACAATATTGATTGTTGTTATGGAACCCACAAGCAAGGGGTAGAAATAATAATATTATTATTATTTGACTTAACCTTGCCCATCTAAGTTGGATATGGACAACCTCACATGATTCAACGAAATGCATGAATGAGTGATTATGACTTCTCACTTGGATTAGTACTCATACCACAGCAAAATTACTGGCCGATAGTACTCATAATAGGGATTTGCACTCACAATAAGTGTATATCTTTGACGATAGTGGCACTTATTTTTACTGCATCCTTCACTATTTCATGTGAGAGATTTTTCAAAATCACGTATACATCTTAAGAAATGGACAATGATTGCAATAGTATTAAGAATTTACACGTAATATTGAATTGGTAACTTAGATATTTAGGGTTAGTCCTTGTGAGAAGGAAGCCTACTTTATGTTCCTTCAAAACTCCTTAAGAGAAATGGAATCTAATCTTGATAAGAATAGTTTGTTATCTAATTCTATCTCTTAGAATACTACTCACTGTATATATTATTATTCCTTAGGATATTCACTGCATATATCTTTATACCTTAGGATATTCTAACTTTGTTATTATCTTTATGTTGTATCTATCTTTAATCATCTACAACTACGTAATTATGACAAATCTGGTTCGATGGCTGTTCTCTACTAACCACAAGTTACATGTATTATATATAGTTTGTATAATTTTCAAATGAATGATAAGTTTACTTCAATCCTTTCATGGTATCACAGCAGGTTCATCCTTGAACCTTTAGTTTTTTTTTCGGCTTCCATCTTGAGCTTCCTCTTTCATGGCTTCCTCCACCATTCCCAATGATGCTGAACCTTCCACACCCCTCATCGTGGTTAATCTTTCCAGCATGCTCAAACTCAACTCCATCAACTACCTCTCATGGCACCTCCAACTCCAAGCCACCCTCTTCGGTTACGGCTTGTTCAAGTTCCTCGATGGAACGCATCCCATTCCTGCACAAACACTTGCTGCCACCACGTCTTCCGCAACCGACAAACCCAACCCTGCCTATCTCACTTGGCTACGCCAAGATCGTCTCTTATTCGGTGCTATCATTGGTACTCTTGAACCATCCATTGTTCCCTTAGTCTCACGTGCTTCCACCGCCAAGGAAGCATGGGATATACTCTCTCACACATATGCCCGTCAATCTCGTGGCCACCTTAAACTACTCAAGACCAAATTCAAAAATCTAACCAAAGGTTGCTCTTCCATCACCGACTACATCAACTCCATTCGCATGTGTGTCGACCAACGTCTCCTTCTTGGAGATACTGTCCTTCCCGAGGATGTTATCGAGCAAGTCTGTGATGGCATCCAAGACTCTGCCTACACTAACCTCATCGAGAGTATTAATGCTCGTGATACTCTCATATCCTTCGACGAACTTCACGAAAAATTGCTTGTTCGTGAAGATCAACTCACCACTACCAAAACACCACCCTTGCTTCCCGTCACCGCACAATCTACCTCCACTCGCATATCTCATGCAAACCCCACCTCCGATCATACTGCTCGCCCATCCTCCTCCACCAAACCGGCATATTCCTCAAACAAAAAACCCACAAAAGGCTACCAAGGCAAGTGCCAATGGTGCCACACCTTTGGTCACTCTCTCTACAAATGTCCTAGCTTTCAGGAAAAATTCCCAAATGCTAAACCTACTCTCCCTCCCCCTCCTACTCAACCTCGTGCTCACCTAGCCACAACACCTGCCGCCACCACCTCTCCATGGCTCCTTGACTCGGGCGCGTCTCATCACATCACTAATGACCTTGCTAATCTCTTACTTCATCATCCATATGATGGCACTGAAGAAATCGTCATTGGCGATGGTACGGGTATTTCTATCACCCATATTGGTTCTCTCACTCTCTCTCTCTATCCTCCTCCAAAACTCTTACTCTTAATAATGTTTTATGTGCACCTACCATGTCTCGTAACATCCTTTCTATTTCCCAACTTTGTGCACACAATGATATTCTAATTGAGTTTTCTTCTTCTTCCTTTGTATTGAAGGATTGTCTCACGGGGGCATCTCTCCTTAATGGTCAAACCACACACGGCGTCTATGAACTCTCATCCTCGCCCACTGTCCTAGTCGCCACTACAAACAACTCTGCTCAAACTTGGCATCACAAATTAGGCCATCCTTCTATTTCCATTCTCAAGTCATTAGCATCTAAGTACAATCTTACTATTTCCGATTTTCATAAATTTAATTGTGATGCTTGTCAATGTAATAAGAGTCATAAACTCCCCATTCATCAATCTACATTGATTTCTCATGCTCCATTAGATATTGTTTATACAGATTTATGGACATCTCCTGTTTATTCCCTTGATGATTTTAAGTACTATGTTATATTTGTTGATCATTTCACCAAGTATATATGGTTCTATCCACTAAAATTCAAATCTGACACCAAAACAGTTTTTATACGCTTCAAGGCCCTAGTTGAAAAATACTTTGACCGCCCTATAAAAACTCTCTATTCTGATAATGGTACTGAATATACCGCTCTCACTTCCTATCTTACTATCGATGGTGTCTCTCACCTCACTTCCCCTCCTCACACTCCTGAACACAATGGCTTTGCAGAACGCCGTCATCGGCACATTGCCGAAACCGGCCTTGCTCTCCTCGCTCATGCTAACCTTCCTCTCTCCTTCTGGAGTTATGCCTTCACCACCGCCACATATCTCATCAATCGTCTCATCACTCCCACATTAAATTCAAAATCTCCGTTTGAATGTTTATTTCAAACTTCACCCAACTATCTTAAACTACGTAGCTTTGGATGCCTTTGCTACCCTTGGTTACGTCCATACACTACTCACAAACTTCAACCCAAGTCAACTCCCTGCATCTTTGTTGGCTATTCTAAATCTCAAAGCGCCTACCACTGTCTTGATCCTACTACTCATAAAATCCACACCTCTCGTCACGTTCGATTCGTCGAACACACATTTCCTTACTCTCACCTCACTCAATCATCTCCGTCAAACCCACCTCCTGATCTCGCTGCATGGTGCTCTATCCCCCTTCCTATTCTACCTACGCCCCCACCCCACCCCTCCACTAATCCTCCTGCTAACACACTCACACCTCCCAACACTCCTCGTGCTTCCTCCCACCCCCCCTCCCCTCCTCCCTCACACGCTATCACTCCCACCACCTCATCAACCCCCTCCTCTCCTACGTCCTCTCCTGCTCACGCTGACTCCATCAGCACCCTCGAGTCCAGCTCTCCAGCCTTCACATCTCCCGCACTCTCCTCCTCGCCACTCGACACTCCATCTCCCTTCCCCTCTCCAACACCAACCCACCCCTTTCCCGGTATTATTACCCGCTCCAAAAACAATATTCATAAACCTAATCCGAAATACGCCAACCACACCACCACCTGTCCTACTACACTCATCCCCTCCACTGTTTCCCAAGCCTTAACACACCCTCCTTGGAAGCAAGCTATGGATGCCGAGTATAACTCACTCATACACATGGGTACCTAGTCACTTGTTGAACCCACTCACGCCCCTAATGTCATCAAAAGCAAGTGGGTTTTCCGCATAAAATATAAACCAAATGGTGAAGTCGACCGATACAAAGCGCAACTCGTCGCCAAAGGCTTTCAACAATGCCCTGGTTTAGATTATACTGACACCTTCAGTCCTGTGGTTCGACCCGCTACGGTTCGCACTCTCTTAACAATCACCACTACCAAGGGTTGGTCTCTACGCCAACTCGACATCAATAATGCCTTTCTCCAAGGTACACTTCATGATGAAGTATATATGGCTCAACCACAAGGTTACGTTGATCCGAACTTTCCCAATGCCATCTGTAAGCTCCACAAAGCAATTTACGGTCTCAAACAAGCCCCGCGGGCATGGTACAGTGAGCTTATGAGTTTTTTGGTAAGCAAAGGCCTCACTCGCGCATCCTCGGATTTCTCTCTATTTATTAATCATCATTCTACGAAAGCGATTTATTTAATCGTCTATGTAGATGACATCATTGTCACTGGCCCCGATCACTCACATCTACTCACATTTATCAACGTCTTAGCTGCGCGCTTTGCCCTCAAAGATCTCGGATCACTCTCATATTTCCTTGGGGTCGAAGTCATTCCCACCACCACTGGTTTATTTCTAAGTCAACGCAAGTACGTGTGTGATTTACTTGAACATATGGGGATGCTCGACACTAAGGCTGCAACGACTCCTATTGCGGTGGGTACTCAACTTCTATCTACTCTTGGCGCCCCCCTACCTGAACCTAAAGACTACCGGGCTGCATTAGGAAGCTTGCAATATCTAACTCTCACCCGTCCCGATGTCGCCTTTGCGGTGAATCGCCTATCACAGTTCATGCAATCTCCTACGTCAGCTCATTGGCATGCATTAAAAAGGTTGCTTAGGTACATTAATGGCACCAAGGATCAAGGTCTCATCCTTCATCGAGACTCACCTCCCACACTTCATGGCTTCGTTGATGCTGACTGGGCAGGTAACAAAGACGATTATACGTCAACCATGGGCCACGTTATTTTCTTAGGCCGCAATCCACTCACCTGGTGCTCCAAGAAACAAAAAGGCGTGGCTCGGTCTTCTACAGAAGCTGAATATCGAGCCATTGCTCACACTACAGCTGAGCTACTGTGGATCCGCAACTTATTCATTGAGCTCCGCATATCCATCACTCAACAACCGGTCCTCTACTGTGATCATTTAGGTGCTACATTCTTAAGCGCTAATCCTGTGTTCGATTCGAAGATGAAACACTTAGCTCTTGCATTTTATTTCATCAGAGAACATGTTCAAAATGGCACGTTAAAGGTGGTTCATGTTCCAACCGGTGACCAACTTGCTGACTTTCTCACAAAACCGTTGACTCGGCCGCGCTTGGACACACTTCTACTCAAGATTGGACTCTCTAACAGACCGCCCATCTTGCGGGGGCATGATAAGAATAGTTTGTTATCTAATTCTATCTCTTAGAATACTACTCACTGTATATATTCTTATTCCTTAGGATATTCACTGCATATATCTTTATACCTTAGGATATTCTTACTTTGTTATTATCTTTATGTTGTATCTATCTTTAATCATCTACAACTACGTAGTTACATGTATTATATATAGTTTGTATAATTCTCAAATGAATGATAAGTTTACTTCAATCCTTTCAAATCTGATGATGTTCTTGTTGATCTTACTACTTTAGATATAATTTAGGAGTACACCTTGTAGAAAGGAAGCTTTGAACGTTTTCATGTATCTAAAAAAATGAATTGGTACCTTAACTTATCAAATGTGATATACACATATTTGATGGACACGTAGAAAAAATAATTAATTAATAGTCATATTATAATTGTTACTACGTTATCTTTGTTCTACCCATTTACTACAAACTAACAACTCAAATGGACAGGCTGGAGAATATTGCATGTGTAATTCGTGTGAGATAAGGTGGAAAATGTCGCATGTGGGAAGAATTTATTACAAATTAGTAATAAAATAAACGGATTTTTTCACCAAATACCCCTAACAAATCAAAAAATTCACCATATACCCTCAATGTTCCAAAAATTAACCATATACCCCTTGCTTTTCGAAAACGTTCACCAAATGCCCTTTTCGTAACTGTCGTTAACTTTATTTACCATTTTGCCACTATTAAGCCCTAACCCTAAAATCTAAACCCTAATCTAACCCACCCCTCCACCCCAGCCCAAGCCCCCCACTGCCCCACCACCCTCACCACCACCCCCCCCAAGCCCCCCCCCCTTCCCCGCACTCCCCACCACCCCTTCACTACCACCACCCCCAAATCCCTCATCCCCTTCCCCGGGACCCCCCTCCCGCCGACCTCCCGCCGATCCCCTTCCCATGCTAACCCCCCTCCCCATCCTTGCTTTGCCGTCGAACCCCCTCCCCTTCCCCGCGACGCCGGTCTTTGCTCGCCCGCGTTTTCTCTCTTTCGCGGTCTTTGTTGTTGTTCGCGAGATGAGGTGCTGATGCACCGCTTCTCTCTCTTCCCTTGGCGGTGAAAATTCAACCTAGATATGAGCAACCCGGATCGAGGGAGCGAAGAGGAAGACGCAATAATTCGAGGGTGGGGGAGGGGGTGGGGCTGCGGCTGCGGGGGATGGGGGACGCCGCGCGGTGGGCGGCTGCTTATTTGGGGTGGAGGGGAGGGTAGGGGGATGCGGCGGTGGAGGGGATGAGGACGGGTGGGGGGGCTTTTAAATTTCCGGGCTACGCGGGTTGCGGGGCTCAGGGAGGGAGGGGGAGGGGAGGGGAGGGGGCGGATGCGGCGGTGGAGGAGGGGGGGGGGGGTGGTGGGGGTGGGGTGGAGGGGGCTGGGGAGGGGGTGGGGTTGGGCCTAGGGGTGGAGGGGTGGTGGGGCTGGGTGGGTTAGGGTTTAGGGTAAGGGTAAGGGTTTAGGTTTAGGATTAGGGTAGGGGTAAGGGTTAAATGAGGGTTAAGGTTAGATTAGAATTAGGGTTTAGGGTTAATAATGGCAAAATCGTAAATTAAGCTAACGGAGAGTTAACAAAGTTAGAAAAAGGGCATTTGGTGAACGTTTTCGAAAACTCAAGCGTATATGGTGAATTTTTGGAACATTGAGGGTATATGGTGAATTTTTTAATTTGTCGGGGGTATTTGGTGAAAAAACCGTAAAATAAAAGTGGATAGATTGAATCAGAGAACAATGAAATTAGAAAGTGACTAAAACAAAGACAATATAGAGGGTAATTGATATGTAGGTTTCTAATGCTTACATATATGAGTTGTTTGGTAGGCGTCTAGGCGACAACAAACTGCAATAACAATACTAAATATGAGTTAGTCTTGCGTGGACCTGGTCCACAATAATATTATTGTGGACCAAAACCACTTATTTAACATAGTGACCCTTTTTTCCATATAGTAACTTTTTTAAATTTTAAGATACACTATATAGTTACCATCTACCATAGTGACTGCGTTTTTAATATAGTAACTCTTTCTCACATTAGTTTATCATGATGAAATTTTCACTTTGTGACATAGTAACCTTTTTATTTCATAGTCAAAATTCATAATTTATATCTATTTATCTTTTATATATTTTTTTTATATAGTGATCCTTGTTTTTCATAAATAACATGAATTATCATTAGGTCCACACTAATTTAGTGTGGACCAAGTCCATATAAGTTTTTACACTAAATATTTGGGTAAATTAGAAAGAAAAATTATATTAAGGAAAAATTTCATAAAATCTACCTTTTATAACCAATTTGTTTTTCAAAAAGCTACCTTCTAAAAATTTCTTTCAAAAAACAACCTTATATAATAGTTTCCTTTCAATATACTACAATTTAACCGTTAATGAGGTTTAACCACTAATAATGGGGTCACCACAAAATATTTTTCTCTCCCACCTCTCATTTCCCTCATCTTTTCTCACTACTCCATCAGCAACAATCCTTAAGGCGGCAATCATTTAATGATTAATATTAATTATAAACATAATTTGGTATATATTGAAATAAATTTGTAATATAAGGTAGTTTTTTGAAAAAAAAATTAAAAGGTAGTTTTTGATAAAAGTTGATTATAAAAATAGTTTTTTGAAATTTTGCCTTATATTAATGTGTATGTATGAAACTAGCTATGGCCTGAAATTAAATATTCATCGCCACTCAAAATGATGATGAAATCTGATGAAGAAAAGATATGTTTGATTGTGAACAAGCAACATCATGCATACTATTAGCAAATTTTTCTTACCAAATTACACTAATAGATAATACTATTACCGCCATATGCATGCCCATACATTGAACGCCAACTAACCCAATGATTACCCATAAATCCATAATAGAACTCCTTGGAAAATCCTTTTCATAACAAGAACTAGTATCTGTTGCACGCGATGCGTGCGTGACATTGTGTGTAAGTGATTTTGTGGAAGTTTTAATTTAATCGTCATTCAAGTAATATTGTTCTATTTTTGTTTTTACTTGTGCATATGTAAGATGTAACTACTTTGCAATTGTAGGGATTTTTTTTTAAAAAAAAAATGAGAGAAAGCAATTAGTAGTTTTATCTACTTATTAGGGGTATTTTGGGTAAAAAGGGTGGACACCAAAAGGTGAGGAGTTCCCATATATAATAGAGATAATAATAATAATTATTATTATTATTATCACTATAATAATTATAATAATATTAGTAGTAGTAGCAGACTAGCTGCACCGGTAATAGCAAGTATATAAATTCTCTACGTACCAAATACTAGAATATTAAACACTCTTTTAAATCTTGGATTAAAATCCAAATCTCACATATGTAAATAAGATTTTTTTTTAAATTCAATATAATACAAGTAAATAGTAATAACTATTCTACAAAAATCTAAATAGCAATAAAATACTATATAATACTATTCTTCATGCTATTATTATAATTAATGAACATGATTAAAAACTAACAATAATTTTAATATAAGTGTCATACTTATATATATGTAAAATATTATTTGTAGCAGTATGTATGTAGTAATAATATTATTTACATTATCTTTTTGTTGTTAATAGGACTTCTTTTTCTACTTTTTTTAATAATATAATGAAAGTAACAATAAAGAGATGTACAATAATATATCAATGTCCTCAAAGGTTATTTTGCATAGAATAGTCAAAAGCTAGCAATTGATTTTACCAAATAATACATGTATAATTACTCCTTCGGTTCCATAAAGTTGTTTATATTTTCACTTTTAACGTTTGTTTGCATGTCTTGTATCGTTATTGTCTTTAATTACATATTAGTGAAAACTATAAAAAAAAAAAAAAACATTGATATTAAGATCTCTACCTATTTTATCTACTAACTATCTTTTATCATTAATATCTTTTCACGTTAAATTTTTTTTAAAATTAAGATCAGGCAATCCGAAACAGAAAAGGGACGAGCAATAGAACCAACAGCTGGTAGAGAAACCAACAGTTAAGGAAATATTATAGGGGGAGGGGAGGGGGAAAGGGGGGGGTGTAACTTATAATTTATAGCATTATGATAAGAGTATGATATTAATTAAAATTAGTTGGTGTTATATAGCGGCGTAACGATGCATGTGAACGTGCTTTCATGTAGGGAACGTAACATGTAGCAATCTCTACCACTCTATCATGGTAGTTAAATTATATACGGAGGTGGGTAGGCTTCCGTTCTTTGAACCTCTTTATTTAGATAATTTTAAAAAATAGATAATCCTTTATTTTAAGAAAAAAATAATTATCATAAGACTTTTTTATATGTAGAATTTTGTAAAATTACTAAGCTATACTTACTATTTATCATGTAGCATGTACTATATGATAATGATTGCGTCATGTACAAATCGACTAGTCACTAATCTTGAAATTATATTTATTAAGTTATATGTACGAAGAAGTTGTTTGGCACAGCTTTTAACTTTTGAAAAATTATTTTCGTGTTTGCCAACGTAGTTTTTGGAGGTACTAATTGGAATCACCTCAGTTAGCTTTTATCTTTTGATTAACTTTTGCCAAAAGCTTAGACTATTAGCTTTTGAGTAGCTTTTGTCAAAAAAATCTACCATTTTTACATATTATTTACACATTAAAATTTTGTCAACAACTATTATTACTGAACACTCATACTTTGGATAGCTAGTCTCGCAGCTAAAAGCTAACAACTACCTCCAGAGCTAAAAAGCTCACAGTTCACAGATAAAGCTATAAGCTAAAAGTTTAACTAATAACTACTTTTATCTAACAGACCCTAAGTTTTCTTTACCCAGCTCAAATTTTTTGAACAATAAAAGTTCTTTCTCTTTTTACTCAATAAATTCTTGCATAATACTACATTATTTATTAGCTATTCCTATAGGAAGTCATTGGGTAATCAACCACCCTCTTAGAACAACTCCAATAGTGGATTGTAAGGTGTTATAGTTATGCTACATTAGCTTTTCAAGCTATATTGATTTCAGGCTATCAATTGCTCCAACAGTACAGTAAGCTACAACACTTTATTTTTTGCATGACCCCACATTTTTTTATTTATTATGAAAAAAACTAAAATAAGATAGAAAAAAGCTTACATGTGTCATTTAATGATTGGATGTGTTTCCATATTATTTTTCAAGCTAATCTGCTTCTTTGAGCTACACCTGCTTGCAAAAAGGTTAATTTTTTTTCCACTCTAGTAGTTGAGTTGTAGCTATTCATTAAACTAAAATTACAAGTAGGTACATAGAAGTAACTTTTGGAGTTGCTCTTATTCACTTATTCGACACAAAAAAAAGGTTTTCCAAAGTATATAAAGAGGTGATTCCAATTTCCAACGTATACAAATTGTAAAATACATACCTAATAGGGTGGCTTGATGGCTTCGGGAGCTACATATATCAAAGAAATTAGGAATTTTCTCAATGAGTCAATGGTATTATATATGTTGCTTGTCCTGAAGAGACGTTATAGTAAAGAAGAGGGTAGAAGTCATTTGATTTTTTATTTTTATATGCATTTAATCAATCATATTTTGAGCATATTTTTTCATTAAAGATTAGTAGTATCATGTACTCATGTGTATCTTGAAAAAAGACAACGATAAGAATGTAATGGATCAATTGATCAAGGGTTAAGTTTATTACATCTAAGAGATTTGAAGTTTTTATATAATTTTGACAGTATCTAATTTGTTGCATGAGCCTGAAACCAATTTAGAGTCATCATAGGAGGTTGTTTCACATGGTGTATTATATAACATTGTATATTATCATCACAAATTAATTGTGTTACAATTTTTGTTCTAAACCCACGTCAAATTTGCTTCCCGAAATTTAGATCATGTGGCTTATTTGGGTGGAATGATGTGGCTGCCTTGGTGTGTGTTGGATTCCAAAGGGAAAGGTCTATTCATGTAATTTAAAAGTGAGTGTTGTCAATCTGATTACGTACCTTTAATTATTTTTTTCCTTAATGATCTCCTAAAAGGAAAAAAATACCACAAGTAAAAGAAAATTAACTTGTTGAAAAAGTTACTTTTCTTTCATAAAGCCGGTTACAAGCTCAAGGCTATCGATAACTTTTTGCGTGTAAGTGGAGGTAAATAGTACTACTGAAATGTTTAATAGAACGAGGTAAATTCTTACCAAACTTAAATTTGTATAATACTCCCTCCGTCCCATAATATAGTGCTCACATTCCTTTTTGGGTGTCCTAAAATGTTGTGCCTATTTTCTTTTTTATCAATTTATTTGGACTAAAGTATCCTTCATTTCTACATAAAGTTTCCAAAATACCCCTACATTTCTTTTAAAATATGTGTCCTTATTTATTGTTTCTGACATTCCAATGAACATTTATTGCTTTTTCATTTTAATTTAAAGGAAAAAGAAAGAAAAGAGTTAGTTTCAAGACAAAGGTACCAAGAAAGTACTTACTCCTTTCATTTCCTTAATTCTCGTGAAAAATGAGAAGTAAGTACTATATTATGGGACGGAGGGAGTAGTACTAAGTCTGTGACGACTATATGTATTATGAAACTTGTGTTGGTACTACGAAGCATTCTGGTACTATTATAAAAACTTGTAATAGTACTTAGTAAGATCGATTTGGTAACAGGCAAAAGGTAACAAACACTTTGGAACGCAAGATAAGAAGAATACTAAGTATTAGTTAGAGCTGAGTCTAGAAATAAAATCTCGGTGTTATTGGTTAAAGCTTTCTCGGAGAAGGAAGGGGGCATTGGTAGCTTGAAAAGCTCGGGCCCAGTGACCCAAGGGGGTCATTTTGTGGACCAAAGAATGTAAATGTAAACCCAAAAACCCATGTTGTGTAGTCGTTGGTGGCCTAGTTGGATAGGACTTGGAGGGGGTCCCCTGTCTTTAGGTAAATAACCCAACAGTGGAGGGTGGTGGCTACTATTACAATTTACAAGTGAGAGGAGAGTGACTGGTTATTACTCATTACCCATTTCGGGTATCTTTTTTGTTATATTAACCCTAATGTCCACTTTCCTTTCATGAAGTATATGGTGTGAGGCACATAACATAACTGGGTAAGCCTTTCTAATTTGTTGTTATAGTCGTTTTTCAAACCAAATTGACCTCCTTCCCGTCACTTTTCTTTTCACCCTTCTTTTTTGAACCTTTTTAATTGAAAGGCAAAAAATGGAAGACATAGTAACCATAACAAGACACCAAGAGCCAAGTACGTCACATATATGAGCCTTGTTTACTTTTATATATATGAGAATTGTCTAAAATGAAAAATGAGAAAGGAGAAATGAGAGCACTAATCATAAGATTAAATAGAGTATTTTATGTATGCGGAAAAAAATTAGAGTTATATATTCCTTTCTAATGAATTATTGGATTATTCATCTCTCTTCAAAATAGTCTTTTTCTTCAATAATTGGGTTGTTTATCTCTTTAAGGAGAGTTTTGTCAACTTTTATTTTTAATATAATGAGAAATTGACATATAGTTATATGGTTTTGCACAAGCCATTGATTTACGCATTGTAGCCTTATGAAAGTTAATGCCACAACTGTCTAGGCTCTAGTTACAATTGTCGAAGATCTAGCACTCAGGTTAACAGTTGTCAAGGATCCAGTTGTTAATATTAATTATGTTATGAAATGTTTATGTTCTCATTTTCTTTTATTACTACTTTGTTCTTTGAGTTAACAAGAAATAAAGATCTCTTTAATAATTTATCTCTAAACTTTCTCTACTAACATCATGATTCTGATTGTTCATATATAAGTCTATTAGACGATCAAAAAGTTATCATTCTACTTAATATTGTGTCAAATCGATTACCCTGATGTGATAGAGGATATGCAGAAGCGTTCAATTTTAATTAGTTTTTTTGATCATGTGTAATTAGTAATCTCATATTCTTTTGAATTTAATGTCTATTGTAGATGTCATGGCTTTTAATTAATAACTGACTTTGTTTCAAATAAAGTTTTATCTCTAAAAATCAAATTTGCAACAAATAATAATCATAAGTATTATATATTATAGTTCAAAATTGTATTATAAACATACATAGAGGATTACAAAAAATATATACTACATTAATTTACTACAAAAATAATTTTAAATTAATTAAAATATAGGAGCTATTCAATTATCTAACTATCGTTTGACTTGTGGTCAAAATTATAAAGATAAAGTAATGCTAATTATGAGTCATCAGTCATGTAATGATCATTTCGTCTGCTCGACAATAAGTTGTATTCTATTAGTTTATGATCATTCATTGAATCATTCTTTTTATAGACAGAGGTATGTAGTATGAACTAATGCATGGTTTAGAAATGTCAATTTCCGGATATCTAAATGTTTGAATTATAGTTTGTAGGGATATTTCAAAGAATTTTCTTTTAAAGCGGGGTCTATCACTTTCTACTTCACATCAAGATATCTTAAGATATTTATAATGTGTGTTTTTTTTTAAGGAAAATTTGTCAGAAACATAATTTTATAAGATACTTTTTGTCAGAAACAACTTTTTATAAATTTTTTTGTCAAGACAAACCTTAAACCAAAATATTTTTGTCACATTAAACCTTTGGCCGGAAAAGACCCTTGACTTAGTTTTCAGGCGTTGACCATTCCAGCCCCACCCGCGAAACCACTCCCCACCCCACGAAATCAGCCCCCTCGCTTTCCCCCACCCTCGAAACCACCGCTTTCTTCCCCCACCCTCAAAACCACCAACCCTCACTTTCCCCCACCCCCAAAACCGACCCCGACCCCTCCCTCCACCCTCAATCGTGCCCCTCAAACCCTAAATCCCCACCCGAACAAACCTAAACCCTAGCGAAGAAAAAGGAAGGGGTGGTTTCGGGGTTGGGGGAAGTGAGGGTTGGTGGTTTTGAGGGCGGGGGGAAGAAAGTGGTGGTTTCGAGGGGGGGGGAAAGCGAGGGGGCTGATTTCGTGGGGTGGGGGGTGGTTTCATGGGTGGTCAACGCCTGAAAACTAAGTCAACAGCCTTTTTCCGGCCAAATGTTTAATGTGACAAAAATATTTTGGTTTAAGGTTTGTCTTGGCAAAAAAATTTTATAAGGTTGTTTTTGACAAAAAAAATGTCTTATAAAAGGTTGTTTCTGACAAATTTTCCTTTTTTTTAAAAATACTCATTATTGTTCATTAGTAGATAAACACTTACTTAGAACATTGTTCGGAGTTTATGATGCTCGTAAAAAAATGAGCCAAGCTGAATCGATTATTTAAATCAAGGATTGCACCTAGAGCTGTCAAAAATTGACCTGATCTGACAACCCGACCTGAACCTGTAATGACCTGTAACCGACTTGCACCTGAAATTTTGGTAAAACAGGTCACCTGAAACCTGACCTGCTCCCGACCTGATAATAACCGATACCTGATCTTGACCCAACAATCTATGACCTGAACCTGTACCAACAGCTGCCCGAAATAGACCGATAACTGAAGTGAGCAGACCTGACAACGATCTGAATCCGATTCGACACCCGACCTGATTAGGACCTGAAACCGATTATAACTCGACTCAACCTGTTATTGTCCCGACCTGTTGCGACCTGTTACTTGATTTACAAGACCTGTTGCGACTTGGTACATGGTTTTACCCGACTTGTTGATACATGATACCCGACTTGTTGATTTTTGATAACTCGACTTGTCATTGATTTCACCACATAGTAGCATAAATTATAAACTAACACTATTACAAAAAGGCATATAACTAGATGAACTACTCAAGAATTGATTTTCAATGAAATATTAAATAATGAAAAAATTTGAAGCAGTGAGACACAAGTTTCATGACCCGTTCCATACCCGAAGCGATCCGAAACCAAGTATGGCACAACCCAATAACTAATGACCTGAACTTGACTCGAACCTGACTCAAACCGTTATTCTCTTGACCTGATAAGTATCCGACCCACGCTTGACCTGAACCTGAAAGCACCCACTACAAACCTGCAATAAACTCGACCCGACACCACATGACCACAAAAGATGACCTGTCCCGAAATTGACCGTGCCGAACCCGACCGAACCTGAAAGAAGAAACAAACCGAGACAGACCTGACCGAATTACGACCGTTCCCGACCTGCACCCGATCTGTTTGATTTATTGACCTGACACGATCTGACCGAACATGACTTGAAACCTGAGATGACCCAACCTGAACCCGACTCGAGTAACTGAATTGACAGCTATAATTGCACCTATGATTCAACTGGGGTGTTAGTATTATAACATCCTTTTATCCCCATGTTAATTACGACACTTTATGAATTTATATTAATTATAACACTTTTTATATCTAGTCATGTCAAAATAAGAACAATTTTAGGAGACAATCAGAGAATAAACCTAACTTTCATCATTAACCATAATTTGCAATATATATAATAAACAAAATACTCCCTCTGTCCCAGAATACTCTTTACACTTTCCTTTTTCATCTGTCCCAGAATACTCTTTACACTTCTATTTTTGGATATGACCCACTATTATTTTAATCCTTCTACCTTTTAAACATTGGCCCACACTCTATCTCCTCCAAATAAAACAATACCACTCCTATTACATACCAACTCTAACCATGGCCTACATTCTCTCTCCTTAAAATAAAATAATACTACTTTTACTAACTACTAACTCCTATCACATCTACTTTTCAATAAAATAAAAATTGACAACCAAACAACAACTTATCATCTAAAACTATGTGCCTTGATAAGTGTCAAAAGTATTTTGGGACGGAGGGAGTAGGAAACTTTCCTAAAATTGGAATTCTAAACAGAGTAGAATTCTTAATATGTTGTTCCAAATTAATTGCAACACTTCTAGGCATACATGTCCTACTTTTTTCATTTATTTTTATCATGACCTATTCTACCTACAATTGAACCCCACACTTCTATTGGAAATGACGAAGAAACAATAAAATAATACTCATTCCATTTACAGACATAACTACATCTACCCATTGAGTAAATAATGTAATCTACTCCGGTCCTAATAGGACATTTAAACAATTACTTTGGTCTTTCTGTTTACTTTCACTTTTTGACTTTTGCACTGCTCATATACATGTGCACTTACTTTGACCGCAAATTTGTGAATAATATAAAATATAAATTTTAGCATGTAAGCTATTGTTGGATTTATATATATATATATATATATATATATATATATATATATATATATATATATATAAAGATTTGAACCATTTATGATTTTGACAAATATATAATTAGAGATATTAGTGGTCAGATTTTGCATATCAGCAAGCATGAAAGTCCAAAACATTGCAAGTAAAAAAAACGGAGGAAGTAATTGTTAATGGTGAGTTGGATTCTACCATGCATTAAACTCTATTAGTAGTGGGTAAACAACCCACTGAATAAACCAATATTATCCTTCCACCTACCCACTTTCAATCATTTTTTTTCCTGTACGGAGAAGGTGCCTTATCGGATAGGGGACGGTAAGGAGAAATGCCCACCCCCAAAGTGCCTCTAGTGTCGTATGATCCCATAACCTCAAGTTTGTGAGATACAAAACAAACCATTAGACCAACCCATTTTCAATTAAATGACCAACACAATTTACCTATAATATTAAATATCGACTATCTTTTATTAAATTAATTTTCCTAATAAACTATTAAAATTCATGTCTCATTTTATCCATTTCCTAAATTTTTGTGTATGATGATGTGTTACAATTAATATAGTTTGAAGGGAGTCGTAAGACAAGATTTGCATGATTTATAAGTAACTAATTGTTAGCTCGGGCAACGCCCCAAATTATTTAATTTACTAATGAGTGGATTAGATCTTATGCCAATCATTTTATTTACTAATGTGTGAGATTAGATTTTATTCCATTATAAACAATCCTAAAACACCACATTTCTGATAGTTCCAGTAGTATAATAGATTAACTTGAACTAATTAGCCATCTTACAATACTAAGAAAAATGATCCTAATTTTATGGGATAATCACCAAACTAAAACCTTAATTTATTTATTTATTTATTTTTGGTTAAAGCCAAACTAAAACCTTTGAACAACAAACAAATGATGATAAGTCAATTTGATACACACTTGTAGAATTATAGTTTAAATCACCTGTAGCTTAGACTATATCCATTTTTTTGTTACTGATCTAACAAATACAGTCAAAATTTTAATCAAACATGATGATGAAAGCTAAACATACGATTGATAGTTATTTGAAAAGGACATTTTTATGAGATTAAAGGAGTCATCATACTTTCAAAAAGAACAGATTCATCATAAATTTATTTTATTCAAATTATGAGATTAAATGAGTCATCATACTTTCAAAAAGAAAAGATTCATCATAAATTTATTTTATTCAAATTATATGGTTTTGTGTCTTAAGATATGAAATGGTCATTTTGGGATAACGGGATGTACTTGTGAGTTTTCTATTTGTTTCCACTTATTGAATTCAATAATATTGGGGTGTATGTTATTTTTTCCTTATATACTTTTTTCCCTACAAAGACCAAAATGAGATTGTAGATTAGTTGGTTATTGTGTTTGTATCTCAAAGGAGAGGTCATGGGTTTGAGTCTTTCAACACATTTTAATTACTTTGTAACATTTGCTTGGGATAGGGCGGGGGATTGGTAAAATAATAAAAAATTACGGTTTTTTCACTAAATACTCAAGAGATTTTTTATTCGTCAATTTTGCAAAGTTCTTCAATTCATAAATTATATGTGAAATTAGAAGTTGACATTGTTGTTAATTGAGTTTTGTGGAAAAAGAAACAATTGGTAAACGGAAAAATAATTTAACTATATTATTTTGTATCTTTCTTACAAAAAACTCTATGTATTAATGTTAAGAAAGTCGAGGTAAAATAAATTGAATTTTGAGAAGTTGAGCAATGAAGTTTTAAAATTGAAGAATACTCCTCGTTTTGATTGACTTTGTTTGCGTCGAACTGTCAATTGTAAATTAAAGAGCGTTGTTGTTATAGTTTTACTTTTTTTTCCAAAATTTTAATTAGGCAGAAGAATTTAGTATTTGGAATGTGGTTACAACGAAGGTAATGTATAGGAGAGAATATTTATAGTACACCTGGGTGTGCCATGCTCATGGTACACCCAAGAATATTTTTTCCAAATGAGCAAAATGAGCAAATGAGCAAATGAGCAAAATGAGCAAATGAGCAAATGAGCAAAATGAGCAAATGAACAAAATGAGTAAAATGAGCAAAATGACAAAATGAGCAAACTTGGTGTCAAATGAGCACCTAAAGTTCTAATTTATTACAAAATACCCCTGGGTGTACCATGAGTGAACTCATGTATAGGAATGGGCATGAACCTAAGACCCAACACATTTTTAAGGGTCCGGGTCTATAGTTTTGAGACCTGTTGGATCTAAGTCGAACTTGCGTATGTGCGTTAAAAATCTGGTTTGATTCTGGATCTGAATTTCTGAACCAATCCAGTCCCGCCTCACAGACCCATTTTTTTACATATTTAATATTTATATATAATACTACAATATAGATAGAGAGCAATGAAAGTTTTCACCTTGACCTTTGAACATTTAGTTTTTTCACGCAGCCACTGAGTCAAGTGACTCAAGTTCTCGAGCCCTAAACTTCTCACATTATTAGGGGTGAAAGTTCGGTCTACGATTTGGATTTAGGCCTAATCCAATCCAATTCCACCAAAATTTGGATTTTAATTTTTCAATCCAAATTCAAATCAATCATAGTTTGAGTCCAAACCATTCCAATCCGAATTTTAAGACACTAGATTAGATCCGACCCAAATTATCCAATTTTTCTAAACTCTATTTTTTGATGAAATAAATTTTGTGCGACCATCAAAATAAAAAGTTCCATAATAGAAATAATTCATATAATCTCATAAAAATTCATTAATAAACTAATAACAACTAATAATTCATTACAAACTCATAATTCATTACAACGGAAGGTTCAACTACATAGCAGGTTTCAACTTTACATTAGCAAGTTAGGGTTTTAACTTTTAGAGGAAAGGAAGGGCTGCTGGACCATTTGGGGTTTTTATTTTATATAAAATAAGTTGAGCCCAATCATATATAAAATATATAGGACCTATTTACTATTCGGTTATTTTGGATTTTTGGATCCAATCACCCTCAATCAAAACTAATTTGAAAATCCGATTTAAAAAAAAAAATCAATTTGAATCCAACCCGAATATAGTTCGAGTCCAATCCGAATTACTAATTCGATTTTGATTGGATTAGATTTTGGTTTTTATCTGAATATCTTTCACCCCTACATATTATCATTGCCCACTAGGGCTCAAGCCAACTTGTTGCGTATGTTTTAATTTGAAATATTTTGTAGAAGAATTAAACTATTGTTTTGGTCTTTTATCATTTAAGTAACTTAAAAAAACGGGTGTAAAAAAATTGCGAGTCAAAAAAACAGTGGAAACTCCTTATAAGCTTCAGACCCATTTTGGACCCAAAATCCATCATACCCATTGGATCTGAGTAAAGGTCCGGATTTTTTAGACCCTGTGATCTGGAGCGGGTCTAGGAACAAATCAAAATTTACGGGTCTGGACTCGACAAATGCCCATCCCTAGTGATGTAGATTTGTGGTAAAATGGATGATTTACTAACCTAATGGTCATGGGAAACTTTATTCATATCTTTTTAATTTGAGTTATTTACACTAGAAAGAGAAATATCATGTCATAACTTACATGATGCCATGTAAGATGACATGTGGCAAGCTCCGATTATTCTTCAGACGTTTTAGTAATATATATAAATATAAATATTGTTACAAACACTAATTTTAGCTAAAACCAACACCATTCCAGAGCGGACTTTCATAACTTTCCAACAATATAATATGGGCCCCAAATAAAATTTATGGTTCAAAAGTTATAGTCTTTTGATCTCAAAGTAAAGAATAATAATTGTGTCATTTTTCCTTTTTTTTCAATTCAACTCCCTTAATTCCTATCTATTGCAAGGCCATGCACTTTTTTAACTTTATTTTGACCATTAAAATCTCTTGAAGTATTTTGTAAACTGTATCTCTTATTAGGATGGTATTGAATTGTACTTTCATAATATTAATATATATATCTTTTAAAAATTATACTTCCTTTTTTTTTTTGGTTAAAGGGAGCAGGAAAATAGATTAAATTAACATAACAGTTTTATAAGCATGCAGACTTCCTCCTTTTTTTTGTATTGCAGCAATACCTCTTTTGGTATTTTTTTTATATTTTTATCTATGGCAACACTTTCTCTTTTTGGTAACAATTGCTACCCAATTGGACTAAATTGCTCATGATAGAATATAAAACGAATCTTGAGGCTCCACCACTTGAGCTTTTTGTTGAGTTGGTTCTCTAACATGGTATCAGAGCCAGTGTGACAAAATGGTCACGAGTCCAAATTTCATCCACCCCTCCTTTCCAAAGTGGAACATTTAGCGGTTGTTATAAGGAGACCTATGTTGCATGCACAGTTCACGCCCAATGGCTTCTCATGTAATGGTGCGTAATAGACTATAAATTAAAACCAATATTAAGACTCCAACCATCATCTTAGATTTTTGCTTGAGTTAATCCTCTAACAGTATGACCATTATTTTATTTTTTAATTTTTTTTAATGTAAGATGAAGGGGACTCACTTTTTTTTTTGTTGATAATTTGTGGTATTATTATTAAGGCTCAAGGCCCACGATTTAATTAGGATTCTTACAAATCCTGCACGCAAGCAAGGCCCAAACAAAGCAACCAAAAAGCCTATTTTGCAGATTAGAGAACACTTTAGAGGTGCATAAGGTTCGAAGGATTGATCATGGCCATTACAACCAGGCAACAAAATTTGCATCCCTGCGAAGACCTTGCTTCGCCAACGCATCAGCTACCATGTTTGAACTTCGCCCTTTGTGGATGATTGTTATCTTCTTCCCCAGCTTGAGTGAGTTTCGAATGAAATTTAACAAGAAATTCAGGTTCCATGGACCACCCGACGACTCATTGCACCATTTCACTAGTAGAATAATTGCTTATTGCTGCGGTTTTACCCATTCGCAGCAATATATCACGTAAAAAGAAAAGGTAAAATATAAAATAACCATATTGCTTCGGTTTCGGTCGAAAACCGCAGCAATATATGTCAACGGGAGATTTTCAAAATTAATTTGACTGAAATCCTTTTAAAAAAAAACCGCAGCAATAGATTAAAATATTAATAATTTAATCTATTGCTGCGGTTTTTTTTAAAAACCGCAGCAATATAAACGAAACCCTAAAAAAAAAACCTAAATCTAACCTAATATAAACGAAACCGCGCCTCCCTCAGACCGTCTCTCTCATTTCTCCCTCACATCTCTCATCTCTCATTTCTCCCTTACATCTCTCCAAGTCTCCAACAACTCCGATCTCCCTCTCTCTCCGATCGTCATCACCGATCATCACCGACCTCGACTCCGGTTTCCTCATCTTCGCGGTCGCCAGCGGTAACACAAACGCTAGTCATCACCGACCTCGACTGCGGTTTCCTCATCTTCGCATCATCTTCGCCGCATCTAAACGCCAGATCTGATCTCGCCGTTGATTCTCCTCGTCGGCATTAACTCGCCGTTGATTCTCCTCGCCGGCATCAACTGGCCGTTGTTCTTCTTCTAATCTCCTCCCTCATCCTCTCTCTCACTCGTTTAATTTGCGATTTCTCTACATTTTTGATCCATTCGTTCATTTTTTTCATCTCTCTCATTCGTTCTACTCTCCGGTTCGATTTTGGTTCTCATTTTTTAGATCTAATTTTCGTTCGTTTTTTTTTTCGAGAATTTCCGGCGAGTTTAAGTTCTCTGCTCTACTCCGGTTGCCGGCGCTGCTCTACTCCGGCGCTGCTTTGGTCTAATTTTTCGTTAATTTTTTTTTCGTTCTGTACTCATCTTTATTGAATTTAATTTTTTGTTAATTTTGTAGATCTAATTGAATATGTAATTTAGGTTTATGGTGAATTAAATTAATTTGTATTTTTGTTAGATATCATTTATATATATTTTTTTAGATCTTATATGTGTAATTTCTGATTTCAACATAAAACTTGTAAAGTAAAATGTATAATGTTGTTATGTAATTTGTCAATTAATTTGATGCTGGAATGAATTCCAACAAATTTGGTTGTGGTTTTGAAAATGTTGTGTGGGTATAAACTTTAGTATACTAGTATACGACATTATAATTGTATAAAAACAAAAATTATAAAAAAAAGTAACCTATTGCTGCTGTTGTTTGGTAAAAACAGCAGCAATAGACTCACCTATTGCTGCTGTTTTTACCAACAACAGCAGCAATAGGTTACTTTTTAATTATTTTTTTTTGTTATACACACACCTATTGCTGCGGTTTTGGGTAAGAACCGCAGCAATAGGTTGCAATATTGCTGCGGGTAAAAACCGCAGCAATAGGTAATTACCTATTGCTGCGCCCTTAATTGCTGCGCGGTCAAAACCGCACCAATAGGCCACTTAATGACCGCAGCAATAAGCAATTATTTTACTAGTGTTTGACAGCATTTGATGAGTCCGATTCAATGATGAGATGATGATCCATCACTATATTACTAGCCCTTGATATTTTTATTGCTCGATATATGGCATACACCTCAGCTGAATTTATCTCCATGGGGGGGATTGGGCATGAAAATAAGCTTTTAAATTCACCTGATTCATTTCGCAGAACACCCCCAATTGCACTAAGATGGCAGCTTGGATCATAGGACGCGTCAATATTCCATTTGAGCTCAAGTGGATGGGGAGGACACCATACCTTGGAGAGAGAATTTTCTGGGTTATTGATGATCAAGCAAGGCTTCTTCCACATCAAACACTTTGGGTTGCGCATAATTTCATCCAAGGAATAAGGAAAAGGTTCCCCCCAACCTTTTAACCACCATGACAGCCTTACAAGCACCATATCTTGGACTTGGCGAGGGTTACATGACAATTGATTAAAAATCCGGGCATTTCGCTCCTTCCAAATCGACCAAGTGATAATGAAAAAGATTGCCAGCCATACCTTCTTAAAGAAATCTCCTTTGAGTGTGCATTCCCACTGGTGAAACACGTCTTTGAGGCTTCGAGGCAATACCCAGCTGAACCCCCATAAAGATAACCACCAAGTTCATATTTCACGAGCCCAAGAGCATTGAACAAAAAGATGCTCACCTGTTTCTTCATGAGAGTGACAGAAAATACAGTAGGCTTCGGATTGCGGAATGATTCCAAGCCTTGATAATTTTGATTTTGTGTTAAGTTTGTCCAAGATGGCGAACCAAGAGAAAAGTTCAATGCGGTGAGGGATCAGGCCATTCCATATCTTCTTGGACACTTCACTGGTGAAGAAAGGGGAGGTCTTTGACAATTCATTTGTGAAAGATTTGACCGAAAAGACCCCCGATTTATCCGGGGTCCAAATGAAACGATCACTTCCATCTGGCTCCAGATGAACATTGGCTAGCATTGATAGTAGCTTATCATGGTCATTAGCGTCTCGCGACCGGAGAGAGCGCCTCCATGGGATACTCCATTGCCAAGTAGTGCCATCCCAAAAACCACATGAGGCGATAGTCACTCCCTGACAAGAACACAATGCAAAGAGGCGGGGGAAGACTGATTTGAGTGGGTAGGAGCCTAGCCATACATCTTGCCAAAAAATCGTGCAGGAACCATTTCCGACCCATTTTTTAACAAGTGTTTGGGCGAGGATTTTGGCAGGTGGGTGGAGAAGAATCTTTGAGCAAATTTGTTTCCAAGGCCCCCCATGGGTTGGAATACATAGATCATGAACCGAAAAATTATGGTTATACCCATACATTTCTTGGATTACTTGTTGCCAAAAGGAGTTTGGCTCCATGAGATATCTCCAAAGCCATTTGAAGAGAAGCGCTAAATTTCTGTTAAGGAGATTACCCACACCAAGGCCTCCACAAGACTTTGGAAGAACAATTTGATTCCATGCTACCAACGGGAGCCTCTTGTTTTCACTGTCTCCCCCCCAAAAAAATTGTCTTTGAATTTTCACTATTTTGTCAATGATTCCTTTTGGGATAGGAAACAACGACATATAGTATAGAGGCAAGTTGGATAGAGATGACTTGATGAGCGTTAACCGACCTCCCATAGATAGAAGTTTCCCCTTCCACGTAGCTAGCTTTTTGTTGAGCCTAACAATTATAGGATCCCAAGTACTCAGCATTGAGATGCGACCACCGATAGGCAGGCCGAGATAAACAAAAGGGAAGTCAGCTTTATTGCATTGAAGAGTCTCAGCCGTAGAAGACAACCATGATGGATCCAAGTTTACTCCCAAAATCGAGCTCATGTGAAAATTCACTTGAAGCCCGGATGCTAGGTGAAATATAATGAGAGTTTTCTTTATGTTCAAGAGATAATCTAGCTTTGGCGGACAAAAGATAATAGTGTCATCCGCATATTGTAGATGAGTTATTTTCAATACCCCACTAGAGAATCCAATACCTTCCCACATATGTCTTTCGGTTGCTTTTTGAATTAGTAAGCTTAGTGGCTCCACAACTAAATTGAAAAGGAAAGGTGATAGGGGATCACCTTGCCTTAGGCCCCTTTGGAGTTTGAATGGGGGGGTTGGAGAGCCATAAATGAGCACCGAAGCGGAGGTGGTCATAACGCATGATCGTATCCAATCTCTCCAACGAGAAGGGAACCCCATTTGTGACATAACCCAATCCAAGTAACTCCAAGAAACACAGTCAAATGCTTTGTGAAAGTCTAACTTTAAGATAACTGCTTTTGATTTTGATTTTTTGCATTAATCAATTAACTCACTTGCAATCAAAGCTCCATCTAAAATATGCCCGCCTTTAATGAAAGATGATTGAGATGGACTAATAAGGTGATGAATTACCTTTTGAAGTGTTCGAGCTAGTAACTTCGATACAATCTTATAGATACACCCGACCATGCTGATGGGACGGTAATCCTTGAAACCAGAAGGGGGTTCAACCTTTGGGATAAGGGCAATGAAAGCGTTGTTGCACCCCCGTGGAAGACGGTTCGAGCTCCAAAATTCTGCTATGATCTCATAGATGTCACTTTTAATCACTTCCCATGAGTTTTTAATGAACATGAAATTGAACCCGTCCGGTCCCGGGGCCTTTCGACTATCACAGGATGCCACCGCCTCATCAATCTCCTCATGGGAGCATGGGGCAGTGAGAAAAGAACGCTCCTCATCAGTTATTTGCTTGAAGTTTAGAGATGTGAAGATGGGTCGATTTAAGAATTCTTCCTTGAAGATCTCTTTGAAAAAAGTAACGGCCTCCCTCTGGATATCTTCCTGCTTCTCTATAACATGGCCGTCAATGATCAAGCGGTTAATAGCATTCTTTCTGCGTCTGAGGGAGGCAATAGAGTGAAAGAACTTAGTGTTCTTATCTCCTTCCTTGATCCACTTAGCCCTTGAACTTTGGGCCCAATAAGTTTCTCTTCTTTTTAGCCAAGCCCATAGTTCAAGTTGGGCTTCTCTCCTTTCCTGCATTTCGTTTTTAGTCAACAAACGTGAGTTAGACAGGATATCAATATGGTTTATTTTTGTTTCGAAAGATTTGATTTTTTCGTCAATACAGCCAAAAACTATGATGTTCCGCTTTCTAAGGTCTTCTTTGACAAGTTTCAACTTATCGGGAAATTGCATATTTTGAGCGTTGCTCCAAGACTCCTTGACGACACTCATGCATTGGGGATGAGACAACCAGGAATTTTGAAACCGGAATGGCTTGGGGCCGAAATTGAGATGATTGGAGCATACGAGAAGGGGGCAGTGATCCGATACACTCCTCTTGAGGAGTGAAACCTTTATTGAAGGGAAGATAGATGGCCATTTGGGGCTCAAGATCAATCTATCGAGTTTACTCTTGGATTGCTCTCTAAACCAAGTAAACCATCCGTTAGATGATGGAATTTCCATCAAAGCCAATTTTTGAATGAAGCTTTGGAAATCATTGACCCCGAATGATGATGCATTTTGACTTCCTCTTTCTGAAGGGTCAAGGACTTCGTTGAAATCCCCAATGAGAAAGCATGGCAGGTTGTGAGATGAGCATAGCGTTTCCAATTCCATCCAAACCCTTGATCTTTCATCGGCTAGGCACGGGTTATATATGTTGATTATTATGCAGTTGAAATTTGAGGGTGTGAGGGTTCCTTGCAGGGCAATCCAGTGCTTTTCGATTTGCTTGGTTTGCACTTGAAAAATTTCGTCCTCCATAATGATAATAGTCCACCTGAATTCCCATTTGAAGGGCTGAAAGACCAATCTACATCATCATCGCTCCATATAGAGCGAATGGTTTTTTTACAGGGATTCTCGAGCTTCGTTTCTTGAATAAAAAAGAGGAAAGGTTGGTGCTTTGAAATGAGGCTTCTAACTGTGCTGCGATTGATTTTGGCGCCTAGCCCTCTGGTGTTCCACGATATCAGATTCATGGTAAATACTATGAAGCGACGAGATCAAGGCATGACTACTTTGATTGGGCCTGTTGCGCAAGCCAATCAGATTTTTGCCTTCTTAGGATTGAAATAACCCTACTATGAAGTTCTGACAGTTCACCATTGAAACTAATGCCAAGTTCCATGGCAAGATTGATCGTATCCTCAGCTGTGACGGAGAGAGGAGGGGGAGATTTTTTGCTGGGGTGGGCAGTTTGGGGAGTTGGGGAAAAGTCACGTGAGGAAGAGAGATTGGGTTTCTTGGACTTAGATTTTTTGCGCATGTTTTTTTCACGTTTTTTTAATCTTTGATTCTCATGGGCTTCCTTAGTGGCCAGTGGTATGCTTTCCTCGAACCCTGGAGGAAAAAGCGGCCCAGAGGAGTCAGATGAAAGAGATGTGGTGGACTGGATAAGGTTTGAGATGAAGCTTGAGATTGGGGGGGATTGGTAGTATGTACCAGTGATGGATCAGAGGTAGAGATGGGTACATGCCCATTTGTGAGGGAAACTGAGTATTTTGGATTTTCCTGAGGGGGTAGTTGGGGTGAAAGTGGGGACACATGTTTTGGGCTGGATTTGATTGGGTCATTGATTCCCATAGGAGGAGAGAAGGCGACGTCATTGACTTTGGATTCATTATGCGGTGGGGGCATGCTCATAATTGGGTGTTGAGAAGGGGAAAAGTTACTAACTTGGGAATTGGATTTTTCGTTGGAGTTTTTTGTTTTTCCCGAAGCTTTTTTTGGGATAGGAGTTGGTTGAACTGAAGAGTCATCGTCTTCACTTGAATCACTGAAATGACCACCATTGGGATGAGCTGTAGGATAGGCTGAGACATATTGACTTTCCTCCATTGTTCCAACTGGGAATTTGACCCCTTCAATTTCTAGAATGACCTTACAGTCATTTGAGGGGGGATTAGGGGAAATCCTCAAATAAGTCCCATGAGTAGGCCTGGCAAAAGCTGACCCAACCTGATAATCCAACCTGAACCCGACCTGAAAATAGCGGGTTTGGGTTGAGTTTTTCAACCCGATTAGTTAAATGGGTCGACATGAAAGATAAATGGGTTAGGTTAAGGTCGAATTTTCAACCTGAAATTGACCCGCCTAACCAGATTTTTTAAATGAGTCGAAATTTAAATGCTAGAATTGGGCCTTACCTGACCAGCCCAAATATTCTCCTTCATATTGCTTGGGAGATAACCTAGCCTAGCCAACATCAAATCCCTAATTACACCGTCACTCTCTCAATCTTTCTCTCTCCTCTTCGCTCCTCTCCTTCTCAGCCGCTCCTCTCCTTCATCTGACCTAACCAAATTTCTTAGTCGTTCTCTTCTGCGCTTCTTCTCGCAACTTAGTCTCTCTATCTACTCTCTCCTCTTCGGATTACTTCAACAACTTGCTGCACTTCATACGATTGCTCTTCAAGAAGCAAAAACACAATAAGGGTAATGAAACTAAACATGGGTATTGATCAATCTGGGCTGGTGTCTCAACAATTGACGCAACCATAACAATTACAGCTCCCTTAGCATGATTTACACACTCAACAAGATTGAGAAAATTCTGAGGCAACATAAACCCTGATGCTGAAAGAGTTGTCTTGCCGAGAAGTAGACAAAGATACGATTTGTTCTTCAGCAACATGTTTTTGTTTTATTTTTTTTTTTCTAAAAATTACTGTTTGCTCATCAGTATGCGAACATTCGGTTGTTAATGCTAATTTTTGTTTTTCGCGTTATTATACGGTTTATTCTTGCTGATTTGAGTGATTTTTGTTATTAATTTTCTACTGTTGTTGTTCATATAAAATCTGATCTAATTTCATTTGTTGTTGTTGTTAATGCCAATTTGTGTTGTTGTTCATGCTAATTTATGTTTTTGTTCGTATAATATTATGTTGTTTTTTATAAACTGATTTATACCCAAAAAAAGTTTCAGGTCATTTTCGGGTTGACCCGAACCCGAAATTATCAGATTAAGGTTGTGTTTTTCAACCTGAAAAATTAAATGGGTCAGGTTCGGGTTGGGGGTGGCTGACCCAAAATAAGCTGATCCGAACACGAACCCAACCTGATATGTTTGACACCCCTACCCATGAGGTTTGATCCCTAGACCTCAGGGATATAAGGTGGGAAGCGATGCCACTACTCCACCACCTCAACCTCATTAGGTGGACTTAATAACAGTATGACCCTTATTAAGTCTACCTAAATCTAACATTTATTTTCCATCATAACCAATCACATGGGTTATATTTGCAAACTCCATTACCTTCATAATTCCCTGAAAAAAAGTGCCTAAACCATATGTTAAAAGAACGAATTTTTTCCTTAGATATTGTCCAAGGGAGTTTTAATTCCCTCTATGCGTCAAAGTTAAACTTAATTCCCTGCTTACGGTCCACGTAGAATAGAAGCAGAAGATTATATTTTTTTATTTAGCTCAAGCAAAACCGCTACCTGAATTAGTTGTTATATAAGATAAACCGCTAACCTAAATTGCGGCTTATTATTAACTAAACCACGAATCAGATTTGCAGTCCATGAGGGATAACCGCTACTATGAATAGCTGCTTCCATGAAATTTACATTCTCACTATACCCATTTCTCTCTCTCTGCTCTCTTTCTCCCCTCTCTATACCAGTTCGATTCCTCTATCCTCCACTCCCGCCACCTCCACCTTCTCTTTTGTTTTAAATCTGGATCCCCTTCTCCCTCCTAGATAATTTTATTTGCTTTTGGGGAATTAGGGCTTTAAAATTTGAAGTCTAAACTCAACCCTCATCTCAAACGTTGGAAGCAGAGCAAGCTCAGAGTAGAGAGAGAGAGCGTGCAAGCAAGCAATCAGTCAATCATCAACAGATAAGAGAGTGAAAATGGGGAGATAAGTCGCAGAGACCTGTGTGGATAACTTAATGATAAAGATGGTTTCTACGTCAACAAACTTGAGATCGCCGCTCGTCGTATCAAATCTATTGGCTATCAAGTCGGCCACCAACTCTCTAAGAGGTATTCGCTAATTTCCACTCCAGACTTAATTGTTGTTGGGTGGAGGTGGTGTTGAGGTGGATGTATTATTGTTGGTTGTTTTTGTTAGTGGGGTGGACAGTTGGTGGTTGTTTGGTTGTTCAGTGGTAGAAATCCTAAGGGTGCGCCAGTGAAGGGGGGTGCTTGGTGGTTGTTTGGTGCGCCGGTGAAGGGGGGTGCTTGGTGGACGCATGGCGCTAGTGATGGTGTTGCTGTATTAGGTGGATTCCAGTACTATCATGGTGCTATGGCCTATGGGTATCAGTGGTTGCTCTGGATGAGGCGTTGATAATTTTTTGTGTCTCTTACACTAAACCGCTACTCTTAGTAGCGGTACTACTATTGAACCGTTATTCTTAACCGCAATTTTTCCTATTTCATTTGGCAGTTTAATGTGTGGTAAACAACGCCTTCCTGTAGTTATTTCGTCTGAAGAAAATAAAAAAAAGATTTGATCTGCATCCATGTTGACATGGACGGTATGGAGGGAATTAAGTTCAACTTTGGCACATAGAGGGAATCAAAACTCCCTTTGGCAATATCTAGGGATAAAATTCTGAAAGAACGGAAGAAATATATCAAGTAGTCAACCATGTAAACCTATTTTTAAAATATGTAATATATCTAATACTTCCTCCATTATTTTTTTAGATGTGACACTTGCATAATAACTACTATTCACCAACTAACCTTGTTCGATTTATTATTACTTATGTACAAGAAATAACATAATTAAGTGGTATCTTATTTGATTCATCGAAAAGTATATTTTCATAATATTAACTTTTTATAATTTTTCGCTATTCATAATAAAATATATCATTGATCAAAGTAATGTATTGGAGACATAAGAATAAGAAGTGTAGCAACTAATAAAACATAGGAAGGACGCAACCCCCATTTTTTATATATTACTAATCTATACAAATATATTAAAAGACGTTCCTATCAAAGGAATGGTGCCACGTGACACTCTTCTCAAGCTTCTAATACACCTGTTTACAATCTCATTTAAAAATATTAACAATGTGTAGTTACTTAGATTCGAACACATGACCTTTGAAATGAGATGTGAGAGTTTAACCACTAATCCACTACAATTTCAATGTTTAATGTGTCAAAGTAAAACATAATGAGGTCTTATAATTATATGTAATTATAAACACATAGATAAACTTTTTGAAATCTAACACTTTTATTAAGTAATAACATTCTCTTACCTTGATTATGTTGAAATTGTTATTTTTATCCCAAATCCTTAGAAATTTTTTTTAAGCAATTTATCATGCCATAATGTTCATTTTTCAATTTTAATCTAGATAGAATATTACGATAAGCTAATAAAATCAACTACTAATAATATATTTTGATAATTGTAACTGACTCGGGGCATTGTCCGGGCCAAAATATTAATTTACTATGTTTTCTCTCCTGGGTTGTTTCGAAATACAGTAATCTTTGGAAGACAATAAAGAAGTTGAAATAAATTGAGATGTAGGGAAGTAGTGATAAAAAGAAGAGTGGGGGAAAAGTCACAGCCCTTAGGCCTTAACACATTATCTTCACAGCATGTGCCAGCCTTTCATGCTCTGTAATGTTAATGTAGTGTAAATGTAACAACTTGGTTTTACAAATGTGCTGGGTCCCACCAAATTGGTTGGTTGCAAGTTGCAACAGCGAAAATGATCTGTTTCGTGAGGCATATATCATGAGGCAATAAGCCCACTTTTTATCTCTTTTTTTTCCTCACTATGACCTCTACTTGCAAGCAATTTCTTTTTCTTTTTTCTACTTTCTGCTATTATGGGCGTCAATCTATATTGTGAAATCCTAAAGTTAATAAGAAGAAGATAGAATATATATGTAAGAAGTAAGGTGCACGTTGCAAAATTAGCTTAGCGCCGTAATTACTTATTAGTTATTATTATTATGATTCTTTACCTCACAATTATGCCACTATTCAATAGAAAAAACATTCTCCTTCCTTCCTCTATCAACTAAAGGATTAAAGATTACTTACAAATCTGATAACCATGATCTAGTATCTTTTAACAACTTATAGTCTTTGTATATGGAATAAAGATTACTTAATATTTTGATAACCATAATCTAGCATGTTCCCAAAGAACAATTTATAGTACTTTATATATATATATATATATATTTATTTCTAAATACTATTTCCAAAAATGTTGTCACATTTATAGAGTTAAATTAGTACGTAATGGGATTTCCAAACGTACTCCCTCTGTTTTTTTTATTATTCTCACTCTGCGCGTCTCCCAATGCAACTCTTTGAACTTAAATATCTTTCATTATATATTAGTAAAAACTATAATCATTGAATATTAATAATGTACTAATTGAGACGAATCAAACAAGACCCCACATGACTATATTTTTTTTCTTATAATTTGAAATTGAGAAGATTCTCTCTAAGTATGAATAGTGCCAAGATTTCAAGTGAGAAAGATAAAAAAAAACAGAGGGAGTACCTACTTAAATGGAATGGTGGAGCAAAGATGCAAATGATACAATTGTTATCTATGATATTTTTATAAATTGATGTAAACCTGAATTTGATGGGGTTGAGATATAAGTTGGTCGAATACGATAATATGACACAGCCCCGTCATTTATAAACAAATTTGTGTTGAAACTGATCTAGTCAATGTCAAACGTTTTGGCTCATTTATTATAAAGGATACAATTAACCTCAATGAAATTAGGGTTCAACACATGACCTCGCATCTAAACTAAAAGTATGTACATCCGCGTGCGATGAGGAGGGATCAGTGATCGAAACTTCTCTTTCTTACTTTTGGAAAGAAGACTCTCCAAGCTGGATTAGCTATGGCCCTGTCAAGGTGTTCGGGTGTATTAGCAATTCCTCAGTTAGGGTTTTCCTCTAAGCTAAGAAGGACATTCATATAATTGGTATTTTAGTAAAAAAAATCTCGAATCTTAGATCTACCACTCCATAGCAACCTAAATGGAGTTGGAGCAAACAACAAATGATACAATTGTTACAGATGGTAGTTTAGTAAAATCAAATTAAATATTGAATTTTGATGGGGTGAGATAAACCTGGCATAAGTTGATAGAACACGATAACTGACTCGATCCCATCATAAAAGAACTAGATTATTAACGTTGAGAATAGTTGCATTAGCAAGCAAACTCTACGTCGAAATGTTTAGCGGTGTCGAGGAATGCTCAATCCCATTAATTTTTTTTTTGGTGCGAATAAGTCACAAGGGCGGGGATGAGAATCGATCTCAGGATCACCTGGGATCAGGAGGGAAGCTTTAACCAACTGAGCTATCCCTTACTCTCAATCCCATTATTTTATGCATTAACTTGAAACCTATCCATCACCCATTCATCAGCTATAGGTTGAGATTAGGTGACATATAATTACTGGAGGAGAGAAATTAATTTGTTTGATACCTATTTTTAGTAGGTAAAGGCAAATGCTTTATTGAACTGTAACTCTAAGGTTTAATCCAACCCGTCTACATAGACAAGACCTGTTAGGTTGGAGATAAAGGGTTGTGAGATACAAAACATCACCAGTAGATAGATAGGTCATAATTTTTGAGACTTAACCCTTGGATATGATAATAGTGGATTAGGTTTAATTTTTTTACTTGTAAAAGCAATTAAATAGAGAGAGTTGGTAAGGAAATCTTACTTCCATAATCAAGGAAAAAAATAATCTCTAGTGCAATTTGATCCAATGATTTGAAAATCTTAATGATCATCCCTTACTGTTCGACCAAGTACTACTTGGTGTCTTATATCTTAAAAAAATGATAAGCGGCAAAGGAGACTGTAGAAAAGTATTATCACACGGTGAACAAACTTATTTTAATAGGTAAAATAATATCTTTTGGGCTGCTCCCACCTCCTCCCCACTTAAAGACTCATTACAAGCCGGACATTCCCCACCCCCCCCCCCCAAAAACCAATCCCAATCAAATTGCTTATGATAGGAGTTGAGCTCTAAACTTCACTAGGAGATATCATAAACCACTTGAACCATTTCAATTTCTATAGGAGGCGCGAACTAGCCAACTATGTTAAAGTACATAAAACAATATACAAGAGTATAGAAGTATTCACTTAACTAATGATTATTTACATATATAGTCTAATAGTGAGTCATAGGACCAAAATTCTGCACGGATTAACCCGATTCAATTACAAACGCAAGTCCTTAAGAAAAGGATAAGAGAATTTATACTAATATATTAAAAGGTGTTCCTACGAAAGTCTATTTGCCACGTGGCACCTCCTCTAAGATGCTAATACAAACGCTATATTTTAATGTCAAACCTCTCAACTTAAAAAGTAACATTGTGTAGTTATAGGATATCGAACTTATGACCCTTGAAATGACAAGTACGAGCTTCACCATGAATCCAACATTACATCATTGATTACTATTTCAAAATAAAATACAACAATGTCTAGTAATTACATCTTATTAAAAGACTTATACAAGTAGTTAAGTCCCTAACACTTTAATGGTAGTAACAAGAGACAATTGTAGACATCAACTATTAGTTCGGCAATTTTTTTTGTAGAAAGTCAACCTATTACTTTCATCTCCAAACTTTTAAGAGTTTATTTTTCAAAATATTATGCAGTATTATATCATGTGATCATGACGTCAATTATTCCTCACTAGATAATAAAATTACGAAAAGTAATAACCCAAGGCATTGCACTGGATACTCACTAGTTCTTTTTTATAAAGTGTACTGTAATGAGTTTTCAACTCACTAATTAACCGCAAAATATGGTGAGATTGATAGAGCCTTTTATTACCAAATCAAACCATGTTTGGTGTACGTATTGATTGAGCAGGGCATGCATTTTTTACTTTTTGAGGTTGCCAAAATTATGCGACAAGTAAAACATATAGCCTCTCAAAGGCATATAAGTTGTGATCCCAACAACAAATCATCAGATTCCGAGCTTGAGTTTTAAAATATAATTTGCAAATAATTCTTTTCTTGTTGGTGTTCCCTGACAAGAGATGATGCCATTATATTAATGGTAAAACACTAAGAGCAACTACAATGGCAAGCTACAACCACTTGTAGCTTTGTGAGCCACGTCAGATTTCCAAACTACAATATTTCCAAGCTACATCCTCTTCCAATGGAAAACTACAACCACTTGTAGTTTTTGTAGGTCCCACATGTCATCACCATATCAACAATTTTTAATATACAATTTATACAAGCATAATTTGTAATTAACTTGTAAAAATAATAAATTGTAAAAATAAATGACTTTTATTCCAAATTTGAAATCATACATTTTTTTAAAATTAAAATAACAAAAACAATAATTAAGATACAACATAATTAATACATAAAAACGAAAGCGAGATTACATTAAAAAAAGTACTACATATTGTCTTGATTTCCAAAATGCGTCCAAATGTGCTATTTTTTTGTGGGTATATTTTTTTACAACATTGTTACTCATATTTATAGACTAAAAAAAAACGTGCATTACTGTAGCACAATATTACCGTTGCAAATAAATTTACAACTCCACAAATTATATATTGCTCAACATTACTGTTGGAAAGTGAAATGAAACATTAAAGTTGAGAGTGGAAAGTTGAGTGGAGCCCACAAATACTTGAGCAAAGCAAGTAGCTTTGTGAAGCTACTTTGCTTGCCAAAGCAACAAGTGCAATTTTCCTCCAACAATACAGCTAGTAGCTCCAAGTATTGAATAATTGCAAGTTGGGACTTAAGAGCAACTGTTGGAGCTGCTCTAAAACGTAACATACTACTTCTGTAAGATCTCACAACTACTGATCTCTCGCTGTTGTAATTACTCCATCTGTCCCAAAATATAGTTCCCATTTTCATTTCGAGTGTCCCAAAATATAGTATTCATTTTCATATTTAGTTCCACATTTTTCCGTAATTTGTTTTACCGTGTCCCATCATTTATTTGCTTCTTGAATTTTGTTTTTGTTTTGTTTATTCAACCCAAGTGTTACAATTAATCATTTTTCACCAATTATTCTCCATTCTCTCTCCTAAAATCATCTTTTCCCATACAACATTTATTTAAATAAACAAAAAATCTTTACTATCTCTCTTAGATTCTACTTACATAAATTACTGTGAAAAAAGGGAAATGAGAACTATATTTTGGGACGGAGGGAGTAATTAATTAATTAATTAACTAATAGAAAGATTTTTAAATGCCATTTTAGGTAGGAAAAGCTATATGCAACCCTTACTTAAGGGCTGCATATAAGAAGCTAAAAATGGAAAAAAATGTATTAATTGATCATTTATTGCATCGATTAATGCATAATTGTTCCATAAGTTATTAACTTATTTCCATTTAAGATAGTTATTTATATCTTATATACAATCCTTAGGGCTGCATATAGCATAACCCATTTGTGTATTCTACCCACGTACGTCCTTTATCTTATTCAATAAATAAAGATTATTCAGGTGCTTTATTGCCCCATTTCAAGACAAAAATGTTTGATTAACATACCAGTGGCTTGTTACTGATTCTTGCGTAGTTGTAAATAACTGGGTAACTTCTAAGGGTCCAGGTGGACAAAAATGTCAGAAGTATTTTTTAAGTTTTAAAGGTTGGTGCTATCTACCTTATCTTGACTTATTTAGATTTATCTTATTTGAACGTATCTATATTATTATGAGTTCATCTTATCAAATTTGAACTTATCTTATCATATCTGAACTTATCTTATTATATCTGAATTTATCATATCTTATTTGAACTTATTTTATACTCCATCCGTTTCTTCTTAATCTATAAACTTTTCTTTATAGTAGTATGTTTCTTTTTAATCTACACACTGTTGCTTTTTTAATTTTTGGTAACATGTCACATCTATTTTCTCCTCTTTTTCCACCCAATATTTTAACCCACTTTTTAATTTCGTTACCTCATCTTTCAGTTTCTCTCTCATACTTTTGTACTTCCTCCTTGGTTCACTCCCAAAGTGAAGTGAGTAAATAAAAAAGAAACGGATGGAGTAATATATAAACTTATCCTATCTTATCAGAACTTATTTTATCTTATCAGAACTTATTTTATCGTTTATTCTATTAGGAAGAATACAAAAGGAGAGTGAATTGTATTGTAGGGAATAATGAGTAATTTTTGCATACTTTAAACAAATGCGAAAGGAACAAAGTAAAGACACAAGAGATTTTACGAAGAAAACCTTCCTAGGCCTAATAGGAAGTAAAAACCTCGACCCCAAAAGGGATTTTAAACACAACTCATCCACTAATAATAGGCTAAGTACAACCATATTGCAATTAGTTTATTTTCTCTCTTTCTCTTGTTCAACTAGAAACAACAATCCCAGCAATAGTTCCTCAACTGTTGCTACACTCTCTTCACTTTACTCAAAGTCCTCTCTCTAGCTTCATTTAAAGCTTAATCAATTACAGTATATCAATCAAAATACCAACCCAAAATTAAATACGAATTCTTGAATCCACTTTAAGAGAAACAAACAACAATCTTAGGAACAGTGATGTTTATAAGTTTGTGGCACTGGCTCAATAAAATGCTTAATGCTCTCAAGTACACTCAGTCAATTATCTTCTAAATGATTATCAAAATGGTCTATTTATAGATACAAGTAACTCAAAGAGTTAAACATGCACATCTCTAAATAACTAACCATCATCATCCTCATCTAGATTTAACGAACAATAACTAAAGGATAAAATCAGATTTTATTTAAACAAATAAATAAAACCGAGTTTAAAAGATAAAGTTAAGAAAAACGGCTAAAGTGATATTATTTTTCATGATTAAAAATAAATAACTACAATAAACCTAACGAAAGATAAAGATAAGATTTACTTGTATTTTATCCATAAAGATAAAAATCTTTTCAACATAAAAAATACTAACTACCTTCAGTAAAGCCAAATCTAAAAATCCTATTTCATTCCCTAATATACATTCCTTTGTGCATAGTACCAGATAACAGTTTTTATTGAGTGGTTGTTCCCAAAGCTTAGGTTCTGCTATGTTCCCAGTCTTAGGGAACAACCATATGTTCCAGGTTATTGTGTGTTTCTTACAGAAAATCCTAGGAACACCGTATTGATCTTGGGAACTTCATTCCAACAGTTTCATCAAGTCTTTTAGAATCCAACTCTCCTTGGTTTCTTCGAATTTCATGATAAATCGTTTCACTAAGAATAATACTTGTAGAACATTAGTCCAAATAAGTTTGTCTTTATTATATGTTGTCTTCAAAACTTAGGTCAACATTATCTTATCTAAACTTTTTAACTTGATGATGTTGTATTATTAGACTTATTTGTTGTTATATGAACTTATATTATCTTATCTGAACTCATCTTATCTAGTCTGAACTTATTTTTTCTGAAATAAGTTAAAATAAGCCTAATAGAGCCTAAGAACTTCTAACGTGGATATATAGGTCGTTTTCTAGTTCTTTTTTTTACTACAAACTAGCTGTTAATTCCCATAAATATTTCCCTGATGATATGATATGATATACTTTTGTCTATAGAGTTGTTCTTTTAGGTGGGCTATTCCGTTATTTCACCAAATAAAACTTACCTTATGTTTTATCCAAAATTGCTTTTCGTAGAAAATAGTTTTCCATGAAGAGTTTGTCTTGTAAGAGACCGCCTACTTTTAAATTAAAATTAGGCAATTGTAAGCCCAATATTAAAAAGAGAATTAGCCCAATAGTGACTAGGTTAATTTCTTTCGGTGACTAGTTTAATCCATTTAGTGACTATGTTTACTGTTATATTAAAATCAGACCGTCTCTTTTAATATTTTTTGTTCCATGAAAGATATTCTTTAAGGAAAACCGTAATTTCAAATTAACTTTTCTTCATTTTGGTTTCTGAAAATAAAAGTTTGAGAGAAAACAAAAGATAATTAGAAGGGAAGTAGGGATGGATGGGAGAAGAGAGAAGGGAATCAAATTATAAAGGAATTTTCTAACCTATGCCACAAGGCATAGGTTAAGAATTTCAAGATTTCATTATTAAAAAATATATAATATGGCAAGATTCTATTTGGGGATAATAAATAAGGATAGATACTTGAGATAGAGATAATTATGTAAGAATTTTTTTAGTTTGGTTGGATTTTGCAATGAAAACTTTTGGTATAATGATATCTTAAATAGGATTTTTGATACTCTTAACCTATGTTTTGTGGCATAGGTTAGAAAAATCCAAATATAAACTAGGGAGGATAATGGGACAATCTTTTATTTAGAAAGAAAAATATTTTCCACCCTTGAAATTGTTGTATTCCACCTTTATAATACTATCTATCATTTAGTACAAACAAAACAAAGAAAAACTAAAAATTCGCCTTTAAAGAGAATTGTTTTCCTACTTAACCAAACACTATCTTATTTCATAAGAAATAACTTCAAATAAGTTACAATAAGTTTAGACTAATGAGTACTCCCTTCTCTCTTTGAATCACTACTTGATCATTGTATATACACATTTAGAGGCAAACTGAAGAGAAAGTGTAAAAAGTCGGGTCCACTTGATTTATTTATATTATTAAACGAGGAGAGTGTGTGGATTTATTACATTTTAAAGGACATAGATAGTATGGAAGTGAAAAAAGTGTGGGCCAAATTAAAGATGATTAAAGTATTACATATCTTTTACCATAAGAGGAATAAAGCACATTGAGTAATTTTTAGTCAAAACAGACCCAAACAAAAAGTGAATAATATCTCAAAGAACGGATCGAAGGAGTATGTATTAGTAATTTCAAAGTGAATTCTTAGAGTAATTCTTCTACTCAACCAAGAATTTTGGAGAATACTATCCCTCCTGTAGAGATTTGTGCCTTGAATCTGGTCGAAGTTGGTCGAAGGAGCGTGCTCGTCGGCTCGCCCGGTCAGTAGGGATGACTCGTTGGACCGGGCGTCTGGAGTCTCCCGCCCGGGTGAGTGACCGGGCGGCGGGTCTTTTGACGAGGGATGCGCGATTCCGTATCGGGTTATATAAATACTTTTAACCTAATTCGTTTATTCGACGATTAGTTCATAATCACATATGTAATCTGGAAATTCCTCAAGATCAATAAAGCTTTTCTCTCTCCTGCCCGTGGACATATCCAACACCCTGTTGGTGAACCACGTAAATTTGTGTGTGTTTTTCATTGTTTTTGCATTCGTTATTTGTTACTTATCACATCCATTATAACAAATTGGTATCAAGAGCTTTGGTTTTGATCTGAGTGAAAGAGATGTTTGGGATGAATGTGAAAATCGATAAATTCACTGGGAGAAATAATTTTAGTCTGTGGCGAATCAAGATGCGGGCTTTACTAAAGCATCAAGGGTTGTGGGCACCGTTGCCAAAGAAGTCACATTCAACGATCATGTTGTGTCTTGCTGACGACATCATCACTGAAATCGCGGCAGAGAAAACCGCATCTGGTCTGTGGTTGAAATTGTAGAGTTTGTACATGAAAAAATCTCTAACCAACAAGTTGCTTCTGAAGCAACGTCTGTTAAGTCTGTGCGTGAATGAAGGTACACCTCTCAGGGATCACCTTGATCAACTAAATACGATTTTGCTAGAATTGCGTAATATTGATGTTAAGGTGGAGGATGAGGATGCTGTTTTAATTCTTCTTATTTCTTTACCATTGTCATATGAGAATTTTGTGCAATCTTTTATTGTTGGTAAAGATTTTGTGTCCCTCGAAGAGGTTAGAGCATCTCTTCATACTAGGGAATTGCGCCATAAGGCATCTGGTAGTACAGGTACAGATAGTCAGGCCTCTGGATTAGTGGCCAGTAATAGTAAGGGACATGGGAATTCTGGGAAAAAGAATTCCAGGAAATCCGAAAATTCTAAAGGGGGTCCTAAACCTAATGATGTCTGTAATTACTGTAAGGAGAAGGGACATTGGAAGAAGGAATGTCATAAGAAGAAGCATCAGGAAAATAAATCTGGGTCTGGTTCTGCCAGCAGAAAATTCGAATTCTGAGGATGATCTTGCTTTAGTTGCTAATGAACAATCACATTGCAATGATGTGTGAGTTCTTGATTGTGGAGCGTCGTATCGTATTGTATGAGTCCTCGTAGGGAGTGGTTCACTACTTATGAGCAGGTAGATGGGGGTAATATTTCAATGGCTAACAGTGCAGTCTGCAAGACAATTGGAATTGGCTCCATCAAGATCCGGACACATGATGGTACATTTTACACATTGAATAATGTTATACATGTTCCACAGATGACCAAGAATCTGATTTCACTTAGTCTGCTAGACATTAAGGGGTTCAGTTTCAGAGGTGGGGGTGGAGTTGTGTATGTCTACAAGGGTTCAAAGGACGTGCTGAAGGGTGTCAAGTGTGGAACTTTGTATATCTTGTGAGGTTCTACTCTCTCAGGTTCAGCTGTTGTTGCTTCGTCTGAAATTCAAAAGGAGGATATGACCAAGCTATGGCACATGAGACTTGGGCATATGAGTGAGAGAGGAATGCAAATCCTCTCCAAGGCAGATCTTCTGGGTGGCCACTAGGTCACAAACCTTGAGTTTTGTGAGCACTGTGTTTTTGGGAAACTACATAGTAGCAAGTTTCCTAAGGGCATTCATAGAACAAAAGGTACTCTTGATTATATCCACTCCGATTGTTGGGGTCCTTCACGTGTTGAGTCTTTGGGAGGTCACAGGTACTTTGTATCTTTCATTGATGATTTTTCAAGGATGACTTGGGTGATCATAATGAAGTTAAAAGGTGAAGCTTTCAAGAATTTCAAGTTGTGGAAGGCTTTGGTGGAGAATCAAATTGGGAAGAAGATCAAAAGGCTACAAACTGATAATGGTATGGAGTTCTGTTTGTCTAAGTTCGATGAGTTCCGCAAGAATGAAGGGATTGCTAGGCATCATACTGTCAGGGATACACCACAGCAGAATGGTGTAGCTGAACGAATGAATCAGACACTTCTGGAGAGAGCTCGGTGCATGCTCTTTAATGGTGGGATGACTCGAAGGTTTTGGAGAGAAGCCATTAGTACAACATGCTATCTGATCAACCGTGGACCTCACTCTGAAATCAATCTCAAAACACCATATGAGATGTGGTCAGGTAAGCCTGCGGATTACTCTAATATGAGAGCTTTTGGTTGTAGTGTTTACTATCATGTAAACGAAGGTAAGTTGGAGCCAAGAGCCAAAAAGGGAGTGTCTGTAGGATATGGAGATGGGGTGAAGGGTTATAGAATTTGGTCCCTGTCGGAGAGTAGGGTTATACTTAGTAGAAATGTAGTCTTTGATGAAAATTCTATGTTTAATCCTATTGTGAAGTCCGTTGTTGTAGCAGATAGTGACAGTGTTGACAAACAGGTGGAGCAGCAAGTCACTCATGATGAAAGTGATGAAACACATGTAGAGAATCAACACATAAATTCTGAAGCACCATATTCTTCAACACCAAATCAAGATGCGCCTAGTCTTGCTCGGGAGAGTCCTATGAGGACGAATTTTGGGAAACCCCCAAACAGGTATGGTTTTGAAGATATGGTGGCTTATGCACTGTAGGTTGCTGAGGAGGTGGATGTCTATGAGCCATCTACCTACAGGGAGTCAGTTATATGTATGGAGTCTAACCATTGGCTTGCTGCAATGGGAGATGAAATGGAGTCACTTCATAAGAAAGAGACTTGAGATCTTGTTCCTAAGCCTCGAGGGAGAAAAAATTATTACTTGTAAATGGGTGTTCAAGAAAAAGGAGGGTATGACAGCTACAGAGGGGGTCAAGTATAAGGCTCGATTAGTTGCAAGAGGGTTCACATAAAGAGAGGGAGTAGACTACAATGAGATTTTTTTCACCTGTAGTCAGACACACTTCTATCAGGGTGCTACTAGCAATAGTTGCACATCAGGATCTTGAGCTTGAACAACTGGATGTTAAACAGCTTTTCTACATGGAGAGTTGGAAGAGGAGATATACGTGGGCCAGCTAGATGGTTTCCAGGTTCTGGGGAAAGAGAGTTCTGTTTGCATGTTGAAGAAGTCCTTATATGGGCTAAATCAGTCTCCGAGGCAGTGGTACAAGAGGTTCGATAGCTACATAATGGAGCTAGGCTACAACAGGAGTTTATATGATTGTTGTGTGTATCACAATAAGCTGACAGATGGATCTTTCATCTACTTAGTTCTGTATGTAGATGATATGTTGATAGCAACAAGGAACAAGTCGGATGTTCAGAAGTTAAAGGAGCTTCTCATTGCTGAGTTTGAGATGAAGGATTTGGGTGCGGCTTGGAAAATTTTGGGTATGGAGATTTGTAGGGAGAGGGCTCAAAAGAAGCTTTTCTTGTCACATAAAGGTTACATTGAGAAGATATTGTCAAGGTTTGGCATGTCAACAGCAAAGCCTATAGATACTGAAGAGCAACCAATAATCATTTGTCGGTTGTTTCCGCGCCTAAGTCTGTTGAGGAGAAGGAGTACATGTCTCGGGTTCCTTATGCTAGTGCAGTGGGGAGCTTGATGAATGCCATGGTTTGCACTAGGCCGGATCTTGCACATGAAGTCAGTGTTGTTAGTAGGTTCATGGGTGATCCTCTGCCCCGACCCAAACATTATGGAGGCCTTGTGCTGATGTCGAAAAATAGGTCCCATAAAATCTATCTTACGGGTTTTTAAATTGTTTCAAACAAAATTCAAAGGCACAATTGTTTCAAAAGAATTAAAATGCAGATATGATTATCTACAAACATAGATATGATTGTTTCAAATTAAAGATAAAATAGATTAAAAATAATAATGGTAAATTAATAAAAGGTGGTATGACTTCAAGCGCAACCATAAACACAACCATAGATAAACTGGGTATATCTTCGAAAAGGAGTCAGATAAACACAACCATAGATAAATTGGGTATATTTTCCTCAAAGCGCTCAACCTATTGCTAAGACAAAATATTGCAAAATTAAAGAAACAAACATTTGCAACCCCAGCATACCTGTGACAGCAATATATGCGGTTTGTTAATTATCTTAAAATGGACTTCAAAACATAGTCCATCACAAGTGACGTATATTACTTTATTTTTATATGATTTTTTCTTTCTATAACTTATGGTTTCTCCTTATGCTTGTGAATCAGGAGAGCCAGGATAACAGAAACCCAGAAGAAATCACTAAAAACATATTCTAAAAATCTTCAACAGACTCGACAAAGTTATGAAAAACCCACATTACAACACAACAAATATTAATTTCAAAGAAAGAAACAACAAAAATTGATATGAAAATAATAAATCCATATTAATCTAAGCAAAGTATAATTACCTGAAATTCTGAATTTTTAGATGTGAATTGAGAGGAGTTGAAACTTGCAGATTACCAATTAAGGAGAAAAGGAAAGAGGAAACTGGAGAAGGACCAGCAGTCAATGAGAGAAAGTGAGGACAGAGGAGAGAGAAATTTAGGGCTGGTTGTGGTGCTGCTCATGCGTGTAAAAGTATGGTACTTTGGGGCTTGGGCTTACCAGTTTAGAGTTTTTTTTTTTTTTAAATTGAGGCCCCTCTAAAAGGGAGGCCCTGTTCTGAGTCCCACCTTGGACTTGTTCAGGGCTGGCCCTGGTGATCCCGGTAAGGAGCATTGGCAGGCAGTCAAGAGGATCTATCCGTATCTTAGAGGTACGTCAGATATTGGTCTCATTTATGGTGGTGATGTGACATGTTTAGTTATAGGTTTCTCTGATTCTAATTATGCTGGGGATGTGGATGGTAGAAGATCTATGACTGGTTATGTTTTCACTCTTGGTGGTTCTGTTGTGAGTTGGAAAACTACTTTGCAGCTTACGGTGACTTTGTCAACCACTGAAGCAGAGTATATGGCCTTGACAGAAGCAGCTAAGGAGGAAATTTGGTTAAAAGGCCGGGCTAGTCAGTGATTTGGGTCTACATCATGATCAGGCGATAGTGTATTGTGACAGCTTGAGTGCAATATACTTAGCCAAGGATCAAGTCTATCATGAGGGGACTAAACATATTGATGTCATGTATATTTCCTAAGAACTAAGACAAGAGTTAAGGTGAAGAAGGTAGGTACAACTGATATGTTCACCAAGCCGGTTTCGCAGAGTTAGTTTCAACATTGTTTGGACTTGCTCAATGTTCGAGGTAGTTAGTTGCCCTTTGGGATCAATGCATCTGGTTATCTGGTTCGTTGTGAGAGGATTCAAGTCAAGGTGGAGATTTGTAGAGATTTGTGCCTTGAATCTGGTCGAAGTTGGTCGAAGGAGCGTGTTCGTCGGCTCGCCCGACTGGGGGTCTGGAGTCACCCGCCCGGGCGATGCCCGAGCGAGTAACAGGGCAGATGTGCGTCAAATCTGTTTGCGCGCCCGACCGAGCGGTTTGGCCCAGGCAACCAGGCGACTGGTCTTTTGACACGGGATGCGCGATCTCGTATCGGTTTATATAAATACTTTTAACCTAATTTGTTTATTTGACGATTAGTTCATAATCCCATCTGTAATCTGGAAATTCCTCAAGATCAATAAAGATTTTCTCTCTCCTGCCCGTGGACGTAGCCAACACCCCGTTGGTGAACCACGTAAATCTGCGTGTATTTTTCATTGTTTTTGCATTAGTTATTTCTCACATCCTTTATAACACCTCCAAACTTTATGATTCCTCAAGTTTTTTTTATTGGTAATGGAGAGAAATTCGATGGTCAGGATACGAGGTATTAACAAAACATCTTATTTGAATTCTATGTTTTGAAGTCAATAAACAAAATTGATATGCAAGATTTACCATAAGCTTATGCTACAAATTAAGGTTAAACCAACTTGTTGAGATAGTTAATGTAGGTCAAGGAAATTATTGATTTCTAACCAATCAAAATATGTAATGATTTCTTTATAAAATCATCCAATAACTCTCATGGAATTAAACTTGAAATTTATGATTGCAATTGCGTTCATTGACAAAATTCAGGGAGAACCTCAACAATTTCATAGCAAAAATATGTACTTCTAGGATTATCACTAACCACATAATCAACTCTTAGAATCTCTAGAGTGAATAATTAAGCATACTTTAAATGGAAAAATAGCATGGCCTTTTGACTTGTTGTCTTTTGAGGATTACTAAAAGTGGTTTAAAGTTTAGTGATAGTTTCGAATGAGGAATGACAAACATATCTTAATGAGGTTTGTGGAGTTCGTACTAATGAGGGTGCTTCTGTATAAAAAAAATCTTTTATATATGAGAGGGTTTTGGGGGGAATCGTCTCATGATCCGTTAGTCTGAGGATGTCCGTTGAGAGAGTACGAGACCTGCAACGAAAGAGTGAACTACCTCGAGGGGTCCCGGGAACGCCCTTTCGACGCTCAAGTCAGATGGTACTTTTTAGAGAGAGAAAGTATAGAGACGGTCCATAGTTTTAGAAAAAGTTATATGTACTTGTGCTGCAGGTCTGTATTTATAGTAATATTATTGTGGACAGAATTTGACTTTGATCGACGGGATGGTGGCCGAAAGGAACAGGATGCACACAACAACATCGTTGACTGCATCCAATGATATCTGATGGATTCGCTTAAGGGCCTAACCGACCATGCTCGCAAGAACCACCTTCGATCTCTTCAGCATGAGGTCCTTGAGGTCGAAACCCCCTTAGCTGCTTCGAAAGGCCCCCAAATGAATTTTTGGAGATGATAGTAGCAAAAAAATTTAAGTACCCATTGTGGCCCTCTTATAGTTGTGATAAAGGTCGCCAATTCTCTTGTCTAGAGAGTTCTGGTAGACAGTGGAACTTCAGTAGACATCATCACTTGAGAATACTGAAACAACTTAAATACAGGAAGAAGATCTCTCACCCATTAACCACCCCTTGGTAAAGTTCAGTAAATAATTGGTCTGCCCTGTCAGAACAGTGAAGTTGTTTGTTCGATTAGGCGAGAAAGAAAAAGGAACAAGTCTCCCTGCCAACTTTCTCATAGTAAATATTCCTCTTCCATACAATGTACCATTTGTAGGCCTCTGTATAACCATGTTAAGGCTACCATCTCAACCTATCAATTGCTGCAAACATTTAAAACTGATATCGGTTCAGTTGGAAAGTTGTACGGAGACCAATATTCAGCACGAGAGTGTTACAAAAACAATTTCAGGAATCATGGAAGCACCCCCTTACTAAAGGCCGACAGAAGTTCAAAGAGAAAGGAAATGAAGGTTGATGAACTCCCCCCGTCAATATGAAGCATCCGTACATCAACGCTCGCTATAGTTTTTTTAATGATGTCTTAGGGGTAATAAGATCCAAGGATCATCCAAAGCCTTTAGTTTTGTTGACAACATCATTGTAAAAATTTCAACTCGTATATGAATGAAGAGTACCATGTCGGTTGTTACTATGTTATTGTTTTATGTAAACATAATTCGTAACCGAAAAACTGGCTCCCTTCCCAGCTGAAAGATGACCCTCGTACAAACTTGCGCGATCATGATACTTAGGGCTTATGTTTAGGTCCAACTACTTTATCAACAAACATGATGTTAGTCTTTCCTAAGTGAAGGGATCCAGTAGTGAAAAAAACCTCATATGATCCGTTCAAAATGGACCAACTGGACTGGAACGGATGGGGTCGGAGCTGCTAGGGGCGTGAACTGATCTGGTCATGGCACAAAATTGGTTCTGTTAAGTTGATTAATTGATCCGGTTTTGTGCAATGACCGAATCAGTTGATCAGAAATGGCAAATAAATAAAAAATGCTTCATCAGCTACATTACTTTAAGGTACCCTGCTCTCCACTTCTGTCTACTGTATTGGGAGATGGTTCCGTTCTTCTCCAAGAAGTCCTCTGGTTGGAAGAGGTTTTAACCACGTAATGTTATTTCTAAATTCAAAACGAAATTCCAAAAATCTCCCAAACGAAATAATAAACGAAATTTAGAACGAAAAAAAAGCAAGAAAATAAAAACAATGAATTCAGAGGCAAAATTACATCACAATCTTCATATTTTCAGACTGAACGAAACAGGAAAATCTGAAGAAAAATTACATGGATTAAGAAAGAAATAAAAACTAAAAAAATAAAAGATAGTAATTATGAACCCTCAAATTACATGCGAAAATTCAACTAAGCAAAATGAAGAAATTAGGGTTTCAAATTCTGAGGATGATTTTTGCGATGGAGAAGATTGTCACCCATTGCTGCGTCTATGCTTGGATTGAATAGTATATGCACTCGATCTGTTCCAACTAACCTTTGAATTATGTTGTTAGTTGGTTCGCCTCCAAATAATACTCACAATTTCGGTCCCGATAAAGCGGCAAAGGATGAAGGCAAGGGTGGGAGTGGGGAGAATAGAGAGAATGCTTATTCGTTTCGTCTTTTTCGATTTAATTTCTTCTTCGTTTCGTCTTCGCAAATGAAAAAGATGAAGATATCCAAGAAATCGAAGGCAAGGGTGAGGGTGGGCTGAGGGATGAGAGATCGAAGAGAGGGGATGAGGTGAGGGATGAGGGCGAGGGGCTATTGTGTTGGGGTGGTAGAGTTTAGGGTTTTGTGGGTGAGAGGAGAAGAGAGGGAAAAGGCAAGATCGAGTAGCAGACAGATTATAGGGTTTTATGGGCGAGGGGAGGAGTTCAGAGACTTGGGCTTATTCGTGGGAATGTTCAGCAATTTGGGCCCCAAATAATTGAAGTCTAACTGATCCGATTGGGCTAAGAACAGGATACGTTCATAAATATTGATCCTGTTTTTAGCTCAGCCGGATCAGTTAGGCTTTCTAAAATTTATGCGAAAAAATTATGGACTTAATCAATCCGATTTTGGGAAAACCGGACCTGTTTTCTTGTGTCATTTACGGTTTTCTCCACTAGTGTGAAGTGAAGCTCTCACCATCTCGTTCCTACATCGGTGCCCAACCTTTTGGCTACCACATCTACCAACATGGTGCTAGTCTTTTATAAGTGAAGCGAAGCTATCGGTCATCTTATTCGCAGATTGGTTCCAGACCTTTTTAATTGTTAAGAAAGTTTTTAGCCACCTCATCTTCCAATAAAGTTCCAGTCTTTCCTTAAATGAAGGGGAGCTCTCTGCCATCTTATTTATCCATTGTTGTCAGACCTTCTCATATGCTAAGAAAGGTTTTCGTCTATCGCATCTACAAACAAGGTGGCAGTCTTTCCTAAGTGAAGGGGAGTTCTTTGCCACCTCATCTATGTAATGGCGTCGTCAAACCTTCCTAAGTGTTACGGAAGGCTCTCAGCCTCGACAACACGAGTGCCAAACTTTCTTATGTATTTAGAAAGGCTCTTGGCCACCACAATCATCAATGCACTGTTAGTTATTTTTAGGATTTTTTAACGTTAACCACCTTATAAAATCATGTTTTTAGAAATAACCACCTTATATGTTCGTTTTTTAAAATAACCACCTTATATAACCTAAATCCTTCAAAATACCTACCAATTGATTCCGTCAAAGAAGTCATATTCAAAAAGGGTTTAAGAATGATTCCATCACCTCCACCTTTATTCATTAAAATGTATATAAGGTTTTAACCCTTCATTACGACCGATTTCTTGGACAAAATCCGTCATTTGGTATGTATTTAAAGATATTTAGGTCATATAAGGTGGTTATTTAAAATAATGAACTTATAAGGTGGTTATCTTGAAAATTGTGATTCTAAAAGGTGGTAAAAATCAAAAGATGCGTATTCTTAAAGGAAAAGAATGTCTTGATAAATTCACTTAGGGCTTTTGATCACCTTACGACCTCGCTTTCTTTCAGAACCCCCTTGGTCAATTCATTGGGGCTTATTTTTTGCCTTCAAATGATATTTTTCTGTAACTGAAGGGAAACTTTTACTATAAGTCTTCAAATTTTTTCGTTTCAAACGCATTTTCCTCTAAGGAAGGGATAGCTTTGAATACATGTAACATACCTTGTAGTCATGGGCATGAGGCCCTCTTTATCCCTTAGATGGTGAAATATCATACCATATTCCCCCTAACCAAGGGAAAAGCAAAGTTAAGACACTTGGCTGCCTTATATATGAAACTCATTTTAGTCCCATGAGCTTGGAAGAAGGCTTCATTTATTTCATTGAAGCTTGAAAACATATTATCGAGAGATAATAATTTCAAGAAGATAGAGTAGTCCTACAAGAGCATTTCTTTAAAGTTAAAGTGCTAAATATAAGTGCATAATTCATTACATCCCAACTACCAAGTTCAAATCCATGAAAACAATCATAGTTCGAAATATAAACATACCCCATCGAAGTTGGCAATGTGGTTTCAAAAGTTTGAAGCAGAAGACAAGGATATGTTACAAGTCAGTAGAATAGCGGGATCAGGCTTCTTGACATATTAAAACAAAATTCAACATGTGAGGCAAGATGTTGAGAGCGACATTTAGAAACCAAATGAACTTCCTGATTGTCAAATTCATTATTCTCAAAAGAGCAATAATTCTTTCAAATGTGCTATTTTGACCATTAATATCTTAGGTACATACTTTAATAGCATAACATTTCGTTAAAAAAACATTTCTACATGTATATCGACATTGAAGAAATTGAGTTTTAGGTGTAATTCAGCGATATTAGCTATAAACTTTAAAAGAAAAAATCAGCACCAAATCTCATATACTTTCATCACACAATCAATCACAAACAAAATACAAAACAGAAAAACACAGGGGGGTAGTTACATGGGTTCTTGATCAAAACCTTCAACTTTTTAACTTTTATTTTCAAGGAGGGGTGCTTCTAAAAAGTAGAGAAACCCACAATTATTTGTTGGCATACAATATGGGCATGTAGTAACATACGATACACTAGTAGAATAAATGCTTATTGCTGCGGTCTTTAAGTGGCCTATTGCGGCGGTTTTGACCGCGCAGCAATTAACGGCGCATCAATAGGTAATTAATCTGTTGCTGCGGTTTTAAACCGCAGCAATATTAAAACATATTGCTGCGGTTTTGAGAAAAAACCGCAGCAATATTTCCTGTTTATTATTATTTAAAACAAACATATTGCTGCTGTTTCTGAGACAAACAGCAGCAATATGGATATTTTTATTATAAAAAATACATAATATTGCTGCGGTTTCTCTGACAAACCGCAGCAATATCATTTTTTAATAATAAAAAATACATCATATTGCTGCGGTTTCTCTGACAAACCGCAGCAATATGATATATTTTTTATTATTAAAAAAGGATATTCTTGCGGTTTGTCGAGAAACCGCAAAGAATATGCTGTATTTTTTATTATTAAAAAATGATATTGCTGCGGTTTGTCAGAGAAACCGCAGCAATATACCTTTTTTTTTTTAAATAATTTACATTATGCAGCAAGCAGAATGCAGAATGCAGCACAGCAAAGAAGCGTAATGCAGCAAGGGGATGCAAGCAAATTTCTGCATAAATTTCGACAGAGCTCCGTTTGTAAATTGGATAAACCCATAATTGGGAATTAACCTGTACAATATTATATGCAACAACCATATCCATCATCCACAATTCATCATCCAAAATTCATCCCAACATCCATCCATCATCCACAAATCATCCAACAAACAACACCTAATCCACAAATTCATCCAACATCCAACTTCCACGCACAATCCAAATTCCAAGTTTAACAATAGAAATATATAAGATTCAATAAAACATAGATATCATATGATCCAACATATATATTTATATATCATGAAATCCAATCAATTAAGTCAATAATACGATTAACCAAAGGTCTGCATTCTCATTTCGATACAACACGCAATCATTCGGACATGCATCAATCCGCTCATATTCTAAACCCAAAGGACACATTAATTTTTTGGCATAGTAGGTGGATTTTGGTAATAAATTACCCTCAGGAAACATATCTTGTAAAGCTTCTAAGAGTTCTGTGAAGCCTACATCAGTCAAATTATGTTTCGCTTTGATGTTGAAAAGGGTTAAAACCCCACTCAATTGAGTGTATTTTGTACACCCTGGATAAAGGGGTTTCCCAGCAGCTTCAGACAAACTGTCAAACACTCGTGACCGCTCCTTAAAATGGTCACGTGCCCCTTCCAACATCTCACCTAATCGATCATCACCAAACTCTTCATCCTCAGTGTCACTATTATCTCCGTGATCATTTCATTACCTACAACATCATCACCTTCTATCCTAACATGATCTTCAATCACAAATTCATTCTCTGCCCCAACATTCGACATATCAATCTCTAATGAGTTACTAGTGCCATCATCAACAATAACCCTATTCTGAGTATACTTTCCCTTCTCACCATGCCATAACCAAATATAATACTCAGCTCTAAATCCTCGACGAATAATATGATCTCTTATTAACCTAATATCAGAAATCGTATTCACATTGTAGCAATCAACACATGGACAATATATCTCATCCTCGCAAGTAAGTTGTTGATGCTCTACAGCACGTTTACAAAACTCATTCACACCTTGTACGAACTCCAACGTATTCCGCTTTCCATACATCCAACTTCGATCCATTTCTAAAAACCCCCACACATATATACATCCATTAAAACTTATTATCAATTAAAAAATTCACATAAATATAACACAACAAACTAATATTCAATGCATGCTTCCACTGGGTCCTTATCACTCCAACCTAACCCATTCTTAAACGTCCAATCCCACTAGTGAATGCATGTATCATCTTTGATTCTAAGTAAAATTCGGCAGCATTTCCCTTCAGTTCTCCAAGTACACGATGAAGATAATTGCTTATCTTATATGCACCCGGAGAACAAATTAGGGAAATGATTAACCGTATTTCACTTAGAATCAAAGAATCAACACACATTCACTACCTAAGTGAGATGTGACGTTTAAGAACAGTCCCAAAACGGGGACTATTCAAGACTTACTCCTAATGAGTAAATCTTGAACGGGTATCTAGGCATTATGATGTATATAAAAAAATCGCATTCAAGCGATTCCAAGTCATCACCAAACAACAAATACCAAATCATTCCTTAGATTTCCCTTCCTCTCCCATTAGTGAGTCTATAAATATGAAGGCATTGCAAAAAAACAATCGCATTATACATACAAACAATCGCATTTAAGCGATTTCAAGTCATAACCAAACAACAAATACCAAACCATTCCTTAGATTTCCCTTCCTCTCCCATTGGTGAGTCTATTAATATGAAGGCATTGCAAAAATAAGCCCATTATATATATCACTTCAAACAATTCACCACACTTATGCAAAAACAATCCCGTATAACATTCTAGGGCATACAAAAACTTAAGCAAAATCATCACAAATTTAGTTTTTAATCCTTAAATCTCATAAGTAATCATATATATATATTATATTGAGCATTTTTAACTACAATTTAAGCCAATTTTTTTATAAATGAAAAAAGACAATTGAAAATTAATAAGAATTAATGAAAAACTTACCGTATAACAAGGGGAAGGTGGCCCTAGCGGCTGTGAACGGAGTAGAGGAGCGCAAAACCGGCCGAAAACCGCACCAAAAGAAGGCCGAAAACCGCACAAAAGAAGGCCGAAAACCGCACCAAAGAGGGGCGAAAACACGGCCGAAAACCGCTCCAAAAAGGCCGAAAACCACCGGAAAAACGAGTTAGGTACCCTTGTCGTCGGAAACGGAAACCTTGTTGCCGGAAAATGAAACCTTATCGCCGGAAATTTGAAGATGGTGAGAGAGTGTGAGAGTAGAGAGAGATAGAGAGAGTGAGAGAGTGCGAATAGAGAGAGAGAAAGTAGAGAAATAGTGAAGTCAAAAAAAAAAACCCGTGTGTTTTAGATCCAGAGTACGGGATATTGCTGCGGTTTCGTCAGAAACCGCAGCAATATATTAAAATAATGTTTAAAAAAATATTATTTTAATATATTGCTGCGGTCTCTGAAAGAGACCGCAGCAATATATTTCAGGAATAAAATGTTACACTTTTTTGAAAAAATCCGTTGGATATATATTGCTGCTGTTTTCTCTAGAAAACGCAGCAATATAGTTGGTCAAAAGGTCAACTATTTGGCCAAAGCTTACTGTTGTAACCATATTGTTGCGGTTTTTAATAAAAACCGCAGCAATATATTTATTTTATAATTTACCTTTTTCTTTGTCGTTATATATTGCTGCGTATGGGTAAAACCGCAGCAATATCACCGCAGCAATAAGCATTAATTCTACTAGTGATAGTAGTCCTGGCTAATCAGTGCATAGGAGCTCCAATCCCTGAGACCCTGGCATGGCTGACAGCATCATATCTGTGGTGCATGTTAAGATCCACTAGAGTTTTGGCAAAACTCTAGAGGGGTAGAGTTGTATCTCAGCCATGCATTTTTAAATCAATGGCTCAAATTGGTGGGAAGGGAAAATATGGGGGTAAATTTTTTGGGGCAAAATTGGCAGGATTTTGGATAGAGAATATCTCAACAATTGATACTTCAATCAATGGTCGAGATCAAACAAACTCTACCCTCTAGATTTTTGCCAAAACTCTAAAGGACCCAAACACCTATGGTGCATATATATGAGTGTAAATTAACGCAATATCGTTACAAGTTGGACCATATTTTACACACCTCATATGGCTCATAAACTCTTCTCTTAATAGTAGCTTCGATGCATTTAATGACCCTTTGCTTCTCTGCATCTGTTTCAATGGAGGACCCATGAACATGCCTAAAGAAGTATTCCTGTGGCAACACAGTAAACATCATATGTAAGTAATTTATCTACAAAAAGAGAATAAAAGGAGATGGCAAAAATTTACCAGCGAAGCTTCAATTCCTTGGACATGAGCACTACCATGGGACACAACATATTGCATATTAGTCAACGTACAAACCATATCTAACATAAGCTTCGACCTATCCTTGCATTTAATAAGGACTGTCGAATAATATTTTTCGCAAAAATTAGAAATGCTTACGTTCGGCATTTCCCTTTCATCATTTTCATTCACTTCATCCCCAACTTGAACATAGTCCCTACATCAAACAACATTTGATGAAGCTTTCTATCTGAGAGTGTCGCGACATGAGTCACCTTGGTTAAGCGCTTTCAGAGTGACTACCTTTGAGCACTCTACATACGAGTTCTTTGATCTCATCAGAAAGTCTTTCTAAGTTCGGGATGGAGGCTCCGAAATCAAATAGAACTTTAATAGGAATAAAGTGTACAAGGAAAGTATCATTTACGACTTCCGTGAATGCTTCGGCTTCGCGGCTTCCCTTCAAATAGAGTCGGCCTTGGCTTCCATTACCTGAATTTCTTCCATTATTTCCCTTACCTCCCCCATTCCCAGCGGCTTTCGACCCACCGCCGTTCGAATGGGTATTCTAACTTGAGTTTGTATGTGAGACTCGTTCCCTTTCTCCGGATTACCCTAGTAGTTGGTCCCATTGCCATTTTTGGGCTTGTTTTGGGTGGGTTATTCTCGCTAATGTTTCCTCCAGGCTTACCATAGCATTCATAGGCTCTATGCCCTAATTTCCCACAATTTCTGCACACTCTACTAGGTTCCCTTGGCAATCATTTTCCGGGTGGTTGTTTGGGCATTGCTTACATAAATAGACTCGAGCAGCCTTCCCTTTACTCCCTTGGGAAGTGTGACCATTGCTCTCCTTCGATTGGTTTTCGTTGGAGTTCTCATTCCCTTTTTGTCTCTTCTCGAATCTTTGGTTTACAGGGTTCGGGTTCTTTCTCCTCTTTTTTTCCTCCGTACTGTTATCTAGCGCGGCATAGGATACCGTCTAAGTGGGCTGCCTTCCCAAACAGTTTATCTAGTGAGTCAAATGTGTCTTCGGTAAACCTAGAATGCATACAGTATGGGTATGTAGTAACATACGAAAGTAATCCTGCCTTATCAGTGCATAGGAGATCCAATCCCTGAGACCCTGACATGGCTGACAACATCATATCCTTGGTGCAGGTTAAGATCCTCTAGAGTTTTGGCAAAACTGTAGAGAGTATAGTTGTATCTTAGCCATACATTTTTAAATCAATGGCTCAAATTGGTGGGAAGGGAAGATATGGGTGTTAATTTTTTAGGGAATAATTAGGGGGATTTTGCATAGAGAATATCTTAAACATTGATACTTCAACCAATGATTAAGATCAAATAAACCCCGCCCTCTAGATTTTTGCCAAAACTCTAATTAAAGGATCCAAACACCCACGGTGCATATATATGAGTGTAAATTATAGCAATATCTATACAAGTTGGACCATATTTTACACATCTCATATGGATCATTAACTCTTCTCTTAATAGCAGCTTCGAGGCATTTAATCACCTTTTGCTTCTCTGCATCTGTTTCAATGGGGGACCCATCAACATGCACAAAGAAGTATTCCTGTGGCAATACAGTAAACATCATATGTATGTAATTTATATGCAAAAAGAGAATAAAAGGAGATGCCAAATAAATTTACTAGAATCTCCAATCCCTTACCACTAGCATGGGGCACAACATATTTGCATATCAGTCAACGCACAAACCGTATCAAACATAAGCTTCGGCCTATCCTTACATTTATTAAGGACTGTCGAATAATTTTTTTCACAAAAATTGGAAATGCTCACATTCGGCATTTCCCTTTCATCATTTTCATTCTCTTCATCCTTAACTTGAAAATAGTCCCTACATCAAACAACGTTTGATGAAGCCTTCTATCTGAGATTGTCGCGACAAGAGTCGCCTTGGTTAAACTTTTTTAGAGTGACTACCTTTGAGCACTCTACATATAGAAATTTAATAGGAATAGAGTGTACAAGGAAAGTACGAGTTACGACTTCGGTGAATGCTTCGCCTCCGCGGCTTCCCATCACCTAGAGTCCGCCTTGGCTTCCATTACCCGAATTTCCTCCATTATTTCCCTTGCCTCTCCCATTCCCAGCGGCATCCGGCCCACCGCCGTTCGAATGGGTATTCTAACTTGGGTTAGTCAGTGAAGACTCATTCCCTTTTCCCGGATTACCCTGGTAGTTGGTCCCATTCCTCCCACTGTTACCATTTTTGAACTGGTTTTGGCTTGGGTTATTATCGCTAGTGTTTCCTCCAGGCATAGCATAGCATAGCATTCTTAGGCTATATACTCTAATTGTGGGCCCACAATTTATGCACTCTACTGGGTTCCCTTAGCAATCTTTTCCCGAATGGTTGTTTGGGCACTGTTTACATAGATAGATTCTAGCAGCCTTCCCTTTACTCCCCTAGGAAGTGTGACCATTGCTCCTCTTCGTTTGGTTTTCGTTAGAATTCCCATTCCCTTTTTGTCTATTCTCGAATCTTTGGTGTACAGGGTTCGGTTTCTTTCTCCTCTTTTCTCCTTCGTTCTATTGTCTAGTGTTGCGTAGAATACCGTCTAAGTGGGTTGCCTTCCTAAACAGTTTATCTAGTGAGTCAAAGGTGTCTCTGGCAAACTAGACTACATACAACATGGGCATGTAGTAACATACGGCAGTAGTCTTGCCTTAACAGTGCATAGGAGCTCCAATCCCTAAGACCCTGACATGGTTGGCAACTTCATATCCTTGATGCAGGTTAAGATCCTCTAGAATTTTGGCAAAACTCTAGAGGGTAGAGTTGTATTATATCGTAGCCATGCATTTTTAAATCAATGGTTTAAATTGGTGGGAATGGAAAATATGGGGGTAAATTTTCTAGGGAAAAATTTGGAGGGATTTTGGATATAGAATAACTCAACCATTGATACTTCATCCAATGGTTAAGTTCAAACAAACTCCGCCCTCTAGATTTTTGCTAAAACTCTAAAGGATCTAAACACCCATGGTGCATATATATGAGTGTAAATTAAAGCAATATCTATACAAGTTGGACCATATTTTACACACCTCATATGCCTCATAAACTCTTCTCTTAATAGCAGCTTCGGGGTATTTAATCAACCTTTGCTTCTCTGCATCTGTTTCAATGGGGGACCCATCAACATGCCAAAAGAAGTATTCCTATGGCAATACAGTAAACATCATATGTAAGTAATTTATCTACATAAAGAGAATAAAAGGAGATGGCAAATAAAATTAGTAGAGAATCTTAAATCCCTTTGGCATGACCACTACCATGGGACACAACATATTGCATATCCATCAACGCACAAACCGTATCAAACATAGGCTTAGGCTTATCCTTGCATTTAACAAGGCTGTCGAATAATTTTTTTCATAAAAATTGGAAATGCTCACATTCGGCATTTCCCTTTCATCATTTTCATTCTCTTCATCCCCAACTTGACCATAGTCCCTACATCAAACGACATTTGACGAAGCCTTCTATTTGAGAGTGTAGCGACATGAATTGCCTTGGTTAAGATTTTTTAGAGTGACTACCTTTGAGCATTCTACATACGAGTTCTTTGATCTCATCAGATTGTCTTTGTAAGTTAGGGACAGAGGCTCCGGAATCAAAAAGAACTTTAATAGGAACAGAGTGTACAAGGAAAGTACGAGTTACGACTTCGGTGAATGCTTCGGCTTTGCGGCTTCCCATCACAAAGAGTCGGCCTTGGCTTCCGTTACCTGAATTTCCTCCATTATTTCCCTTGCCTCCCCCATTCCCAGCTGCTTTCGGCCCACCGTCATTCGAATGGGTATTCTGACTTGGGTTATTCTGTGAAGACTCGTTCCCTTTTTCCGGATTACCTTGGTAGTTGGTCCCATTACTCCCACTATTGCCATTTTTGGGCTTGTTTTGGCTTGGGTTATTCTCGCTAGTGTTTCCTCTATGCTTAGTATAACATTTATAGGCTCTATGCCCTAATTTCCCACAATTTATGCACTTTACTGGGTCCCTTGGCAATCTTTTCCCGGGTGGTTGTTTGGGCACTGTTTACATGAATAGACTCTAGCAGCCTTCCCTTTACTGCCTTGGGATGTGTTACCATTGCTCTCCTTCGTGTGGTTCTCGTTGAAGTTCCCATTCCCATTTTGTCAATTCTCGAATATTTGGTGTACAGGGTTCGAGTTCACTCTCCTCTTTTCTCCTCTGTTCTATTGTCTAGTGCGGCGTAGAATACCGTCTAAGTGGGCTGCCTTCACAAGCAGTTTATCTATTGATTCAAAGGTGTCTCCGGCAAACCTATACTGTATACAACATGGGCATTTCGTAACATACGGTAGTAGTCCTGCCTTATTAGTGCATAGGAGTTCCAATCCCTGAGACCATGACATGGCTGACAACATCCGGTGCAAGGGCTGCGGTTTATTGCAAAGCGCAACCCTTAGTTATCAAGGGCTGCGGTTAGCCCAAAACCGCAGCTCTTTAGTAATTAAGGGCTGTGGTTTTTGGGCTAACCGCAGCCCTTAATAGTGAAGGGCTGCGGTTCGTTCAAAACCGCAACCCTTAATTACTAAAGGGCTGCGGTTTTGGGCCAACCGCATCCTTTTATTATTAATTCTAGGTGGCGGACTGATGAAATTAAACCTACCACAAATAATCTTCATTGAGCGCACAAATCTTCACTCTCATCTTTCTCTCTCATCCGTCTCCCTCCTCTCTCATGGTTGCTAGGGTTTACTCCTCACAAATCTTCACACCACCTTAAATCTTCATTCGCCTCTCTCATTCTCTGTCCCCTTCTCCTCCTTCATTCGTTCCGCCACTAATGGCACCGTCGAATCACTCAAATCCGAGCTATGCAACATCGATTTGCGCACCGTCGGTGGCAAATCAGCCTGATTCTTCTCTCATTCGCAAGGCATCGCTGAGGTATTTTCTCTCTCCTCTCTATTTTTTCAATGCTTTTCGTGGATCTGGGGTTTGAAATTAGGTTTGAAATTGTTGAGGATTAAGGTAAATATTCTTGCATTTTCTATTTATGTTGTTAGTTGGTTCACCTCCAAATAATACTCATAATTTTGGTCCCGATAAAGCGGCAAAGGATGAAGGCAAGGGTGGGAGTGGGGAGAAGAGAAAGAGAATGCTTATTTGTTTCGTATTTTTCTATTTAATTCCTTCTTCGTTTCGTCTTCGCAAATAAAAAAGACGAAGATAGATCCAAGAAATCGAAGGCAAGGGTGAGGGTGGGCTGAGGGATGAGAGATCGAAGAGAGGGGATGAGGTGAGGGATGAGGGCGAGGGGCTATTGTGTTAGGGTGGTAGATTTTAGGGTTTTGTGGGTGAGAGGAGAAGAAAGGGAAAAGGCAAGATAGAGGAGCAGACAAATTTTAGGGTTTTATGGGTGAGGGGAGGAGTTCAACGACTTGGGCTTATTCGTGGGAATGTTCAGCAATTTGGGCGCCAAATAATAGAAGCCTAACTGATCTGATTGAGCTAAGAACCGGATACGTTCATAAAATTGATCCAGTTTTTTAGCCCAGCCGGATCAGTTAGGCTTTCTAAAATTTATGCGAAAAAATTATGGACTTAATCAATCCGGTTTTGAAAAAAACCGGATCTGTTTTCTTGTGTCATTTACGGTTTTCTCCACTAATGTGAAGTGAAGCTCTCACCATCTCGTTCCTACATTGGTGCCCAACCTTGTCAAGAGTTAAGCAAGGCTCCTGGCTACCACATCTACCAACATGGTGCTAGTCATTCATAAGTGAAGCGAAGCTATCGGTCATCTTATTCGCAGATTGGTTCCAGACCTTTTTAATTGTTAAGAAAGTTTTTGGCCACCGCATCTTCCAATAGAGTTCCAGTCTTTCCTTAAGTGAAGGGGAGCTCTCTGCCATCTTATTTATCCATTGTTGTCATACATTCTCACATGCTAAGAATGGTTTTCGTCTACCGCATCTACCAACAAGGTGGCAGTCTTTCCTAAGTGAAGGGGAACTCTTGGCCACCTCATCTATGTAATGGCGTCGTCAAACCTTCCTAAGTGTTACGGAAGGCTCTCAGCCTCGACAACACGGGTGCCAAACTTTCTTATGTATTTAGAAAGGCTCTTGACCACCTTATAAAATCATGTTTTTCAAAATAACCACCTTATATGTTCATTTTTTAAAATAACCACCTTATATAACCTAAATCCTTATAAATACCTACCAATTGATTCCGTCAGAGAAATCATCTTCAAAAAGGGTTTAAGAATGATTCCATCACCTCCACCTTTATTCATTAAAATGCATATAAGGTTTTAACCTTTCTTTAAGACCGATTTCTTGGACAAAATCTGTCAATTGGTATGTATTTAAAGAGATTTAGGTCATATAAGGTGGTTATTTCAAAAAATGAACTTATAAGGTGGTTATCTTGAAAATTGTGATTCTAACAGGTGGTAAAAATCAAAAAATCCTTATTCTTAAAGGAAAAGAATGTCTTGATAAATTCACTTAGGGCTTTTGATCACCTCACGACCTCGCTTTCTTTCAGAACCCCCATGGTCAATTCATTGGGGCTTATTTTTTGCCTTCAAATGATATTTTTCTGTAACTGAAGGGAAACTTTTACTATAAGCCTTCAAATTTTTTCGTTACAAACGCATTTTCCTCCAACGAAGGGATAACTTTGAATACATGTAACATACCTTGTAGTCATGGGCATGAGTCCCGCTTTATCCTCTAGATGGTGAAATATCATACCATATTCCCCCTAACCAAGGGAAAAGCAAAGTTAAAACACTTGGCTGCCTTATATATGAAACTCATTTTAGTCCCATGAACTTGGAAGAAGGCTTCATTTATTTCATTGAAGCTTGAAAACATATTATCGATAGATAATAATTTCAAAAAGATAGAGTAGTCCTATAAGAGCATTTCTTTAAAGTTAAAGTGCAAAATATAAGTGCATAAATCAGTACATCACAACTACCAAGTTCAAATGCATGAAAACAATCATAGTTCGAAATATAAACATACCCCATAGAAGTTGGCAATGTGGTTTCAAAAGTTTGTAGCAGAAGACAAGGATATGTTACAAGCCAGTAGAATAGCAGGATCAGGCTCCTTGACAGATTAAAACAAAATTCAACCTTTGAGGCAAGATGCTGACAGCAACATTTAGAAACCAAATGAACTTCCTGATTGTCAAATTCATTATTCTCAAAAGAGCAATAATTCTTTCAAATGTGCTATATTGACCATTAATATCTTAGGTACATAATTTAATTGCATAACATTTCGTTAAAAAAAAATTTCTACATGTATAGTTTCATTTAAGAAATTGAGTTTTAGGTGTAATTCAGCGATATTAGCTATAAACTTTAAAAGAAAAAATCAGCACCAAATTTCAGATACTTTCATCACACAATCAATCACAAACAAAATACAAAACAGAAAAACACAGGGGGGTAGTTACATTGGTTCTTGATCAAAACCCTCAACTTTTTAACTTTTATTCTCAAGGGGGGTGCTTCTAAAAAGTAGAGAAACCCACAATTATTTGTTGGCATACAGTATGGGCATGTAGTACGTACGATAGTAGTCATGGCTTATCAGTGAATAGGAGCTCCAATCCCTGAGACCCTGGCATGGCTGACAACATCATATCTGTGGTGCAGGTTAAGATCCACTGGAGTTTTGGCAAAACTCTAGAGGGTAGAGTTGTATCCTAGCCATGCATATTTAAATCAATGGCTCAAATTGGTGGGAAGGGAAAATATGGGGGTAAATTTTTTGGGGCAAAATTGGCAGGATTTTGGATAGAGAATATTTCAACCATTGATACTTCAATCAATGGTCGAGATCAAATAAACTCTGCCCTCTAGATTTTTGCCAAAACTCTAAAGGATCCAAACACCTATGGTGCATATATATGAGTGTAAATTAACGCAATATCTTTACAAGTTGGACCATATTTTACACACCTCATATGGCTCATAAACTCTTCTCTTAATAGCAGCTTCGATGCATTTAATGACCCTTTGCTTCTCTGCATCTGTTTCAATGGAGGACCCATGAACATGCCTAAAGAAGTATTCATGTGGCAACACAGTAAACATCATATGTAAGTAATTTATCTACAAAAAGAGAATAAAAGGAGATGGCAAAAATTTACCAGCGAAGCTTCAATTCCTTGGGCATGAGCACTACCATGGGACACAACATATTGCATATCAGTCAACGCACAAACCATATCAAACATAAGCTTCGACCTATCCTTGCATTTAATAAGGACTGTCGAATAATTTTTTTCGCAAAAATTAGAAATGCTTACGTTCGGCATTTCCCTTTCATCATTTTCATTCACTTCATCCCCAACTTGAACATAGTCCCTACATCAAACAACATTTCATGAAGCTTTCTATCTGAGAGTGTCGCGACATGAGTCACCTTGGTTAAGCGCTTTCAGAGTGACTACCTTTGAGCACTCTACATACGAGTTCTTTGATCTCATCAGAAAGTCTTTCTAAGTTCGGGATGGAGGCTCCGAAATCAAATAGAACTTTAATAGGAATAAAGTGTACAAGAAAAGTACCATTTACGACTTCGGTGAATGCTTCGACTTCGCGGCTTCCCATCACATAGAGTCGGCCTTGGCTTCCATTATCTGAATTTCCTCCATTATTTCCTTTACCTCCCAAATTCCCAGCGGCTTTCGGCCCACCGCAGTTCGAATGGGTATTCTGACTTGAGTTAGAATGCGAAGACCCGTTCCCTTTCTCCGGATTACCCTAGTAGTTGGTCCCATCCCACTATTGCCATTTTTGGGCTTGTTTTGGGTGGGTTATTCTCGCTAATGTTTCCTCCAGGCTTACCATAGCATTCATAGGCTTTATGCCCTAATTTCCCACAATTTATGCACACTCTACTAGGTTCCCTTGGCAATCATTTTTCGGGTGGTTGTTTGGGCATTGTTTAAATAAATAGACTCGAGCAGCCTTCCCTTTAGTCCCCTGGGAAGTGTGACCATTGCTCTCCTTCGATTGCTTTTCGTTGGACTTCTCATTCGTTTTTTGTCTCTTCTCGAATCTTTGGTGTACAGGGTTCGGGTTCTCTCTCCTCTTTTATCCTTCGTACTGTTATCTAGTGCGGCGTAGGATACCGTCTAAGTGGGCTGCCTTCCCAAACAATTTATCTGGTGAGTCAAAGGTGTCTTCGACAAACCTAGAATGCATACAGTATGGGTATGTAGTAACATACGACAGTAATCCTGCCTTATCAGTGCATAGGAGCTCCAATCCTGAGACCCTGACATGGCTGACAACATCATATCCTTGGTGCAGGTAAAGATCCTCTAGAGTTTTGGCAAAACTGTAGAGGGTACAGTTGTATCTTAGCCATACATTTTTAAATTAATGGCTCAAATTGGTGGGAAGGGAAAATATGGGTGTTAATTTTTTGTGGAATAATTGGGGGGATTTTGCGTAGAGAATATCTTAAACATTGATACTTCAACCAATGATTAAGATCAAACAAATTCCGCCCTCTAGATTTTTGCCAAAACTCTAATTAAAGGATCCAAACACCCATGTTGCATATATATGAGTGTAAATTAAAGCAATATCTATACAAGTTGGACCATATTTTACACACCTCATATGGCTTATAAACTCTTCTCTTAATAGCAACTTCGAGGCATTTAATCACCCTTTGCTTCTCTGCATCTGTTTCAATGGGGGATCCATCACCATGCCTAAAGAAGTATTCCTGTGGCAATACAGTAAACATCAGATGTTTGTAATTTATCTACAAAAGAAGAATAAAAGGAGATGCCAAATAAATTTACTAGATATTCTCCGATGCCGGCCTTACCACTAGCATGGGACACAACATATTGCATATCAGTCAACGCACAAACCGTATCAAACATAAGCTTCGGCCTATCCTTGCATTTATTAAGGACTGTCGAATAATTTTTTTCGCAAAAATTGGAAATGCTCACATTCGGCATTTACCTTTCATCATTTTCATTCTCTTCATCCTTAACTTGAAAATAGTCCCTACATCAAACAACATTTGATGAAGCCTTCTATCTGAGATTGTCGCGACATGAGTCGCCTTGATTAAACTTTTTTAGAGTGACTACCATTGAGCACTCTACATACGAGTTGTTTGATGTCATTAGATGGTCTATCTAAGTCAGGGATTGTGGCTCCGGAATCAAATAGAAATTTAATAGGAATAGAGTGTACAGGGAAAGTACGAGTTACGACTTCGGTGAATGCTTCGCCTTCGCGGCTTCCCATCACCTAGAGTCAACCTTGGCTTCCATTACCCGAATTTCCTCCATTATTTCCCATGCCTCCCCCATTCCCAGCTGCTTTCGGCCCACCGCCATTTGAATGGGTATTTTAACTTTGGTTAGTCATTGAAGACTCGTTCCCTTTTCCCGGATAACCCTGGTAGTTGGTCCCATTCCTCCCACTGTTACCTTTTTTGAACTTGTTTTGGCTTGGGTTATTATCGTTAGTGTTTTCTCCAGGCATAGCATAGCATTCTTAGGCTCAATACTCTAATTTCCCACAATTTATGCTTTATACTGGGTTCCCTTAGCAATCTTTTCCCGGGTGGTTGTTTGGGCACTGTTTACATAGATAGATTCTAGCAGCCTTCCCTTTACTCCCCTAGGAAGTGTGACCATTGCTCCTCTTCGTTTGGTTTTCGTTAGAGTTCCCATTCCCTTTTTGTCTATTCTCGAATCTTTGGTGTACAAGGTTCGGTTTCTTTCTCATCTTTTCTCCTTCGTTCTGTTGTCTAGTGCTGCGTAAGATACCGTCTAAGTGGGCTGCCTTCCCAAACAGTTTATCTAGTGAGTCAAAGGTGTCTTTGGCAAACATAGATTGCATACAGCATGGGCATGTAGTAACATACGACAGTAGTTCTGCCTTATCAGTGCATAGGAGCTCCAATCCCTCAGAACCTGACATGGTTGACAACTTCATATCCTTGGTGCAGGTTAAAATCCTCTAGAGTTTTGGCAAAACTCTGGAGGGTAGAGTTGTATTTTATCGTAGCCATGCATTTTTAAATCAACGGCTCAAATTGGTGGGGTCGGAAAATATGGGGTAAATTTTTTAGGGAAAAATTGGAGAGATTTTGGATATAGAATATCTCAACCATTGATACTTCATCCAATGGTTAAGATCAAACAAACTCCACCATCCAGATTTTTGCTAAAACTCTAAAGGATCCAAACACCCATAATGCATATATATGAGTGTAAATTAAAGCTATAACTATCCAAGTTGGACCATATTTTACACACCTCATATTCCTTTTTAAACTCTTCTCTTAATAGCAGCTTCAAGGTATTTAATCACCCTTTGCTTCCCTACATCTGTTTCAATGGGGGACCCATCAACATGCCTAAAGAAGTATTCCTATGGCAATACTAGTAAACATCATATGTAAGTAATTTATCTACAAAAAGAGAATAAAAGGAAATGGCAAATAAAATTAGTAGAGAATCTTAAATCCCTTTGGCATGACCAATACCATGGGACACAACATATTGCATATCCGTTAACGCATAAACCGTATCAAACATAAGCTTAGGCTTATCCTTGCATTTAATAAGGTTGTCGAATAATTTTTTTTCACAAAAATTGGAAATGCTCACATTCGGTATTTCCATTTCATCATTTTCATTCTCTTCATCCCCAACTTGACCATAGTCCCTACATCAAACGACATTTGATGAAGCCTTCTATTTGAGAGTGTAGCGACATGAGTCGCCTTGGTTAAGCTTTTTAGAGTGACTACCTTTGAGCACTTTACATACGAGTTCTATGATCTCATCATAATGTCTTTCTAAGTTAGGGATGGAGGCTCCGGAATCAAATAGAACTTTAATAGGAATAGAGTGTCCAAGGAAAGTACCAGTTACGACTTCGGTGAATGCTTCGAGTTTGCGACTTCCCATCACAAAGAGTCGGCCTTGGCTTCCATTACCTGAATTTCCTCCACTATTTCCCTTGCCTCCCCCATTCCCAGCTGCTTTCGGCCCACTGTCGTTCGAATGGGTATTCTAACTTGGGTTATTCTGTAAAGACTCGTTCCCTTTTTCCGGATTACCTTGGTAGTTGGTCCCATTCCTCCCACTATTTCCAATTTTGGGCTTGTTTTGGTTTGGGTTATTCTCGCTAGTGTTTCCTCCAGGCTTAGTATAGCATTCATTGGCTCTATGCCCTAATTTCCCACAATTTATGCACTCTAGCAGCCTTCCCTTTACTGCCTTGGGATGTGTTACCATTACTCTCCTTCGTATGGTTCTCGTTGAAATTCTCATTCCCATTTTGTCTATTCTCGAATATTTAGTGTACAGGGTTCGAGTTCTTTCTCCTCTTTTCTCCTCCGTTATGTTGTCTAGTGCGGCGTAGGATACCGTCTAAGTGGGCTGCCTTCACAAGCAGTTTATCTATTGATTCAAAGGTGTTTCCGGCACACCTAGACTGCATACAACATGGGCATGTCGTAACATACGGTAGTAGTCCTGCCTTATTAGTGCATAGGAGTTCCAATCCCTGAGACCATGACATGGCTGACAACATCCACTAGTGGAAAAAAACGCAAGGGATGCGGTTTATTGCAAAATGCAGCCCTTAATAGTCAAGGGTTACGGTTAGCCTAAAACCGCAGCCCTTTAATAATTAAGGGCTGCGGTTTTTGGGCTAACCGCAGCCATTAATAGTGAAGGGTTGTGGTTAGTCCAAAACTGCAGCCCTTAATTACTAAAGGGCTGCGGTTTTGGGCGAAGCGCAGCCCTTTGTTATTAATTCTAGGTGGCGGGCTGATGAAATTAAACGTACCACACATAATCCTCATTGAGCGCACAAATCTTCACTTTCATCTTTCTCTCTCATCCGTCTATCTCCTTTCTCATGGTTTCTAGGGTTTACTCCTCACAAATCTTCACACCACCACAAATCTTCATTCGTCTCTCTCATTCTCGGTCCCATTCTCCTCCTTCGTTCATTCCACCACTAAGGGCATCGTACACTCACTCGAATCCGAGCTATGCAACATCGATTTCCGCACCATCGGTGGCAAATCAGCCTGATTCTTCTCTCCTTCGCAAGGCGTCGCTGAGGTATTTTCTCTCTCCTCTCTGTTTTTTAATTGCTTTTCGTGGATCTAGGGATTGAAATTGGGTTTAAAATTGTTGAGGATTAAGGTAAATATTCTTGCATTTTCTATTTATTCTGAAATTATAAATTTTAATTGCTGATTTTGTGGGTTGAATTAGAAAGTCTATTTGATTCTTCTCTCCTTCGCATGGCGTCGTTGAGGTACGTTGCTCGCTTGAATTTTTTTGCAAGGGGAGCTTGTTTGAGAATTCTTAATCATATTGACATTGGGACCTATAATAACATCATCGTTAATAAGTTATTTCAGATACTTTACAGAAGTAATATTGATGTATGTGGTCTAACTTTATGATGGTCGTCAACTGGTCATAATTTCTAAAGAGTTTGGCACTCATATTTTAGGGGCTTGTAAAAGTTGGTTTTCCATATATATATATATATATATATATATATATATATATATATATATATATATATGCTCTGTAGAGCTTCTTTGGTTAAAAATTTAATAAACATTGGATTGTTGTTCATAAATACAGATGGAGAAACTCAGAAATGTGAAGTGTAAAGTTTAGGTTGTGTGCCGCTGGTTGTGCTTATATGTTTCCGTTGCTTGATTTGCACTTTGATATATATTAGCTTGTGCTAAATGGTAAATTTTGAAAGCTTAGGTTGTGTGACTCAGGTTCAACTTCTATTTTGTCGCTTGCTTTGCACTTCTATACAAGTTAGCTTGTATTGAAACTTGGATTTTGTACATTTAGGATGATGTGTCCCTCCAATCATTTTTATATGTTTCCGTTGCTTGCTTTGCACTTTAATACTTCATGTTAGCCTATGCTGAAACTGGAATTCCATGAATCTACTATTTGGAGGATTATTGTTTCCTACTATAGTTCATTTTAGTAATGTCTGCATTCATGCATAAAACGTCCTCTATTTTGTTTTTTTTTTTTTCTGTCATAGAAATACTTGTAGGACTTTATAACTTTATCTCTTACTTTGTTATTTGATGCCTATATTTCCTGATATTTACAGTCTATTGAATCCAAGTGCACATTCCGAGCTTGCATCAAGATTCCAGCATCACTTGGACCTCCACCTGAAATTGAAGATTGGGGCGCTATTCTTTCTATCGACCAGTTTGGGTTACATAATCAAGAGGCACGTTTGTGGGGTCTCTATGTGTAGATAAAGAAATTTACTTCTTAGATTTTGCAATTTGCAAGTGTTCCGTACCCCATCCCAGTCTTTTCTTTACAATGTGTTTCTTTTCTTTGCTAAATAACTCAGCCAATTTCTTGTTTTATGGCAGGTAGACAGAGGTCTAGTGTTTGTTGGGAGCAGAGTCCATGAATACTTCTGGAAAAAGGTTAGACGCTTCATTATCGAATGTCTCTGAAAGAATTTACTGGGTCATTGAATTTAATTAGTTAACTAATGTTCAGGATCTGCTGAAAATATACAAAGTGACAAGGAATGGAATGCTTGGATCCGATTACTCGACAAAATGTTCCACTTAGGTGCTCTACAAGATTCTAGTTTTAATATTAGCATTGAACATTTTAGAGTCATATTTACTTCTGGTTACATTTCCTCATTTCAATCCCAATTGATTATTTCATTGTCATTTTGTCACCCTCCCTTTAGGTGGGCCTAGGCAATTAGACTATAAATGGAGCCAGAAAAGCACATTGTTTGAATCATGGAATGAAGGCAAAAATGGGTATGCATTTATCTCTTAAAACACAAAGCATTTTTCACTCTAAGTTGTGTATTACTCATGAGGACATGTTCTTTATAGCTTTTTTTTCCTAAAAACTAAAAACAAAATTGGGAAATTCACATAGATAGTTTCAGCAATCTGTTAGTTGTTAAAATTAACATGATTAGTTTTCAAAATAAACATGATTAGTTCCGCTACAAGATCGTTCTTTTTAAAAAAAAAAACTAAGAGTTCATTATACAACTATCATATGACTTTAAAAATCTTAAACTTAAACCATAAAGGAAACTGACAGTGTTACTGAACTGGATATTTAAATCTCAAGTCCTTCTCTTCTTTTTAACTCAGTCCTGAGAAAACCAATCAAAATTCTGTCAAAATTAGAAGAGTCTTTAATATTGTGTATGAACTCATACTCCTTAGTTTTGTTCACTTTGAGAAGAGTATCAAGATTCCATATATCAATTTTGAGGATGCATATTAACTTCTACATTCTAATGCACTGTTCTAAATTCCTTGCTGTAGAAGATCAGCGTTAATTACTGTCGCTTCGGTGATGCTTATTTTAGTTCTATTGGGTCTTAGTATGTACTATCAATGCCACTCATTGCTTTTATTGATGTCATCTCTCTGATCTTTTAATTGGGGTAACATTGTGTTTCTTTGCGCTGCAGTACTTTCTCTCCTTGGGTGCCAAAATGTGATTCACATAAAAGCCTTTGTAGCATCGATTCCTTTGTTGGTATCCTGTTGTTCTTTTAATGCTGATTTATGATACGTTGATTGATCTGGACTGCAGATTCGTTTCAGTGGATGGATACTTGTAGCAATTACATTGACCCTCTGTGGAACTTTTATGATCTTCAATTCGTAAGTGTTCTTCTTTTATGTTCAGTAGTGGATAGACCAAGGTTTGTAAACCAAGCTAGTCTTACTACATTACCTATTTGTTTGTGAATTCCAATTCAATACACCCCTTGTAATGTGCATTGTGCCTGTATCTTAAGGATGTTTTGTGTGAGCTGTTGTTTTGAATGCTTATCTGCAAGAATAGAAAGGTTTACATTCATTTAGGTGTTCAATTCTCCTACATTTGCTCTTTGTACGTTTCTATCTCCTGATTGCTAGTTTGATGTTATAAAAGATGGATAAAGATGGATATTAAAAAAAAGTTATGATTGGTACTATTGCACAGTATTATAGGGCTACACTTAATGTTACAACTGGATTATCTGCACCATACAATAACCTTGCAATAATATACAAGCAGTAGGTACTGTTGTCACTTGGCTTTTCAAGGAGTTTATGTTGTAACATTCATATATGATCCCACTGTTAATTTGCTCATTGCTTTTAAGATTTTTTCTTTTATTTAAATTTCATTGGGTTGTTACTTTGGAGTTAGGGTCATATGCTTTGTGTTGTTGATCATGAAATTAACAATTTGCATATTCCTGTTTTCCTTCCGAGGTAATATTGTGGATGCTCTAACTTGTTAGTTGTTACACAGAGGTCTTCCGGATCGATCCATTGGCATCTGATGTACTCCTTAACAAGGGAAATACATATAAGGAAGTTGAAAGAGTTAATGAAGCTATCCAGGACTACATGAGTGATATTAATGTCCTCCCTAATATGTCTGAAGCTCATGCTAATCTGGCTCCAGCTTATAAGGACAGGTTAATCTTTTTGTTACTTCCTGCTGGGAATGCAGTATGCGGGTCATGTACTAGGGAACTTTTGTATATGTCATGTTTATAAATTTGTCATTTTCTCTATTCAGTTATTATTTTCTCTATATTTGTGTAAAAAACATATTTTGTAATGAAAAATGACACTTTTATATATATATAACTGTTTGGGAACATTTAGGACTAAAAAATGCAAAAAAAAGGGATGCGTTCCGGGCAAAAATCGCAGCCCTTGGTGGATTAAGGGTTGCGGTTAAGGGCCAAAACCGCAGCCCTTAACTCATTGCCCTGACCGCAGCCCTTAACTCGCTAAGGGATGCGGTTAAAAACCGCAGCCCTTCCTGAATGCCAAGGGCTGCTAGTCCAAGGGCTGCGGTCAAAAAACGCAGCCCTTGGGCCCCTTTTGACCGCAGCCCTTGGGCTTTTTTACTCTAGTGATCATATCCGTGATGCAGGTTAAGATCATTTAGAGTTTTGGTAAAACTCTAGAGGGTAGAGTTGTATTTTAGCCAATCATTATTAAATCAATGGCTTAAATTGGTGGGAAGGAAAATTATGGGGGTAAATTATTTGGGGGAAAATTTAGGGGATTTTGGATAGAGTATCTCAACCGTTGATACTTCAACCAATGGTTGAGATCAAACAAACTCTGCCCTCTCGATTTCTGCAAAAAATTCTGAATGATAATCCAAACACCCATGGTGCATATATATGAGTGTAAATTAAAGCAATATCTATGCAAGTTGGCCATATATTGCACGCCTCATATGCCTCATAAACTCCTCTTAATAGCAGCTTCGAGGCATTTTAATCACCCTTTGCTTCTCTGCATCTGTTTCAATGGGGGACCCATCCACATGCCTAAAGAAGTATTCCCGTGACAATAAAGTAAACATTAGATGTAATTAATTTATCTATAAAAGTAAAATAAAAGGAGATGGCAAATAAATTTACCTGAGAAGATTCAATTCCTTTGGCATGACCACTACCATGGGACACAACATACTGCATATCTGTCAACGCATAAGCCGTATCAAACATAAGCTTTGGCCTATCCTTGCATTTAATAAACATTGTCGAATAATTTTTTTCGCAAAGATTGGAAACGCTCACATTCGGCATTTCCCCTTCATCATTTTCATTCTCTTCATCCCCAACTTAAACATAGTCCCTACATCAAACAACATTTGATGAGGCCTTCTATCTAAGAGTGTCGCAACATGAGTCGCCTTGGTTAATCTTTTTCAGAGTGACTACCTTTGAGCACTCTACATACGAGTTCTTTGATCTCATCAGAAAGTCTTTCTAAGTCAGGGATGGAGGCTCTAGAATAAAATAGAACTTTTATAGGAATAAGTGTACAAGGAAAGTACCAGTTACGACTTCGATGACTGCTTCGGCTTTGCGGCTTCCCATCACATAGAGTCGGCCTTGGCTTCCATTACCTGAATTTCCTCCATTATAGCCCTTACCTCCCCAATTCCAGCGACTTTCGGCCCACCGTCGTTCGAATTGGTATTCTGACTTGGGTTAGTCTGTGAAGACCCGTTCCCTTTCTCCAGATTACCCTGGTAGTTGGTCCCATTCCTCCCACTATTGCCATTTTTAGGCTTGTTTTGGCTTGGGTTATTCTCGCTAGTGTTTCCTCCAGGCTTACCATAGCATTCATAGGCTCTATGCCCTAATTTCCCATAATTTCTTCACACTCTACTAGGTTCCCTTGGCAATCATTTCCCGGGTGGTTGTTTGGGCACTGTTTACATAAATAGACTCTAACAGCCTTCCCTTTACTCCCCTGGGAACTGTGACCATTGCTTCCCTTCGTTTGGTTCTCGTTGGAGTTCCCATTCCCTTTTTATCTCTTCTCGAATCTTTGGTGTACAGAGTTCGGGTTCTCTCTCCTCTTTTCTCCTCCGTTTTGTTTTCTTATGCGGCGTACGATACCGTTTATGTGGGTTGCCTTCCCAAACAGTTTATGTTGTGAGTCAAAGGTGTGTCCGGCAAACCTAGACTACATACAACATGGGCATGTAGTAACATACGGCTGTAGTCCTGCCTTATTAGTGCATAGGAGTACCAAGCCCTGAGACCCTGACATGGCTGACAACATTATATCCGTGGTGCAGGTTAAGATCCTTTAGAGTTTTGGTAGAACTCAAGAAGGTGTAGTTGTATATTGGACATGCATTATTAATCAATGGCTCAAATTGGTGGAAGGGAAAATATGGGGCTAAATTTTTAAGGGGAAAAATTTGAGGGATTTTGGATAGAGAATATCTCAACCGTTGATACTTAAACCAATGGTCGAGATCAAACAAACTCTGCCCTCTAGATTTTGCCAAAACTCGAAAGGATCCAAACACCCATGATGCATATGTATGAGTGTAAATTAAAGCAATATCTATACATGTTGGACCAGATTTTACACACCTCATATGCCTCCTAAACTCTTCTCTTAATAGCAGTGTCGAGGCATTTCATCACCTTTTGCTTCTCTGCATCTGTTCCAATGGGGGACCCATCAACATGCCTAAAGAAGTATTCCTGTGGCAATACAGTAAACATCAGATGTAGATAATTTATCTACAAAAAGAGAATAAAAGGAGACGATAAATAAATTTACGAGAGAAGATTCAATCCCTTTGGAATGACCACTACCATGGGACACAACATATTGCACATCAGTCAAAGCACAAACCGTATCAAACATAAGCTTAGGCTTATCCTTGCATTTAATAAGGACTGTCGAATAATGTTTTTCGCAAAAATTGGAAATGCTCACATTCGGCATTTCCCTTTCATCATTTTCATTCCCTTCATCCCCAACTTGAACATAGTCCCTACATCAAATAACATTTGATGAAGCCTTCTATCTGAGAGTGTCACGACATGAGTCGCCTTGGTTAAGCTTTTTTAGAGTGAGTACCTTTGAGAACTCTACATACGAGTTCTTTGATCTCATCAGAAAGTCTTTCTAAGTTAGGGATTGAGGCTCCGGAATCAAATAGAACTTTAATAGGAATAGAGTGTACAAGGAAAGTACGAGTTACGAGTTTGGTGAATGCTTCGGCTTCGCGGCTTCCAATCACATATAGTCGACCTTAGCTTCCATTACCCGAATTTCCTCCATTATTTCCCTTGCCTCCCGCATTCCCAGCGACTTTCGGCCCATCGCCGTTCGATTGGGTATTCTGACGTGGATTAGTCTGTGAAGACTCGTTCCCTTTTCCTGGATTACCCTGATAGTTGGTTCCATTCCTCCCACTGTTACCATTTTGGGGATTTGTAACACCTCGACAATTCTCTCTTTTCTAAAATATCTTTTTGATGTAAAACATAGAGAATTATCAAGGTATTATCCCCGTGTGAAAACGTATCGGCTTATTCAGAATTTTGCAGTGGAAAACAATAATAATAAACTTTATAAATAAAACTTAGTCAACAATAAAGTCAACTCCAAAACCAACCAACAACCAAAGTCAACCTTAAAACCAAATTAAACCAACTATAAAATGTATAACTCAAAAGTACATAATATAAACTACATCACAAGCTCTCAAAATCCTTATCTCAATGATGCATCATCTTCGAACCTGTTAGATGGACTATGCACTATTGATCCCTATAGACTGCTCACCAAAATGGGTCATCACAGGATCAATAAGGCAAAGCCATACACAACAAAAGCACGTAATCAGCAAAGGTGATTACTACATACTAAACAAGTAAACAAACCTAACATGATACTAATAAATAATAGGCAGGAATAAATAAAAACATAATAACTTGCAGATAACTTTTACTGAACTAAACTTAGACAACATTCTTATTACTTTAAATGGAATAGTCAATGGACCGAGTTGTCTTATCTAAAACAGCCTTCCCCTAGGAAGACGAAATACGAGCGCGACTCCGTATTCCAAAATGACCTACGATATCGAGGAACCTTTTAATAAAATAGGAACGGTGATCAACTCGAAACCCAGAAAAAGCCATAGGCTACCACTATGTACTCCAACTCCTAATTGTCCAATACTTCAGACGTGCACCAGTCTAAAGCTATTGCTATCCAGTTTCACTTTACATGATTTACCAGTTACTACTTGTTATGACTCACAAGCAACACACATAATAAAATCATCAAACAACCACAATTCTCTTTTCATCTTAGGATTAGATAAGTGATCACACAACTTACAATCCAAGATCAGTTTCAACTTTAATCAATCTTTCTTATTTGTTGAACCTAGCCAACAACCAAATTACCTTTCATAGGTAGAAAATATCAACTTACCAGATAAGGCCCTCGGTCCTTATAAAGTAGTGAAATACTAAAAGGGAACAATGATCAACCATGATCGAATACTAATAAATATATTAATTCTCCCATGTGAATTAATAACAATAAAGTTCCCAACCAACATGCTTGCATCAATCTTCCATACAAACATGATATATAACTCTCATAGTATAATCTCATAATTCACATGTTACACCATAGCATAAAACATGCAAAATCCAACATAATAAATAACATATAAGAACTCAACATAGTTCCTATACATGATACTAGATAATTTCCTTCCTTAAATCATGATACTATCTCAATCAACACATAGGTATGTACGTACCTTGTGTAGACAAATTGGGATGCCACTTTAACCAACTTTAAAGTCGCCTAGAGAGAATTCTCCGCCTAAAATAACCAATATAAACTTATAATCAATACTTAAATAATTTCCATCAACTTTAAAATACTTTAAACCTCCCTTAAGATATTTAAAAGTTGTTTTCATCATTAAAACTTCAATTACTAATACTTCCTAGCATAGTACTACTATACTACTCATTAGAACCCTTAAAACTCCATTAATAAAAACCTTTCTAAAATTCCAGCAGCAAATAATTTATTAAAACTCTCTTTAAACATACTTAAACATGCTTAGAAACATAAAGACTATAACTTTCATAATTTATAATAAACTATAGGTTTTTCTAACTTTCAAAACCCTAAAAATTCATGCTTTGATAATTAAAATCTACTTTAAACTCAAATATGCAAATTTAATTTTTATTTCATCAATACATAAATTATATAACTGAGATTCAATTATAACTTAATAACTTTTAACTTTTAAACATAAATTAATTAAAACAAAACCTACAAATACAATCTTTGTATAAAACTTGAGGAGGAAGAAAAGAAACAAACCAAAGTAAGAAGAGGAGGGAAGAAGAACCGGCGGCACCCAGCGGCGGTCGGCGGTGAGTCACCGGCGAGGAAGCAGCAGCCGGCGAGGAAGAGGAGTGAAGGCCGAAGGAAGAAAAAAAAAAGAAAACGAAAGGAGAGAAGGAGAGAAGGCCGAAAATATTGGGGAAAAGGAGGAGAAAGAAAATAAAGTTGTGGGGAAATTTGGGGTTTATGGGGTATTTATAGTTTCCTCTTTGTGGGCTTAGGAAAAAGGTAATTAGGCTTCAAATAGAGTTTGATGATGAATAGGAATGATGATTGAACTCCTAACATCACTAGAATTAGTATTTGGGTTCCTTAAGCCCATTTAAACTTTTTTTCCAAATCCAAATAGGTATTTCAAATATTTCAAGTACTTTTAAAGCATGACTTTAATAAATATTTGACTTAAATAAATTAATAAAACAATTCCTTTGGCTTTCAAATAGTCAACCTTTGAAATATGAAATCATTAAAATGCTAAAATATATTAAAATATAAATAACTATATATTAAAATGTACTTATTAAATTTATAAAAATACGGAGGATAACAGGCTTGTTTTGGCTTGGGTTATTCTCGCTAATGTTTTCTCCATGCTTAGCATATCATTCATAGGCTCTATGCCCTAATTTCCCATAATTTCTGCACTCTACTAGGTTTCCTTGGCAATCATTTCCCGTGTGGTTGTTTGGGACTGTTTACATAAGTAGACTCTAGCAGCCTTCTCTTTACTCCCCTAAGAAGTGTGATCATTGCTCCCATTTGTTTGTTTTTCGTTGAAGTTCCCATTCCCTTTTTGTCTCTTCTCGAATATTTGGTGTACAGGGTTTGGGTTCTCTCTCCTCTTTTCTCCTCCGTTCTGTTGTCTAGTGTGGCGTAGGATACCGTCTAAATGGGCTGCCTTCCCAAACAGTTTATCTAGTGAGTCAAAGGTGTCTCCGGCCAACCTAGACTGCAGATTTAAGGTTAAACTGTAATAACCAGAAAAAAATATTTATTATTAGTAAGGGATTGAAGGTTAAAGTATTATTATAAGATAAACTAGTCCCTAAGATCTTATATACGTTATTTTGTCATTTATATGATTATTTTAGATGAAGTTATGTGTTTCGTTGGCTTTGTGCATTTGCTCAGGGCAAGTTATATGTGCATACATATATCATTTATATTAACATTATAGTTTATAAAGTACTTTAACGGTCAAAGATTAATAAAATTATCAATTACTAGTTTATGAGCTTATAAATATATCTAGTAGGATTTTTAGTAAGTACTGCATAAACCTACAATTCTCCTAACTTATAAATGGTGAAGCTAATGACCAACGTAATTTAGTTTTTAGAATCATCACTAATGACTTTACCTAAGGACAGACAGTCGCTACCCATTTTAAGACAATATGCAAAATACAATATTTGTAGGTTTCGGATTGATTAAATTTGTGACACTTGATCATTACTAATTGGTTATTATATAGCATGCCTATCTATGATTTACGTGAAGTTGTGATACAAGTAAAATGTAAAGGTTTATAAGAAGTTGACTTTGTAATGTTTATCTCCACCAATTCTTAACCGACTTAAGCTCACCAAAATCAACTTGATTTTCTCCTACCAAACACTATAAATACCAGCTAACATTTAATAGTTTTGGACAAGCCACAGCGCAGAAAAATAAATATAAAAATAAGAAAGTCATAAAAAAAAAAGATAGTGAGAGGCATATTGTGAGAAAATCATCCGAGAAATTTGGTTAACACACCTTATTAAGGTACATTCTTGAATACCCCTTGTTAATGTTGTTTTGCTACAATGTATTGTTATATTAACGTTTTTAGATAAACTATTAGTAATAGTTTTGCCTTAATAGTAAAAGTATATTGTGATTTGCAAATAAAGTGTTTATAATGCAAATGGTATTTGTCACATTATGATTTATATACAAGGTGATTCTAAAAATACTATCATATGTGGTAATAATGATACTATATAAAGATGTTACTATGATAAAATAAAATGGAGGTTCGTGGTATTATAAAATGGAGGTTCGTGGTATTATAAAATGGAGGTTCGTAGTTTGTGTTGGAGGAATGAATTATATATGGAGTGACGTAAGTCATTGTCGGGGTGTGCACACGGAAGTATCAGGAGAGGCTAAAGGCCTGAAAATATTATCCGGAGTGACGTACGTCATTGTAGGGGTGTGCACACGAGATTTGTCGGGAGAAACTATAACAAATAATTTTATATAATCGTAACTGATTATTTTATATAATTATCTGCATAGTGTTTTTACATGGTATTGGGAATGTACTGGACCCTTTTGGGTTGACTGTTATAAAATGTTTTGTTTTCAGGTACCAGTGATGGGAATAGGTAGGAGTGAGGAATATAAAATATTAGGACTAATATACTATATGTTTTTTATTTGTTATATTAGTATCATGTTTTATTTTGTCTTCGCCTAGTATTTCTATTATTAGGAATACGGCAGTAATGTCCTGTAAACTCTATATTATATAATAAATAAAAGATGTAATATTTGGTTCGATCCTGGTACTATCATGTAGTGTTTCATTATTAGAATTATATTAAATTACAGGGCGTTACATAAACCCTGTCCAAACATAGAGGCCTTTAGTTCTTCAGTGGGGACAATCTCAAATGCAAACCTCATCAGGTCCATGAACTTGCGGTAATACTGTTCAACAGTCATGCACCCCATCTGAAGGTTAATGAACTCCTTAGCTTTCTGCTTCTTAAGCTTGGTGGGTAGAATTTGTCCCTTAGAGTGGTCTTCAGGGTCTCCCAGCCAAAGTTGGGTTGGGAGGTTAGATAGGCTTTACTTTGGGTCCACCAAAAGTCTCTTAAATAGTATTTCGATTATAGTAGAGGTTAGTTTTATATTTAATTAATTTTATTCATGATACCATCATTATGATCTTCTTTTTGACTTTCCCATCTTCCATTCTATATGCATTAGTGTTTATGTTTTTCTCTATTCTTTAGGTCGTGCATCTATTAATTTAATACCCTATACTTTCTTAAGGTATCATTTGGGTATTTTTCATGTTAAAATTGTGTTAGCTATTCTTAGTCATACCAATTAATGGGATACCATTTAATAATAGACTTAGCTACAATATTCAATTGAATATTAAAATTATAAATTTATATATTGCAATAACAAATTTAGAAATTAGACTATAATGACAAATACTTTCTCCGTTCTTTTTCTACTGCAACAATGGGTTTGGGCATGGTTTTTAAGGAAATAAAAAATGGGTAGTTTAGCATAGAGGTACCCCGTGAATTAACTAGAGTATGGGATAAGTAAATCCTTAACAAAGTCAAAGCTATTTTTATGACGCAATTTGAGTAATTAATGATGGTTTTATTAAGTAAAGACAATATTGTCAACTATAGTTGCTTTTATAACAAAATTGTAATAGATTGGTTCCAATAGATGAAACTACCCAAAGTGGTAAATGTTGCAGTAGAAAGAGAACGGAGGAAGTATGTAAATACAATGGAGTTGAAAAACTCATTTCACAACAAAAACAAACCAACAATGTTAACAAAAAATTTGCAAAAAATAAAATAAACAACAACCCGTGCAACGCACGGGCTTCAAAACTAGTTAATTAAAATTTTGGGAGCTCTAATTGAAAGTGTTGTTATATTGTTATCTTAGCACTAGCCTTGGGGTGTTGGGGTTACGGAGCGATGCCAGTTGTAAGGATCAGGTTTGTGGAGTTAGGGAGGATGGTATTTATAGTTCTGATCAAGTGGTAATCGAAGAGAGGTTGTGGTGGCCTTGTGATTGGGGATGAGAGATAAGAGAGAGAATAGAAAGAATTCAGGCCAAAGCAGAAAAACAAAAATTACCTACCAATGATATGTAGATGTGGATATATTTAGCATGTAAATATTCTCATTATCATGAATGATATATATATATATATATATATATATCGAAGTGAGTTCATATGAGAATGCATACTTACATGAGAAATAAGAATGGATTTTACACGCTATAACTCTAATGAACAAGTGATGTAACTCTAATGAAAAAGTGATGTAACTCCAAAAAGACAAAATTAGAAAAAATATTTGGAAAAAAAAAATTTTTTTTTTTGGGCTCGAAATTTTTTTGGGGGTATAACTCTAATGAACAAGTGGTGTAACTCTAATCCAATCGTGTGGTTGAGATTCATTCTCATTTCTCATGTAAGGAGCATTCTCATGTGATCCTGCCTATATATATATATATATATATATATATATATATATATATATATATATATATATATATATATATATATATATATATATCGGTTTTTTCACCATAAATCCTTGACAAAAATTTTTTTGCACCATGTACCCTTTCAACTTTCCAAATTCACCATATACCCTCCATTTTTCAAAAAATACATCCACTTACCCTTTTGACTAAGGGTGTTAGACTTCCGTTAGTCATTAGGCCCTAATCCTACCCTAACCCTAATTAACTAACCTAAATTAAACCCTAATCTAACCCTAATCTAATACACTAACTTGGGACCTAACCCAAACCACCCATCCCCCACCGCTTACTCCCATCGCCATATTACCCCTCACCACCACCCCCTCACCACCACCCCCTCCCCTTCCCCAGTGACCCCCTCTCCCCGTTGACCCCCTCCCCTTCAATTCAATTCCCATCATTGAAGTCGATGGCTCGAACGATTTGCTCCTCCCTCGAACCACTTCGTTCGTGCCGCAGTGAAAGAGCTCGAACCGGGCCTGCCTCGCAATGCGGGCCCTCCTCGTTGTTCTTTGTTGTGGTTGCGGCGACAGGTCATAGGCTGCGGTGGTTGCGCGACAGATCATATGCGGGCCCTACTCGTTGTTGTTGTTGCCTAGCAAGAAAGAGCTCGAATTGGGCCCGACTTCAAAGGGGCTGCGGTGGTTGCGCGACGGGTCATAGGCATATTTAGCGGGGAAGGGGTTGCGTGACCGCGGGGGAAGGGGATGGGCGATTCGGCGGGGAAGGGGAGGGGGGGGGGGGGTGTTTGCGGGGGAAGGGGGGAGGGAGGGGGGCGATGAGGGGGTTGTTGGAGTGGTGGTGCAATGGGGTAAGGGGTGGTGGGGGCAAGTGGGGGGCAATTGGGGTGGGGTAAAGGGAAAGGGGTGGTGGGGGGGGAGGGTGGGGGTGTTAGGTGTTAGGGTTAGGGTATTAGGGTATTAAGGTTAGAGTTAGGGTTAGGATTAGGGGTAGATTTAGGTTAGTTAATTAAGGTTAGAGGGGGGATTAAGGATTAATGACTCGCGGAGTTTAACGCCGTTAGTCATTAAGGGTAAGTAGATGTATTTTTTCAAAAGTGAGGGGTATATGGTGAATTTCAAAAAGTTGAAAGGATATATGGTGCAAAAAAAATTTGTCAGGGGTATATGGTGATATAACTATATATATATATCCGTTTCTAAATAAGTGCAACATATTCCATTTTAGGAAATGTCACAATAACTGCTACCAAGCTAAAAATGAAAAATTTTGTTTGCTTTTATTACAAAATTGACATTACTATATACGCTAATCTAATTAAGCGTATAACTAATTTTAGGAAATGTCATTTACATTAAAGATGTTGAAACATAATAAAAGTTTAACTTCAAACATCAAAGGACAAAAGGAATATAGTGCACTATATGATACTGGATTGCTGGTGACATACTCTTACATATAGTATAATATGGATGTACTGCTACAGGCTGTTACCTTTTTTTTTTTTTTTTTTTTTACCCACATGCATGATAATTGAGACATGTGACGCTGTGCCTCTTCTTTTTTCTCACCTTTCTTTTATTTTCTTCTTTTTATGAGCAGGTTCCTTCCCCTGAAGTTGTGTCACCCATATTCCGTTTCATCCCTGCCTTTGTATATTTTACAAGCACCCATATTTACTTACACAGCAATCTATAACGGAGATGGTCGAAAATTACCTTATTCAATGCACTATTATAATAAATCTTCTAAGTACTGAACACCTACTTAATATGAGTAATATGACTATCTTTTTTCTTTTAATGATACATGTAAGCTATAAAACGATCTAATTTTTTATTTTTTTTCCTCCACCAAAATGATGATGATTACTACCACGGTGGGTTAAATTAGAGCCATACGAAATTCAGTTCAGGGTAAAATTAGTTGAAAGATATTGTTATAAAAAAAAAAAAAAAGGAAATTCCCAATGGTAGGCTCCTATTGTTTAGAATTCCCAATGGTAGATTTAACTTTTTTTTCTTCCCATTGCTAGGCCTCAGTTTTCCTAATTTACCCAAATGTAGCATTAATTAAGCTTACACGTTAATTTCATGTTTACTTTTAGTACTTCTGTTAAGTTTTACCAGAGCACTACTAACCATGATTTATTTAGATCAAAGAGTACTAAAATAATATATCCTTCCTGTTGCCACTTGAAAAAACTATTCCTCAATTAAAATACATTCGTTGATAATACACATACTATTGTATAACCAAGCAACTACAAACTACTCCTATAATACACATACAATTACTATGTTAACACATAAGCTACATGTATAATAATGCATACAACATGCAGCAAGTCGTATCATGCATGAAGGCATCGTCATTAAGCAACAACATATAAAGAGCATCATCAGCAATCATACGTGAAGTAGCACAATAGCAACAGCAACTTACAAGTGCAAGGAAATGGAGAGGTGATACCAATTAACAGCACCAACCATATCCAATCACACCACCATAACAGTAGCAGCATACATCATCCTACCCACTACCATACCATGCTTAACATGATTGAAAGCAATAGAGAGTTACTAACATGAAACCTTAGCATATGCTTCAAAAAAAACCACAATACACACATATTTTTTTACACTGGGCAAACTAATTCATCCAAAAAAAATTAGGTTTAAAAAGATTAAGAGCATATCAGAAGATACTTATATAAGATTGGGACAACATACAAGTTCATATAATTAACGCAATTTAGCTTCCAACAATCAAGTATAGGGCACAGTTTAATAAAATAAATCATGGTTAGTAGGGTTAGGCAAAATTTAATAGAAGTATGAAAATTAAACATGAAATTAACGTTTAAATGCTACATTTGGGTAAATTAGGAAAATTAAGGCCTAGCAATGGGAAGAAAAAAAAATTGAATCTACCATTGGGTATTCTCAAGAATAGGAGTCTACCATTGGGAATTTCACAAAAAAAAAAACACTTTATACTAGGTATTGTTGCCAATATAAAGAGAGATAAGTTCACTTGAGGATAAAATCTTTACGTGAGAAATGAGAGATATTGTGGCTCTAGGTAAGATATGATGTGACTAACCAAAGCTTGGACTATGCACCAGGGTACACAAGTGCTCATTTTGTACCGGAAATGAACTTACAATTCTTAAAAGAACATGACCTTAATTATTTCAGTAATTTATCTAGGTAAGAAGAACCTCACATATTAAAATCAAATAACATGTCTAGTCTCCGTTCATAAAAAAATATAGGTGGTAATGAAATTAACATATAAGTCAAAAAAATTTAAATTAGATGAAAAGAACATATTTTTTAAATTTAAATATGAAAAGAGGAACACGCCAACGAATTTGATCAAATTATTTTCTTGCTAAACAACCTCAGACTCCTTTTCTTACAAAAGATTACTGGTTGTAATGAAAAGAACATACAACAAAAGAACATATAATTTTAAATAACAAGCAAATACTTCTAAAAACTTAAATTTGAAAAAAGGAACCCCGCTAACGAATTCAAATTATTTTTGTGTTATACAATTCATGTTCTTGTTCATGGAGTATTTACTTATGGTCTATTTCTATGTTCTAAATTAAAATAGCATACCTTTTAATTTTCTGAACTAATATCCTCGTTTTTCTATGAATATGTAATTATTCTCTCTCTATAATATCTTACTTTTATATAAAAAATAGTTAAAATAAATTGGTGAGCTTACGGTTTTAAAAGTTTATCCCTAAGCAACATTTTGCGGATTTGATTTTGCTTTTTCATTAATAATTTATGTTCTGGTTCATATTTATTATGTTGTCGAGGGAGAGGTGGTAGCTTAGTGGGTACCACCCCAATTACAGGGCATTGCCTAGGATTCGAATCTTCATCCTAACAATATGTTGGGGCATTTACTTGTGGTGGCATTGGGCCTTTAGGCCTGTTGTATTCTGGGTTGTTTAGCCTTGTACCCAACCTTTGAGTTGGTGTGCCCTACAGGCTAGTAGTCTAGCAGGTCGGAGTTGATCTTCGGACCAATTATCTTTCCTAATAAAAAAAATCATCTTATTGTCCATGCATATTTACTCTAACCTTCTAAAAAAATAAAAAAAAATAGATGTGGCTCTAATGGAAACGTGTTCTAACTCTAAATAATCTTGTTCATATTCATTCTGGTGTCCCTACATATTTACTCTAACCTTCTTAAACAATTAATGGATGTGGCTCTAACTGAAAAGTGTTGTAACTCTAAGTAACAAGTGCATCTTTCTCTTATATATATATATATATATATATATATATATATATATATATATATATATATATATATATTTATATTGCTGCACTTATTCACTCTAGCTATTACATCTATGTTTGCTCTCCTATGTATTTAAAAATATACAAAAAAAAAAACTCACATATTCATGCTTTCTCCCCCTTGTCTTGATTTATGATGTTACAGGAATTAGGAAAAAATATATCATGGAATAAAGGGAGTGTATAAGTCCAAAGATAGTGGCTAACTTAACATTGGTAGCTGCGTTACCAAATCTATTTTTAATTATTAAAAAATGTACTGTTTCTAGACTTAAAAATGAAGCGGATAAAAAAACTCAATGCTTCTCTTAGGGGTGAATAAGACCGAGTACCCCATAAATTTTATCGGACCCGATCAGGTCTTGGGTTCTGGAACCGGAACTAGTCCAACCGGTTTTCAGAACCAGACTTGAAACTGGCGGGAATCGGTCCTAAAATTGGTACCCGCCTCGCTTTATACAGTTGTTGAACCTTTTTTTTTTTTTATATTCTCTAAGCTGAATAGCTTTGGGTTTGGGACAATATATGGGATTTGAGCTTGTTTATGGGCCACATAAACATAACATACTAATTCTGGTACCTGATACATCATTTACAAACCTGTTCCATCGGGTACCTGGACCAAAACCGGTTCCATCGGGTACCAGGTCCAAAATCATTGCCCTTAATCGGAACCGGTTCTAACCAGGTCCTATTTTTAGAACCGACAAATCAATAAGGTCCGCTAAAAGTTAATACCACTAACGTAGGGACCTGCATAGGTTAATGAATAGTTCAACCTTTTAAAAATTATCACCTAAAGTTCAAATCCCTATTATCAATTTTTCCTTTATTCTTTTGTATATTTTATGATTTTGAATAACAAAACTGAATTGTATAGTAGAAATTTTCAGAGAAAGCATTGTAACAGTTTGTTTGTTTTAAAAAATAAATCCAACAATAATGTTTTTAGAATAATTGAAACCATTGTAATATTTGGAGAAAAAAATTGTAATATTTGCAGATATTGTCGGTCCAATCTCTTAAAATTCGATTAATTAACAAAAGTCGAAAGAATATAAAAAACGGTTTTTTCACCAGGTACCCCTGTGGTATTTCAAAATTCATGGGGAACCCTTATTGTTTCAAAAATGCACTAGGTAACCTTACTATTTTAATAAAATGCATGAAATGCCCTTAATGACTAACGGTGTTAAGTTTTCTTTAGTCATTAACCCTAATTAACCCCTACAACCCTAACCCTAACCCTTAAACCCTAACCCCTAACCCCGCAACCCTAACCACGCGTCCAACCACCACCACCTCCCCCCACCACCACTCCCCCCCCGAGCCACGCTTCTTTCCTCTCTTCGGTCCTTCTTGCCCGCAAGCACTTTTAGACAACACCCGCAGCCGGTTCACTATGTACGCGACCATTTTCCCCACTATGCCCCAAGCCCGCAAGTGAAACTAGGCAGGAAGTTCTACTTGTCTATCCGACGAAGTTTGCAATCGCAGCCAAATTCAACCGAGCTACGGGGGAGGGGGCTGCGTGGATGGGGGAGGGGGCTGCGTGGGTGGGGGCTACGGGGGTGTAGGTGGGGGAGAGGGGTTACGGGGGTGGGGGGGGGGGGTGGGGCTGCGGGGGTGGTGGGAAGGGGTGGGGGTGCTCGTGGGGGAGGGCATGGGAGCGGCCTAAGCCGTGAAAACGGGGTTGTGGGAGAGCAATACAAGCGACGTCTTTGCTAGGCGAATCGTGGAGTACGGGACCCTAGATGGTGAAAGTCTAGTAGCCGAAAGCAATTGGGGGGTTGTGGTGGTTGGGTGGTTAGGGTTTAGGGTGGGGGTTAGGTGTTAGGGGGTTAGGGGTTAGGGTTTTGGTGTTAGGGTTAGAGAGGTTAATTAGGGTTAATGACTAATGGAAACTTGACACTAATTGTCATTAAGAGCATTTCATGCATTTTATTGAATTAGTAAGGTTACCTATTACATTTTTTACCAATAGGGGTACCCCATGAATTTTGAAATATCACAAAGGTACCTGGTGAAAAAACTGTATAAAAAACGCAAGAAATATATTGTACACGAGAATGTCCCTTGGATGCTGCTACGTTGGAGCAGTGTGATGCGGTTTCGAAAGAGTTGGATCGAGATTCATCAACTTGAAGAGTCATATTGGTATGCGAGGGCAAGAGCAAATGAGCTTAGGGATGGTGATAAAAGCACAACTTATTTCCATCACAAGGCTAGCCAACGCAAGAAGAGAAATGCTATCAATGGAATTTTCGATGCAAACGGGGAATGGAAGGAGGATAGGGAGGAAATTGGGGCTGTTGTGGAAGCTTATTTTTCGGACCTTTTTGCTACGGGTCACCCGGACAGTTTTGAGGAGGCCTTGTCGGGTTTGTCAAGGTATGTCTCGGCGGAGATGAATGAGACTATGTGTGAGAGTCCGACAGGTGAAGAGGTGCGAGCCGCTCTTTTCTCGATGCATCCGAATAAAGCGCCAGATATTGACGGTTTTCATGCTCTCTAGCTTTTATCAAAAATTTTGGCATGTGTTGGGTAAAGATGTCATTGATTTTGTGCAAGATTGGTGGAGGGGCCGTGTTGATTTAGGTGTGCTTAATAAGACTTGTGTCGTGCTTATACCAAAATGTGCTTCTCCGAAATCTATGACAGATTTTAGGCCTATTAATCTATGTAATGTGCTCTATAAAGTTCTCTCTAAAACTGTTGCAAACAAACTCAAAGTGCTCCTCCCATCCATTATATCTCCTAATCAAAGTGCTTTTGTTCCAAAGCGCTTGATTACGGATAATGCTCTAGTGGCCTTTGAGATTTTTCATACTATGAAGAGGAAGGATTCTCATAGAGAGGGGTTGTGCGCACTGAAACTGGATATGAGCAAAGCATATGATAGGGTTGAATGGTGCTTTCTTGAGTGTGTATGAGGAAGATGGGTTTTTGTGACGAGTGGATCGGGAAAATTATGGCTTGTGTCTCCAGTGTTTCTTTCACTTTCAAGATAAATGGATGTATGCAGGGTTCTCTTTCACCATCTAGGGGACTTCGTCAAGGGGATCCAATCTCTCCCTACTTATTTTTGTTGTGTGCTGATGCTTTTTCTACTCTTATCTTTAAAGCTGTGAACGAGAATAAGATTCATGGTGCTAGAATCTGTAAAGGTGCCCCGATGGTGTCACATCTCTTCTTTGCAGATGATAGTATTTTGTTCTCGCAAGCTTCCGTGCAAGAATGCTCTATGGTGGCTGATATTATCAGTAAATATGAGAGAGCATCCGGTCAGAAAGTAAACCTAAGCAAAACAGAAGTGGTCTTTAGCAAGAGTGTGAATCAGAGTCGTCGTGACGAAATAACGCAGATTCTTGGCGTTAAGGAAGTGGAGAAACATGAGAAGTATTTAGGGCTCCCGACGGTCATTGGTAGATCAAAAAAAGCTACTTTTGCTTGCATTAAGGAGAGAGTTTGGAAGAAGTTGCAAGGTTGGAAGGAGAAGCTTTTGTCGAGACCTGGTAAGGAAATCCTGTTGAAATCTGTTGTGCAAGCCATACCTACATACATGATGAGTGTATTATGTCTCCCTACGGGTCTTATTGATGAGATTCATTCCCTTATGGCCCGCTTCTGGTGGGGTGCCAAGGGTACTGAAAGGAAGCTTCATTGGCACAGTTGGTCTTCTCTTTGTCTTCCTAAGTCAATGGGGGGCCTTGGCTTTCGTGATTTGCACTGTTTTAACTTATCACTTCTTGCCAAACAAGCATGGAGGTTGTGCCAAGATGAAACATCATTACTTTATACCATGTTGAAGGCTCGTTATTATAAAAACTCGAAGTTCTTGGGTGCGTTGAGAGGCTATAATCCGAGTTTCACATGGCGTAGCATTTGGGGCTCGAAATCTCTCCTTCTTGAAGGGCTCAAATGGTGCGTTGGTGATGGTTCACAAATCCTTGTTTGGGACGATGCTTGGATTCTTGGTGAGGGTACCCATTTTGTTCCTACGATGAAAGAGAATAGTGACCCGGATTTGCGGGTGTGTGACTTGCTTGAGTTTGTTAATGGTGGCTGGGATGTGGAAACGATTAAGCAAGTGTTTCATGAAGAGGAATGGGACTTGATATTAAACCTCCCTCTCTCGAATTTTTGGCCGGGAGATTCAAGGTTCTGGTGGCCCGCTCGTGATGGCATATTCACTGTTCGCTCATGTTATTGGTTGGCTCGTTTGGGACACCTGCGTACTTGGGCTTTACAATTTGGTGGTGGAGAGACTGACCTATGGAAGGGTATTTGGGGGTTAGAGGGTCCACCAAAGTTGAGTCACTTCGTATGGAGAGCAAGCAAGGGCAGCTTGGCTGTGAAGGCTAGCCTTGTTGCACGTCATATTGCCATATCTGGATTGTGTAGTGTGTGCAATGCTGCTGATGAATCTATTATACACTCTTTGTTTCACTGTAGCTATGCGAAGAAAATTTGGGAGGGGAGTAATTTTATGCTGTTAATGGAGGAAGCACCATCATCATCATTTGCGGATCGCTTCGAATGGTTGCAGGCTAAGGTGTCAAGGGAGAAGCTTCGAACCATCTGCACTCTGGCGTGGGCAGCGTGGTATTGCCGCAACAAATTTCTTTTTGAACAAGAGGACTCAGACCCAATTCGGGTGGCTGCGAGTTTCATTAAACTCGTGTTTGAGTATGGCGAGTACGCGACCAAGGTATTTTCTCCCTCCTTAAGTGTGCCGGTATCTCTCTCAAGCTGGGTTGTTCCTTCACCTGGGTGGATCAAAATCAACTTTGATGCTCACGTGAATCAAGGTGGTGAAGTGGGATTAGGAGCAGTGTGTCGTAATGAGCAGGGGCAGGTTGTTGCTTTGGGCGTGAAACGTATAGCTGGGAGGTTCGAAGCGTGTGTTGCGGAGGCTATGGCTGCGAGGTACGCCCTTGCTTTGGCTAATAGACTGGGATATAACTGTGTTGTCCTCGAGGGCGACTCTTTGTTGGTCACGAATGCTGTGAAGAAGAGCATACTAGGTGCTACTCCTTTGTATCGGGTTTTATTTGATGTTATTCGTTTATCTAGTTTTTTAGAGTCTTTTTCTATTTCTCATGTCAAACGAGCGGGCAATGTCATAGCCCATCTGTTAGCTCGTTGGGAGTGTCCCTGTGGGGATGAAGTTGTATGGTTAGACTCTTTCCCCCCAAGTATTACTACTTTGGGGGAGCTTGACTTAATTTAATTCTAGCTGGTTTTCCCCTAAAAAAAAAAAATTTCCCCAGTTTTAAAATTCTTTAATGTACCAGTTTGACCAGCCCACATTTAGCCATGGCAGTATCTCTCACTTGCTCCAGCTATAGACAGAGATGATTGCCAGCGAATCACTCTATTCATATTTAGTAGTAACACTATATAAGGAAAGTCGACATAAAACTACTCAGCAAAATTACTGTTCTTTTCCTCCTTTGTTACGTGTTACAAGAGAATGCTTCTCATTTTTTCAAGTTACATGGAGAAATTGTGACTATATCCAACTTACATATTCTTACCCTATGGCCTATAGGTATATTGCAGATAAATGAGAAAATCATGTCCTTTAAAATTAATTTAACCTTTTACTTTTAATTTTTCACAATGGTAGTCTAGAATCTAAATACTACGCATCTTTTTAACAGTTTTGTCACAACTAGGACCACAGTACTATTAATAATGAAAGATTGATTATCCGAAGTCAAATGTTTTATTAATATGACTAAATTGATGAACTCAAAAAGGACTAGACAAAGACAACTGCAGGATGGAGAGAATTTCTTTCCAATTTCTAAAAAAAAGGGAAGCATTTGTTTCAAAATAAGTTAGAAGTGTCGAATATGAGTTCCCCAATTACATATATACTACCTTCTCCATTTGAACTAATCACTAATAACAAGAAGTGTAAAGGAAAATATTAATGAATAATTTGCATTTTAATAAGACAATTGCATTTGCCAACTTGCATTCGACTTTCTCATACTTCACTTTATTTTTGCTTATTTTCAGGAAAAAAAATCAGAAGAAATAAGATTAGTTCCGAATAGTTCATATATAATTCTGAAAACAACTCAAAAATAAGAAAAGTTCATAAATTATAAGAAAAGTTAAGACAAAAGTTTTTAAAAATAAGAAAGTCTAGAATATAAAGTTCAGAAAAAGTTAAATTAAGTAAGATAAGATAGGATAAGTTAAGCACAAATAAGTGAAGAGAACAAACTCTTACTAATATTATTTTCATGATCAATAATTATTTTCAAGATAAATTAATCAATAATCTATACTAATATATTAAAAAGTGTTTCTAAGAACGTCATGTGCCACGTGTCAGCATCCCTCATTCAGTGACATTCTATCCACGTCTTTCTCATATAGTAAAAAAAAGAAGCATTGTTAACGTGTAGATTCGAACCAACAACCTCAAGTATGAAAGAAAGAGATCCAACCATCACTCCACCATATTATTGTTGCTTATTTAATCAAAATTAATGATAATATATGAATGGAAAACTTTTGAAATCCATATAATGAATGAGATGACTTTTTCAAATGAGTATGAGACGACTTATTTAACTACTACTAAATTGTAGCTCAGAGAAAACTCGGGACATCTTCCGGGCCTAACACTAGCTATTTCATGATAATTAACATTGAACGTATAAAAGTCAACATAAGAAGAACTAAATCTGCAATGGTGCTAGATTATCAAAGTTTCGAGGGATCAGGTACAGCAAGCCCGTGACTGGGCAACCTGGTGCCGTCTCAATAGTAGTTTTATTTCATTTTCATGATTTGTACGTTTCTTTGATGCCAAGAAAAAAAGAGTTGCGGGTAGCGCAAATTTTCTCACATAAGATAAAATTTAATAAATATCCTCCATTTTCTAAAGATATTTGTATAAATTGTAGACGGAACCAAGACGAAATTAAAGCAAGGTGATAGTGCGGCTTTCTTATTTATTTAAATAGGAAATAGAATGTGGTTACTGGTTACTAGACAATATAGAATTATGTGGGTCCAACAAATGAGGTCTTGATGTGAAAAGAGAACAAATCTTTGCTAAATATATAGGGAATAAAATAAAAATAGTAAGATTTTTTAAAAATATACTTAAACGGAAAGTATGATGCCTTAAAAAAACGGATGGAGCACTTGTTTAAATATTATAAATACATAAAATGTTTATACCTATTTCATGAAAATAATACTAGGATGGCTTGATACTGGTGAATTAATACTAGTGGAATTATACTACAGCAAAATTACGGATTTATATTATCTACTGACATTTATCTTTCTAGGACAGAGCTATCAATTTCAGATTTATATTACCTATTTCATGAAAATAATACTAGTGAAATTAAAATACACTTTGCTCAACCTTTGCTTCTCCGCCTCCGTTTCAACTTTCTATTCCAATTTTATCCTTTGTAAATTTAAGGGACTGCAAATTGACGAAAATGCCCCTGTTACCTCTATGTAGTTTTACTTTAATACTTTTTTTTTAGGAGTATTACTTTAATACTTAGGTTAAGGAAAGTGAATTATGTTCACCTAATCATAAATCTGGTGTATATATGGCCTTTATTTTCCAGCATTCAATGTCTTCTATTGATTGATGAAGGGCCCCACCTTGCTGCATTATTTATTTGCTGGCCCCTTCAATTATATTTTAACGGGCATTTAAAAATTCCTTTTCAGATGATTACGCTTATACGCAACAAAATACTTGACCCATTATACTATTCCCTTTTTTTCCTATTTCTTTTTATTCTTATCATTATTTGAGGATCATACTATTTCTAATCACACATAGTAAAATTTGATGTAGTTGTTGGAGCTCACAGCGGAAATTTGACTTATATTAGATAATATGAAATTGATACCTCACAAATAAATAATATTTTAGGGATAAACAAACAACTACTATGAAGGAAATAATAAATGTAATGTAAGAAAAAATACACTTTTTTTAAACTAAACTTTTCTGATGTGAATAATGAATTTTTTATTTCTATATTACAAGCTAAACTATTTATAACAACTTGCATGCTCTAAACAAAGAATGGCTTAAATTCTTTTACTAAAGAAAACAACAAAACTTGTTTTCCTTTCCTACCAATTTGCCATTATTTCCTCTTTTCTTTCCTACAATTTCTCTTCTCTTTTCACATTAATTCATAATGCTTAAATTAGAGAATTAATAGTTTGTTAATTATAACCATATATTCACAATTCTCCACCTCGTTCATAATTTGAAGAACATTCAAATTTTGGACGAACAAATTGCGTAATACATATCCGGTTGCACCATTCTGATAATGACTGCCTACGTACCCTTCGACTAGGATCAAACCAATCATAGTTCCATTTATTTTCCATGTAATACCTAACATGGGACAATATTTAGCAATTCCAAACAATGTTGGAACTTGCTTCCTGAGATAATTTTGGTTAACATGTCTGCAAGGTTCTCATTTGTATGCACCTTTAATAGAGAAATATTGCCTTCTTCTATAACATCTCGCACAAAATGATATCTCACATCTATATGCTTGGTTCGAGCATGATGAACTTGGTTTTTAGCCAATGAATTGCACTTTGGCTATCACAACTAAGATTCACACATTCCTGCTTCAACCCCAAATCATCTAGAAGTCCCCGTAACCACAATGCTTCCTTAACTCCTTCTGCCATAGCCATGTACTCGGCCTCTGTCGTAAATAGAGCCACTGTAGCCTGTAACATTGATCGCCAACTAACTGGAGCACCATGTATTTTGAACACATAACCAATAGTAGATCATCATTTATCTAAATCACCGGCATAATCTGAATCAACGAAGCCGCTTAAATTAACTGACATGTATCTCCACCAAAGCCCAAACCTATGTCAATGGTACCTTTTAAGTACCTTAAAACCCATTTCACAGCTTCCCAATGTGCCTTACCCGGGTTTGCCATGAACCTACTAACAACACTAACCGCTTGTGAAATGTCTGGACGTGTACACACCATGGCGTACATTAAACTGCCAACTGCACTAGCATAAGGTACATTATCCATGTATGCCTTATCTTCCGATGTAGTGGGAGATTGTTTACCAGAGAGTCTAAAATGTGGAGCCAATGTAGTTATCACTGACTTAGCACCTTTCATCCCAAACCTTTCAATAACCCGCTCATTGTAGCCTTTCTGGCTCAAGAACAATTTTCGATTTGATCTCTCTCTTCTAATCTCCATACCCAGTATTTTCTTTGCAGCGCCCAAATCTTTTGTCTCAAACTCTTCACCGAGTTGAGCTTTTAACCTATTTATCTCCACCTTGCTTTTCGAAGCAATAAGCATGTCATCCACATACAATAGGAGATAAATATAATCACTTCCACGAAGTTTACGAATATATACACAACAATCATAATTACTTCTGGAAACCCCTTGCTTTAACATAAATCGTAATCAACACCCTCTTTCCGTGCAAAACCCTTGGCCACTAGCCTAGCCTTATGTCTTATACCATCGGTCTTGGAAGGATCCTTTTCTAGATTCCTTTTCTAGATTTTACGCTCAAAATGTGAATTTTTTAAGTGATGACTAAAAGATATGAAAGTTAATAGATTTAGACTTTTTCTTTTCTGTTGTTACAAACTTAATATAAATGTAAAAGTAAATTATATATTCCATGGATAGTGTCACCCGATTACAAGTTTGTTTATGAAGAGGGAATTGATTGTATTGATGCCTATGATGAATTCTTTATGTGTAAACCCAATTGATCAAACCTTCTTGAAAAGAATCACAAATCGTGCAATTTAGTTAAATCCATAATTATCGACCATAATCCATTAGCATGTTTATAAAGTTCAAAAAAAATTCGTTACAACAAATTACGGATTCATGCTATCTAGTGACATTTATCTTTCTAGGACGGAGCCATTAATTAGTCTCGAGTGAGACTCATTGTAAAAACATGACATTTGATGTGTAAATGGCTTGATCAATTACTTATGCAACATTATATCTATATTTGGGTGTATAGCTATATATAGGATATATATTGTGTTGTTGTAGACGAGATTTAATCCACTTCAATTTAACATTTGTACTAAGTCGCCTTCAGATTTATATAAATTACATCAGTTTTTTAGCACGTTCAAAGCACGGGCACATGATGCGTATGTTTACCTAAATTTTGAAATGTTGTAAATTAGAAGATCACATGAATTTTGTATGTGAATTTAGGTTGTGATGGATAACAATGACATTAAGGAAGAAGATAAATTGTTGATGCATTATAACATTAACTTGCAAAACATCAAATGATAAAACAAAATATATTTGGACAACCCGAGAAAACAAATTATTTAACTAAAGAATAATAATTTTAGTTTAAGCGATAACTGAGATAGGAATTGAAGGAAGATAATGGATGTGAAGCAATTATTTTTCTCTGACACCGTTGCTATGTATCTCATTTTAAGGCTCTGTTCTTTTGGACTGAATTAATGAAAATTCAGTTCAGTTCAGGTTTATTCAGTTCAGTTCAGTTCAATTCAGTGAGTTTCCTCTCACAGTTTTCATTCATTTCAGTTCAGTTCATGTTTATTCAGTTCAGTTCAGTTCAGTTCAGGTTTATTCAACTCAGTTCAGACAAATATAATTCAGTTCAGTTCAGTTCAGTTAAGTTCAATTCAGTCCAAAAGAACAGAGCCTAATTTCCACAATAGCTCATTGATCAAATAATGCAAAATAAATCATCAAATGAATGTTTTCAATAGAGGAGACAACATAAATATAACAAAAAAATTAGTCCATTATTTCCATTCACTGTGTAATTAGCAAGCAAAAAATCCCGATATAGTTATGACTAAAACTTATTGAACGCAATTACTAGGGAAGTAAAAAAAAAAATCAATCAATACTTATCATAAGAACAATAAGAAAATTGGATATTCTGTTTGAAAAGAAAAATGACATATGTCATTTGAGTATTTGTTTTTAAATAACAACAGTATTTTGACAGATCAATACACGCAATGTTGATCATGTACTTAAATTTACTAAAATAAAGATACATTGAGATACGGTTTTTATATCTTATACAAAAGTAGATTTAGACATGGGTAAGAAAAGATAAGAGCTTAAAATTATCTATTTGGTTGATGATGGTATAACTAGTGGAGTTGTGGTATATCACTGAGGATCACTCTATCAATTAATGAAGCTGAAAAGTTGAAGAGAGCTGAGAGTCTAAGAACATGCAAAATTTGTACCAAATGCATAATATCGAAATGAGAAGATGAATTACGATCCAGCGCTATCCTAATGAAACATAGCCTTTTTGTGTTTTGATGTGTGAGCCTTTCAAGAATTGGGTTTTTATCTATAGGCAGATAAGAATTAAATTAGTTCATTTAATTTTTTTTTTTTTTTTCATTTTGATATATAGGATATATATATGAGCAAATTAATGTATAAAGAAACCTATAAGTCTAAACTTCTTTTTACCTTTCCTGCACGTTGTATATGATGAGGGGATTAGGGAACAGAAAGAGAAAGCAACGTTAAGTTAAAAACTGAAAAGAATAGAGACGGAGATTGTATTTAAGAAAGCCATGTGTCCTATTATGAAAGTTGTACTCTCTGCGTCTCTTTTTAATAGTTACCTTTTACCTTTTCACGCTTGTTAATGTAAATGCTCGAACATTAATATCTCTAAGCTTGCATTTGTAAAAATTATAAAAAGTTGATATTTCAAAAGTATGTACGGAGACGAATCAACCAATGTCTCACATTACTATATTTTTCCTTACCCATTAATCACAAATGATAGTCAAACATAAATTTTATTAGTCCTTATCTCAACTTATTAAAATATATTCATTCATTTAATTATGAACTTATTAGCCTAATTTAAACTTATTCACGCTACATTAATGAAAGCAGGGTGAGTACATCAGATTGTAGGTCCATTCACATGTAAAGAAAAAGCATGAACCTTTTTTTTTTTAGAGTAAAATTATACTCCGTATACTTCATCTGTTTTTGTTTAATTGTACCATTTTATTTTTTTTTTTCATGTTTTCCGAAACGCTTTTTTGAACGTTAATAACTCTAATTGCTTATAAGTAAAAATTATAAAAAAAATTGACATTTGGAATCCTTGCATTGAGAGGAATCTAACACGACCCCAGTTGATTATTTTTTTTCTTATAAAATGATGCGAGATAGTTTAACAAGTTGGTTAATGAATAATACCAAAAACGAAATGGTGCAATTAAAAAAACAGAAAAAGTATATATGATTTCAGTCAATACTTTTACATATTAATACGATATTTATAAATTAAGCGAGCAAGCAATTACTGAGCATCTAGTTGCATAAGAATAATTAATGATAAATCTGCAATCGTACTAGCATTTAGCAATAAGCTGTCATTGAAGAGTATGTAGCAAAAGTATGTATATCTAAGCTTCTGAAAACTACCACTTCAGAAATTAGTTAAAATGATGTACGAACAAGATGATTGCCAAATCTTCAGTGATGCATTCGTGGAAGTCATGTGTCTCAACCTATATAAATCACAGATTGTACCTTGATTTTTAGAAGTATACTGGTTATTGGCCCAACGATACCTTGAGTTATTTCATGTAATTCTATTAATGAAAATGGATATTTTATATAATTTGGAATTAAATATGTGCCATGTGATGTGAGATTACAAGTGTATTTGAAATATTTAATTTAATTACAATTATATATTAAACTTAAAATTTGGTTAACCAACAATTAGGAAACTAAGTTTTTAAAGTAGTTTAATTAGGCCATGTTCTTTTGGGCACAGTTTCAGTTCAGTTTAATTAGTTTACTCTCACATTTTCGTTCAGTTCACTTCATTTCAATTCATCCAAAAAGAACATGACCTTAATAGGTCGACAATTAGATGTTTAAATTTTAGTTTCTCAAAAGTAACCTTAACCTATAAATTATACATTGAGTTACAAAGTTGACATTATCTCAATTAAGTGACGGAAAAAAATAGTTGGTTGATTGAAAAACAGTGCAGTGTTTTTAATTTTCAATCAACTATTTCCTTTAAAAACTAGTTTTGTGTATGAGTGAATAGAGAGGGTTAAGATACAATTTTGTTCTCATAGGTTGTTATCTATAATAAATTGATACATCTATACAAATATATTAAAAGACGTTCCTAAGGAAGCATACGTGCCACGTGGCACTCTGCTCAAGCATCCAATGCAAATGTCTTATGTCCATGTGAACTTCTCAATTAAAAAATATAAATATTATGTAACTGCAAGGTATCGAACACATGACCTTTGAAATGAAAAGTGAGAGCTTAACCATCAATACACTATCACTTTTATTGTCTAATATTTTAAATAAAATATGATAAAGTCTTATAATAATTACATTTAACTAAAAACATTTAATCAAGTATTTAGATCTCTAAAACTCTTTTATGGTATTAAGACGACCAAGAGACTATTGATGACATTTGCCCTACCCCAATTTCTTTTAAGCTATTATTTTGAAAATGAACTCTAAGTTTATTTACTTATCACGTCATGACGTCAATTTTACAATTTCTCACTGGACAAAAAAATACGAAAGTAACAAATGAATTATGAAATTATGAATAATAACATATTTGTTTATTGTAATTCACCCGAGGCATCGCCCGGGCCAAAACACTAGTTAAAGTATTTAAATATTGTGTGAAGTCAGAGGATATGGTTTGAGATTTCTACTCATTTATTTTCTTAAGTTGATTAAAATAAAGTTATCCAATGAGATGTCATGTTATAATTGATAATTACAAATGGAAAAGTTTCATTGTTTTGCACAGGATAGACGACTTGGTGTATCATATATCGCTTGCCAACTTTATTTATTTAGTTATCTAATATGGCAAAAAGCTTTATGCTGAGAATACTTGGTATTTGTACCTAATTTTCAACTATTATTAAACACTTTCCTTCCTCTGAGCGAAACCTATAGCGAAACCCTAGGACAAACACACTTCAGCTCCGCAAATCCTAAGGCTTGACGACCACCTGAGAGTCTCCGCGCCCTCACGGCGGTCGTCGGGCCTTCCCCCCTTTTTATTGTTTCCAGTTCGGTCCTCTGTTGGTGTCATTCTTCGAGTCTCTCTCATCCGTGTCTTCCTCCCCTGTGTCCATCCCCTCCCCCGTTCTCTTCCCCCTCCCTGTTGTTGCGTTGTCTCCCCTTCCCCCTCCCCGTAGGTGTTCCCCCGCCGCGTTTTCCGTTTTCAGCCTTCCTCTAGTTTCGCACGTCCCCCCACCCTGTCCCTTTATTTCCCCATCGATCCCGGTGCTTGCAGTCCCCATCCCCTGTTTCGTTTTCTTTGACTTTCTTTTCCTCGACTCTCTGGTTTTGTGCGTTGGTCGGTCACCCCCCCCCGGTCGTTGTCCGTGTGGTTCGGTCTATTCGTCGGTGTCTCCATATCCTTTCCCCTGTCCCCACCCCCTCCCAGTCGTCGGTTAGTTCGTTTTTCCCTCCCCCCATCGTTGTCTCCGTGTTTTGGCGTCCATGGTTCCCGTCCCGTCCCCGCTTCTGGTAGTCACACTCCCCTTTTTAGTATTATGGTTGTTTTGGGCTCCTTTCCCCGTAGTTGTATCGGGCTCCCCTTTCCCCTCCCCCTTGTTAGTGTCGGGCTCCCCATTTCTCTCCCCCCTATTAGAGTCGGGCTTCCCCTCCCCTTTCCCCGGGTTGTCGGGTTCTCCAACTAGTTCTATTGGAAGTCAGTATGTCAGGTTTTTTCTTAAAATGCGTGTTTAATCTCCGAATAAAAGTAGTGCGTTGTATTCGAGTTGCTAAAACTGTTGTCACTAGTACAGAATCGACGATTTGCGTCGGATGCGAGGCGCTCATTTGCGTCGGACATGGGTCCGACGGCACAGGCATCGTCGCAGATGAGAGAGACATGATCTGCTTTGGATTAGGACACGACGCAGATCCTAAGCTATTTGCGTCGGATTGTGCGCAAGGTCCGACGCACATGACTCCTCAGCGTTGGGCAGATGACTGTCATCTGCGTCGGACACATGGTAATGTGCGACGCACATAATAGTCATCTTGCGTCGGACGTGTAATGATGTGCGACGCAAATAACATACATGTGCGTCAGACATGTAGCAATATGCGACGCACATGGTATCTGATCTTCATGATAATTTGCTTTATATTAAATTAATAAATTGGGTGAAAATCTGAATTTCATTGTTTTTCTACATTTGTCATCCACTTTCGCTTTTCTTTCGTCCATTAACATGACAGAAGCACAAAACCCATCCCCTCAAAAAAAAATTTGACAGAACCCAAAATCATTCCATTCATTGAAGTGAATTGAAGTACAAAACGAAATATAAAAAATAGAACCCAAAAAACAAAATCAGATCTAATACAAAAGAATCCTAAAAATTCATGTCACTGAAACGAAATTAAAAAATATAACCCAAATAAACGAAATTAAAAATATAACCCAAAAAAAAAAATAGATCTAATACAAAAAAACCCTAAAATCTAAAGCAATTAACAATACAATCTGGGTAGATCAAATATGAAAATCATAACCGTCAATCTTCACCGTCATCTTCGCCATCTCTTCCTCCCTCTCTGGTGATAATCTGTGATAATCTTGCTCAGCCATGGCTGAATTTCTGCATGATTGAAAAAAAGTAAATATAAATTTTCCAAATAGACTCGATACAAAAAAAATTAAAAAAAATTGAACCTAAAAAAAATCAGATCTAAATCACCAAATTTTCTGTCATTTTGTTCTTCTTCAATTGTTCTTCTTCAAATTTTCTGGAATTTCGAACTTCAATTTGGGGAAATTTGAGTTTCAATTGAAATTTTCGGGGAAATTTTATAAAAAAAATTCGAGTAGAAGATAATCACATTGAAATAAAGACGGATGAAGGAAAAGAAAAGAAAAAAAAAACAGTTACCTCTTCGACTTTGGACAGATTGAGTTGTTCGAACTTCTCGTTCTTCATCAATTGTTCTTCTCGTTCTTCTTCAATTTTTTGTTGATGCAATGATGAAGTATGTTGATGAATTGTGTTAATGAAGAAAAAGGAGTAGTGGTGGTAACTGGTACGTATGAAAGAGAGAGAGAGAGAGGGAGAGAGAGAGAGGAGGGGGGAGAGAGAGACATAGAAGGGGGGGCTTAATGACGGTTGGGCTTAAAATGATATGTGTGTGGTAGGGTTTAAAAGGAGAAGCGGGCTTTAAAAATAAAAGGCTATGTGCGTCGCATGGGCCATAAGGTCCGACGCACATAGCGCTTCATTTTTAAGAGAGGGAGAATCATCTGCGTCGGACGTGAGGTGGGATCCGACGCAGATGACTATTTGCGTCACACGTGGGCTTAATGCGATGCGCATAGCTTCTGTTATGTGCATCGCATTTTTGGCCCATCCGACGTACATAGCTGTTTTGCGTCGCACGCTAGTTAAATACGACGAACATAGTTCGTCTTTTGCGTCGATTCCCTGTTGCATGCAACGCAAATGATGGTGAGACGCAAATCGTCGTTTTTCTACTAGTGTGTCAGTAGTTAGTTGTGGCCATTGACAAGTGTTTGTCAGTTGGGTCAAGATTGGTGGTTCAAAGTAGTAACAGTAGGGTATGTCGGTTTTTGGGAATATGTGCTGAGGGACAAGGTGAATCAAGAAGATCGTGAGCATGGACGAGGCGATGATAGTTTCTCATGGTTGGGACGTTTGTTTTTCGATTTTGAAAACCGGAGGTGTGTTTGAGAGTTGTACTTGTTTGGCTCTCTTTTTAGCTTGGCACTGATCTTAATGGTCTTTGCCTTGACAACTTCAAATATGCAGGCGGCACCCCAGTTGTATCTGGGGGTTTCAGCACGCCCACTCATCGGTGTTTCTCCTATCTCATGGAGAAACCTGAAATACTCTCGATCGAGAGTAATGAGTCACAATCGAACGTGACTCCTCACATGATCATGAGCTCAAAATCCCAAGCGATAGCAGATCATTGGGATTGCTCATGCGGCGAGACATAAAGCTCGTCGTTGGTTGTTCGTAGTCCAGATCGTGATCGTCATCCGCTTCTTCTACCACTTCCATAAGCCATCCGAGGTTTGCATCCACAATCACAGGTTGTTTTACGTGGAATGTACGAGCTCCTAAAGCTCCTTTAGGTTTGTTTGTTTGTTTTAGTTTGGCTTGTATTAACATTAGGTTGTACTTCCTCTTTTAATTAGTGTACGATTTCTCGGTGTTAAAAAAAAAGAAGAGAATACTTGGTGTTTTGTTACAAATATACGTTGTAGTTTGGTCGTTGAATAATGACATATAAAGTTAATACTTAAGGATTCGATACCTCTGAATATTTGATATATATAGTAACACAAAACTTTCCATATATCGAAGAGGTCATACTACAATTTACCAATGATGTCGTACCATGTCAATGTTTGAGAGACGACAAGTACCAGCAACACACGGCGAAGTGCAAGCATTGCTAGTGGTGTCAAAACAACAGGTTCTGGGTATACCCACGGCGAACAGGTCAGGATTCTGATTGTCAGTGTCCCAGGTCATGATTGGTCAGGTTTTGTTCAACTGGGTCGAACACATTTGAATCATTGGATTCATGGGTGCCGGACAAGTCTGAGCATTCCATTTACAAGTCGATCCATCCCCGGGTATGATCGCCCGTTGACATTTTTTTTGCCGGGTTTGCGCAGGTCGTATTTAGGTTTCATGTACGGTTGAGTTAAGTCAAATGTACTCGGGTTGAATTAGTAATGACCTTAGTTCGATCATTGTGAAACATCAGGTCCATTCGCTATTGAACGGCAATTCAACTTCGGGTAACTCCTGATCGGGCCATCTTGATTTTGTTATGGATTTTGTAAACAAATCATATTAATAAAAGTATTAAGATCGACATATATATACATATGTGTGTGTGCGATAAATATATGGATGACAACGAAAAACCAATAAAAACACTATATTGATTACCGTGATGTTTAGTGTATTCTCTTAGTCAACTCTTATTTCGAATAATCAACTGCGTAAAACCACTCTAATGAGTAAAGGAGTAGAACGACTCTTCATATGTTTTAATATTATATATTATAACCAACGACAATAATAACGAGTAGACGATAATTCCAAACTTTATATAAATGATTTATTATTATAAGCATTATGATTGATATATAAGTTTGTAAATAGCTATGATGATAATGAGAATAATAATACTAATAAACATAAAGCGACAATGATAATAGGTAAAAATACAAATAATAACAGTATTAGTAACAAGGCTAACAATAGCAATAGTAATGCAAATAAGAACAGAAATACTAACAATAACAATAACAATATAAATACTAATATGTTGAATCATTTTAATATAAGATTGATATCAAAATAATTGTAAAACCAATCTAATACTCTATTGATTATAAATTAGTATAACGACTCTTAATATGTTATAATATTATAACAAATGACAATCATACATTCATATGTTTACAACGACGGTTCATATGAGGCGTAAGTGATTATAACGAGGGTTCATATGTTGCACAATAATGATAATGATAATAATAAATTATACCCCCAAATCATTCTCCCCTATAAAAGCTAACCATAACCTATTAAAAAGTAAAATCAATAAGTTAACTGTTAACAAGTAACAACCATAAGTAAATTAGTTAACAAGTACTTACTAGTTACTAGATAGTAACTTGTTAATAACCATATAGTACTTAGCACTTAGTCAGTTACTTGGTTACTCCCTTGTCCATAAGCATAATCATTTCTCAAATCTCAATGACCAAAAAACAATATGAGTATAATGTGATCATAATTGGTGATGATGCTTATTAAAGTCGATCAACACAAGCTAATACGAGTATAATGTGACGGAAGCCAATGTAGGGGGGTAATCATTCTAGCTAATACGCGATTGATTATTAATGAGTATAGACTCTTAATATGCTCTAATAGTATAACTAACGATAATAATAATGAGTATTATTATTATATATTAACTACGAATATACGATCAATTACTGGATTTATATAAACGGCTCGATTATGGTAAGCATTATGATTCGAAATAATAATAATAATAATAATAATAATAATAATAATAATAATAATAATAATAATAATAATAATAATAATAATAATAATAATAATAATAATAACAATAATAACAATAATAATAATAATAATAATAATAATAATAATAATAATAATAAAATAACATAATAACAACAACAACAACAACAACAACAATAGTAATAATAATAATAATAATAATAATAATAATAATAATAATAATAATAATAATAATAATAATAATAATAAATTGTTAATTGGTTATTCAATAATTTTTTGCCATATTCAATAAGCATTGTCCCAAAAAACAAACACATGGATCCTCAATTTTAGCCATTGATTTGTAAAAAAAACAAAGATCCAACGGCCGAAAATGAATATAACCTCCCCTTCTTTTCAGAAACCCTCATCTCTCCTCTCCTTCTATCCTAGCCATTAGATCTAGTCCAACGGCTGAAATAACCCCAAAAAACCCAGTATAAAAACTAGGAAAAATGGAAAAGAATAATCCCACTTTTGGTGGTCTTCTCATAATAATCCCTCATTAACTTAATTTCAGAATAATCCTACCTTTATGGCCCATCTTCTCAAAATGAGTCTTTTTACCTCCAACCTGTATAATAGGTTAGTTTTTTTGTTTTCCTTTAATCTCTCCTCCCACCTCACAACCTTGTTTCATGGCAGCCCCTCCATCACCACCACTGGCACCACCTCATCACCACCCCCACCCCCACCCTTGAAATAAACTGTCCCCGACCCTCACCACCCACGGCCACCTGAACCGAACCCTACCCCCACCCCCACCCCTAAACAAAACGGGCCCAACCCCCCCAACCACCCACGGCCACCTGAATTGAACCCCACCCTACCTTCATTGCCACCCCGAAATCCTACCCCCTTCCACCCCACCCCCACTAGACCAAAACCCCACCCCCACTGGCCAAAAACCCCCACCTCACCCCGACACCCACAACCTCAAACCGAAACCGGTCCGGTTGTGAGAACGAGAGGACTAGGAGGGAGGGTGGGGCTTCACCGCCGCGAAGGGAAGTGGGGCTGGCGAGGCGGGGGAAGGGTAGGGAGGAAGGGGAGGGGAGGGAAGGGAAGTGGGGGGGGGGGGTCACCGGCACGAACGGAAATCGGCCGGGTTCGACGGCAGGGGGTGGCTGGGTCCGACGACAGGGGGATGGGGCCCCGGTAGGGGAGGGAAGGGGAAACAAAAAATGTTATAAATTCCTTTATTTAAAAAAAAAAATTAAAAAACCAATCACAAGGTGACACGTGGCAAGTCACCTTTTAAAACAAGTTACCAATTTCACAAACCGGTAAAAGGCTCATTTTGAGAAGATGGGGCATAAAGGTAGGATTATTATGAAATTAAGTTAATAAGGGATTATTATGAGAAGACCGCCAAAAGGTGGGATTATTCTTTTTCATTTTTCCTAAAAACTAACCCTAAAAAATATCCTAATCCTAACTCTCAATTCTCAAACACACACTTGCGATTCTGTCATACTCTCATCTCTCTCTCTCTCTCTCTCTCTCTCTCTGCGGCGCCGATTTCTCATACTGTCAGCTATCTTTCGCCGGAAAACCTAAGTATCTCGCTGGAACAAGTATTTTATCGCCGGAACAAGTGATTTCTCAGGTGTTCTCTAATTTTCCCTCTTTTTTTTGGGCATTATGTGGTGAATGATTTTATTGAGGGTGGGAGGGTTGAATTTGTGAGACCCGTAAATCTCCTAAACTTAAATTTATTAGATTGTTTTACTTATTCTATATTTATATACTCTTGATTTTGTTGTTTAAATTTTCAAATCTCTTTATGTGCTGCGTTTATTTAGATCTAGCGATAATTATGCTTAGAAATGTTTAAGATCTGTGGATTTTCTCGCTAATAATTTGTTCTTCGTGCATTTTCTGTTATAATCTGTGTAATTTCTCATTTTATTGTTCTTCTTCATGCAATTTCTGTTATATTTTCATGTTTTCTATTGTTTAAGCTTCTTTTTTGGTTTACTTGCACTTTTTTGTTCTTTTTAGAATTTGATCTGTGGAATTTTATACTAAGTCTCTGGAATTTTCGTCTTTTGCTGTTATTGGGGAAATTCTACTGGATAACTGATTTTTTGGTTTCGAATCTAATTTTTTTAATATGTTTCGAATCTGATTCATGTGAGTTGTTTGATTTTTTTTAATATGTTTTAGGGTTAGGTTTTAGGTTTTAGGTTTTAGGTTTAAGGTTAGGGTTAGGGATTTTGATTATGGTTTAGGGTTAGAGTTAAGGTTAGGGTTTCTGACTAGGGTTAGGGTTAAGGTTAGGGTTTCAACCCTAATCCTAACCTAAAACCCTAATCCTAACCAGCAAACCTAACCTTAACCATAACTAAAACCCTAACCCTAACCAGAAACCCTAACCCTAATCAGAAACCTAACCCTTAAACCTGTTAAATTTCAGTTATAAATGGAGGACATTGATAATGTTGTTTCTGACTATGCTTCAATTGTTAAATCAAATTCTGCTACCGCTACTAATGGTGATGATGTTGTTTCTGCTCCTTTGCCTGATCCTTCACTCTTTGGTAAACGAAAGAACTTCCCCTGTTTGGAAGCATTTCGTTTTATACAAATCGGAGGGTAAGATATTTTCTACTTGCATTCACTGTAGAAACTGTCATTTGTGTGCTGAAAGTGCTAGAGGTACCACTAATTAAAATAGGCAATTTACTTAAATGTGATCCTTATTTATTAAGTGTTAAAGGTACTGATGCGGGTAATAATTTTAGTCTAAAAACCTTTTGTCGTATGTTTGCCGAAGCCATAATGGTCCATGCTTATCCTTTACTTATTGTTGAACATGTTAGAACTAGGGCTTTGTTGTCTTATTTGGAACCTAGAGTGAAACACATATCTCGGAATACGATGCTTAAGATTTGTGTTAATGAGTTTGAGACCATGAAAAAGAGTATGCGCAACTTGTTGATGGATTTGGATAGTAGAATATGTTTTACTTGTGATCTTTGGACTTCCATGAATGATAGCTATATGGTACTTAGTGCTCATTTTGTTGATAAGTCTTGGACACTACGTTCTAAAATACTTGTCTTTCGATCTTGCCCTCAACCCCATACCAGTTTAGAATTGGGTAGATTTTTTCTGAATTTGCTTGAGGAATGGGGCCTTAAAGATAAGGTTTTTACATTGACATGTGATCATGCTAGTAATAATAGTGTTATGATTTCTGAAATTGTTAATGATTTGAACAAAGTCAATCCTTTGGTTTGTGGTGGTAAATTTTTTCATATTAGATGTTCGGCACATATTTTAAATTTAGTTGTACAAAGTGGTTTGTCTATGATTGATGAGAGTGTTAAAAACTTGCATTCAATTGTTACTTTGTTATAAGATCTGAGAGCCCAAAAAATATAAAAAAGTATCTTTGTACTTTGTTGTTGTGGTTGTCGTGGTCATGTGCTGCTGTTGCTTGTTGGATGCTGCTGCTTAAGGGTTGTTGTTGTTGCTGCTTGTGGCCTGCTACTACTGCTTGTGTCTTGCTGCTGCTGCTGCTTTTGAGATGCTGTTGCGCTCAGTTGGCTTGCTGCTTTGTGGTTGCTACTGCCTTGCTGCTGGTTTTCTTCTTGTGGTTTGCTGCTGGTTTGCTTCTGCTGGTTTGCTACTAGTGGTTGTTGCTGTTGCTGGCTTGCTACATATAATAAATTCAGCAATTTGATTTTTGTAATTTCGTTTGACATTGACACATGTATTTTGAATGAATTTATGATATTATATTAACTCGATCCAATTACCAAACTTTGTTCTTCACTCAAACAAGTTACGATCTTAATTATATGTTGTGGAAAAATTAAAGTATAGTATTTTATGGAAGCATTTGCATTATACAAAGCAACTGAAAAATTAATAAGAAGACATTCTATAATATGCACTAAGAAACTACCAGTTAAAAAGTGACCATTATAATCTCATCAATAGTTAAATCACTATGACATGGACCAAAATTACATCAAAAATAATTTAATTGAGAATGTAATTTAATTTTTTATTAAATTATTATTAAATGTAAGTAATTTTATAAATTACCATATTGAAATGATTTTGTAGATATAGAAATATAATTAATTTTAGTAATTTTGTTGAGTTTAGTCGTCAAAATAAGTTGGATGGAAAAATTGCGTAAAATTAGGTAGATTTTATTTTCAGATCAATTAGAATTCGAGTTGAACCAGGTATTTACTGGGCCTAATTGAGTTTTGGGTTAATATCTGGTTTAGTTCGGTCGGGTTCGGGTTTGAATGAAGGTCTGTGTGATCAGGTCAGAATATGATCTAGCCGGGTGCCGGTCAGGTCTGGGTAATCCCAGGTCAGGTTTCGGTCAGGTCTAGGGACTGACCCTCACAGGTCGAATCAGGTTCAAGTCAGGTCAATATCAGGTTGACCCAGCGGTCAGGTCTATTTCTGACACCTCTAAGCATTGCCACACCTTTTTTTAATTATTATAAAAGATATAATTACTAAACATTGTTTGGTATAATGGTAAAGTTTTGTATGAGTATCTCACAATCGTGACATTGTAGCAAGGCCCTTGCTTGTAAGGTTTTGTATGCATGTAGTTTACCCTTTTGGTTTTTCATGGTTTTCAAGATGTCCCTTTGACCGTTATTATTCCTAATTGTGCATTAATAAAATATATGAATAGTTGATAAATTTTACAATGAATCTAACAAAATAATGTAAGAAAAAACTTTGGTAAGCTATCTTGCATCATTATGTAAGAAAAACAAAGTCAAGTGAGGTCTTGTTATATTCGTCTGAATGCGAAAATTCTAAATATCAAAACTTTTTAACTTTTATTGAAGTTGAAAGAAGGATCTTGGCAAATGTGAAAAAGAAAATGGTTCAATTTAAAAAACTGAGGAAGTATATTAGTGTTCAAATATGGTCAAAGCTATTGAACTTGAACTTTCAAAAAGCAAAAGGGTAAACTACCCCCTCGCTCTACACTTTTTTAGTTTGCCTATTTTGACTGTGCGCATTTGCCAATGCGCTTCTTTGACCTTAAATATCTTTCATTAAATATTATAACTATCAAATATTTATAAAGTACTCATAGGGACGAATCGTACAAGACCCCATATCAGGAGTACTATATTTTTTTTTCTTATATATTATATAGAATTTAGAAGATTCACTCTAATTGTGAATAGTGTCAAGATTCTAAGTGAGCAAATTGAAAAGTTATACAGAAAGTACTTCATAGAACAAATGGAGTATTTGTTTATTGTTTTAAAATGATGTAATGATGTTATTTATGTTATTTGTCAATTAAAAACTCAATAAAATATTTCTTATAGATTTAAGATATGTACACACTATTATTTCTATTAGATTTTTAAAAAATTTCAATCGTGATATTGCTTGAGTAATTACTAAAGTATTTTAATATGTATACACTTCCTTAAAAGACCCAAAACAATATCTTTCTCAATATTGTAGCAACAAAAAAAAATTAGTTGAAAGTGTGTCCTTCATTACTTTTTGAGAATTAGAGAGAAATTTGATAAGAATTATTAATTTTTTTTTTGAAAGAAGTCCCAAAGGACACTATATTTCATTAATTAAAGACATACGACATCTACAATTGACAATTAACGATATTGAAAACAGATTGAACAAAATAAAACAAGAATTAACTGGTGAAGGGTTGAGAATCCAAATACATAGATATAACAATTCGGCATATTCTCGTTTTGTTGTCCCATACAACTTTTTGAGTGGATCCGTCGTCGCTTCATAATTTTGTGGGGAAGAAAATTCTTGTGTTGATTTCGTAATCCGAATCCGATCAATAAACATCAATCATAGCTCCGCATAACTGGAGACCCTATTAAACTCAAATAAAACCTTGTCTTTCGAAGGAGTTCGAAAAACCCTGTCTTTCGAAGGAGATCGGAAAAACCTTGTCTTTCGAAGGAGAATAACCCTTTCTTTCGAGGGAGACATTATTATAACCTAAGAAACAAAAAAAACTTAAAAGAAACAAAGATTTGGGGCTTTCCACCGGTAAGATCCGATGGAAGCCCCTTCAAAATTGACAATGGAGGCTAGGATTTAGGAGAGAAGAGAGGAAGAGGAGGCTAGGGTTTTGCCTTTGAGAGTGTCTTTAGTTTTGATAGTCCTATTTGTTCAATTTGATAAGAATTATTAGTATAGTTAATAGTTCAAGGGAGTCTCATTTGACGGGGCTAAGGAAAGAAAAAAAGAAAAATAAAGTTACTCAAAATGAATTAAAGCAAATGTTATGAGCTGAGGTACTATTTCTTAAGAGCTCCCAAATAGTAATGGTTACGAGTTACGACAGAGTAAAATGCAACCAGTCATTTGCAAGAATAAAATGAGCATCAAGGTTGACCTAGTGGTTGTAACTTGTAAGACCCTCCTTTCACCCATGTGAGAGGGGTTCGATTCTCATTCCTAACAAGAAAGATCCCGAGTTTTTCCCTTTCTTATAAGAGAATTCTCCTTACCTTTAAAAAAAACATTTGCAAGAATAAAATTTAATTTCTTTACACTCTCATAATAACCGAATAAAAAAAAAAAAAAAAAAGTGAAGACAAGCTTGGAATTTATGAGAAAAAAAAAAAAAGAAATCATGGAAAAAAGTAATTTAATGGAAAAAAAAAAAAAGCACCGACCCTTAACAACCTTAGCTTTTAGGGCAGGTCCTTTCAAATAGCGGTAGATACCCCATATCAAAGCTAATTGATGTATAATGGAAAAATAGGAGGGGGACAAGAAGAAATGGTGATGTTAGAATTCCATGAAAATGGCTTTTAGCCACGTTATGTGTCACGGCCATGAGATTAATTAACTCAATCAATAATACAGTATATTTTTTTTGCAAGAATTATTGATTGATATACTTCTGTATAAACTAAAAGATTCATGAGCCCCACCTTTTTATTTTATTTAGATAATTATATTTTGTATCTGTCCAGATTTATTACGGTAGGTTGCACACTAACTGAATTGGTCACTATTTACTTCTACCCATAAATGGCTTTGCCTAATAAGACGACCCCCATCTAACTAGCTCAATTCAAAATTAATGGAACCCACCCCCTAAATTTCTTTACTCTTATCTTGTAATACCTTTTGGGCCCATTTTATCCCCCCCTTTTTCTTCTATATCAAAATTATCATGATGCATTAATTCTTATCTGGTTATATATGTATGTAAACCGATTCATGTGCAAAACATAATAGGTGTTCAACTATATTTAATAATAAAAAAATCTTGTGGTTTATTTGGCAAGTAGTACTAAAAAGCAAAAAAATAATAAAAAACACCTATAATTTGCAACTCAATACCGTAATGGAATTCCTTTTCAAAACAAGTGATTTTATTTACATAATTTCGTTCCCATAAAATACCACCTCTAGAGTGGTAATGTAATTCTAAAAAAACACAAGTTTAGGGGTGGATAAGCATTACCATGAGTATTATTGACATCATACTAGCTATACAAAATTACATACTAATGTATTATCATTAGTCATTAACACCATTTATACCATCTACGTACTAAGCGAGCAGTTAAATACTAGGTTTTATTTGTATTCCTCCCAATTAGTAAAAAAAATTGAAAATGCACTTACAGTGTGGAAATACTCTATTTGTTAATAGATCCTTAATTATAAATTTTTTGTATATGTGTATATATCAAATAATTTATAATCACTAAAGTTTTATAGAGTGGTCTTCGTGTCATTAAATTTATCATTATTCCTTATGACTCTTTATATACTCCCTCCGTTTCATTTTAATTGTTACACTTTGACATTTTACACCATTCACAAGTTGCACTTTGACCCTCATTTGTGATTTATACATGAATAAAAACATAGTCATGTGGGATCTTGTTAGATTCGTCTTAGTATGTATTTTATTAATATGTAATTTTTATCATTTTTACAAATACAAAACTAGAGATATATATCCTCAAAGTTTTGCATTGGCATGCATGAAAAGTGTAAGTGTAACTATTAAAAAGAAACGGAGGGAGTAGATCATGGAAAAGAAAAATTATGTATTTGTCAAAAAAATTAAAAATATAAGAGAATTATCTTGCAAGGATGAGGTAAATCTACACTTTTTTTTATATTCGACAATATAAAAAGACAATTGGAATATCTATTCTATAATTTTATATTCTTCTAATAAATATAGAAAAATGATGTACAAGCTCCACGAGTCATGAAATGGAGGATCACTCTCATAAGTGGTGAGAGATCAAAGCACTCTTGTAAAGTTCGAAGGAAAGCCTCAAACTATTAGAGTAATATAATATACTTAAGGACAGTTAGATCTTTGTATTCATTTAGGTATGTTAAATACTTATGTATATATACTGCCAGGGCCACCTAGGTGAGTCACAATTACTATTCAATCCTCACACATGGTATCAAAGCCCTAGTGTTTTCTTTTCTCTCTCGATTTTTTTTTTCCATTAAAGCTTCATTTTTTTTTCCTAGCTGTTGATCATGTCCTCTGGTTCTCAATCAACCTCTCTCTCCATGGCTGATCACTCTTCTCCTATGGCTGCCCACATGGGTCGGAGTTTCTCCTTCGCCCTTGTTTCGCCATCGCTTCCGCTCTCCACAACTTCTCTCAGCTCTCTCAACGCTGCTCCCTTGACTACTGGATCGTGGACCTCCCTGGTTCACTCGCCCAGTGCTATTTGGAACCGGTTAGAGAGTCGTTTTTTGCATGCTAGTATGGCTCGATCAATGGAACTTAAGGGTCGTCTTAATCTTCTTCGTAAAGGCGAAATCAATCTTTAGATGTTTTTTTGCGTGAAATCAAGGTCATTGCTGATTCATTAGCTGCTATTCAGTGTCCGATTTCTGATTATGATTTGGTTCAACACACTTTGTTTGGTCTGGGTCATGATCCAAATTATGATACTATGGTCACGACTTTGTTGTTGCAATCTTTTACGTTGACCTTTGATGACTTGCGGCCTAAATTGATGATGCATGAGCAACGCCTTAAGTTACGTAATAGTTTTGATGATGCTGCCACCTCTCAGCATGCCTTAGTTGCCACTACTTCTGGTTCTCCTGCTCCTCTCAAGAATCAAGGGGGTGGCAAGCATAAGGGTCGCAACAATAGAAACAAAGGTAACAATGGAAACCGTGGCAATGGTGGTGGCGGTAATGGTTCTGGACGTGGGAATGGCACTCCTCAAAACAGTTCGGGTAATGTGCAACAAACTCGTACCCGTGGTAATGGTATGCGCAATTTCTCTACTATGTCTGTTGTTAATCTGCCTAGTGTTACTACTACTACTAATACTTTGTGCTCAGCAGGCAATAACTCGTCTAGTGGAAATTTAAGCTCTAACCCCACTACCGATACTTGTGGTTTGTGTTGGTATCCTGGCCATCAGGCCGCCTATTGTCCTCACCGTTTCAATCTAAACTTTGTGCCTTCTAGCTCGGACAGTGTCACTCGTGCCTTTGCTGCGCTGTCTGTTGGTGGTGAGACCAATGACTCTGTCTGGTATCCTGACTCTGGAGCGGCTTCCCATATGATTCCTCAGGATGGTAAGTTCTCTCATGTTGTTCCTTACACTGGGTCTCGTTCAGTTGTAGTTGGTGATGGTACTTTGCTCCCAATTACAAGTATTGGTAATCTTAATATTCCAACTAGTGGTCGTTCCCTTACTTTGTCTTCAGTCTGTCATGTCCCTAAACTCAAATATATAATTTGTTGTCCGTCAATAAGTTGTGTCATGATAATGATTGTGTTGTGATTTTTGATAAATCTTATGTTTGTGTTAAGGACAAGATAACGGGGGCGGTTCTTCTCAAGGGTTCCAGTAAAAATGGTTTCTACCCCATCCAACCTCAGGTTGTTAGCTCCGAGTCACCCAAGTCTGCTTACGTCGCTCTTAAGGAATCAGGAGATGTCTGGCATTCCCGACTTGGTCATAATTCTTCTAGAGTTTTAGGACATTTATGCTCAAACCATCATATTTCATGTACTTCTACTAAAGATGACTGCGTTCATTGCAAAGTAGGAAAAATACATTGTTTACCTTTTGAAAAGGTTGCACATTGTCCTCCATATCCCTTATATTTATATCATAGTGATTTATGGCAATCTCCTGTTTTGTCAAATCGATTCTATAAATATTATGCAGTGTTTGTTGATGATTTTTCACGGTATTGTTGGATTTTTCCATTGCGTAAGAAATCAGAACTTTATTCTCAATTTATTTATTTCCAGAAAATGGTGGAAAACTTGTTTAACTCGAAAATAAAAATTTTCAAAGTGATGGTGGCAGGGAATTTGACAATGGTCCCTTGCTCGATCATTTTCGAGCATCTGGGATTATGTTTCGTAAATCTTGCTCGGGCACTCAAGAGCAAAACGGAGTCGCAGAGAGAAAACATCGCCACATTGTTGCGATGGCTCGTACTTTTCTTATTCAATCTGACTTGCCAGCTCAATTTTGGGTTGATGCTGCGTACTCCGCCACTTATATTATTAATCACTTGCCCAGTGCCGTTTTACAAAATATATCCCCTTATCAAAAGCTTTTTCGACGTTCACCCTCTTACTCTTTTCTAAAGACTTTTGGGTGTGCTTGTTTTCCATTACTCATGGACCCTAAAATAAATAAACTGCAACCTAAATCCAAACATTGTGTTTTTATAGGTTATGCTTCTAATTATAAGGGATATCGATGCTTAGATCCTATTTCTGGCAAGGTTTACGTGAGTCGCCATGTTCTTTTTCTTGAGCACAAATTTTCCTATCTGTCTCTAGTCACATCCAAGCCTAGTTTGTCCCTCTTGTCTTCTGACACATCTCCCACGTTATTTGTTCACTCTTTGTCTCCAACTCTTGTTGCGCCTCCCTCGTCCTCGAGTTTCCCTATGGTCATCCCCTCGGTCCCCCCGCATGCCACTCCTCCTCCGGAGACGCGTGTCTCTCGTGTACCTACCTCTGTGTCGTCCATAGTCTCACCTCCTCGTGTGTCCCCTAGGGTCCCGCCTTCCTCCCCACCTGTTGAGTCGTTGTCTCGTGAGCCTCTAACACCTAGCGAGTCGTTACCCACGTCGCCTCCTCTACCCATTGTTGAGTCGCCCCTGGTTGAGTCATCTATTGTTGAGTCGCCTGTGTCTCCAGTCGTCTCCCCTGTGTCGGTTCCCTCTAGTGCTCCTACATCTGTTTCTTCTAATGTGCATCCTATGGTTACGCGTCTTAAATCTGGCATTGTTAAACCTCGTGTGTTACTTAATTTGAAAACAGATGTTATTGAGTCGGAACCCTCTAATTATAACCATGCATCTAAGGATTCTCGATGGCGCCAAGCCATGGCTGATGAATATGATGCGCTGATTAAAAATGATACTTGGGAGCTTGTGCCTCGCAACTTTGACTGTAACGTCCTTGGTTGTAAATGGGTCTATAAGATTAAATACCATTCTGATGGGTCGGTGGAACGTTTCAAAGCTCGACTAGTCGTTTTTGGCAATCACCAACAAGCAGGTATTGATTATTTTGAAACTTTTAGTCCTGTGGTCAGATCTACTAGTATGCGTCTGGTCCTTACTTTTGCTATTACATTTAAATGGACTATTCCTCAACTTGATGTGAAAAATGCTTTCTTACATGGTTTCCTCAATGAGGAGGTTTACATGAGACAACCTCCTGTTTTTGTTCATCCTGCGAAATCCAATCATGTGTGTCGCCTTCGTAAGTCCATTTATGGTTTGAAACAAGCTCCCCGAGCTTGGTTCTCTCGTTTCAGCAATTTTCTGCTTTCTATTGGTTTCAAATGCAGCAATTGTGACACGTCCATGTTCACTCTCAAATATCAGGGTCATCTCATTATTCTTCTCTTATATGTGGATGATATTGTTCTTACCGGTAGTGATTCTTCACTTGTGCAAAAGTTGATTTCTGTCATTTCTTCTCAGTTTGCCATGAAGGAATTGGGGGATTTGCATTATTTTCTGGGTGTTCAGGTTGTGCGTACTTCTTCTGGTTTATTCTTGTCTCAAAATAAGTATGTTCTTGATTTGCTCAAAAAATTTCATTTGCATACTGTCAAACCTGTACACACTCCCATTGTCTCTAGAGTTACCTTGTCCCTCTTGGATGGGGAGTTGCTTGCTGATCCCACAGAGTATCGTAGTATGGTTGGCGTTTTGCAATATTTAACTATGACTTGTCTTGATATTGCTTATGCTGTTAATATGGTGTCACAGTTTATGCATGCTCCCCGTACTGCTCACCTTCTTGCTGTGAAAAGAATTTACAGATATCTGCAGGGTAATTCTGATTATGGCCTATTTCTTCATCGTGATAGCTCTCCAACAATCGGCATTGCCTATTCAGATACAGATTAGGCTGGTTGCCCAAATAATCGTCGTTCCACTACTGGTTATGCAGTTTTCCTGGGTAAAAACTTAATATCCTGGCGTTCCAAAAAGCAACCTACTGTTTCCAAGTCTTCCACTGAGGCTGAGTATCGTGCAGTTGTCTACACTGCTGCTGAAATGATCTCCATTCGCCAACTTCTTGCTGATGTTGGTTTCTTCCTTCGTCGTCCCGTTCTTTTGTATTGTGATAATGTCTCTGCTACTTATCTTACCGCTAATCCAGTTTAGCATGATCGTAGCAAACACATAGATGTTGATTATCATTTTGTACGAGATATGGTGACCAAAGGTGGTCTTCGTGTTCGGCATATTCCGACTCAGTTGCAGGTTGCTGATATTTTTACTAAAGGCCTTTCTAATGAATTGTTTTCTAGACATCGTACCAATCTGTCCGTACTTCCTCCCCGTAAAGATTGAGGGGGTGTATTAGAGTAATATAATATACTTAAGGACAGTTAGGTCTTTGTATTCATTTAGGTCTGTTAAATACTTATGTATATATACTGCCAGGCCACCTATTCTAGGTGAGTCACAATTATTATTCAATCCTCACACACAAACCAATGAGTAAACCTTGATTCTTATTCAATTATAAATAAAGACAGTTTTCAGTTAATTTTGACATATAGTACTTTATCAAAAGTACATGTAAGCTCATATTTATTTTAATAAATTTCAATAAGTTTAGGTAGACGATTATAATAAAGTCATATGAGTTTCAATTAGTTTTAATAACTTTCATCAATATAAAATTATTAAAAAAAAAGTTCCAACAATAATTGTAGTAAAAATAATTACAATGATGATAGTAGTAGTATTAGTAGTAATTTTTTTTCCATTTACAAAAGAAACTTACAAAATTAATTATTGTAATCGTTACTCCCTCCGTTCCACAACAGACTTTCCATTTCTAATTTTGGCACTATTCATGAGTAATGAAAATCTTCCAAGAATAATTTCAAGGATTATTTGATTTTAATAATACAACCTTTTGGCCGTTCGCAACGAATAAGCTAACATTTTAATTATTCCTGAATAATGCAACTTTTAACAAAAAATTCTTTAAATGGGTAAAAACCGGATCCAACTTATTCAGCAGGTGAAATGAGACACGTGTCAAATAATAATTGGTTCACTTTATTCTTTCTCCCTCCTCCCTCACCCTCCACCCACCTGAGCTACCCCAGCAGCCTACCCCAACCAGCCGTCCCCCAGCCCCTGCCCTGCCGAGAAACCACACGCAGCCACCATCGAAACCACTCCCCAACCCCCGCCCCAACCCTCCCCCCACCAGAAACCACCCGCGACCATAACAGAAAACCACTCCCCAACCCCACAACGACCACCGAAACCACCCCCATGCCTCTCTCCAACCCCCAAAATAACCCCCACCTTATTCCCCTTCCTCCGAAATTCTTTAACCACCACAAACAACAAAACCAACTCGAAACCAAAGCAATCATCAAAGCCCAAAACCGTGATTTCCAAATCCGACAGTCAAGCAACAAAACCGAGATGGGAGAAAGAACAAGGCATACAACAGCAGCAACGGTGGTTGGCGGTGGAACCACCTCATCAGAGGTCGAAAGCGTGGGAAGAGCAAAGACAGAGTGCGACGAGTTCTGATTGGAAGAGGAGAACGAAAGGTCAGGGTGGGTGATGGAGGTGAAGGAGTTTCGTAAATGCGTAATTTGGGGGGGGTCGGTTTGGTGGTTTTTACGGGTTGGGGGAAGGGGTGGAGATACGGGTTGGGGGAGGGGTGAAGATACGGGTTGGGGTGGGAGAGGGGAGGAGGATGAGCTCCGATGGGATGGGTGGGGGTTTCCGGTGGGAAGGGGTGGGTGGGTTTCGCTGGGTGGTTTGGGTGGGTGGGTTTCTTTGGGTGGTTTGGGTGGGTTTTGGTGGTTTCAGGGATGGGGTGGGTGGTTTGGGTGGTTAATGGAGTGGTCAAAAGTGTAAGGATTGGTAAAAGTGCAAAAAGGAAAGTAAATTACCACTGGTTCAAGTAGCCGGTCATTTAGCCTACTCTAAGAACTTTGGGTATAAAGGTTACATTATTTAATAATAATTAAAATGTTAGCTTATTCGTTGCGAACGGCCGAAAGGTTGCATTATTAAAATCAAATAATCCTAATTTCAATATATAAAAAAATGGAAAGTATATTTGGGGGATGGAGGGAGTATATATTTCAAAGTTTAACAATTAAATAGTTAATCTATTACATTTACTAACTGAAATTTTGCGTGATAGTTTAACTAAGTTCCAATAAATTTCAATAATTTGAGATATATTCCAGTAAAATTCATATGAGTTAAGATAAGTTCACTCAAATTAAATCTAGTTCAATAAAACATGCACTAGATTAATAGTCAACTATGTTCTTTTTATATTACTTTCTCTGTTTCTTTTTAGATGTTACACATTCTATTTTAGGATGTTTCAGATTAGATGTTATACTTTCATTTTGGATAATAACTTCTCTCTATCTCTCTCCTATCACATGAGACCCTTTTGTTTTCTTTCTCTCTATCCCTCTCATCTCCAAAAATTGTCTAGGAGTCCGTGATTTAAAAGGTGTAACATCTGAATTGAAATGGAGGAAGTATAAGTTTTTCAATTTCCATTAGAAGGAAATACTAAGAACACTCTAGCTCTATTCTCTACTAGCTTTATACGCGCGCAATGCAGAAAGTAAATAGAAAATTAAGTTGCATAATTAAAATTTGTAGCAGAAAACTAATAGAAGAGAGAAGAGGAAGACAATTATGCAAGAGATAAATTTGGAAGAAGTTGATTCTTTGGGAAAAAAAAAACCGTCATTTAATTATATGGTTATTTTGTTTTGTTATTTCTTTTTTTTTTTTGTAAAAAAAACTATTAATTTTTATAGAGGTAAAAAACTGCTGTTATTTTTAGATGAAAAAAATTGCTATTTAATTATAGTCAATTGTTCATTAGATTTTTTTACCTGCTTCCTTTTTCCCTAGTGATATGGGTTCGATTTTTATGGGAGGCGAAGAGCGGCGGACTATTATGTTTTAGACTAAAAACCCTGAGATAGAACAACTCAGACTCGGTCTATGTAAACCTCGCAAAGAAAAAAAATATTCCCAACAAAATTTTTTTTTGAAGGAAGGGGGCAAATGGGCAATGGGAGAGGGAATATGTGTATGTTAAATGAGCTATGATAGTCATCTCCACAGTAGGCCCCAACTACAGCCTGCGTGGTTGCATGAGCGCCATACTCTTTACCCAACATGGTTGAAATTTTAGAAATTTTAGAAGTATCATCATGTTAAATACTTAATATAACCAGGGGTATTTCAGTTATATCACTTCATAAGACCCTCCCAACATTATAACTATACTTCCGCTGGCATTTTATCAATAATATAATAAAAAAATACACTACTAGTTCACAGATCACCTGATCCTAATATTTTAATCATGTATGATCTGATTCAGTAGAAGTAATAATTTTGAGAGATCAATGATTAAGGTTAATGACTCTCATGTTAGGGGTAAAGCAGTCAATTTATAGCCGAAGTTTTTAGTCTCTTTGCATTCTTTGAAATGAAAAAAAAATACCGATAAAGCAAAGGTGACCTACATGGGCCGGCTTTTAACTATTTTTAGCTGGACAGACAAAAACCAACTTATTATCCCCATCGTCGCTATCCGCAGCTGTTGCATCTCAATTTTAATAATTATTGTTCAATTTCACTTTCTTCAGTTATATTGCATATCAGCGAAAATTATTATTTTTTATCTCCAAGCTAATCATTTTTTCTTTCCCGATGACATTTTACTTAACATTTTTATGTCATTAAAAAAAGTGTTGGTTCCATCTTAAGATGATGTGATCAAACGTTTTTGGCTAGATTATATAATTTTTCAATTTTTTTATATTACATTTTGTGTATTTTTTTTATTGGTTATTGTAATTTTGTATATTTTCTATAGATTATTGTAATTTTGTGCATTTTCAATAGGTTACTGTTTGACTATCAAACAGTTAATTAGTAAAATAAAAGGTAATAAAGCTCAAAATAATAGGTAACAAGGTAAGAATTTCCCCTTATCCCCCCTTAAGTGAGTCCCCTTCTTCTTCAAGATCTTACATTACCATTTACATGAGTTTGTCCCCTCCCCCTAAATTCTATACCCTAGCTCTATAATTAATGCATGTCGAATGTAAACCATTAATTACTAACAATTACTAAATGAAATTTAACAAGGAAAACATATACCATTAACCATTCATTTGGTTAGTGGTCATAAATTGTGTTAATGATAATATAACTTAGTGTAAATTTGTAAATAAATTCTAAAATAATACCTATGGTAATGAAATTTCATCATAAAATATGAGTTTTCCTTTATAAATTTCCATTACCTTCCCATATCAGCTTTCAAAGTGGTAATGGATATATAGTAATGAAACTTTTTGGAAGAAAATGGATATTTGCGGATGAGATGGCATCATTATGCTCTTCATGCATGGGTAATGACATGGGATTTCTCTACGTATTTACACTACAGTACATTATCATTACCACCATCTATGACTACTAACTAAACGAGTCGTGAAAGTGGTTACACAAACACGAGATTGCTTACACAAATTCTTATGGATTCGTTTAAAAGAAATTCAATTTACACTGTCTGTTTATTTCTTAAAATTCTTCTACTTTCCACATTCATCTATTTATGAAAATTTCTCCATTATCTATTTATATCATTTTTGTTAATCTCCCCAAATAAATCCATTTTGCCGATTGAAATAATTTAAGTTTTTAGATAATGGTGCTTATCAGTCGAATCGAGCCCGAACTCTTCTTAGCTTGGCTCATGTTCATTTAAGTTTATTCGAAATTGAGCCGAGCCCAAAACTTGACGAATAGAGCTGTGATCAAGTTGAGATTTGACTAAGAACAAGCTTGACCTATTATTATGTTTAGTTTACTCGTTTTCTTTATATTTCTTTTTTGAATATTTTTTTTTTTAGTTTATTCTTTGAAAATAATACTATTAAGTTATTAATGTGTAATATCTAGAATAAATATATTTATGTATACATATAGAATACATTATTTCCAAATAAAAAATAGTTATCGAGCATATTCAAAAGATTTTCGAGCCAAGCTTCTCATAACTCAGTTCAGCTCGTTAAATTCTCGAGTCGAGCTTCTCATAACTCAGCTCGGCTCGTTAAGGTCTTGAACCGAGCCACAATGAGGCGAGCTTTGACTGAAATTTGACCGTACCGAGCGCGAACTGTTCACAAACAGGCCATACTCATTGTCACCCCTAGTAATGACATGGGATTTTCTCAACAAATTTACACTAAATGCATTATTATTAACACTATTTATGATCACTAACCAAACGAGCCGTGAAAGTGGTTATATAGACATAAGATTGCTCACACAATTTTTTTATGAATTCGCTAAAAAATGTTCAAATTACGCTGTCTCTTTATTTCTTAGAATTCTTCTACTTCTCACATTAATCTGAATCTCAAATTTTCTCGATTTTCTCTTAAATTCATTTTTGTTTATCTCACCACATAAATCCATTTTGTCCATTGAAATAATTTTCGTATTTAGATAACTTTTTCTCTGTTAAGTCTTACTGAAGTATAAAAATGGATCCATATCTCACTAACTCCGAATAATGTACAAATTTATTATTGTTGTTTACTCTTAAAAACAAAAGATCGTAAATAGTTGTATAATGGAAAAAGAAACTACTTATTAAATAGTACGGCCCCAGTTTTCATTCACATCTTAAAAGTAAGCCGTATGGGTGGTGAATAATTTAAGAAGATAAAAGAGAGGAAGAAAGAGAAAATGTGAAAGAGAGAGAAAGGAGGCAGTGAAGATTCCAACAGCTGAGAGAAAAAAAAAAAAAGGAAACCACACCATAAAAAATAAATAAATAAAATTAGACAACCAGATCCCCACAACAAAAAAAAATAAATATAAAAAAACTTTAGACAACTCAATCTTTATAAAAACCCTTGAATTCACCATCACCCCTTCTCTCCCCTCTCCTGTTTTCTAGTTAAAACTCATAATTTTTCTTTTTTACTTTTTATTTTTTGTTCGGGCGAGCTGTAATTGAATTAAGAAAATAAACAAAAGAAAGTAGTAAATAGCCTTAGCCCCCAAGGAGCAGGCAAAAATAATACACAAACTCTCTCATTCTCTCTTCTTTTCTCTCTCCTCTCCCCACCACCTCATTCTTTCTTTCTTCTCCTTCTCTCTCATCTCATATTACATATATATATATATATATCATTGATATATATGCTGGGGACCTCTAGTTTGATAGGAACCACCGGTGACGGCGGAAGTTCAGCTCATGAAAGTGGTGGTGGTGGAGATTTAATGGGTTCGCAACCGAACGTGGTTGCGGCCACGGTTATGACAGCTACTAATGATAGTACTCTATTAGGGGATGATGATAAAAATAGAAGTGGCGGTGAATTATTTGAAGGTGACCGGAGTACAGGCGGTAACCGGTGGCCTAGGCAAGAAACACTTGCTTTGCTTAAGATAAGGTCTGATATGGACGTTGTCTTCCGTGATTCTTCCCTTAAAGGTCCCTTATGGGAAGAAGTTTCCAGGTTTGTTTTTTTTTTTGGTTATTCCAATCATTTATAAAAACAATAATCTTCATTTTTGAGATTTGTCATTAATCTCGTTACTAAAAAGTTGGGATTGACTCCCCTCAAAAAAAAAAAAAAAAAAAAAAAAAAGTTGGGATTGACGATGGTAATTTTTTTTTTTTTTTTTGGTTTCTTAAATTTCTAGAACAGCTCCACAAGTACAATTTTGTACTTATTAGTAGAATATATATTGGGATTCTTTCATTTTTGAACTTTATGCAAATTGGTTGTTCACTGAAATTTAGAGTGACTTATTAGAGTAGTTCCTAATTTTATGTGCAATTAGAATGTACAAGATACTATATAACTAATCACATATTAAATGCTAATATTTGATTGATTGATTTGATGAATAAAAATAAAATAAAACTGATTATGGTGCAATTTGTTGATGATTTGGTTTAATCAGGAAAATGGCGGAGCTTGGATATCATCGAAGCGCGAAGAAATGCAAGGAGAAGTTCGAAAATGTGTATAAATACCACAAAAGAACGAAAGATGGGCGAGTAGGGAAATCAGACGGTAAAACGTATCGATTTTTCGATCAATTAGAAGCACTTGAGCAGCATCATTTGTCGATGAGTATGACGACTTCATCACTTCCACCTTTACCATTACCACAACCTTCGCCTCAAGCAACACCAACACCACGTGGTCAAACGCAAGCGGTGGCGCAGGCAGCGGTACCTGTCACAATGGTAATACCAGCTGGGACTAGTATTAACCCAGCTAGTGTTACTGTTCCATCAAGCCCTCATCCTATAAGTGTAGTTCACACCACTAGTATTAACCCGCCGCCTCAGCATCAACATCAATCAATCAATGTTAATCCTGTAAATCAGGAATCACACCCGCCGCATCCGTCACCGCAGGTATTACACCATCAGCAGCAGCAGACAACGGGGATACCGACACACGGGTCGATCCAGATGGAGAATATGTCGTCCCCGTCTGCCACACAGTCGTCGTCCTCATCGACATCGTCGGATGAGGAGTTGATGGGGAGGAGGAAGAGGAAGAGGAAATGGAAGGATTTCTTTGAGAGATTGATGAAAGAGGTGATTGATAAGCAGGAGGAGTTACAGAAACGATTTCTTGAGGCGGTTGAAAAGCGAGAGCATGATAGAGTGGTAAGGGAGGAAGCATGGAAGATGCAAGAGATGAGTCGATTGAATCGAGAGCATGAGATTCTTGTGCAAGAAAGGTCTATGGCTGCTGCTAAAGATGCTGCTCTCATTGCTTTTCTGCAAAAGCTTTCCGACCAACAGCAGATTCCGCTACCCTTGCCGGTCCAAGACCAAGCCCAACCTAAAGCCCAAGTACAAGCTGCCCAGGTTCGTACAGCTGTACCTACAGTTCCTGCAACTGTCACTACCATAGCACAACCACAACCACAAGTACTGCAACAACCTCAATCACAACCGCAACCACAACTGCAACCACAACCACAACCACAACCACAACCACATGTATCTGATAGTCCAATATCATTACCATCGCCAACACAACAACAACCACAGCCGCTACCACAACCACAACCACATTCGCAACCAATAACACAATTGCCCCAGCAGCCGGCACCGCAGCTGCAACAGGCATTAGTGGTGTCGAGCATCAATAATAATGGGGGCAATAATAATGTGGACCTGCAGAAGACGAACAATGGAGAGAATCTCCTACAGGCTAGCACGTCAAGGTGGCCAAAGGCGGAAGTCCAAGCATTGATCAATCTGAGGACCAACTTAGATCAAAAGTACCAAGAGAACGGGCCTAAAGGACCGCTTTGGGAAGAGATCTCCGCAGCCATGCGAAAACATGGGTACAATAGGAACGCCAAAAGATGCAAAGAAAAATGGGAGAACATCAACAAGTATTTCAAGAAAGTCAAAGAGAGCAACAAAAAAAGGCCGGAGGATTCCAAAACTTGTCCTTACTTCCATCAATTGGACGCCCTTTACAGGGAGAGGAACAAGATGGAAATCAACAGTATTACTACCATTAACACAAGTACTACTCCAACTATCACGGCCTACGGACAACCGCAACACGAGACATCGATGGCGCCGATCATTGCGCAACCGGAGCAACAATGGCCACTCCAAAGCCACCCAGAGCAAGCAATGGAGGATCAAGGAAGTGAAAATCAAGATGACAGTGAAGACGATGACATGGATGAAGAAGATGATGATGATCAAGGAAGTGGGTATGAGATTGTGGCTAATAATAATGTTAATGCAGGTTCAATGACCACCACAACTACCTCCACAAGAACAGCTACAGCTGAATGAGTGAATGAATCAAGTGCGTTAGAAAGCCAAAAAATGAAAGAAAAGGAAAAGTTAAAAATTAGACAGGTTGTTGGGAAGCATGAAAATATGGGGATTTTTTGATAATTTCTTTTGGCACTCAACATTGGATCAAGAGAGAAAAAAAAAACATACTATATGGTAATGGGTGTTAGTGACACTTGAATTGATAATCTTTATCAAGTTAATATCCAAGTGAGTCAGATAATGAGAGAAGGAAGACGTCGACGGAAAAGGTTGGATTGGATTGAGCCGGATCTGAACGGGTCGGGTCGAGTCGAGCTAGAGCAATTGGCGGAAGGCGAGACTCCGGATTCCGGTATACTGTGTAAGCTATTATTTTTGGGAGACAGTAAATTTTTTTTTAATTTCGTTGTTTAAATTTTGATAATTTATTTATTGTTTTGCTAAATAAATAAATGGAGAGGAGAGGGAAAAGAATAGAGTGATAGATTGTTTGTTGGGGATAAAAAAAAAAAAAGGGTATATGGGTAAACAGGAATTTAATGGAATAAAAACACTATGGAGAGTACTTGTTTTTCTTTTACTGTTATTTCAATTTTTGTTGATTAATTGGGGGGTGTAAAAATGTGTAATCTGGTTAATTACTGGTGCGTCTTGTTGCTGTCAAAGATGAAGTTGTTATACATTAGTTTTCTTTCACATTCTATTATTCCCTGAATTCTCAAATAATTGTTACATTTGACTTTTACAATCTCCAATTAATATACCTGATTACATATTAGTAATAAGCCTATTTATAATGGCAAGAAATTACCGTCAAAAATTTGTAGATTTAACCATCAAAAGTTAAACAAGACAATTATTCGAGTACAGTGGAGTCACAATTTAAAAAAGCACTCCAGTTTTAGCATTTCCTTCCACTAATGATTAAAGTATTTGCAGTAAAATGCTTATGTATGAGAGAGAAAGCAAGAAAGAGAGAGAGAGTTTCAGTGTTGTGTGTGTGCTGATAATGAGCTGACTTTGGCATGAACCTCGTTCATGGTAGCTTGGGAGTTTGGGCCTTGTGATTTTATAGTCATAAATTTCTGAAAGAATGCATCAGCAAATTGACAATTATTGATGTGTAAGTAGTAGCTTGTCCATGTAGGAGTAGCAACAAGAGCAAGCTAAGTGATGCCGGGTTTTCTCTTTGATTCCATGTGATTCAAGGACTAAATTATTGTGGGTAATAACTTTTATGTTTCTTTATTTGTTCTAGTAGTTTGGTAGTGTACAAAATCTGCAAAACTTGCTGCTAACTGCATGAGAATCTTATTACTTTTAGTAGAAATTGGTAAGTGTATGTACTCTGTACTCAATTAGTAATAATGTTCTTAAACTAGGAGAAGGTACATTACATGGGTAGATTAATGTAAAAGTAAAAATTAAAAATTTTAGAGGAAAAATAGGGAACCATTTATTAAGCTAAATCCAGATCCACCAAAGTAATTGGACTTTGGGGAAAATTGCCCAAGAAAACAAATTCACAAGCAACATCCACACCCCAAAGCCCTAGAAGATGCGCAACCGTATTCCATGTTCTCTTAATATGACTATAATAAAAATTAGCAAAGAGACAACTAGTGCCTAAAATATCACTTATTAGCAAAATATAGAAAGGTAAAGCCCCCCTTTTTAGCCTGTGAAACCGCAGTAGTTACATTTTGAACTTGACCCAATCTAAAATTGGGTTTTGAGCACGAGTTTATGACTTGAAACAGGATCACGATCGAACGCAAACAATGCAATATAGTTTGTCAAACCTGATCCGATGACTTGGTTTTAGTTAAACTTTGAAGCAATGTGGTTTTGCATCTTCTGGTTTTAGTTAAACTTGATCTTAGCGTCATGCAACTCAGTTTGTAACATTTGACACTCAAACTCACTCCTAATCTCAACCTTTTTTGAGTTCAAGAATTTTTAAGTTCAACTTGGCTTTATGAATGTGAACAAGAGTTAGTCAATGCAAATCAAGTATATACTCTATAAGTTACTATAATACTTCTACTACTAAGTGAAATTGAATATTTGCCTTAAATTTATACATAACTTTTCCCTCACTATTTCACTACAAGAGATCTCAAGGAGATAAAGATGATCAATTAAATATGGTTACAAAAGATCTTAGAACAATATCAATAAGATTACAAGAATAACACTTATTGTATGATCACACCTCCTAGTCGAAACTTTTTCTTTTTTTGACGGGAAGAAAAAGGATTTCATTCATTCATAAGGCACTTACAATCAATTCTTGAAAAATCGAAAATTCCAACACAATATATAACACCTTAGAACTAGATACATCGCATATTTGATTAAAAATAGCCTTAATAAAAAACTTCATCCGAAGCAATACAATATGTGAGTTCGCTCTGATTCGGCTTAACTTCCGCTGATGCATAGTCGTATGGGTGAAAATACTTACTTGGTCTTCTGGATTCTTACAAAGAATAGAGATTGTTAGATCTTCGTTCTTCATCAGATGAACAAAAAAAGAAATTCAACGCCCTAAAATAAATACCATCTTAAGGATGGGATATACTTATTGGAAGCAATTAAAAGAGTTTTTGGGGCTTACCACCGGCACAAACACCAATGGAACCCCCTACAAAGATTCAAAATTGAGGCAAAAAAAAAAAGAGATGAAAGAGAAAGAGAAAGAAGGGTAAAGAAGGAAGGAAAAACCTTCAAAAAAGAACAAAAACCTAGCGATGGACGTTAGGAAAAAACCCTCCCAAGGAAAAACCCTAGAGAGAGAAAACCCTCCCAAGGAGAAACCCTAGAGGGAAAACTTCTTCCACCCAAACTAAACATGTCACCTCCTAGTCGAAACTACTAGAGTATAAAACTATTCACGGGACTTCAACCACCAACTCAAATTTTTGGTTGAGTTGGTCCTCAAACATGGTATTGGAGCTAGCATGATGACATACAGGCCACAAGTTCAAATCTCATACTTCCCTACTTTATAAGTGGAATATTTAGCGTAAGGTATGAGAGAGGTATGTACTACATCCACACTTCAAGCCCAAATGGCTCTCGCGTGAGGGGGTATGATAGAGTTATGAAACTATTCCCGAGTTTTCAGGTTAAGCTTTTAGTTGAGTTGCTCTTTTGACATGTCAGAAACTACAGGAAGCTGGATCCACAAGATGGAACAAAAATCTTGATACAAAGGACATTGGTAGCTATTTGCGAAGGTATTTACATATTTATTGAAAGAAGGCACATATAGCACATGGAAGTAACCCACAGCAACCTTTTCTCATACAAAATGTAAAATTATTTGGATGTGGTTCGTCTTCGATATTGCAGAAGGTTGCTGGAGAGATAGACAACGCTAACGTTATCACAACAAAACACGATAGCACGGCGAAGACCCTCCTGCACTTCTGTTTGCTGGCACTAGAACGAAACATAGCAACCTGATGTTTGATGGACCAAGAAACTATGTTATAACCAAGATACACCAGTAGTGGAGGATGCATAATCAGACTCTCACTTTGGTAGGCATTGGCACATGCATGCAATTAAAGAAGGTTGTTAATGAATCCTAAATGTAATGGTTCCCCTGGAGTTACCAATGATATGCCTCATATCTTGTATATGTTTGTATCCTGGGTCAGGCATACACAGACACACTTTGTTGACACCAAGTAATTGTCATGCATTGGGTAGGCTCTGATATAAAGTTGGATCTCATATAAAGGAACTTGCTAAGCAATGCACTGATTATAGACATGGTATCAATCAGAGTCTCGAAGGATTTCTACATTCTCATGGAAGCACATGCGATGGACTTTTTATCATACATCTTTTGGGAAAGAAATTAAAGAGATCCACCTCATCGCTAGAAGTTTGTATTGGCTAAGAAATAGTGAAAGGACCAAGATTATGCATACAAAATTTGTGCTAAGTAGAGGAATAAGGAATTGTCAAAGAGCAGAAGAAGATGTAACGAGGATTATATCATCACCATGAAGGAGGAGATATGCAATGTTAGGTTCCAAATAATTCTAATTGCAGTGACAAGACGATCAAGATAAGTACCAAACTGGTGATTCTACATACACTCGAGGGGCCTATTTGACTCAATAAGAGACTTCATGAGCCAACACACATGGAACAACCGAGATGGAAGGTAGTATTTTAAAGGTTTGACATATACACTTTTTTTTTTTTTTAACCTCTGTGCGAAAAATCATTATTGACATATTAGTGGTGAATGGGTCATTTGCGAGCCAAAGTAAGGCTAAAGAAGAACAATGTGGGATGGTAGTGCATTTAGCGACCAAAGTGTTTAGAGTTTAAGCTTTCCAGTATTAAAAAAAAACCGAATGCAACGAATAGTCTTAATGCGGGGGAAGGGGGTAACAACTCCCACGTACCGTTTTCAACAAGAACATTATATTCATCGCGCACAAATTTTTTTCCAACTATGGTCATGGATGACATAATTATAAGAAAGAGGCAGAGGGGAGATGGCTCACATGCTATGCGCGAATTCAAGTGAAGATTGGGTATAATGATGCCGGCACGAGCCATAATTATCTTGTGGCGAGTGAGTAATGGAAGAAGGGAAGAGGTCGTGGAGGGTTGTTATAGAGGGCTAGTAGTTGCTTGGATTGGTGATGAGCTGGGGGTCCGACGAGATGCATTTACATGTGAAAAGTTTAGGAATTTATAAACTTTGACTAAAAAATAGTAAATGAAGTCAATATTTTTTTTTGACTGGGAGTTCAATATTATGAGATAAAGGAGTATGTGATCAGGCAACTATGTAGATTTGGTTTCTATATTTTCTTCAGGGCTGAGATAAGGCAGTAACACATTGTCTTGGCTTAGCATCCTAAGGATGTTGAACATTTTAGCATTACAATCCCGATACATAGTCAATTTGTATGGGTTGGATGTTTGAGAACATATGATGGGCATATTATCTATCAATGCGATATGCGGATCTCAGTGGTACCCAATCAAGAGAAAAGAGTTGTAGCTAACTATTGGATGATTTTGTACGTACGGTGCTTTCTCAATTATCTTCACCCGAAGAAAGATAATTATAGATGTAATATTTCCTAATAAGTTCCAATATTAACTTTGAAAATCTTACAAAACTAAGATCAAATACGTCATAATAAATTTTCAAATAATTAAGTGAAGGATAATAAGGTTCAAGCCAACACACTCATAATTTAGTAGTGTTGCTTGAAAGTTTGATGTAGCAAACGAGTACAAATAGCCATTGAAGTCACTCCCATAAGTAAAGGGGGGGGGTCCATATAGAAGTAGGGACAAAGAGCAAAAAGGAAGGCAATGTGGTGCAGCAGGCACTTCTTCCAAATAACATGCCATGCTAACATCACATGAGATGAGACCAGGAAGCCGCGCCCCCCTTCTCTTTAGTCCCCTTCCTTTTTCCTTCTGTCCCATCATAGGAGCCTCCTTCCAAGATTCACTTTTTTAAACCCTTCTGTTTCATCATTTAATGTAGAGAAACCTTCATGAACTCCCAAATTAAGCTTAGTGCCCTTGTTATCAAAGTACTAATTTAATAATTCATTATTGATTGTCATGTATTCTATAAAAGATGCTTTCGAGGGTGCTTATACGGCAAATCTTTTGCTTTAATCATCACATAATTCTCATGGTACGTTTTAATGGATGATCATCCGGCTCTTTTTATTCTTGCTACTCAAAATCTTAACACTATTTATAAGTACAGAGATTTTTGTTAAGTCTTTTTAATATATTTCATCCATTTTTTTTACTTGTAACATTTTGCCTTTCACGCTTGCCATATTGACACTATTTATAAGTAAAGAAAATCTTCTTATGTCTTTCCAATTTATTTTCTCTGTATTTTTATTTGTAATGTTTTGACTTTCACACTTGCCATTATATATTTTTGACCATTAATATATATAATTATATACTTTGAAAATAATAAAAAGTTGAAATCTTGTAAATGTATATTGAGATAAATCCGGCAACACTTTACATGCTAAAATTGGTATTGCATACTATTCACAAATTTTCTATCAAAGAAAGTACATGTATAATGCTAAAGTCAAAACGTCGCAAGTAAAAAAAAAAAGCGCAGGAAGTATAAAAGAAGGCATAGTTATGTGGAGTCATGTTAGATCTATTTCAATATATACTTTAAAAATATCAACCATCATAATTTTTATTAATATGTAATTAATTATTACATATATCTATACAAATATTATATCTGTTTCTTAATAAGTGCAACACTTTCCTTATTGGGAACAGTCACAATAAGTGCAACCAGACTCAAATGGTAAAAAAAGTTCAATATTATTACAAATATGCCACCAAAAAGCAAGAGGGGACCACAACTTTTTGGTTTTATCACTTGAATTACTTTACTTTATTGTGCTCCCAACTTTCTTTCTACATTCCTTGGTATTCCCCCACTTTCTCTCTATTGCACTTATTAAGAAACGGAGGAAGAATATTCAACGGCGTTCATAAGGAAGCTTATATACCACGTAGCACTATAAAAATTATGAATGTTGTGTAACTGAAAGGTATCGAACACGTGACCTTTGAAATGAAAAGTGAGAGTTGGCCATCGATACACTATAACTTTATTGTCTAATATTTCAAATATGATATGATAAAGTCTTATACTAATTATCTTTAACTAAAAAGACTTAAACGAGTAATTAAATCTCCAATAATCTGATTAATGGTACTACCAAGAGACTATACATGACATATTCTCTTACCCCAATTCCTTGTAAGCTATTATTTTAAAACTCACACCTTTAAGTTTTTTTTTCATATCACTTCATGAATTCAAATTTTCAATTTCTCACTGGGTAAAAAAATACGAAGAGTGACAAATGAATTAGGAAATTTATGAATAATAACAAATTTGATTATTGTAATTAACCCGAGGTATTGCATGGGAAAAATACTACTTAATAATATAAAATGTACATTGACAAACGTAAAAAAGTAAGGGAAGGTCTATGTGTAAGAAATAATTTTGTTAAGAAATTTTTTTAATTCTAAGAATTGTACGACTTGTGATAATAACTTTTTTTCGTTTTAGCATAGAGATAACTGGATCATGTAAAAGAAAGAGTGTGGAATTGTCTAACTATAAGAGATCACCAAATCATCAAATCTATATAAATATTTTGAATAATGGTATATTTTGTTTTCAATTAGTGGAAATACATAAGAGTAGAAGATGGGAAAAAATGAATATAAAAGCAAATGGTTGGACCCAGCTTAATTCATTGAGTTTCCTGCTAAGGTGTGTTAACCCTAAGTTTTGAAGATGACATATGACAAATACAAACTTAATTGTAATAATATTCTACAAAGTGTTTATGGTGTTGAAACATGTTTATGAAGGATTCAAGGAGTATTGGACCTTAGAATACTTGATGAAGCTGTTAGAAGCAGAGTTCCAAAGTCAATAGTAGTAATTAAGAACATCGGTAAGGAACACGCAACAAGCTGGAATAAAGAGTTGTTCCTAAGATTAGGAACAAAGCAGTTGCTAATCTAAGGAATCAATGTTAGTATAAGAGTAGTTAGCACTGTGAAGTAAGATGCTTAGAATAAAATCAGTTGTTTAGATTTATCTTTTGGTTTTTATTTAGGATTAAAGATTTTATTTAAAACCTAAGTTTTGTTTAATAAAATCTTATCTTTATCTATTTCATGATTTATCTCAAGTAATTTGTTATGAAAATAGTTTATATCCTATTTGACCAGATTTTGTTATATATTGTTTGAATTAATTGGTTCAAACCAATTTTATCAAAATATATTTTTGAATAAATCTGATTTTAGTCTTTGAAAATAAGTTGCTATATTCTAGGAAAAGATAAGCAATGAGTTACTTAGAGATAAGTAAGGTTTACTCGTGTAAACTCACTCCTCTACAAATAACTTCTTGACATATTATTGTAAGTATCACTGACTACATGTTTAAGAGAGCAAACATTTTTAGTGTCAGTGCCATTGATTATTCTCATACTTGTTAATATTCCTAGTCTTGTTGTGGGTTTCACTTAGTATTTATTTATTGATTTTAATTGAGTTTGGGTTGGGATTTTGAGTGAAATCCTGTATTGTAGAGAGGACTTTGAGTGAAGTCAAGAGTGAGAGTAACAACAGTTGATGGACTGTTGTAGGATTAGTGTTCCTAGTGGAACGAGATAAGGAACTCTAGAGAAATAGGTTGTACTGAGTTGTTGACCTATTATTAGTGAATGAGTTCTGTTTAAAATCCATTGGGTCGAGTTTTTTACTTCCTATAAGGTCTAAGAAGGTTTTCCTCGTTAAATCTCTTGTTTCTTTACTTTGGTTTTCTCGTTGTTCTTTGAATTCCGCAAAAATTGCTCATTGCTCCCTACAATACAATTCACCGCTCTCTTATATCGTTCCTACTAAAACAACAATTGATATCCGAGCAGTGCTCTTAAATTAAGCGGGTAACGCCGACGAGTAAGATTCTGGTTAGGAACAATGAATACAACTGAAAAGATGGAAGAAGGATACTCCACCCAAAGGCCTCCGATGTTTAATGGTAAGTTCTATACCTACTGGAAGAACCGAATGCAAATCTTCATTAAAGCCGTGTTTTATAAGGTTTGGAGAGTCATTGAAGTTGGAGACTTTGAAGTCACAACTACAAATGACAAAAATGAGGTAGTTTCCAAACCCATGTTTGAGTTTGACAAAGATGATTTCATTAAAGTAGAAATGAATGCTCTTGCTGTCAAATTGTTGCATTGTTTTGTTGGACCTCATGAACACAATCGTGTCATGGGGTGTAAGACGACCAAGCAAATATGAGATCTTTTAGAAGTCACACATGAAGGAACAAGTGAAGTCAAAAGATCCAAAATTGATCTTCTAAGGAATCAATATGAATTGTTCCAAATGAAACCAAAAGAAACTATTCAATAAATGTTTACCAGATTTACTAGCATAATTAATGAATTAGCTTATCTTGGAAAAGTTATCAAATCTGAAGAACAGGTACGTAAAATTCTTAGGAGCCTACCAAAATATAGATGGATGGCCAAAGTTACTGCCTTGCAGGAAACAAAAGACTTCGCCAAGTTTAATTTGGAACAACTTGCACATGAATTGCACCTAGATTCATAAATGGAGAACCATCTAGGAAAAAGTCCATAGCCTTAAAAGTTGATGAAGATGATGAAACAAATACTGAAGATGATGAATCTGCCCTATTGGTCCGATGTTTAAGAAGATGTTTAGGAACATAAAGAATGGAGACTACAAAGGTAATAATCGAAAATTTACTAATAAAACTGGTTGTCATAAATGTGGCTGTTTAGATCACTTCATCAAGGAATACCCTCAATGGGAACTGGAGAAAGGCAAGACAAAGGAAAGGAACGCAGCAAGGAAAGGAACAAATACTCTAATAATCCATTCTCAAAAACTGACTTGAAGAAAGCCATGATAGCTGCATGGGGAGATTCTGATTCTGAAGAAGCAGAACGTACATGACCAAAATTCTGAAGAAATAGCCAACTTATGTTTAATGGCTATTGATGGAGATGAGGAGATATGGAGGTTTGCAATGTACTCAAGAGGGCGGCGGGGCGAATTAAGTAGTTAAACGATATGGTGCCAAATTTAAATTCTTTCGGTTTAAAGGGGAACCAGTTGGGCTGGTTCTTGACAGTGGAAACACTAGAACTTGAAAGCAGTAAAGAACACACCAAATTTAACGAGGTTCATCCAAACAAGGGCCTAAGTCCTCCTACGCTAGTTTTCTTATTAATCAATTCTGAAAAACTAGAATACTCACGCACTCTCCTGTTTCCCTTACTCCAGGGAAAAAACACACCCCACGCTAACTCTAGTGTGCTACTTCGCACTTGAACTCACAAGCACTCGGGAATGAACTCACAAACGCTACCCAATCTCTAAACCCTTTGTTAGAGATTCAATACAATTAGTTTCTCTTAACTCACGTTTTCTTACAAAGCAAACAAAAAGTAATGAAAAGCTCTATGAGATGCGTACGATATTTTAGGAAACTTTTAGTTATTCTCTTTGTGAAGGCTCTCGATAATACTCAATAAAATCCGGGAGAGCATCAAAGGTAAAGGAAAATCATACTTCAGTATTTGTAGACCTAAGTCTAACCTTTGAACGTGCCATAACTCAAGATATCAAAGATGTGATAATCCTAACTTATGGAAAGTATATCTTGAACAATATCTTTCTTGGAAGAAAGATATTATCCAAGATATATAAACGCTTTAAGGCAAGTAAATACTGAATTATGATTCTAAAGGCTGGCAAATATTTCTTATGGACAGTATTTGAAAAAATATTTTTCTTAAAAGCTTTTCTAAAACCGCCAGCTCAATCATCCAGCAGAGTAACTGGTACCCAGACTTGTTACCCTACATAGTAGTGTTCTAAATATATAGCCAACTGGTTCCCATATTACCCTACTGTTTCACACTTAAGAACAACACAAACAATTCCACTAAGAATATCATACACAAATACTACATGAAGACCTAAAATGAATCTAATAAAAGATCATATACTATCTTCATGCACTTCAATCCTTGAAGCTTCCCTTGAATCAACAATGCAACACTTCTTCTTTTCCTCAAACATCTTCGTGAGGGCCTCCTAGCTTCAAGTCTTGGAATCATATATTTGCTACATAAGAACATATCATAGTAGCAAATATTCTTTTGACTGTTTTAGTATACAACTAGGAACAATTAGTTTCTTAGTTATTTCCTAACCTGTTAGAACCACCGTACCTGTAATATCAACTGTTTCCTGCAGCTGTTTGTCACATTCAAAACCTAGGGGACTCAACAAGACTGAATCACTTGAGGCAAGTCTTAATATTATTAAAACTCGTTTAACATCTATGACTAAAGAAAAACTCTATGACTTGTTAGTTTATTCTGTTAAAGACTGTAAAGATGAATGTACAAAGGGAAAAAAATGAATATGCACTAAAAGTGAACAAGGAACATACAGATTGGCTTAAGAACATTCGAAACAAAACTGAGAACCATTTCTTCGACTTATTTGATAGAAATCTGAAATTGATGGAAAGTTATGAGAAAGTAAAAAATGAAAACTACCTACTAAATTTGGAGCTAAGTCAAATAAAAGAAATTGTTCCTGAAGTTAGTTCCTTGGACATAAGGTCTTTCCCTCCAAAAATTTTAAAACTGAGATTGAAGAACTAAAGAGGGAAGTGGCGGCTTTAACTGAAAAGAACAAAAATCTGATAAAGGAACTTGACTGTATCAGGAACAATAAGAATCCATTGGTTGTTCCAAATTGCATGACAAATCCTCAAACGAAAAGAACTGAAGAACTTATGGATTTGTGTACAAAAAGAAAAAGGAGAAACCTAAGAAAAGAGTCAATCTTCCTAATGATAGGTTTTGTATGTTATGTGGTAAAATTGGACACCGATGGAGAAACTATTCCCGAAGACTTAAGTTTGCCAAAAAAAATGTTGAGAATAGTAATCTGAAATGGAAAGAAAAATGTTCAGTTCCTGAAGAACAGGAACCAAATAGCGTTGGGTTCCTAAGTCTAATCATTGATTGATTTTGCAGGCTAGACTGAGAGTGAACAACAGATGGTACCTAGACAACGGTTGTTCCAAACAGATGACTAGAGACAAAACTAGATTTCTCTCACTCACAGCCTTTGAAAGTAGATGTGTGATATTTGGTTACAACAAGAAATGTAACATTATGCCTATTTGAAAAGTAGGCAAATCACCAACACATTCCATTGATAATGTATTTCTCGTAGAAGGACTGAAACACAATCTACAGAGCATCTCTCAATTCTATGATAAAGGTAATTTAGTTAAGTTTAATAGCATAAGTGCTTAATCATCAACAATGACACAAAAAATGTTATTTTGGAAGGAACAAGAAAAGGGAACACCTATATTGTAACACCCCGTAATTTTCACCCTTTATTTTTAGTGTTTGTTTAAATTAAAAAGATTTTTTTCGTAAAAATAAAATAATTTATTATAAAAACTATTTTTAACGTGTATAATTGTTTAATGTTGGTATTGAGTTGTTGGGTTTATTAATTTAAAGTGTGCATATTTATTTAGGTATTTTATTGGTTTCGTTATTTATTTAGGCGTTTAGGATGCGGTTTTGTCGCGTAGCGTTTTTGTAACGTTGATGGACCGACTTGGATGATGAAATGTTGCATCACATGTGGCGTGTCATGCTGGCCTTATATCAGCAATTATGGAGTGGATGATGAAGAGTTTTGGTGCTTATTAAGCTAACCTTTGGATCTCTTGTAACCCCCCATTTAATCCCTCATTAACACTCTCTTAAACCCTTTTTTTTTTCCATGCCAATAAATTCTGATTTTTAACCAGAGAAATTCAAAATCATTCTCATTTAACGCATGCCATTTTTAAGAAAATAAAGAGAGGAAAGGAAGAGAAAAAGAAGAGAAAATTTCAACCCGGTTTTCTTGTCGCACCTTCACGAAAATAACCATAACCGGAGATCTAACTGTTGGATCATCCAAAAAAATTTGGACGGAACATTTAGAACATCTTGTTCTTCACTTTGATCAGCTCGATTTGGAATCCGACCTTTCGATCACCGAGAATCATGATCGGAGCAGAACAATACAAAATGATATTTTTCAACGTTCAAGAAGAAAACGCCTTGTGACTTGTTGCTAAAATTATCGTTCGTGGAGGACTTGGATTGCACGCATATTTTTCGAATATCTTTAGACTCAGCTCTCCTCCCGACGTTCCAAGTAACTAGTAGTTATCTTAGAACGCTAGAGATTAGGGTATATTTCGGTAGTAGATTATTAAGTTAGCAATTGTTTAAATTACTTTTTGTATGAAATTATTGATAATAATTTACATGAGTGTTCATGATATATGCTGTGTGTATGTTATGTGCAACAAATGTTTTTTTAATTGAGTTTTTCCTTTTTTATTAGTTGAATTGTTAATTTGTGTGTTTATGGCTTAATTATAAAATAATCAGTGAATGAGTTTTATAATTGCCGAAAATATTTTTATTGAAGCATGTTATGTGTGTAATATGTTTTTCATGTCTTAGAATAATTTTTGTCTACTATTTACGAGTTTATTTAATTGAATTCCCTATATTTGCATTTTTGTGATTGTTAGTAATTAATTTGTGAATATTATATTTTGAGGCCAAAAAATCTATTTCTTTACATAATCTGTATTTCCGTGGGTTTATGCATGTTATTAGAATTGTTGGTAATTTTTAGACGTGTGTTTCTAATTTTGAGTATTTTATTGGCTTTATTGAGTATTCTGGAAATTATTGTTTAATATTATTTTTAAAGTCCGAAAATTATAAATAAATTGTTTACTGTGTCAATTGAGCTATGATGGTTGTATTTCAATTTTTATGAGAATTTACGGTTTGGTTTTATTTGTTAAATAACTTTTATTGTGATTTTGTTAATGATTTGAGTTTATTCTTTTTAATTATTAAGATATTAATAATCAGGATTAAAATAAAACTTGTTGCATTCTTTTAAGGCTGATGATTTTATATTACTGTTATCATGATTGGGTGTTATTATATTTACGTTTAGTTAGAGTAAGAATGATTAATTACATACGTTTTATTAAATTAATGAGTTTTTGGTTAATTAGTACTGTTATTCGGTGGTGTCAGACGCGCACAGATGCGTCAGACGCTGGGTGATTCGTCCGCTAAACGCACAGGTTGGCGCTAAGCGCAATCTCATGCACCGAGCGCACAGTTTTGTGTTGCATGATTTTCGTTTGTGCTTGTACGTATGCTTTACATGGAGTTGGAATCTTGCATGATGTGATTCATTTATGGTTGTTAACTACTTGTTACTGTTGGTGCTGTAATTTTTTTTTTATCATTATTTGTGCTTAAATGTGTACAAAGTATTTGTTGTAAATTTGTAAGTTTACTTCTTTGAGGAATTTTGAAGAGATATATATTGATGAATTGTGGGTATAAGGTCGGGTGGCATCCCTTTGATGAATATTATTGAGAAGAATGATACATTTATGATTTTATTTTGAGATAAGAACATCAGGTGGGATAGATGTAGTCCCCGGTGAAGAACATGCCAACCACCTAGATTGCGATCTAGGGGTAAACCTGGGTTAGTTATATTGTTGTCGTCCGAGAGGACAGGGGGTTCTGCGTGTTATACCCTGCATCGGGAGTTTGGCTATTCTTAGACACAGGCAGTGGGGAATGTAAGCCCATAGACTGACCTAGAGATTGCGATCTGACAAACCTTAGGAAGTGGATTGCGATCCACTGGCATTCAGTTTCTGACTCAATAACTTATTCAAACTGTACTTTTGTTTTTATTTAAGCATTTTTGAGATGATTTATTTATTTTATCCAATTTATTTGTTATTTACTATTCATTTGCGTTACTTGGATGTGGATACATATTATAGTAGCTTGACTTTATTCTTTCCTTTCTTACTAATCTATGTCTGGAATAGACTTTGATTTCTTTTGTTCTGTGATAACTACTAGTTACTCCCCACTGATTATGGATGTTTGTTATATATTTTGCAGGTTATGTTGATGGGAATCTTCTTTGGTTTTGGGCTCAGGTTGAGATGTGAGCATTAAAATGTTAGATGTTTTAGTCCTAGACTTTTAATTAGTTTAAGAGTCAGTTTTCTCTTTTGGATATTAATCTAATTAATTTAATTTACTTATACTATTTATTTATGTTGGTTTTATCACTTAGTTATTTAAACGTATTTCTTATAGTAGTCACATTCCCAGAAGACGATGCTTCCGCCATCGTCCTATAATACTATTATTATTTCTTTCTCTTCCGCTTTGAAATTCTAGGGTGTTACCGTTGGTATCAGAGCAAAACGCTCCTAAACTCTGAAAAAAGAGTTGCTAATGATTTTTTAGAACTATTAGTTACCCATAGGAGATAAAAATTGTTTAGAATTAAGTTTAGTAGTTCCACTATAATGAGAACGTGGTGTGATGGGTAGAGTAGATAAAGGGAAGCCTTATGGGAACGTGGTGTGCTCTCATGCTTATGGAGCATATGTTATATGTATAGTTACTTGTTTTATTGGTGAAATTAGTCTACCATGTTTGCTTATCTTATTTGCATGGCCTCTGTTTTGTCTATTTGTCCAACAAGTAACCTGTAGGCTTAGCTTCCTTGTCGAGCAAGTAAATTAGTATCTTGAGTGTTCTTCAGCTGGAGACTTGTGCAACGATGTCTGAATCCGCTTAGTCCTTAGCCTTGGTTCTGCTCCCGAAGCTGCAAAAAGGGACCCACCCTGGAGGTTTGGGTGGTGGTTCCCCCTCCGATGCTTAAGTCAGATATCAGGATTAGTGAGAGAAAGTAGAGATAGAGAAAGAAAGTGAGAGAGTATTTTATCAGAGTAACTTTGCACTGTTTGCTTTGAATGCCTTTTCTCCTGATTTCTGGAGTATTTATAGTGATAGCAAGTTGAAAGCTAACCTTAAAAACTGACCTACAATAGTGGCCTCTGATTGGTTGAGGAATCAGATCATGACACGTGGCAGACCAGGACTGGTGGATGTCTATTAACCACTCTCCTTCAGCCATCTTGTATTGCTGGGCTCTGACTATTGGGCCTGAACTTAAACCTTTTAACTCAGCTGAGTGTAGCCCAGAGATTCAAGGCTTTTCTCCTTTTTAACTAGGGTGACACGTGTACGGCTCTGATGAGCCCAAGTGTCGTCAAGAGAGCCGTAGATGTTAGACTACAACATTTGCCCCTAAAAGGGCTTTTACTGTCGGCCCATCTGAAGGTTAAGGCCCTTTTACCCTCAAGGTAGTTCAATTTGAAATGAAGTGACGCGCCTTCTTCTGGGTTCTACTGGTCATATTCGACCGTTATATTCTCTTTTCGGTCATTCTTGACCGGCTCCGCAGGCTTCTTATTCCTCTATAAATAACCTTGGTGTGAAGACATTTAATCATTTAACACTTCGAACGAATTTTTCTAGAGGGAGAAGCCCTGCGAATTTCCTAGAGAGAGAGAGAGTGATCGTCCAGCTTCAGCATTCTTCACCGAATCGCCCAGACGTTCTTAGCAGGTATCGTTTCCTTAATCTTTTCATTCTTCTTTATTCTTTATTTTTTTCTTAGAAAATCAATAAAATGGAATCATCTTCGTCAAATAATCCTATCCGACCAAGAGCTTGTCTTGACCCTAGAACCGATACTTCTTCTTCGGCACATTCTAGAGTTGGGCCTCTTCTGGCCGAGTACATATATTTTCATAGTTTTGGTCGAGAAAGTCAGACGACCCAGTCTTTACCTGTGCAGGGTAATCTGGCGCGCGTCAAGCAAACGGCCCGTCTAAGACGAAAAGCAATAATCCCATCAAATAGCTCGGATATGGAGGAATCCACTGGACGGGTGCCAGATGAGGCAAGAGAGGTCCAAAGTGCTCAGCCTTTGGACATGCCTCCTTTTGACAATGATGCAAAAGACTCCGAAATAAAACCTGAGACCAGCACTTCTGGCAGGGACGCCGATATGGCGGAGATTAGCGAAGGTAATAATGGTAGCGATTCTGAGGCTGTCGAAGAATCAGACGAGGCCTCTACTATCTCGTCGGAGATTAGAAGACGTTTAGGTCCCCTTTCTGATCCTGGCTTCATTTTGGTCAACCGTAAGTGGTTAGAGAAACTAGGACCAGACCCTAATTACTTATCGTCTTTCATGCCCATGCCGGGCTTTTCCTTTGTCATTCCTAATAAAGACGCGACGATCCTGAGCGCTCCCAGGAACCATTTCGCCGTCTATAAACTGGCCTTAGATGCGGGATTGAGGTTTCCCCTCGATGACTTCATAGAACAAGTGCTGCAGCACTACCATATCGGCCACAATCAATTGGCTCCAAACGCTTGGCACATCGTCCTGACGTTTATTGCCGTCTGTGAGCTACGCGGCCTAGCCCTTTCTCTTCAGGCCTTTACCCACATCCATTATGCGGCCAAGGTACCTGGGGTCGTGGACGGGGCATTGCTCAGCATCTGCAACCGCCCTGGCTTCCTGACGGCTTGGGGGAAGTCTTCGAAGATGCATGAATGGAAAGCCGATTTCATATTTTTAAAGGCGGCCAATGACTGGGCTACTGAGACCTATAGATTCTATAATCGGTCTGTCACAAACACGGGACGGAAGCAGTCCTGGCTGGACCTGGAGGACAATTTCGATGAAGAAGTTGTGGAGTACTTCAGAACAAAAGAGTACTCCAGGCCCGGCCAACGATCTTTTAAAGGGCCATCCAACTGAATACCCTTTAAGGAAATGTTTTACCAAGACGACTTCTTGGTTGCCGCCGGCTTGCGGTTGGCCGATGATAAAGGTATATATTTGAAATCATCCGAGTAAAACTCTTCGTCTATAATTCATTTGACGAACACATTTTTTTTCTTTGCAGACTCGGCCAGACAACGCCTCAAAGCATCTTGGACGGGGGAAATCAGCATGTCCAAATTTACAGACAACCTGTGGAAGGAGTATGCAAAGAGTAGTGCCGAGAAGAGGGCCGAAACATTGGTAATGCATTGTTTTTTTTTTTTTTTTTTTTTTGACTATCATTTCAGCTCGTCTGGAATTGGCATCCAATCTTTGGACGAGGGTCACCCAAAGAAGGAGAACGTCCAGACTTGGACGGTCACCTTCTTGGGGCCATACTCGTCTGGAATTGGCATCCAATTTTTGGACGAGGGTCACCCAAAGAAGGAGAACGTCCAGACATGGACGGTCACCTTCTTGGGGCCATACTCGTCTGGAATTGGCATCCAATTTTTGGACGAGGGTCACCAAAGAAGGAGAACGTCCAGACATGGACGGTCACCTTCTTGGGGCCATACTCTTCTAGAATTGGCATCCAATTTTCGGACGAGGGTTACCCAAAGAAGGAGAACGTCCAGACATGGACGGTCACCTTCTTGAGGCCATACTCGTCTGGAATTGGCATCCAATTTTTGGACGAGGGTTATTCATAGAAGGACGTCCATACTTGGACGGTCACCTTCTTGGGACCGTACTCGTCTGGAATTGGCATCTAATTTTTGGACGAGGGTAATCCATAGAAAGACGTCCATACTTGGACGGTCACCTTCTTGGGACCGTACTCGTCTGGTTTTTTGCATCCAATTTTTGGACGAGGATCATCCATAGAAGAACGTCCATTCTTGGACGGTCACCTTCTTTGGGCCATACTCGTCTGGATGTTTGTAAATCATCTTTCTTTTCTTTTTCCGACGAAGATTGCATGAAGTAGGAAAACGTCCATGTTTGGACGGCTACCTTCTTCGAGCCACCCTCGTCCGAAGTCTTGTAATAGTAGTTATTTTTGTTCGTTGGACGATCGATCTGATGTCTTCACTTTTTGCAGAAAAATGCTCCTACAAACAAACTTCCACCTGGGCAGTCGTCCTCCTTCAAAAAGTGGCCAACTACCGCAGCTGACCAGCCTTCAGCAATGAAGCCTAAGGGCTTTACAAGGAAGAAGGCGGATAAGACGGCTTCTGCTGGCGAGGGTGGGGAAAGAAGCATGCCTCCCTCACAAGCCAAGGCTCTTAAAAGGGAGCCTTCGACTGTTGGCCCGGCCGAGGAGGGAAAGGGTGCACATGTAGCTGTTCCGCTCAGCGTTTTGCCGGCCGATTCTACTGAGGTCAACCCAGAGTCCACCTTGGCTTTGGTTGCACCGGAATCTGGAACTGCTGCCAAGAACTATCCAGGGTTCAGCGGCTCGGTGGCTAAGCTGGTGCCACAGATGCCTCTAGCTGTTAGGACGGCATCACTTTCGTCTGGTGAGTCGTATTACCCCAACATAGTTAGGACGATGCGGGTCGGTGGACGGTCCATGAGTCCGTCCAATAGACAAGCCATCGTCTTTCCTATCAAGATAACTGACTCTCCCCCTCTTTCAGATAAGGGAAAAGGCCCTGCTATTCCCCCAACTCCTCCCCTTGCTGATTCGGACGAGGAGTCTTCTCCTGCTTTCGCCAAAATGTCAAGGCTGGAGAAAGAGCGGCTTAAGCAGGAGCTCTTCAAGTGTTACCCTGAATCCTACATTAAAGGATTAAAGGGAGCGTCTGCCGGGCATGTGGGCTACATGTCTCAGCTTGCTGCCGAGGTATTGTTTAATGCCGGCTTTGTTTTATACTTGTACAAATTTTGACTCTTTAACTCGTCTAATAACTTGATTTGTTTTCATTGTTCCAGCTTCTTGCTCGCAAAGATGCCGATCGAAGACTCGGGCGAGGGAGCTAAGGAAAGAGAATAAACAGCTCGTCCATATGGCGACTACGGCAGGCGACAAGGCCATCCATGATATTGAGATGGCTAATACACTCCATCGTCAATCTTTGGAGGCTTTGGAGAAAAGATAAGCTCTTCTGGAGTCAGAAAACAAGAATTATCTTGTTACTATTAATGACATGTTCAAGGAACAGGACCGTCTGAAGATGGTTATTGATGCTGTCTCCACTGATCTAAAGGATGAAAGAAATGCCGCCCTTCTCGCCGCCGCGCAGCTAAGGAAGGAGAATATTCTTCTGAGGGCGAGAACTGCCCGTCTAGAGAGCCAAGCGGCCAAGGCCTTCGATGATGCCAAGGAAGGTTTGGCTCACGTCGTCGAAACCTCTAAGGACTGGGCCGTCAAGGCCTTCGAGATGCTGGCTGAAGCTGAAGAGGTCCCGAGCTTTGTACGTCGTCTGGAATATCAGCAGAGTGTCCATCGGGCTATGGTGTGCGCCGAGGAACCTCCGGAATTTCTTGATTCCAACGACGAGGCTGCAGCTGCGGATGGGAACCCTGAAGACGAAGCCGAGGATGGGAAGCCTGAGGACGACCAAGAAACTCGCGCTGGAGATGAAGCCTATTTTTAGGTTTATTTTTCCCAGTTTCTTGGCTTGTCTGCTATTATATTTTTAGCCCTTCAGTAGTCTTAAATTGTAAATCCTCGCTTATTGATATATATATGAACAACTTTTTGCCAATTGCCGGTCTTCTTTTTTTTTTTTTTTTTTTTTAACAATTGCAATTTGACTAAGTATAACTTTAACTTCGTCATGATCGTTGAACATTCTCGCTCGATTTTTAATCTTTAAAACTTGTCTCCGAGTACCGTGGAAGGGACTCGTCTCGAGACGGTTTGCAAAATGCTCATACGAGAAGATTGTCCTCCTTGCCCTTGGACGATTACCTGTTATTTTATGAAATATTCAAGTATTTGTTGATAATCGTCCTTGATTTTTGGACGATCTACTTGATTAGACGAGTCTTGCCCAAAAAGGGAAGACGGCCAATGCACGTTTGAGTTGTGGACGAACCACTTTCAAGCCGTTTTGCTCGAGCTACCAACATTCGTCCTGCACTATCAAACCATCACAGATGCATCTATCGGCTAGGTCCTGGTTTTTGGACGACCTGCTCTCTTTAGCTCGTCCTATAGGCTTCTATCATCCCCCCTTCTTGGGCTTAGCTCAACCGTACATGGGGGGAGAGCCAAAGTCCAAGAAGGAGAGCGGCCATCCTTGGCTGAGCCTGCTGAAGTTGATGGACGAGCTTGAGATACATGTTCAATAGCATGTTTTAGCCGGTTTCCTTGGGGGAGCAACACTCGTCATTAAGTAGCGATCCCTTACTAGGGTCTGGACTACTTAGCTGTCCGTGCTTTTGAAAGTAAGTATCCTTTACTAAGGTCTTATTTCAGGCCAGCTTTCTCTCAGAGACTTTGACGTTACTCTTACTAGAGGTTTTGTCAATTTGACGGCCATATATGCGTTATATTTTTGGCCGGTCTCTTTGAGGGAGTGATGTTCGGCGTAAAAGTGAGCAATTTTGACGTTCTGCTATTGTATGTATTTTTGTCCAAGTTATTGTCACTTTTAGACGAGTAACTAATTTAATGCCTCAAAGTGAAGTAACTTGGTGAAAATAAACAAAGAGATAAGTAGGAATTGTATTATATGGATTTTGCTTGGCTGAATGCCAAGATGCATATATACAATTCTTTTCTTACTAACATGTGCCGTGGCACTTTGGAGTAACTACAAATTACCCTACAGGTATCTGACGAAGATCTGAGTTAGACGTAGTACTTCTTTAAGTTGTCTGAATTCCAAGTACGCTGAATAGGTCGTCCATCTAGATTTTGTAGACGAAAAGTCCCACTGCGTAACTCCTGGACAATCAGATAAGGTCCTTCCCAATTTGGTGTTAGCTTCCCTAACTCTTTAGCTCGTCCAACCGCTTCCATCTTTCTAAGAACAAGATCCCCCACTTTGAGTGGTCGTCTAACAACTCTTTTGTTAAACTCCCGAGCCATACGCAGTTTGTACAATTGCATTCTTAGCAAGGCATTGCCCCTGACTTCTGGCACTTGGTCCAAAGCCGTGCGTAATGCAGCCCAGTTGGCATCTTCTGTGTACAACATGACTCGCAGGGTGGGTTCCTCAATCTCAATGGGCAATACGGCTTCTGTGCCATAGACTAACATGAAAGGCGTCTCCCTTGTAGAGTTCTTGGCGGTTGTTCTGATGGACCATAACACCAAATGCAGCTCTTCAACCCATTGTCCCTTGGCGTTCTCTAGCTTCCTTTTGATTCCATTTGATAGAATCTTGTTGAAGGACTCTACTTGCCCATTGGCTTGTGGGTGGGCAACGGCAGCGAAGTGTGCTTTTATTTCTCCTTCCGCCAACCACTCCTTCAGTTTAGGCGTGTCAAATTGTGGGCCATTATCAAAGACGATGGACTGTGGCATGCCAAAACGGGTTATAATGCTTTTCCAGATGAAGCCCTTGACGTCGTTTGTTGTTATTCCTCGCATGGCCTCTGCTTCTATCCATTTAGTGAAGTAGTCCACTGCCACTATCACAAACTTCTTTTTCCCAGCGGCCACAGGGAAAGGTCCTAGGATATCCATGCCCCATTTGGCAAAAGGCAGAGGGAACAAGATGGGGGTTAAGTAGTTGGACGGCTTCTGATGCACATTTCCATGCTTCTGACAACTGTCACACTTCTTTGCATAGACTAAAGCATCCTCCTTTAAGGTAGGCCAGTAGTACCCCGTCCTTAAAGCCTTCTCCCCTAAAGCTCTTCCCCCAATGTGAGAAGCACAAGCTCCTTCATGGAGTTCTTTCAGAACCTCCAGACCATCCTCTCTGGTGACGCACTTGAGCAGAGGCCGGTTGAATGACTTCTTGTAAAGTGTCTCGTCCCATAGCTCAAACCACTTGTCTCTAGCCTTCACATACTTAGCCTCTACAGGATCTGAAGGCAATCGTCTTGTATTCTATGATTGGCTCCATCCAGACAGTCCCTCGGCTGAGAAACATAATCTGCTCTTAGTTGATGCTCTTTTTGGGTTTGACTTCCCAAAAAACTGTTCTTGGCACATCACCTTCAGCCGAGCTGGCCAATTTCGAGAGAGCATCTGCTTGATGATTTTCTGACCTTGGTACTTGGTCGAGGACAAATCGTTTTAGTGGCTCTATCTCATCTTTGATCAGTCGCATGTATTTGCTCATTGATGCTTCTTTGCATTCAAAATCTCCATTAACCTGGCTGACGACTAAGAGGGAGTCCGATTTGGCCTCGATCTCAACAGCTCCAGCCACCTTGCACATTTTGATTCCAGCTAAGAGTGCCTCATATTCGGCTTCGTTATTGGACGCTCTGAACTGGAATCTTAATGCATATTCAAACTTGTCCCCTTCGGGAGATTGACAAATGATTCCTGCTCCACATCCATTGACTGTGGACGATCCATCAACCATGAGCATCCAATGCTTCCTTCCTCTAGCTGGATCAGATATTGGCTCTATGGTTGGCCGAGTAAGCTCAACTATAAAATCTGCCAAGGCTTGCCCCTTAATGGCTTTCCTTGGTTCAAATGATATATCAAACATGTTAAGCTCAACCGCCCATTTTAGCATCCGCCCAGCGACTTCCATCTTCTGTAGAACTTGCTTCAAAGGTTGATCAGTGTAGACAATTATACTGTGTGCCAAGAAATAAGGCCTCAACTTTCTGCTGGCCATGACTAGGGCCAATCCAAACTTCTCGACTGGAGTATACCTATTTTCCGCATCTTTGAGCACATGACTCACAAAGTATATGGGAACTTGGACGGTCTCTCTTTCAGCCAGAAGGACGGCACTCACAGCTTGAGTGGACACTGCCAAGTATACAAACAGTTTTTCCCCTTGACTGGATCGACCAACCTAAGAAGCTGCCGAAGGTGATCTTTGACGCGCTGAAGGGCTTGCTCTGCCTCTGCTGTCCATTCAAACTTGGCCTTTTTCTTGATCGTGGCAAAGAAGTGATGGCACTTGTAACCTGACTTAGACAAGAAACGTCCAAGGGCAGCCAAGCAACCCGTCAGTCTCTGCACTTCCTTTGTCTTTGAAGGAGACTTCATATCTAGAATAGCTTGAATCTTTTGGGGATTAGCTTCTATACCCCTCTGGTCCACCAAGAAACCTAAAAACTTCCCTGACAAGACCCCAAAGACACATTTGCTGGGGTTCAGCTTTAACTTGTATTTCCTGAGAGTTTCAAAAGTTTCTCTCAAATCACCGACATGGCTTTCTTCTTGACGGCTCTTGACTATCATATCGTCAATATATGCCTCCATGTTTCGTCCCAACTGCGGCTGAAAAACATTATTGATCAATCTTTGAAAAGTGGCCGGAGCATTGCGCAGGCCGAATGGCATCCTCACCCAGCCATACAGTCCTTTTTCAGTAATGAAGGACGTTTTGTCCTGATCCTCTGGCCACATCGGAAATTGGTGAAAACCTAAATAGGCGTCCATGAAGCTCAGCAAAGCATGGCCGGCTGTGGAATCTACTAGACGATCCAACTTAGGCAAAGGGAAGCTGTCCTTGGGACAAGCCTTGTTGAGGTCTGTGTAGTCCACACACATTCTCCAGGTACCATTGGGCTTTGGCACCATAACCACATTTGCTATCCAGTCTGGATAATAGGTTTCTTTGATGAACTTGGATTCCAACAACTTCTGAACTTCTTGGTCGACCGCCTGGTTTCTAGCCGGTCCCAAATGCCTCTTCTTCTGACGAATAGGTTTCAAATTTGGATCAACATTCAACCGATGGACGACTACTTTCGGATCAATTCCGGGCATCTCTTCAACGCAATAGGCAAGCACATCTTGAAACTCTTTCAGCAAGTTGACAAGATGACCCTTCAGATCAGGGCTGAGCGAAGATCCAATTTTGAGAGTCCTCTCTGGACGAGCTTCATCCAGACGGACCTCTTCAGGAGCTTCTACTGGCTCTGGACGTTCTACTGCTAGTCCCATGATGGCCATGACCTCTTCAGACGAGGAGGGTTCTTCCTTGATGATTTCATATTTTCACTTCTTGCTGGGGAGATGTTCAGACGTCTTCCTTGAGGGGGCAAGAGGCGTCTGAGGGCTCTCAATGGTCAGCTTTAACGAGGCGACTTGATCTTTGACAAATCCAGACGTTTTCCTCTCGCTAGCCATCTTCGCCTGACCTTTCTCTATTCCAGACGTTTTCCTTTCGCCAACAACCTTCGTCTGATCCTTCTCTATTTCAGACGTTTTCCTTTCGCCAACAACCTTCGTCTGATCCTCGCCGTCTATTTTCCATGATGACGGCTTGAGGGTAGTCAAATAACACTCCCTAGCCACCTGCTGGTCTCCATATAAAGAGCCAATCTGGCCATCATCACACTCATACTTCATCAACATCAGGTGAGTTACTATGACTGCTTTGACATGATTCAGAGTTGGTCGTCCAAGAATGACATTGTAGGCTATCAGGTCTCGGACCACCAAGAACTTGATAAACAAGGTTCTAGCTACATCCTTTTCTCCCATTCGAACGGGCAAAGTAACAGTCCCCATTGGATGGATGACTCCTCCCCCAAACCCTATGATGGGATGGTGAACGGGAACTAAGTTCTTCTCCTCAAACTTTAGTCTGGACAAGCAATCAGCACTAATGATGTCCGTCGAACTTCCGGTGTCGATCAGGATCCTTCTTACTCTCAAGTTTGCTATTTTCATTTCTACAACCAAGGGATCATCATGGGGAGTCCTCAACCTGCCCCGATCTTGCTCACTAACTACCACCCTTGGGAAGGGCTCAACCTTTGTCTGATCTGCTAACAAAACTTGGTCGAGCTCCCTAAGGTAGTTTTTGTGCCCTTTATTGGTTTGTCTCCCAGCAGCAAACCCACCGGAGATTACGAGAACAACATCTTCGTCGGTGCTTGCACTCTCCTTCTTCTTGCTATGCCAATCATCTTTCCTCGGAAACTTCCTTCCCCCTTGAGGCATATAGGAGTTCATCTTTCCTTTTCGGGCTAACTCTTCCAAAGCTCTCTTGAGATGCTTACATTCATTGGTCTTATGACCACAATCTTTGTGGAAGTGGCAATACTTGCTCTTATCCCTATTTTTATAAGGGATCTTCATCTCAGCTGGGGCCTTCAACTCATACTGATCCTTAATCTCCATGAGGATGGAGTATTGGTCTTTGTTAAACTCAACAGGATTGGATGAGGATGGCTCAGCCTCCTTTCTCTTGCTCTTTCTAGACGAAGTGGTGTTGGAGGTTATCGCCCAAGTCTCGGCCTTCTTGGGGTTACTCTTCTTTTGATGAGCAACCTCTTCAGGCTTCTTAGACTCGGGATGCTTTGCCTCAGCACATACTTCGGTGGCATGAATAAATGCTTCCGCTTCTCTTAAAGCCTCAGCAAGAGTGGAGATTTTCTTCTTAACAAGATCAAACTTGAAACTTCCTGGCCTTAGACCCTGATGAAGGCGTCAAAGGCTACTCCAGCATTAAGATCTTGGAACTGAAGTGCTTCTAGTTTAAATCTCTTAACGAAACTTCTAAGAGCCTCCTTAGGTCCCTGGACGACCTTGCCTAGGTGCATGCTTGTCTTTTGCTCTTGCTTGTTGGCAATAAAGTGACTAGTGAATAAGAAACTGAGTTCAGTAAAATTGTTGACTGAATTGGGGGGAAGATTATTGAACCACTTCTGAGCTACTCCCTTCAAGGTAGCTGGAAATTCATACACCAAGGATTAGTTGTTCCATCAAAATGCTCAATGGTTGGGAGTTTTAACTTTGGGAAGGGGGGCGCCTCCATGATCCTGGCCGAGAATGGGGTAGGCCAGTTGATCCGAAGGGCTCCCAGCTATCCCTCAATGGGTATGAACTCCTTGCGATATTCTTTCATTACAGGATTGGATGAAGTGTTTGCAGGCACTGGACGCCTATAGACCATGAGCTGAGCCACTGTCTTCTCCTGTCGCGGATGAACAAGAGAGTGACTTAAACTTCGTCCCTCCCCTCTGGACGACAACCTCAAAGGAGGGTCTCTCAGGTATGGTGTAGATCTTGTCGCTGATCGTTGTAATGCAGCAGCTTTCTTTGCCTCTAGATATTCTCTGGGGTCTGTTTCCATTCAGTGCCCGCTTGGACGAACATGGTCCTGGGTCCTCACCACCAGGTTCCAGTCCATCTTTCTTCTCTGATCATTATCCTCTGGCTGCTTTCCTCTTGATGTCCTCCTAGAGAGTTCCTGACGAACAGGTCGACTAGGGCCTGGTCGATCTACTTGGGAACTTCCCCTAGGAGGAAGTGGATTGTTAGCAGCTGGCTCCGGGTTGTGATGAAAAAACAGCATATTGCTTTTAATCTGTTCCTGGACGACCGCTGCCATCTTAGTCTGAAAGTCATTCAGAACATTCTCCAGGTAGGTGGCAGTCACTGGACGATCCAGATTCACTTGGATGACCGGTTGCTGGCTTGGTCCAGGAACATTGACAATGGACAGGGGTCTATCTCTTCCTCTAGGTGGTCTTTCATGCTCCACCGTATCTTCGACATTAACTTGAAGGCTTCGATTCCTGGCAATGTTGGACGATTGACAATCAGTCATCATTGCGTCTCCCCACAGACGGCGCAAAATGTTTTGTCTATTTGTCCAACAAGTAAGTTGTAGGCTTAGCTTCCTTGTCGAGCAAGTAAATTAGTATCTTTAGTGTTCTTCAGCTGGAGACTTGTGCAACGATGTCTGAATCCGCTTAGTCCTTAGCCTTGGTTCTGCTCTCGAACCTGCAAAAAGGGACCCACCCTGGAGGTTTGGGTGGTGGTTCCCCCTCCGATGCTTAAGTCAGATATCAGGAGTAGTGAGAGAAAGTAGAGATAGAGAGAGAAAGTGAGAGAGTATTTTATCAGAGTAACTTTGCACTGTTTGCCTTGAATGCCTTTTCTCCTGATTTCTGGAGTATTTATAGTGATAGCAAGTTGACAGCTAACCTTAAAAACTGACCTACAATAGTGGCCTCTGATTGGTTGAGGAATCAGATCATGACACGTGGCAGACCAGGACTGGTGGATGTCTATTAACCACTCTCCTTCACCATCTTGTCTTTTTTGGGCTCGATTGTTGGGCCGAACTTAAACCTTTTAACTCAGCTGAGTGTAGCCCAGAGATTCAAGGCTTTTCTCCTTTTTAACTAGGGTGACACGTGTACGGCTCTGATGAGCCCGAGTGTCTTCAAGAGAGCCGTAGATGTTAGACTACAACAACCTCTTACATGAAATTTATTTTTCTTTTATCAGAGTGCGCAACGAAAGCGGTAATTTATAGCCTTCTCGGTTTTTTATGTGTTGGAATTTAAAAATAAACTTTAATTTTATTTTAATAAAGTCATGTGTGTTGCATTGCATTTATTTTATTTGCTGGTTGCTTGATAGTATATGTTAGTATGTGCGACTTTATATACTTTCTGTTCTTTTCCAATTGATTGTTGTTTTTATGTGAGTACTACATATCTGTTTTATTATTTACAAAACTTTCTAGTTTGAGGTTATATTCCAAATTATATTTTAGATCTTTGATCTTAATAAATTTCATACTTATATAAGAGTTATATTGTGGTATTCAAATTTAGTTATTGTTAATATTTTGACATACTCTTTTGAAAAATGTTTAATTTCAATTGTTTTATAATGGTTTGGAAAAAAGAAATGGGTTTTGAAATTGTCTTTCAAGATATTCTTCAAATTTCTCTTACCGTCTTTGACCATCTATATTTATAAATATTTTCCTTTTAATATTTTTATTTTTCATGCTAATCCTTGTTTAGCCTTTAATTATGGTAATAAGTTTTGTAGTCTTTGAAAATAAAAGTACCTTGATGAGTTATTGTGGGTTATAGATTGAAATGTAGATGTAAACTATTTTGTTTTAAAGGTTAGCATTCAACAACTTTTACTTTACTTACTAATTTACTTTTCTTATTAGCATTATTTTTCAAACTCAAATGCGTGAAAGGATCTCGTTTACTATTTGTTGTTTCTTGTTTAAATATTTAGTGCTTGCTCATTTTATAGCAAAGTTTTCTTGTATTTCTTTACTTCTTATTTAATTATCTGACTTTAACTATTTTGTTTTATATTCTTTGAAAAGGAAATTTATATACTCAGTCTAAATTTAAACTTGTTTGAGTTGATATTATGTCATAATGGGTGATTCCTTTGACTTGTATGCCAATTTGATAGTTGACACATTTTATCTATTCTGATTTAATTTCCTTTTTAAGTTGATATTAAGTTTATATTGGGTGATTTCGGTAAACTTTAATGTCGATTTGATAAGAAGGCTTTCAAATATTGTTTTGTTGATACTAGGTTGCAGTGGGTGGTTCCATGCACATTCGTGTCGACTTGGCAAATTTTATAATTGTTGTTTATAATTTATTACTTTATCGCCTATTTATTATTAGTGTTTCGTTGTTGTAAAATTTATTTTAAAGTTATCAATTCCTTTTGCGAACTTTAAATTTCGTATATATGTTTAGGAGAACGTACGCTCTTATAACATATTTATTACTTGAGTTCGTAAGTGCTATTTCAATAAAGCAGTTAGCTACTCTTTATTAAAGTGTTCTTATCTCTTTTTGTGGAATATAAGTCTGTGTGGTTATCTCTATTTAAATTGCTTTGGCTATCAATTTACAAACTTTTGCTTCTTCGTTTCTTTTCTAAAAATATTTATGTTTGATCGGTTTTATTCTTTTATAATTTTACGTAAATATTTATTCCTACTTCTTTTGCAAAATTACCTATAGTTTATTGTGCAAACGTGTTTACCTTAAACTTTCTACTTGTATTTGGTTCTTTCACATTTTATAAATGATGGTTCTTACCATGCTTCTTTAATCTTTTCTATACAATTGTTTTTGGTCTTCCAAAATAAAATGTATATTATTTGAGTTATCAAATTATACCACCCGCAAAGTTGTTTAGTTCTTAACTAAAATCCATCGATTTCTGTTTTTTTAATGTTCTTTATCTAGAGTATTTTCTTTTGTCTCTTGGATTTTTTGAAGTTTCAAGGACGAAACTCTTTAAGGGAGAGTGATTGTAACACCCCGTAATTTTCACCCTTTATTTTTCTTGTTTGTTTAAATTAAAATGATATTTTTCGTAAAAATAAAATAATTTATTTAAAAACTATTTTTAACGTGTATAATTGTTTAATGTTGGTATTGAGTTGTTGGATTTATTAATTAAAAGTGCGTATATTTATTTAGGTATTTTATTGGTTTCGTTATTTATTTAGGCGTTTAGGATGTGGTTTTGTCGCGTAGCGTTTTTGTAACGTTGATGGACCGACTTGGATGATGAAATGTTGCATCATATGTGGCGTGTCATGCTGGCCAAAAATCAGCAATTATGGAGTGGATGATGAAGAGTTTTGGTGCTTATTAAGCTAAACTTTGGATATCTTGTAACCCCCCATTTAATCCCTTATTAACATTTGGATGATGATCGGACCGATTTGGAATCCGAGCTTTCGATCACCGAGAATCATGGTCGGAGCAGAACAATACAAAATGATTATGACTTGTTGCTACAATTATCGTTCGTGGATGACTTGGATTGCACAAATATTTTTCGAATATCTTTATACTCATCTCTCCTCCCGACGTTCCAAGTAACTAGTAGTTATCTTAGATCGCTAGAGACTAGGGTATATTTCGGTAGTAGATTATTATGTTAGGAATTGTTGAAATTACTTTTTGTATGTAATTATTGATGAAAATTTGCGTGGGTGTTCATGATGTATGCTGTGTGTATGTTATGTGCAGCAAATAATTTTTAATGGATTTTTTACTATTTTATTAGTTTAATTGTTAATTTTTGTGTTTATGGCTTAATTATAAAATAATTAGTGAATTAGTTTTATAATTGCCGAAAATATTTTTATTGAAGCATGTTATGTGTGTATTATGTTTTTCATGTCTTAGAATAATTTTAGTCTACTATTTACGAGTTTAATTAATTGAATTCCCTATTTTTGCATTTTTGTGATTGTTAGTAATTAATTTGTGAATATTATATTTTGAGGCCAAAAAATATTTTTCTTTACATAATCTGTATTAGCGTGGGTTTATGCATGTTATGCGAACTGTTGGTAATTTTTAGACGTCTGTTTCTAATTTTGAGTATTTTATTGGCTTTATTTAGTATTCTGGAAATTATTGTTTACTATTATTCTTAGACTCCGAAAATTATAAATAAAATTTTTACTGTGTCAATAGAGCTATGATGGTTGTATGTCAATTTTTATGAGAATTTACGGTTTGGTTTTATTTGTTTAATAATTTTTATTGTGATTTTGTTAATGATTTGAGTTTATTCTTTTTAATTATTAAGAGATTAATAATCAGGATTAAAATGAAACTTGTTGCATTCTTTTAAGGCTGATGATTTTATATCTGTTTTCATGATTGGGTGTTATTATATTTACGTGTAGTTAGAGTAAGAATGATTAATTACGTACGTTTTATTAAATTAATGAGTTTTTGGTTAATTAGTACTGTTATATGGTGGTGTCAGACGCGCTCAGATGCGTCAGACGCTGGGTGATTCGTCCGCTAGACGCACAGGTTGGCGCTAAGCGCAAGCTCATGCACCGAGCTTACAGTTTTGTATTGCATGATTTTCGTATGTGCTTGTACGTATGCTTTACATGGAGTAGGAATCTTGTATGATGTGATTTATTTATGGTTGTTACAAGGGTTGGGAATGAGCCAAGCCTGCCTGTGGACAGGTCGAGCTCGGCTCGGTAAAAGCTCGGTCAAGACTCGGCTCGCTAAGGCTCGGCTCGAGTTCGGGATCGGCTCGAGACCGAACGAGACAAGCCACGAGCTAAGCTAAGCTCGGCTCGAAAAGCTTGCGAACGGCTCAAGTTACTTTTTTTATTTAAAAGAATATAAAAAATAGTATTATTATTCATTAGTAAAAAAAAGGCAAACGAGCTCGTGCCGAGCCTCAAACGAGCTCGAGCCGAGCCTCGCGTTCCAACACACGAGCCCGAGCCGAGCTCCATTTGTGAGGCTCGATGAGCCTCGAGCTCAAGCCGAGCTTACCACTATTCGGGCTCGGCTCGGCTCATTCCGACCCCTACTTGTTACTGTTGGTGCTGTAAAACTCTTTTTATATCATTATTTGCGCTTAAATGTGTACAAGGTATTTGTTGTTTAAAATATTTGTTCTAAATTTGTAAGTTTGCTTCTTTGAGGAATTTTGAAGAGATATTTCTATTGATGAATTGTTGGTATAAGGCCGGGTGACATCCCTTTGATGAATATTATTGAGATGAATGATACTTTTATGACATTTATGATTTTATTTTGAGATAAGAACATCCGGTGGGATAGATGTAGTCCCTGGTGAAGAACATGCCAACCACCTAGATTGCGATCTAGGGGTAAACCTGGGTTAATTATATTGTTGTCGTCCGAGAGGACATGGGGTTCTGCGTGTTCTACCCTGCATCGGGAGTTTGGCCATTCTTAGACACAGGCAGTGGGGAACGTAAGCCCATAGACTGACCTGGAGATTGCAATCTGACAAGTCTTAGGAAGTGGATTGCGATCCACTGGCGTTCGGTTTTTGACTCAATAACTTATTCAAACTGTACTTTTAATTTTTATTTAAGCATTTTTGAGATGATTTATTTATTTTATCCAATTTATTTGTTATTTACTATTCATTTGCGTTACTTGGATGTGGATGCATATTATAGTAGCTTGACTTTATTCTTTCCTTTCTTACTAATCTATGCCTGGAATAGACTTTGATTTCTTTTGTTCTGGGATAACTACTAGTTACTCCCTACTGATTGTGGTTGTTTGTTATATATCTTGCAGGTTATGTTGATGGGAATCTTCTTTGGTTTTGGGCTCGGGTTGAGATGTGAGCATTAAAATGTTAGATGTTTTAGGCCTAGACTTTTAATTAGTTTAAGAGTCAGTTTTCTCTTTTTGATATTAATCTAATTAATTTAATTTACTTATACTATTTATTTATGTTGGTTTTATCACTTAGTTATTTAAACGTATTTCTTATAGTAGTCACATTCCCAGAAGGCGATGTTTCCGCCATCGTCCTATAATACTATTATTATTTCTTTTTCTTCCGCTTTGAAATTCTAGGGTGTTATAGTTGGTATCAGAGCAAAACGCTTCTAAATTCTGAAAAAGAGTTGCAAATGATTTTTTAAAATTATTAGTTGCCCATAGGAGATAAAAATTATTTAGAATTAAGTTTAGCAGTTTCACTATAATGAGAACGTGGTGTGATGGGTAGAGTAAATAAAGGGAAGCCTTATGGGAACGTGGTGTGCTCTCATGCTTATGGAGCATATGCTATATGTATAGTTACTTGTATTATTGGTGAAATTAGTTTACCAAGTTTGCTAATCTTATTTGCAGGGCCTCTTACATGATATTTATTTTTTCTTTTATCAGAGTGCACAGCGAAAGCGAAGTAATTAATTTATAGCCTTCTCGGTTTAGTTGTGTGTTTAATTTGTTTTGTGTTTTGGAATTTAAAAATAAACTTTAATTTTATATTAATAAAGTCATATGTGTTGCATTGCATTTATTTTATTTGCTGGTTGCTTGATACTCCATCCGTTTTCTTTTGTTGTTCCTATTTGGAATCGGGGAAGAAACCAATGCAACTCAAAAATGGGCAAAATTCCACTATTTTAATGAAATGAAATTAACTAAAAATAAAGATTCTAGCCCTTTGAGTTATTCTATGTTAGACAGCCAATGATACAAAAAGTTTGAGGGGTAAATGAGTAAAATAATTGCAAATTAGTGTGAAAACATTTATTACTCTTTGAGTTACTTTATGTTAAACAACCAATTAGACAAAAGTTTGAGGGATAAAAAGGTAAAAAATGACTACTCAATAGTGTGAACACATTGATTGCAACTTAAAACTAATGGGAAATTTAATTCATAAATTATACTATTTATGGAAAGATTCAAAATAGGAACAACATATTGAAATTTCCCAATGGGGAATACAGGAACAACAAAAGTAAACGGAGGGAGTAGTATATGTTATTATGTGCGACGATATATACTTTATGTTCTTTTCCAATTGAGTGTTGTTTATATGTGAGTACTACACACCTGTTTTATTATTTACAAAACTTTCTAGTTTGAGTTTATATTCCAAATTATATTTTAGATCTTTGATCTCAATAAATTTCATACTTATATAAGAGTTATATTGTGGTATTCAAATTTAGTTATTGTTAATATATTGACATATTCTTTTGAAAAATATTTAATTTCTATTGTTTTATAATGGTTTGGAAAAAAGAAAGGGGTTTTGAAATTGTCTTTCATGATATTCTTCAAATTTCTCTTATCATCTTTGACCATCTATATTTATAAATATTTTTCTTTTAATATTTTTATTTTTCATGCTAATCCTTGTTTAGCCTTTAATTATGGGAATTGTAGTCTTTAAAAATAAAAGTACCCTGATGAGTTATTGTGGGTTATAGATTGAAATGTAGATGTAAACTATTTTGTTTTAAAGGTTAGCATTCAACAACTTTTACTTTACTTACTAATTTAGTTTTCTTATTAGCATTATTTTAAAACTCAAATGCGTGAAATGATCTCGTTTACTATTTGTTGTTTCTTGTTTAAATATTTAGTGCTTGCTCATTTTATAGTAAAATTTTCTTTTATTTCTTTACTTCTTATTTAATTATTTGACTTTAACTATTTTGTTTTATATTTTTTGAAAAGGAAATTTATATACTCAATCTAAATTTAAACTTGTTTGAGTTGATATTAAGTCATAATGGGTGATTCCTTTGACTTGTATGTCAATTTGATAAGTTGACACATTTTATCTATTTTGATTTAATTTCCTTTTTGAGTTGATATTAAGTTTACGGTTTTTTCACCAAATACCCCTGACAAATTAAAATATTCACCATATACCCTCAATGTTCCAAAAATTAACCATATACCCCTGACTTTTCAAAACTGTGCACCAGATGCCCTTTTTCTAACTGCCGTTAACTCACCTTTAGCTTTATTTACGATTTTGCCATTATTAACCCTAACCCTCATTCTAATCTAACACTAACCCTAATCTAACACTTACCCTTACCCTTACCCTAACCCTAATCCTAAACCCTTACCCTAACCCTAACACCACCCCTAACCTTAACCCCCTGCCAGCCCCCACCCCCTCCCATTCGAACACCGTCGAATTCCCCTAACCCCACCCTTCCCATTCGAACACCGGCGGAACACCACCCCTCCGCGAACACCACCGAAGCCCCTCGCATTTTCAACGAACACCACCAGAGGCTCCTCGCAAAATTCCGCGAACTTGGGTCCGTCGAAAATGGCTTTGCGGGTCCGTCGAAAACGGGTCGACGGCTGGGATTGATTCCAGGGAGGGAAAGAGGGGGTTGCGGGTCTGTCGAAAATGGGTTGCGAATCGCCTTTTGACGGGCCGGGATTGATTCAAGGGAGGGGAGTTGCGGGGCAAGGGGTTGCGATGGAGGGCGTGCGGGCGGGGGGTTGCGGGGCAATGGGTTGCGAGGGAGGGGAAGAGTCTCGCGAGGAGGAGCGAGGGGTGTGGGGCGCAAGGGGCCTGGGTCTAGGGTGGAGGGGAGCGGGTGGGGGGGGGTGGGGGTTGGGGCGGGGGTCAGGGTGGGTTGGGGTGGAGGGGGTGGATGGGATGCGTTAGGGTTAGGGTTTAGATTAAGGTTGGGGATTAGGGTTAGGGATTAGGTTTAGAGTTAGGATTAGGGGTTAATAATGGCAATATCGTAAATAAAGTTAACGGAAGTTAGAAAAAGGGCGTTTGGTGAACGTTTTCGAAAATTCAAGGGTATATGGTGAATTTTTGGAACATTGAGGGTATATGGTGAATTTAAAGTTGTTTATAATTTATTACTTTATCGCCTATTTATTATTATTATTTCGTCGTTGTGAAATTTATTTTAAAGTTATCAATTCCCTTTTGCAAACTTTAAATTTCGTATATATGTTTAGGAGAACGTTCTTTTTTATAACATATATATTACTTGAGTTCGTAAGTGCTATTTCAATAAAGCAGTTAGCTACTCGTTATTAAAGTGTTCTTATCTCTTTATGTGGAATATAAGTCTGTGTGGTTATCTCTATTTAAATTGGTTTGACTATCAATTTACAAACTTTTGCTTCTTCGTTTCTTTTCTAAAATTATTTATGTATGATCGGATTTATTCTTTTACAATTTTACGTAAATATTTATTCCTACTTCTTTTGCAAAATTACCTATAGTTTATTGTGCAAACGTTTTTACCTTAAACTTTCTACTTGTCTTTGGTTCTTTCACATTTTATTAATGATGGTTGTTACCATGCTTCTTTAATCTTTACTATACAACTGTTTTTGGTCTTCCAAAATAAAATGTATATTATTTGAGTTATCAAATTATATACCCGCAAAGTTGTTTAGTTCTTAACTAAAATCCATCGATTTCTGTTTTCTTATTGTTCTTTATCTAGAGTATTTTCTTTTGTCTCTTGGATTTTTTGAAGTTTCGAGGACGAAACTCTTTAAGGGAGAGTGATTGTAACACCCCGTAATTGTCACCCTTTATTTTTAGTGTTTGTTTAAATTAAAATGATAATTTTCGTAAAAATAAAATAATTTATTATAAAAACTATTTTTAACGTGTATAATTGTTTAATGTTGGTATTGAGTTGTTGGGTTTATTAATTTAAAGTGTGTATGTTTATTTAGGTATTTTATTGGTTTCATTATTTATGTAGGCGTTTAGAATGCGGTTTTGTCGCGTAGCGTTTTTGTAACGTTGATGGACCGACTTGGATGATGAAATGTTGCATCACATGCGGCGTGTCATGCTGGCCGAAAATCAGCAATTATGGAGTGGATGATGAAGAGTTTTGGTGCTTATTAAGCTAACCTTTGGATCTGTTGTAACCCCCCATTTAATCCCTCATTAACATTTGGATGATGATCGGACCGATTTGGAATCCGAGCTTTCGATCACCGAGAATCATGGTCGGAGCAGAACAATACAAAATGATACTTTTCCACGTTCAAGAAGAAAACGCCTTGTGACTTGTTGCTACAATTATCGTTCGTGGAGGACTTGGATTGCACGAATATTTTTCGAATATCTTTAGACTTATCTCTCCTCCCGACATTCCAGGTAACTAGTAGTTATCTTAGGACGCTAGAGATTAGGGTATATTTCGGTAGTAGATTATTATGTTAGGAATTGTTTAAATTACTTTTTATATGTAATTATTGATGAAAATTTACGTGAGTGTTCATGATGTATGCTGTGTGTATATTATATGCAGCAAATAATTTTTAATTGAGTTTTTCCTATTTTATTAGTTTAATTGTTAATTTTTGTGTTTATGGCTTAATTATAAAATAATTACTGAATGAGTTTTATAATTGCCGAAAATATTTTTATTGAAGCATGTTATGTGTGTAATATGTTTTTCATGTCTTAGAATACTTTTTGTCAACTATTTACGAGTTTAATTAATTGAATTCCCTTTTTTTGCATTTTTGTGATTGTTAGTAATTAATTTGTGAATATAATATTTTGAGTCCAAAAAATCTATTTCTTTACATAATCTGTATTACCTTGGATTTATGCATATTATGCGAACTGTTGGTAATTTTTAGACTTCTGTTTCTAATTTTGAGTATTTTATTGGCTTTATTTAGTATTCTGGAAATTATTACTTACTATTATTCTTAGAGTCCGGAAATTATAAATAAATTTTTTACTGTTTCAATAGAGATATGATGGTTGTATGTTAATTTTTATGAGAATTTACGGTTTGGTTTTATTTGTTAAATAATTTTTATTGTGATTTTGTTAATGATTTGAGTTTATTCTTTTTTATTATTAAGAGATTAATAATCAGGATTAAAATGAAACTTGTTGCATTCTTTTAAGGCTGATGATTTTATATTACTGTTGTCATGGTTGGGTGTTATTATATTTACGTTTAGTTAGAGTAAGAATGATTAATTACGTACGTTTTATTAAATTAATGAGTTTTTTGTTAATTAGTACTGTTATTCGGTGGTGTCAGACGCGCACAGATGCGTCATACGCTGGGTGATTCGTCCGCTAGACGCACAGGTTGGCGCTAAGCGCAAGCTCATGCACCAAGCGCACATATTTGTATTGCATGATTTTCGTATGTGCTTGTACGTATGCTTTACATGGAGTTGGAATCTTTTATGACGTGATTTAGTTATGGTTGTTAGTTCTTACTGTTGGTGCTGTAAAACTCTTTTTATTTCATTATTTGTGGTTAAATGTGTACAAAGTATTTGTTGTTTAAAGTATTTGTTGTAAATTTGTAAGTTTACTTCTTTTAGGATTTTTGAAGAGATATTTATTGATGAATTGTGGGTATAAGGCCGGATGGCATCCCTTTGATGAATATTATTGAGATGAATGATACTTTTATGACATTTATGATTTTATTTTGAGATAAGAACATCCGGTGGGATAGATGTAGTCCCCGGTGAAGAACATGCCAACAACCTAGATTGCGATCTAGGGGTAAACCTGGGTTAATTATATTGTTGTCGTCTAGAGGACAGGGGGTTCTACATGTTCTACCCTGCATTGGGAGTTTGGCCATTCTTAAACACAGACAGTGGGGAACATAAGTCCATAGACTGACCTGGAGATTGCGATCTGGCAAACCTTAGAAAGTGAATTACGATCCACTGGCGTTCGGTTTCTGACTCAATAACTTATTCAAACTATACTTTTATTTTTATTTAAGCATTTTTGGGATGATTTATTTATTTTATCCAATTTATTTGTTATTTACTATTCATTTGCGTTACTTGGATGTGGATGCATATTATAGTAACTTGACTTTATTCTTTCCTTTCTTACTAATCTATGTCTGGAATAGACTTTGATTTCTTTTGTTCAGGGATAATTGCTAGTTACTCCCCACTGATTGTGGATGTTTGTCATATAACTTGCATGTTATGTTGATGGGAATCTTCTTTGATTTTGGGCTTGGGTTGAGATGTGAGCATTAATATGTTAGATGTTTTAGGCTTAGACTTTTAATTAGTTTAAGAGTCAGTTTTCTGTTTTGGATATTAATCTAATTAATTTAATTTACTTATACTATTTATTTATGTTGGTTTTATCACTTAGTTATTTAAACGCATTTCTTGTAGTAGTCACATTCTCAGAAGACGATGTTTCCGCCATCGTCCTATAATACTATTATTATTTCTTTCTCTTCCGCTTTGAAATTCTGGGGTGTTACATATATAGTGGTTCTTGATCTTGTTCATAAAGGCAATCTAACATGTGTAAGTGTGATTGAGGATGATACACTACTATGGCACAAACCTTTAGGACATGCTAGCTTTTCACTGCTTGGCAAACTTAGATCCAAGGGACTTGTCTTAGGGCTACCTTCGATAAAGTTCCAACTAGATCAAGTTTGTTAAGCATGTGTGAAAGGCAAGCAAGTCAGATCATCTTTTAAATCAAAAATCATAGTAAGCGTTATCAAACCATTGGAACTCATACACATGGATTTATGTGGCCAATAAGAATTCAAAGTAGAAATGGAAAAAGTTATATTCTTGTTATTGTAGATGACTATTCGAGATTTACTTGGATATTGTTCCTCTCTAGTAAAGATGAAACTTTTAATGAGTTCCTAGAGTTTGCTAAGAGGACTCATAATCTAAGTGGACATAAGCTACTGCATCTAAGATCTGATCATGGTAGAGAATTTGAAAATGACAAGTTTGATGAGCTATGTAGGGAATAAGGCTTGGAGCACAACTTTTTTGCTCCAAGAACACCATAGTAAAACAGTGTGGTAGAAAGGAAGAATCGGACGCTAGAAGACATAGCAAGAATAATGTTAATATCCAGTGGTCTACCAAAGAACTTTTGAGCTGAAGCAGTGAATACGACATGCTACATCATCAATAGAGCCATGGTCAGACCTCAAATTAACAAGACACCTTATGAATTGTTTTTTGGAAAACGTCCTAATATTGCTTATTTGAGAACTTTTAGATGTAAATGCTTTGTTCACAATAATGGAAAAGATAACCTAGGAAAATTTGATACTAGGAGTGATCATGAAGCATTATTCTTAGGTTATGCCACCAATTGCAAATCTTATCGTGTATATAATAAAAGAACTATGTGTGTAGAAGAAAGTGTTCACATTGTGTTTGATGAAACTAACCAAGTTACTCCTAATGAACATGAAGAAGATTTCGAGATTGGACTAATTGGATACACAAGTGACAAAACCAACCTCGAAGATGAGGAACACAAGATAAAAGAAAAGCCAAACTGATCACAAGTTCCCAATGAAGAAGAACCAAATATAGCAAATCAGAACAATGTTCCTATCATACGTTCACATAATTTGGTAACAACAAAAGAACCGACAATTCCAATTCAAGAGTTCCAACCAAAACCATGTTAAAATAAAAAATTTCACCCTTTGGAGTTGATTATCAGCGACATATCCAAAGGAACTCAAACAAGAGCTCAGTTAAGGAACTTTTGTGTGTTCCAAGCTTTCCTATAAATGACAGAACCAAAGAATCATGAAGAAGCCCTAACTGACTCAAATTGGATTGTAGCCATGCAAGAGGAGTTAAATCAGTTTGAAAGAAATAAGGTATGACATTTGAAACCTCATTCCAAAGTTCACATAGTGATAGGACTTAAATGGGTATTTAGGAACAAACTGGATGAGTATGGAACTATAGTAAGGAACAAAGCTTGGTTAGTGGTAAAAGACTACAAACAACAGGATGGTATTGACTATGAGGAGAGCTTTGCTCCTGTTGCAAGGTTAGAAGCTATTCGAATTTTAGTTGCCTTTGTTGTTTTCATGGGTTTTAGGTTGTACCAAATGGACGTCAAGTGTGCCTTCTTAAACGGATACTTAAATGAGGACGTCTATGTGGAACAACCACCTAGGTTAGAAAATCCTGATTTTCCAAACCATATTTTTAAATTAGACAAGGCTTTGTATGGACTTAAGCAAGCTTCTAGAGCATGGTGTGAAAGATTGTCTAAGTTCCTACTTAAAAATGATTTGAAAAGAGGTAGGTTGACAAAACACTGTTTCTAAAATCCAAAAATATTGATTTGCTGATTGTCCAGATCTATGCTGATGACATTATATTTGGTGCTACTAACAAATCATTATGCAAGTACTTTGCAGATCTAATGAGTAATGAATTCGAAATGAGCATGATGGTTGAGTTAAACTTCTTCCTTGGGTTACAAATCAAACAAATTGAAAAAGGTATTTTTGTTCATCAACAAAAATATATTAAAGAACTGATTAAGAAGTTTGGCCTTGGAAATTATAAGATCAACCATAAGCCTATGGGAACCACAACTAGATTAGATGAGGATTCCATAGGAACAATGGTGGATCAAAAGAAATATAGAGGTATGATTGGTTCCTTATTGTATCTAACTGCTAGTTGACCAGACATTGTTTTTAGCGTTGATTTGTGTGCTAGGTTTCAATCAGCTCCAAAGGAATTGATACGTGTCGTTTAACGTAAACAAATTAATAATTTATAATACCTATCTTAGTCCTTCAAAAATATTAACAACTACTAGTAAAAGGGTAAGAAAGGGTCGATCCCACGAGAAGATTATTAAAAATCCTAACTCTCAAAGTTTAACTAATAATAAAAACAAACTATTATGCACATAAAGAACATAGATGCTAATATATACATATTATTTAATAGTATTAACATAGAGGGGGGGTTTTGAAATCATACTAGAGTAACTAATATAAATAAGTTTAGAGATAAAAGAAATACTACTCTACTATTCACAAGTGACAAACAAGCAACCAACATAACTTAGGTTCGATCATGGATAAATTAGACACAACTTAGTTTCTTAATCCCAGTCATTTGGTCTAGTTCAATAATAAGTTTAGTATCTAGGTTGTCGAACTACCGCCACGGTCAGTTCGTTATTAAGCTCACTAAAAACTTAGAATCTTGCTAAAATATTGCCAACCCCGATAAACTTCCTTTATCAGATCAATTCATAAACTCAATAAAATTACTATGAGCCGCTCATAACAATAATATTAAGCCGTCAACAAATCTAAATAACCATTAAACGCCGCGCCTAATAGAAATCTAGCATAGCTTAGTTACTGTATACATGTAATCGTGCACTATCACAAGCATAAAGTATTAAACTTTTAATTCTAGCAACAAACATATGAATTGAATAAAAACCAGACTAAACATTGAAATATGAATGAACTCAGCATTCAAACACTTAGACCAAAATCAGAAATTAGAAACCAAAAAAACATCGAACTAACAAGTATAACAACCAAGTTCAATCACAAGAACTAGAGAATTAAAGAATAAAGTAGGGAGAAACTTATGAAATTCGGATTAACTCAAGGCAGCCGCTGCACTTGATTCTCCACCAATGTCGACCACTCTCTTGCAATACTTCTTAATCTCGTAGCCTCGGATCTCCTTGTGTTACTACCTTTCTCTCACAACTCTAAATTTCTGTCGCTCTGCTTGTGTGTCCTCCTTGCGGTAGAAATTAGGGATTTATATACCCAATTGAGAAATCCCCAATTATCAAAATTTTGGAAATTACTTGTGGAGAAGAATAAGTGATCTCTGATTTGCCCCATAATTCCCTAAATTACATTTGTCTTTGTATCTTGGAAATTAAGGAAACAAATTCCTCCTATTGTGATCTATTCGGGGAAGAGAGAAATAGGAAAGTTTCCTATTCTTTGGCACTGCCATCAGCTTGTGAAAGTGGAGGACGAAGAAGATCTTATTCATTTCTTCTCTCTGTTCTTTTCTTATTATTATTTTGTTTGATTTTCTTCTTTGCTTCCTTATTTTGCTTTGCTTTCTTCTCACGTGATATCTTCTTTCATTTTCTTTTGTTTCCCACATGTATTGTTGTAATGTACTTGCTTTACTTTGCTCTTTCTTTTGTTCTTGTTGTCTTTTAACAAAGTGAACTTGTACACCTACAATAAAAATAACACTATTTAAGCTAAATATTCAATAAAATATAATATAGACATATATAACCCACTAATAGCAAAAGTCAATAAAAATGATAAAATAACGCATAGAAGACAATTTATAAGACTAATTTTTGGGAACAAAAATATAGAAATATATACACTTATCAAATTCCCCCACACTTAGCTTTTGGTCGCCCTCGATCAAAATATTACTAATAGAGAACTGTATGCAATCTAATACTAAATGCAAGACTAATATTCCACCTCAATTTTCTTTGTTGGAAATAACTAACTTAAATAAGTACAAGATAAGAAACTAAAACATTTTTAAGTTAGTCATGAGAAAAGCATTTGGAGAAATTGTTAGTAGGAATGCTAACTTTGGCTTTCGAACGACCTTACCATCAAATTCATAATACATCATGCCAAAAGAATAGGAAAGTAACTCAAAAGATCATCAGGGTTCAGAATAAGGAAGTAAAGGGGCCAAGGTTTGAAGATGGGAGAGTGTTTTTGGGTATGTAGTGGTAAAACTCTAAGAGTAGCAAAGCAGAAGAGTAAGAGCAGAGATAATATATAGCAGTAGCCAGTAGCACCAATATAACTGCATAATAATTGCACACTTTTTTTTTTACTTGGATGTTTCATGACTCTAAATGCTCTGTCTGTGTCAAGTAGTCCATGTAACGAGCTTTCAACCAGTGACTCCCGGTCCAATTGGCCCAAGGCACTAGGTTTTAAAATACCCCTACAGATCTACTAACTCGAACTACTCGAGCAAAGATAGAAGCACCACACGTACATGACTGGGTTCATCTCTTTCCTTTTTTTCTGCACCACTTTGTACCACTTCGCGAATTTGCTTATTTTTTTTTTCTTTTACCAACATTTAACACATTTTTTTTTTCGAACCCAGACATTGGTACACAGAGCCTTCAAGTATGAAACATTTCAACATATTAGAAAAAATATTGCAATAACAATCCATATTCATAACGCAACTGCTCTACTAATCTCAGAGAAGGGTAGAATACATTGTGTTTTTTCTTTTTTTTTTTTATATATAATGGCTCGTTTATTTCGTGACTTTGAACCAGAAGAAAAAAATATAAGCTAACAACGCTTAGATTGGTTCACTAATGAAAAATTTGATAGTAGGCTTTTTGGCTTAATGTGTTGATATAACACACAATGATATTATGAACTTCTCAAGTCCTGTCATGCTTTTCCAATTATTAGACATTCCAAAATCTTTTATTTGGAAAAACACTTTTATTTTAAAAACATGTTAGATTAGAGTTTCTTACCAACTTTTACTAATAGTCATTCCGTAGGACGTTAAAGAGGTGGAAGTTCTAATGTTAATGCAAATTAAACCTAAAACTAATGCAAACAAAAACACAATTTTTTATATATATATTTTGATTTTTGTTTTTTTTTTATATATTGTTTTCTAAAATTTATATTATATATGTATGAATGCAAATATAACTACTATGCATATGCAATAAAAACTAGACTGATTAAGAATTCTGGGCAGCATCTCCCCTAAATATGACTTTTTCCAATAACAGTCGGCCAAAGATGCAAGATGTGTCGTCCCCCACACTTAAACTGAGCATTGTCCTCAATGGAAGAGGAGAGGAAAAAATAAAAAGAGAGCAAAGAAAGAGAAAAAAAAAATTAAGAAAAGAATTAAGGAACTTAGCTGGTTGTTCATTGCTGATATCAAAGTTTCTGGCATTATGTGTGAGTTGCAGGTGAACTAGAGCACTCCCTTGTAAGTGGTTGTCAATAAGTGAGGCATAACTTGAAGTCATATGGTCGCTCATCATCCAAATTATTTCCACATTTGCTTTATATGGAGTATGGACAGTCCGGTGGTGATGATAAAGAAACTGTAGAAAACCACCAACAGCAAAACAAGGTGTAACAGAGCAGTGGTTTTATGATGAATCTGGAGCAGGGTACAACGCCTTGGTACGTGCGGCTGTACTGCTATAAAAAATGCGCTGGACCAATGAGTGTGGTGTGTTTGTAGTGCATGTTGATATGCTCGACCAAGGGTGAGATCATGCCACCAGTAGGCTTAGCAAGCTCCGATCTAAAATCAAGATATAAATAAATTAAGTGCATATGAAGAAGGAAACAAAAAAAATCAGTAAAACAGAACCGAAAAGGAAGAAAGTTATGAATATAAATAAAGAAAACGAAACAGTCATGGGTTGCCTCCCAAGTAGCGCCTTTAGTTTACGTCGTTAGCTCGACGTATGTTTTTATGACTTTAGAGAGTGGTTCCTGCAGTTGCGTCTGCAAACACCTGTTCAATACCCCTATTCACCACCATTTCATCTAACAAAATCTCCAAATTATCCATACCTATCTGTTCAAGACAATCACCCACATCATTAGTAGCATAGGTATCTAAATTATGAATTTGATCATGAAACACATTGATCTCTATCTTTTGTCCAGTACTTTCTAAAGTAACAGTGCCATTCTCCATATTGATTAAGGCTTTTGAAGTTTGCAAAAATGGTCTGCCTAACAAGATGTCAGAGTTATGGCTTGTATGAAGCACAAGAAAATCAATAGGAAATATCATATTTTTAACTTGAATGAACACATCTTCGAGAAGCCCAAGAGGATAAGCACTAGTACTATTAGCCATTTCAAGAACTAGATTAGTACTCTTTAAAGGACCAAATTCATGCATTTCATATATGTAATGAGGCAAGACATTTATAGAAGAGCCTAAATCCAAGACACATCTGCGAAAACAATCCTTACCTACTCTACAAGGAATAGAAAAGGATCCTGGATCAGCACACTTAAGGGGAAGACTATTTAAGAGGGTGTTAGATATGTCATCCCCCTCACTTACCATTTTGTCATGCAAAAACTGTTCATAAAGCAATTGATATTTAAGGACTACTTTAATGGCTTCCAGCAAAGGAATAGTTATTGCTTGCATATGGGTATTTAAAAGTTCTTCATTGATCACATCAGAGGTAATTCCCAAAAAAGCATCATCTTCCTCTCCTCTCCTAATCATTACTGCAAGAACAGTTTCCTTTGGGTTGGGAAGTGGCTGAGATGGAAGTTTGCCTGCAAAATGTGATTCTAAATTACTCAAGGAAGTGCAAATTTGGCCAATTTGGCTATCTAATTGCTGCAAGTGGGAATTAGTTTTCTTTTGAAATTGAACACCTTGGTTCTGCACTTGCCCTATTTGGTTAGTTAATTGCTTAACTAGGTCTTCTAAGGAAGGGCTAGAAGGTTGAGATTGAGGGTTATGATGAACAAAAGGTCTAGGATTAGCTTGAGTAAACTGAGGTCTAGGTCCATATCTTAAGTTCGGGTGGTCTCTCCAACCTTCATTATATGTAGGTGAATAAGGATCATATTTTCGTTGGTTCTGACCAGAGAAACCACCTAATGCATTCACATTTTCAGATTGCACAGTAGGACAAGCATCAGTAGAGTGAGAAAAATCAAAACAAATACCACAAACTTTAGCCTTAGATTCATTCCCAACAAACTTAGACATCAATGTAGTGAGGGTGGCTATTTGTTGTGCATTTTCCTGTAACTGACTCTTTACAGAAGTTAAGTCAATTTCATTTACTGTTTTCACATCATTACGTGAGCTAAATTGTCGAGCATTTTGGGCCATGTTACTAATTAATTGTCTGGCTTGCGTAGGTGTTTTATCAACTAAAGCACCCCCACTAGCCGCATCAATCATATTTTTATCGTTACCCAAAAGACCCTCATAAAAATATTGGATAAGAAGTTGGTCACTAATTTGATGTTGGGGACAAGAAGCACAAAGTCTCTTAAAACGTTCCCAATATTCATATAATGACTCATTAGAATGTTGCTTAACACCACAAATCTCCTTCCTAATGGATCCAATTCTACTTGCAGGGAAGAAATTTTCTAGAAAAGCTTTTTGTAATGCATCCCCGGTAGTAATTGATCCAGGAGGAAGGGAATACAACCAATCTTTAGCTATGTCAAACAATGAAAATGGAAAAGAATGTAGTTTGACATGATTAGGATCAATACCTTCAGGTTTCATAGAAGAACAAACAACCAAAAATTCTTTAAGAAATCGATTCGGATCCTCACCACCACGGCCATAAAATTTGATACGTGTCGTTTAACGTAAACAAATTAATAATTTATAATACCTATCTTAGTCCTTCAAAAATATTAACAACTACTAGTAAAAGGGTAAGAAAGGGTCGATCCCACGAGAAGATTATTAAAATTCCTAACTCTCAAAGTTTAACTAATAATAAAAACAAACTATTATGCACATAAAGAACATAGATGCTAATATATACATATTATTTAATAGTATTAACATAGAGGGGGGGTTTTGAAATCATACTAGAGTAACTAATATAAATAAGTTTAGAGATAAAAGAAATACTACTCTACTATTCACAAGTGACAAACAAGCAACCAACATAACTTAGGTTCGATCATGGATAAATTAGACACAACTTAGTTTCTTAATCCCAGTCATTTGGTCTAGTTCAATAATAAGTTTCGTATCTAGGTTGTCGAACTACCGCCGCGGTCAGTTCGTTATTAAGCTCACTAAAAACTTAGAATCTTGCTAAAATATTGCCAACCCCGATAAACTTCCTTTATCAGATCAATTCATAAACTCAATAAAATTACTATGAGCCGCTCACAACAATAATATTAAGCCGTCAACAAATCTAAATAACCATTAAACGCCGCGCCTAATAGAAATCTAGCATAGCTTAGTTACTGTATACATGTAATCGTGCACTATCACAAGCATAAAGTATTAAACTTTTAATTCTAGCAACAAACATATGAATTGAATAAAAACCAGACTTAACATTGAAATATGAATAAACTCAGCATTCAAACGCTTAGACCAAAATCAGAAATTAGAAACCAAAATAACATCTAATTAACAAGTATAACAACCAAGTTCAATCACAAGAACTAGAGAATTAAAGAATAAAGTAGGGAGAAACTTATGAAATTCGGATTAACTCAAGGCAGCCGCTGCACTTGATTCTCCACCAATGTCGACCACTCTCTTGCAATACTCCTTCATCTCGTAGCCTCGGATCTCCTTGTGTTACTACCTTGCTCTCACAACTCTAAATTTCTGTCGCTCTGCTTGTGTGTCCTCCTTGCGGTAGAAATTAGGGATTTATATACCCAATTGAGAAATCCCCAATTATCAAAATTTTGGAAATTACTTGTGGAGAAGAATAAGTGATCTCTGATTTGCCCCATAATTCCCTAAATTACATTTGTCTTTGTATCTTGGAAATTGAGGAAACAAATTCCTCCTATTGTGATCTATTTGGGGAAGAGAGAAATAGGAAAGTTTCCTACTCTTTGGCACTGCCATCAGCTTGTGAAAGTGGAGGACGAAGAAGATCTTATTCATTTCTTCTCTCTGTTCTTTTCTTATTATTATTTGTTTGATTTTCTTCTTTGCTTCCTTATTTTGCTTTGCTTTCTTCTCACGTGATATCTTCTTTCATTTTCTTTTGTTTCCCACATGTATTGTTGTAATGTACTTGCTTTACTTTGCTCTTTCTTTTGTTCTTGTTGTCTTTTAACAAAGTGAACTTGTACACCTACAATAAAAATAACACTATTTAAGCTAAATATTCAATAAAATATAATATAGACATATATAACCCACTAATAGCAAAAGTCAATAAAAATGATAAAATAACGCATAGAAGACAATTTATAAGACTAATTTTTGGGAACAAAAATATAGAAATATATACACTTATCAGGAATCTAACTTAACTGCTGTAAATAGGATCTTGAGATACTTAGAGGGAACTGATGACCTAAGCTTGTTCTGTCCGAAGAGTGACACATTTGAGCTTAAAGGATTTTCAGATGCTGACAATGCTGGAGATTTAGTACTTCAGGTATGGTACAGTTCCTAGGTCATAGTTTAGTTTCTTAGAGTATTAAGAAACAAAACACTATTGCATTATACACAGCAGAAGCTGAGTATGTTGCTACTGCAACATGCTGCTCCCAAATGTTATGGATAAAGAAACAACTTCGTGACTACGGAATTAGACTTCATTGTGTTCCTATTTATTGCAATAATACAAGTGCTAGAAGCATTTCTAAATATCCAGTGCATCATTCTAGAGTCAAACATATTCATATAAGACAACTCTTCTTGAAAGACAATGCTGAAAAAGGATTGATAAATTTGGAATTTTATCAAACTGATCATTAAATTGCTGATATACTTACTTAACCTTATGTAGAGAGAGATTGGAACTAGGCCTATTAAAATTATGTTGATTGTATTTGCCATGTATTTCCCCTTGTAAATTGAATACTGATATGTGTAAGGTAGAATCAATAAAAGAAAAATTAAGAGGATTCAAGCACAAGTTCACCATGTTCCCAAACATGGACATGAACTGATTAGGAACTACTCGATAATGTTTTCTAATATACCCCTTATTGTCTAATGTGCCAATAGAAAATTATGAGACTTAAAGTTATGTGCAAAATTTGGTTCCTATTGAAATAAATTATTGCAGATGTTGTGGTTCCTTCTTTTCTTAAAAATTATAAACCCAAAAATTAATTTTCGTAGGGATATATATATATCATCATTGAGCCTACAAAAATATATCGTTAATTATCTTAATTTCTTCATTTATATTTCTTCATCACCTATTTCACCTAACCACCGCTTTTTATTTCTACTGCCATCTTTTTACATTAATCCTCATGCCTCTTTCTCTTCCATCATCCCCCTTAGTTCCCATCTCTCTCAAATGACACCTCCTTCCCTAATTTCTTTCGGTTCTTACTTCTCTTCCTCCCATATAAATTCTCCACCTCAATCATGGCAAGAACCAATGCAAACACTAACCCAAGAACAAACCAACCAATTTCTAAATCAATTCCTTCATCTTCTCAACCTTCAACTACTCAAATGGAACCATCAGTTCCTAAATCACCGAACACTACTCAAGATGTTCCTCCACCATCTTCTCCAAAACTCCCTGAAATTCAGCAAGAACCAGAGCCACAAATTGAAGGGGAACCTGTATTAATTGACAAAGAAGACATGCAAGTTCAACCGATTTCCAAGAAAGGAACAGTAAGAAAAGTTAGAGGAACTCAACTCAAGAAAGATACTTCTACCCAGCCAAAATATATTCTTTGTATATGTGCATTAATCTTGGTTGGTCTAGAAAAGAAAAATTCCTTATCTTAGTTAAAACTATAGAGAAACAAATTTAGGAGAAATTGTTTGGTTTGAGTTTTGCTAATGTGCTAATTTCGAATGCACTAGATGAATTTTGTGAAAATTTTGAGTTTATTGATGGAGTTTGCTACTCAAAAGTAAAAGAAACTGAGATTAAGTTTGATGCAACAAAATTAGGTCATTGTTCAATGTTCCAAACAGTGGTGTTGATGTTTACTTCAAATATAAACCCTCATTTCCCTTTACCCATATAACCCATGACGACCTTGTTTGCAGTTTTGGTGGTTCCAAAGGTAGTAGTACTTTGGATCATAACCTTCTTAGTCCCTTTCACAAAATCCTGTATAATTTGGTGAGAAAGTCCCTCCTCCCTAGACAAGTAAAAAGGAAAGAAGTGTGTTTAATGGATATTGTTTATATGCATTGCCTAGAAACCTACACACTAGTAGAAAAATGCAAATTTGTGTCAGTCTATGTGCGTCGCACGCTTGAAGCACTGACGCAAATAGCCTATTTGCGTCGCACATTAGAGAATGTGCGACGCACAAAATGACAACAAATGGGTGGTGGGTTCTTTTGCGTCGGACCTCATGGCCCACCTGACGCTGATCCTCGACCCACGAAATAAAGCCCAACGAAACTAACCTAATAAACGTAGATCCTCCAGCGCCCCTTCTCCTCATTCTCTCTTCTCTCCAGCGCCCCTTCTCCTTCTCTCTTCTCTCCAGCGCCCCTTCTCCTTCTCTTCTTCTTCGCATTAACCTAATTCCGACGAATCACTTCGGCTTGTTGGCGTACTTCGGCTTTCTTGGCGGCGGCTTCAGCTTCTTCGGCTTTCTTGGCGGCGAATCACTTCGCGTTTCCGCTCTTCTTCTTTGTTCGCGAATCTCGTTTCTTATTCAGTTTGGAATTTCTTCTCGGAAATCTTCAGCGACGAATCTCGTTTTTACAGGTTCGAATTTTTTACAATTTTTAAAACTGATCTGTCTGGTCTAGAATTTCGTTTTTTTCATTTTTAGATCTGATTTTCTATTTTTGTTTTCAAATCTGAAAATTCATTTTTTTCATATATGAAAATAAGTCATTTGTCATTTTGTCGTCAAATTTTCTATTTCAGTTTTCCTCATGGCCTTTCGTTTTTATTTTTATTTTTTATATCTGATTTTTTTTGTTTAATTTTTTGTCATTTTTATTTTCATTTTCAGATCTGGAATTGGTTCTTCTCGAAGTCGTCTCCCTCGAGCTCATCGGAAAACGTCGGCTGCAATGTTCCTTTATTGTTCTAGATTCAGTTTTAATTTTACATATTTACAATGTAATTTGTTTGTATCTATTGTACATATTTTTTCCTCTCATTCTAAATCAATTATAGTGGTTTATAATACGTATTTGACATTATTAATGCAGAATTACATGTTATTGTGCAAATCGATTGTGATTTCAAATCATATTGTGGGAATTATTTGTTTTGGAATTATGTGAGTGAGAGAAAAAAATACTCAAAAAAAAATATTAGCTATAGTCATTTGCGTCGCACCTAGTGCAACATGCGACGTAAAAGATCATCATCTGCGTCGCATGTGGCACTAGGTGCGACGCAAATGATTTGGGCTTGCTAACAGCTACCGGTATTGACATGTCTCCCATCTGCGTCGCATGTTGCTCAACATGCGACGCAGATGATTAACGAGTTGCGTCGCGTGCTAGTCCGACGCAGATCCTGTTTCTTCATCTGCGATGACACCTGTGCCGTCGGACCCATCTCCGATGCAAATGGGCGCCTCGCATCCGACGCAAATTGTTGATTATGTACTAGTGACACTCAAATAAACTTTTCCTCCCTCATGATTCCACATCTTCAGCATTGCATCTCCAACTCTTGACTGAAATTCTTAAGGATGCTAATGTACTATTGGGCTTGTCTTTAGTTAATGGTATGTTGGACAAGAAGGACAGGGTTGTAGAAGACAAAGTAGAAGAAGTGGAAGAAGAGGAAGAAAAAGAAGAAGAAAAAGAAGAAAAAGTGCCGAGTTCCAAAGTGTCTCAAAGAAACAGAACTTGTAAAACTGCTTTGGGTGAGGAACCATACAAGAAAAGTCTCTCTAGGGAGAAAAAGGAGAAGGTTTCGTGGAACCTCAAAGGCGAAGCTCAGGGCTTGCCAAGCAACTCTTTTCCTAGGATGAGGGAGAATAAGAAGAAGAAAATCAAGATGAGCTGCAAATCCTTCATGTTCCTTCCTCACCTATCCATGCTGTTGAGGATGTTGTTCCTTCGACTAATGAGTTTGTTACGCCCTCTACTAATGTAGAGATGATTGATGCTCCCTCCTCCCCATTGATTGAAGTTCCTCCCTCTCCTCCCAAAGTTCACACTCCACCTCCTACCCCCCTGTTTCCCCTGCTCCCACCACATGTAATACCCCGAAATTTCAGTGCTTATTTTATTATTTATTAAGGTTTACTATTATTTCCACTTAAAAATTCATTTTATGATAATACTATTTTATTTGATAACTATGTTTATTAAAATAATGATTTCATTTAGTTTTGATTTATTTAACAAGTTTTATTTAAATGATTATTTCTAAATAATTTAATTATGGTAAATTAAACTCTTTATTTTTTGGTTATGGGTATCCTTGTACAAGTTGTCCATCCATTTTAGTAATCCAAAGCCCAAATACAAGTCCATAGCCATATGCCTTTTAGCCAAAAAGAAAAAGGAAAAAAAAGGGGTGAAACTGATTTCACCATCTTCCTTCCCTTCCTTCTCTCACGTATGAATTCCAGCTCAAAGGAGCCAATTTTTCAACACAAAATCCGGCCTTTGTTAGTGCAAATTGAAATTCAATCCACAATTTTCAGATATTAGGGGCAACAATTTCAAAGGCCTAAACACCATAGCCCTCACACCTTACACATCCACCATTAATGGAGCTTGACCCAAAGCTCAAAATTTCTGACCAAATTCCTCTATAAATACTGAACTTTACTCACTAAATTACTCAAGCAAACAAGTTCAAAAAGGTTTGTTTCAATTCCTTTCTATTCTTCCTAAATTTCTGATTTTTGGTTTTGAAACCGAATAAATTAAAAATAAAATCCACCATTAACAACTCCACCTCTGTTTCTCTAATTCACCGGAAACAACCACGACCATCTGAACCACTCATGCCACCATCAACACCACCCAACCGCCAGCCCAAAACGTACCCTTCCCTTCGCGTCACCCTATGCTGCCCAGCCTCGCGGCGCCTCAGCGGCTCCTTGACGGCAGCCCGCGTCAGACGCCGCCCACCTGAAACCACCCCTCCCCGCCTGACTTCGCCGTCCACCACTCGAAACACCAGCCTCCTTCCCTTTCTTTAATTCCCCCCCTAAGTCGCCTCCCCTGTTCTTCCTTCTTGCCTTCTTCGTTTTTTTTTTGTGTCATGTGAAACTGATTCGTTTGAATCAGTAATTTTTTTTCCCTTTTATTAGTTTATTTTTTTTAAAAAACAAAATGATTGACTTTCCTAAATTAGCCTATCTTATTAAGTTAGTATATTTAGTTTAAGTTAATCTTTTATAACTTGATAGTATTTTTTTTATCTTCTAAAACAAAACAAGAAGTATAATAAAGTTAGTTTTCTATATTTAAAATAGTTGTTTAATTTAATGAAAGCCAAGTTGAAGTAATAATTGAGTACTTAAAATGATTTCATAAATAATTTGAAAACCATAAACTTTAATCATTAAGAATTCTTTAAGTTATTTGAAATATTTAAATTGTTTATTTTATATATAAAAAGGGGTTATTTAGGTAACTAACTTAGATCTCATTAGCGTCTATTGTAGACTCCGATTGCGTAGACGAGGAATATCAAGAGTGTTAATCCGTTCGTGAACTTAACTTTTGGGCACGCGTCATGAGGTAATCTCCGATGTCCATCTAAACGTAGTTCCCGTTAGGATAAAACGAATTAATTATGTGACTATGTGAATATGGATTATGAATATGGTTTATAATGGGTTATACACAAGGAATGAGTTCGACAAATGAAGTAACTTGTATAACGGACGATATGACAACTTTAATGTTATTAACGTCATTAACAACACTAATAGTGACCTTATGCTACTATTATTATTATCGCTATTGTTTAAATAATGTTATTATTGTTACCATCATCATTATTTTTATTATTACTATTATCGTTATTGAAAATATTATTAATTCCATTATTATTATTATCATTATTATTGTTATCGTTATTATTATATTGAAGTTATGAGTGAAAGTTGGAAATTATCAGGAACATGTGATAATTGGATGATTATTAGTTAATCAATGTAACTAAGTGACGGTTATGATAATGAATACGAATGGGCTCTCGGATTAAGCTATGTATGAATTGAATTCTGAATTTGGAATAAAAGTATTCACTCTTGATTAAATGAATTGATGCATATGTGTACATGTGTTATGTAATGACTTGAATTAAAAACTATTAATCACTTAAAGTGAAATATCGGAAGGAAATGATGAACAGGTTGCCCTGTAAGGGAGGTTCAGCGGCCACCCACAGGTTCTCTGGTTACTATGGTGATTTTCTGTTGCTTTTCTTCCTTCTATCTTGTTGTGATCCAAGTAGAAGGGGTGTGCACACTAGGGACTCTGTTATTATGGCCATTATGTTATGCATAGGTGGTTACAGGGGATTGACCCCGGCCTACAATGTTGAAGTAAGTGGTTACAGGGGATTGACCCCGGCTTACTGGCGTTCTCTTTCCTCTCCTTAAATAATTGGATTAATTATGTGTTTATTCATTGTATATATATGTGTATGTGTGCTATGCTTTCCAACCCTATTAACCTACTAATTTACAAAGTATTTTCAACTTAAGTATTTTACGGGATGGAGTTGGAATTACTCAGTTTTTCTGATTTTTGGGAGCTTGTCTCTCTTGCTCCTTTTCAATGTATTTCTACAGGTGGGTGATCGACGGGGGAACAAAGGGAGATCATTTAGAGTTGTCATCCACTTAGCTTATGCTTTAGCTTTCGCTGGAACTCTGAAACACTTAAGTAATTAGTAATATTTAATGAACGATTTACTTGGTTGTAAGGATTAATTTATTTGAATTTATTATGCTTTAATCTAGCCTTGCATTTATTTCCAAGGAGATAAGTGCGGCGGTAGCACGCCCGTTGAGTCGAACCCTCACGGATTTTCCCCCATCTCGAGTTTTATTAAATGAAAAAGGGTTCGGGTTGGCGGGGGTGTTACAAAGTGGTATCAGAGCTGAGTTTAGATTAACTAGGGATAGATTAAAATTATTAAAATATATTAATTAGGGAAAATGAATCAAATAGAAGTTAAACTTAAAATTGTGTTTAGGAAGTCAAAATAATAAAAATATGTAGGAAAAATGAATTAGGATTAAAATATGGGTACGAATGGGTTATGTGTACATGTATGAAAGTAGTCGTTAAAGGTACTTATTAATTGTTTATGATATTTGATTAGATGGCCAAGACACGTTTGACCGCCAGGAAATGCACCAGAACCCCTCGTCAAGGACCCTACCTTCTAAGGATGAGGTAGGAGAGTCTGTTTCAGCTTATATTTACAGGTTACGGTCAACAATGAAGTGTTACCACCTCAATGAAGGCCACGGACATTCGGATTACCTCACGCCACCTAAACAGGCCGATGTTTTGATTCACACTCTCCCCAATGATGGCCCTTATGCCAGAATCAAGAGCGAATACTCTGATGTTTTGAAAAATGGAAGGCCAAATTATGAACGATACACATTGAAAGGGAAGTGGTATCTCACGTTAAGTTACCTGGAGAAAAGAATGCTTGATGCTAGGGCCAAGTGGCTTAATGACTATTTACCCACTGATGACGAGGAACCCAACCATAGTGACGATGAAGAAGTAGGAAGCAACCCTGCCTCACCCGTTGTAAATCTCAATAAAGATGGAGACGGAGATGAAGGTGAAGACGAGGATCCGTCCGAGTACGCTGACTAGAAACTCAAATCTCTATCCCTGACCCTTAGATTTCTAATTAAGGTCGTAAAAGACCAATTAATTTGTTAACTTAGTTAAGGATGGTGCGACTAATGCTTATTTGACTATTTGAAAACTCTTATGCTACTATGAACGAATTGTTATGGCACTTTTGGAGTAATGAATGATGAACTTTTGACATGTGAATTGAGTATGAGATGAATGATGGACTTTTGATATGTGAATTGAGTATGAAATGAATGAATGGTGTGAACCATGATTATGTGAATTAACTTTTATATAAGAATCAATGTGAATGGTAGAAATACCAATGTGAATAACACAGGTAGCTTATGCAATACGTTTATACGCGATCTAGAGCAAAGCGACAAGAAAACCAAATGGCCGAAACTCCCGAACAAGTTGCAGCACGACTTAGGACTCTTGAGCAACTAGCTCAGAGCTTTGGCTTAGTCCTTCAAAACCAGATCAACAACAACCACCATGGAGACGATCCGCAAGCTGCAAGGGCGAAAAAGATTTCCGCTTTGAAACCACCAACCTTTGTTGGGAGAGAAGACCCACTACTTCTCGAGAACTGGATAAGAGATTTCGAAAAGCTTTTCAAGGCCACGGGTACGCCTGAGGCCCAGAAAGTAGACCAAGCAACCTTTTATCTGCATGAAGATGCCGATACTTGGTGGGAAAGTGTAGGACCTACTGTTAAAGCTCAAGAGAACTTTAACTGGGAAGCGTTTAAGGTAGCAATTAAGGCTCGATTCTTCCCCGAGCACATTCATAGACAAAAGTACAATGAGTTTAGTAGGTTCAACCAGAGTTATAACATGAGTGTGTAAGAGTACGCTCATAAATTCAATGAGTATGCCCGATTCTGCCCGACTGTAGTGCCAGATGAAGGAACTAAGGCCCAGAAGTTTGAAGACGGAGTTAAGTTTGATCTTCAGACTCGAATGGGAGGTAGCACCTCTACCACTTTCGCGGAAGAGTATGCTAAGGCCTCAAACCTGGAGAGAATCTTACAGCGTAAGAGAGAGGTGCTAGGGAGACACAAAAGGAAGGAACCTGCCGGCAACGGCTACAGCAACAGCCAAGGGTACGAGAAAAGGCCCAATAATGGTGGAAACAACAATAACAATGGTGGACGCTACAACAACCTTAACAATCAGAATTCTGGACAACAGGACCACCAAGGAAATAGGAACCAAAAGAACTTTGTTTGCAAGAAGTGTGCCAAGAGCCATCCAGGGTTCACTTGTCAGGGTGAAAGGATCAAGTGTTTCGAGTGTGGAGAAGTAGGTCACATCATCCAACTGTCCCAAGAAGCAAGTTCAAAGTGGACCAAATAGGAACAATGGTAACAATAGAGGTGGAAACAGAATTCAAAACTTCAATAACAACCGCCCCAGTGGAGGAAATGCTGCACAGAACGGGAACCAGAACAACCGCTCTTTTGCAGGTGGAAATGGAAATATGGAATGGCAATGGAGGCCACACCAATGGAAGAATCAATGTCATGAGCCGAATTGAAGCTGACAGTGATGCCAATGTTGTGACGGGTACTTTTCTCGTAAACTCAAATCCTACTTATGTACTCTTTGATTCCGGAGTGTCTCATTCTTTTATTTCTAGCACTTTTATTAATAAGTATCCCCTCAAGTCTACCCAGTCTTGTCGAGCTAATATAGCCATGCCCACCGGTGAAACTGTTTCTTGTAAATCTCTTTTCCAAAGTATCCCTGTAGTCATAGCTGGTACTGAATTACCGACCAATCTTATGCTTTTTGACCTAAAAGACATTGACGTTATCTTGGGAATGGATTGGTTAGCTAAGTATAAAGCCAAAATCGAGTGTCATAACCAGAAAATATCTCTTAGAGGACCAAAGGGAAATAGGATATCTTATAAAGGCATAACCTTCCAGCCCGATGTCAAGATAATCTCAGCCCCGAACCTTCAAACCTATCTTAGAAAAGGCTACCTAGTTTACCTGTGCCAAGTAAGGGATGTAAGCGTGGAAAACGAGGAGTTGACTCAAATCCCGGTAGTAAGGGAGTTTCCGGATGTATTTCCCGAAGAGCTTCCAGGAATGCCACCAGAGAGAGAAGTGAGCTTTAAGATCGATTTAGTCCCTGGAGTAGGACCTATCTATAAGGCCCCGTATCGAATGGCACCTGCAGAAATGCAAGAATTGAAGGTGCAGTTGGAGGAATTGTTGGATAAAGGGTACATTCGACCTAGTGTTTTGCCTTGGGGAGCCCCGGTATTGTTTGTTTGGAAGAAAGACGAATGTTTAAGGTTGTGTATAGATTACAGGGAGTTGAATAATGCCACAGTGAAGAATAAGTATCCACTCCCGAGGATCGAGGATTTGTTCGATCAAATTCAAGGTGCAACAGTGTTTTCCAGGATCGATTTACGATTAGGTTATCACCAACTACGAATCGCTGAAGAAGACATCCCTAAGACAGCCTTTCGTACGAGATATGGCCATTATGAGTTCACTGTCATGCCTTTTGGACTCACTAATACGCCCGCAGCTTTTATGGACCTCATGAATAGGACTTTCCAGCCATACTTGGATAAGTTTGTGATAGTGTTCATCGACGATATATCGGTGTACTCGAAGGATAGAGGAGAGCATGAGGATCAGTTGAGGAAAGTTATGGAGATTCTTCGAAAAGCAATTGTACGGGAAGTTCTCAAAGTGTGCATTTTGGTTGGAAAAAGTTTCATTTTTGGGTCATGTGATATCAAAAGAAGGCGTTTCCGTAGATCCATCGAAGATTCAAGCAGTGACCGATTGGCCTCAACCTAAGAACGTCACCGAAGTAAGGAGTTTCTTGGGTTTAGCCGGATATTACCGGAGATTTGTTAAAGAATTTTCGAGAACAGCCCAAACTCTCACTAACCTGATGAAGAAAACAACAAAATTTCATTAGGATGATAAGTGTGAGGAAGCATTTCAAGAGCTGAAGAATAGACTTACAACAGCTCCGGTATTGACATTGCCCTCTGGAGTAGAAGGATTTGAAGTCTACAGTGATGCCTCAAAGAAAGGTTTTGGGTGCGTCTTGATGCAACATGGTAAAGTAGTGGCCTATGCGTCGAGACAACTCAAACCACATGAGCAAAATCACCCTACTCATGACTTGGAGTTAGGAGCGATCGTGTTTGCGCTGAAAATCTGGATACATTATTTGTATGGAGTGCAATGCAAGGTCTATACAGATCACAAGAGTTTGAAGTATCTGTATACGCAAAAGGAGTTGAATATGAGACAGAGACGTTGGCTCGAGCTTATAAACGACTATGATAACGACTATGATTTGAAGATAGTGTATCAAGAGGGAAAAGCGAACAAAGTAGCTGACGCGTTGAGTAGGAAGAGTGCTCATTTGCTAAATGTGTTGATCCTAGCCGATGAACTGGGTGACGAGATTAAGAGATTGAGTTTGGAAATAGTTGAGCCCGATTATGTGACAGCTCAGTTGAATGCTCTTACTGTTGGACCAGACATATTTGAAGAGATTCGGGTGAAACAAGCTGCAAATAAGTGGTTAAGCAAGTTAAGAGATGAAGGAATATGGTCAAGCACCGGAGTTCGAGATCGACGGCAATGGCGTTGCAAAGTATAAACGGAGATTGTGTGTGCCACAGGATGAGGAACTCAAGACGAGAATTCTAAGGGAAGCCCACAGTTCGCCGTATTTCATACATCCTGGAGGAGATAAGCTTTATAAGGATTTGAAAAAGCATTTTTGGTGGCCTAGGATGAAGCAAGAAGTAGCCGACTTCGTGGCAAAATGTTTAATATGCCAGAAGGTGAAAATATAACATATGAAGCCTGGAGGGAAATTGCAACCTTTGGAAGTGCCAGGATGGAAATGGGAATCTATCTCTATGGATTTCATCATGGGATTACCGAATACGAGGTCGGGAAAGAATGCAGTATGGGTAATAATGGATCGTTTGACTAAGACGGCAAGATTCGTGGCAATGAAGGATACTTGGTCGTTAAAACAGTTGGCGGATGCTTACTTCAATGAGGTGGTTAGGCTACATGGTGTTCCAAAGGACATCGTTTTGGATAGGGACTCGAGATTCTTATCTAAGTTCTGGAAACAGCTTCAGACAGCCGTGGGTACACTATTGAAATTCAGTACAGCCTTCCACCCAGCAACAGATGGTCAAACGGAGAGAACCATTCAAACCTTGGAGGATATGCTGAGAGCATGCGTAATGGATTTTGGAGGATATTGGGATGATCATTTGATGTACATTGAGTTCTAGTACAACAACAGTTATCACTCGAGCATAGGAATGGCACCTTATGAGGCATTGTATGGACGAAAATGTAGAAGCCCTATATGTTGGAGCAATGTGAACGAGTCGTTGAATTTGGGACCAGAAATGATAGAAGAGACTACCAACAAGGTGAAGTTGATTCAAAAGCGTATGAAAGCAGCTCAGGATCGACAAAAATCATATGCAGATCAAAGGAGACGAGATTTAGAGTTTGAAGTTGGAGAAAAAGTGTTGCTGAAAGTTTCGCCAACCAAGGGAGTAATGAGGTTCGGTAGAAAAGGAAAGTTGAGCCCTCGTTATATCGGATCTTATGAGATACTCGAAAGAATTGGGGATGTGGCCTATAGATTAGCCTTACCCACAGAATTAGCCAATGTTCATAATGTCTTTCATGTGTCTCAACTACGTAAATATGTCCCCGATCCCTCCCATGTCATCCAACCTGAAACCATTGAACTAGATGAGACCCTCACCTTTGAAGAACGTCCTATTAGAATCCTTGATTCCAAAACGAGAAATACCCGGAACAAGGCAGTGAAGTTAGTCAAAGTTTTGTGGTCTAATCATCAAACCGAGGAAGCAACTTGGGAAGCGGAAGATGACATGAAAAAGCGTTATCCTGAACTCTTTTCTGAGGTACGATTATCGAGTTTCGGGGACGAAACTCCTTAAGGGGGACCGAATGTAATACTAACAAAGCGCAAAACTACTATTTCGTTAACATTAAATATCTAACTTTAAAGTTCGAGGACGAACTTTGTCTTTAAGGAGGAGTAGATGTAATACCCCGAATTTTCAGTACTTATTTTATTATTTATTAAGGTTTAATATTATTTCCACTTAAAAATTTATTTTATGATAAAACGATTTTATTTGATAACTATGTTTATTAAAATAATGATTTCATTTAGTTTTGATTTATTTAACAAGTTTTATTTTAATGATTATTTCTAAATAATTTAATTATGGTAAATTAAACTCTTTATTTTTGGTTATGGGTATCCTTGTACAAGTTGTCCATCCATTTTAGTAATCCAAAGCCCAAATACAAGTCCATAGCCATATGTCTTTTAGACAAAAAGAAAAAGGAAAATAAATCAAAAGGGGTGAAACTGATTTCACCATCTTCCTTCCCTTCCTTCTCTCACGTCTGAATTTCAGCTCAAAGGAGCCCATTTTTCAACACAAAATTCGGCCTTTGTTAGTGCAAATTGAAACTCAATCCACAATTTTCAGATATTAGGGGCAACAATTGTAACGCCCCGACTTTCATGCATCCTTATTAAGTTAATTAATCAGGATTAGCAGCGGAAGACTTTAACTTAGTCGGCGCGTTACCGCCGTACTTTCCATTAGGGGAAAATACAAGGCGACATTTAACATTAACTTACAGGGACAAAACCTTGATTTGCCCCTCTTTAATGAAACACTTTAATAGTAGATTACTATTTTCTAGAAATTTCGGCAGAGTTCCCTTTGTAAATTGGACAACCCAAAATGGGAAAATGTTTAAAAAACCTGTTACAATAAAATATTTCCAAATCCATAACTCAACGCTTTCGCGGAGTAGCAGCTAAAGAGAAACAGGAGCACTACAGAACTATAAATGAAACTAAATCATTAATTATTAACTAATACAAAGTGGAACGTCCTCGCCTCAAAAAGAACATAAAACAATCATAGCTGAGCTCTTAGTACGTAACTGCTTCTATCTTGGAAAATATGCTCCAGAACTTCAACCTGGAACTATTGTAACACTGCCACCCACCAAGTGACAGGCCACAGTAGTGACAAAACAAAACATTGACAGACACATCAGCACAACGCTGAGTACTAACCCATAAAACATTCTTAAAACATGCTTTGGTGTCTACGACTCTCACGTAATCAACATGTTCACATCATTCATCACAACATCACCATAACATAACAACATTCACTTTATTCATCATCTTTCATGACTTATAAGTTCTCACAGATATCATAGCAGAGTCGTAACATCATCATAGTTCTTTCATATCAAAGCGGAAGACATACTTTCATATCATTATACAATAAACATTCATAAACATATACTTTAAGTCATGCAGGATATCATAAATCATCATCATCTTTCATTTACTTGTAATGATCGTACCATCTTAATAACATAGTTATTTCATAGCATTCATTCATAAACATCCACTAGTGGAAAAAACCTTATCTGACACTTATTAACAGATTCGGTTTTCAGAAAACCGCATCCGAAAATCAATGAAAAAATGGGAGGGAAGTCTGGGCAAAGAATCTGATGCGGTCTTTTAGAGAACCGGATCAGATTCTATAATCTGCTGCGGTTTTGAAAATTCTGATCCGGTTCTTAAGACCGCATCAGATTTTCGGGTTTTTTTTCCGCCCAAAGTCCCGTGTTTTTTTCCCTCGCTAATTCACCCAATTTCAGTTCCCACCCATTTTCAGTTCTCCTCCTTCAGCGAGTTCAATCCTCCTCCTTCACCACCTGATTCCGCCGCCACCACCTGATTCCGCGGCACCCGAAGCTCCCACCATTCGTCTAACTCATTTCCACCCGAAGCTGGGCGCCCTAGGTTGCGCACTGCCCTAGCTTGCGCACCTCCACCTTCCTCCTCCTAAACAACTACATTCGTCCTCTACCCCACCCTAAACAACTACATTCCTCCTCCACCTCTTCCTAGGTAACTAAAAGTTCATAACTTTTATTTTAATCTCATATTTGAAACTTCAAGTTTATAATTCATTGTAGTTTTATGAATAATTGTTAGTGAAATTAGGTTGTATAATAGTTAAAGGGTGGTTCAAAGTTGATTGATTTGAGTTAATTTGATTTTAGTTTAAGTAGTTAGTGTGCTTTTTAGGTTAAAAAACTAGGGCTTTGGTGGGGTTGTTGTTGTTGTGGTTGTTGTTGTTGTGGTTGTTGTAGTGGTTGTTGTACTTAATTAGTTTTGTTTAGTTTAGTTTGGTTTGGTTTAGTTTTGTTTTGTTTTGTTTTGTTTTGTTTTGTTTGATTTGCTAATTTATACTAATGTTAACTTTCACTTTGTTGTTGATTGAAGCTAGCTAGTGACGGAGTGTTGAGCTCGATTTTCCTATTTACAACCTTGATATTGGTATGTTATCATTCATATTCAACTTTCTTGCTTTCATATATAGTAAATTGGTTTATACGTGAAAAAATGTATATATTTTTCGTTGAATTGAGATTAGATGTAAAATGTTCTGTTGTTTAAAAACCTATATGTATGCATCATTATATCATATGCCTAGATACCCGTTCGAGACTTAGTCATTAGGAGTAAGTCTTGAATAGTCCCCGATTTGGGACTGTTCTTAGATGTTTAATCTCACTTAGGTGGTTAATGTATGCCTTTATTTCGATTCTAGAGGAAAATCTTGGCTCTCCGTTTCCCTACTTTTGTTCTTTGGGTACATATGTAGATATAAGTAACTATATATCTACATCGTGTACTTGGAGAACTGTAGGGAAATGCTGCCGAATTTTCCGTAGAATCGAAAAGAAGGCATACATTCACTAGTGAGATTAGACATCTAAGGATGGGTTAGTTGGAGTGATAAGGACCCTTGGAAAGCATGCCTAATTTCATTAAATATATATGGTTCATAAACTCTAATTATGTAATGAAGTTCGTCATTGACATGAGGTACTTGTTGGTTGTGTTTAATTAGAGGTCTGATTGAAATGAATCGTGCATGGATGTACGGTAGTCGCGACACGTGTGAATTCGTGGATGGGGTCTATGAATTTTGTGATGCTGCATTAAGTCATCAGGCTGCAACGAGAACCGAGGGGTTTTATTGTCCTTGTGTTGATTGTTGTAATGTGGGCATGGTTAGTAGCATTGGGTCGCTTAGGGAGCATATCTTTCGTCGCGGGTTTAGGCAAGACTACCATGTATGGGTTTGGCACGGTGAGGAGGGTACATATGATGGTGGGAATGCCATTGTTAACGATGTGCGTGAAGGAGGTGAGTTTGATGTCATTGAGAATGACAAGAACATCGAGGACGAATATGAGGATCATGAAGTAGAGGATGATGATGATGAAGGGGACAATATAGAGGAGATGATGGAGGGGGTGGATGATTATGCTGGCAAACGGCCTCGTGTTTTTGAGTGCATGACCAAGGCATCTCGGAAACCGTTGTATCCCGGTTGTACGAGGTACACGAAGCTGACGGCCGTGATACCACTCTATAATATCAAGACGAAAGCCGGTATAAGTGACTCTTGTTTCACTTCCTTGTTGCAAGCCTTTGGTGATATGTTGCCGGACGACCATGAACTACCGAAGTCGAACTACTATGCTAAGAAACTGATGTGTCCCTTCGGTTTAGAGTACCAAAGGATACATGCTTGTCCAAACAATTGTGTGCTATATCGAAATGAATATGAAAATATGGATGAGTGTCCTCGATGTGGGAAGTCGCGTTACAGGCGCGCAGGGGTTAGTGATAAGAAAGGGCCACCAGCAAAGGTGATGTGGTATCTTTCGATTATACCACGATTCAAGCGCATGTTTTCAATTAAAAAAGATGCTAAGAACTTGAGGTGGCATGCAGAACGAAGGAAGAAGGACGGTTTTATAAAACATCCGGCTGATTCTCCTGAGTGGAAAGGTATCGATCGGGTGCATAAGCCCTTTGGTGCCGAGGCCAGAAATTTGAGGCTTGGCCTATGCACGGATGGGATGAACCCATTTGGCACTCTTAGTTCTCAACATACTACATGGCCGGTTCTTCTAGTTATATACAACTTGCCTCCTTGGTTGTGCATGAAACGCAAGTACATCATGTTGTCGATTCTTATTTCAGGGCCGAAACAACCTGGAAATGACATAGATGTCTACCTCCAGCCACTTGTTGATGATTTGACAAAAATGTGGGATGAAGGGGTTTCTGTGTATGACGCACATGCTGATGAGGTATTCACATTGCGTGCCATGCTTTTATTCACTCTTAATGACTATCCTGCTTATGGGAACTTATTCGGGTACAAGAACAAAGGGAAGAAAGCATGCCCGATTTGCCTGGACGACACATCATCTAAATACATTAGTACTTGTCACAAAGATGTTTATATGCCCACCCGAAGGTTCCTTCGACGCGACCATCCTTATCGTAATAAGAAGAAGGCATTCGATGGAACAGTTGAGGAAGGGGTTGCTCGTAGACCATTGACTGGTACTGAGGTTTATGATCAAGTCAAGGGTATTGAAACGATATTCGGCAAAGGAGCGAGTGTTGGTGACAAGGGACTTTGGAAAAAAGAGTCTATTCTGTGGAAACTTCCATATTGGAGAGATCTAGAGGTTAGACATTGTCTCGACGTCATGTACATAGAGAAAAATGTATGTGACGCCATTCTGGGGACACTTATGAATATTCCACATAAGACAAAGGATAGCAAAGGGGTGCGACTGTATCTGGAAAGTGAGGGACTTCGACCAGAGTTATGGGCTCAAAAGAGGGACACTAAGAAAAGAAAGAAAAAAGAAAAAGTGCCTAGTAAAGGAAAAGAAAAGGGAAAAGATAAGGGAAAAGAAGACGGGTCGCCTGCAGGAATTGAAGGAAAAGGAAAGAAAATGGTGAAGGATGATGATAGGAACTATTTGCCTCCGGCTTGCTACACTCTATCTAGAGCTGAGAAGCGACTTTTTTGCGAGTCTTTGTACGGCATTAAGGTTCCATCAGGGTACTCATCGAACATGAAAAGATTTGTTACCTTAGACGGTGAGTTGAAATTATCGAGTACGAAGTCTCACGATTGTCATGTAATGATGCAAGTATTCATACCGATTGTAATTCGAGGGATATTGCCGAAACACGTGAGACACACCATAACAGAGCTATATTCGTTTATCAATACTATATGTAGCAAAAAGTTACAACCGTCGAAGCTTGATGCTCACAAGGCTGGTGTGATGGAGACTTTGTGCAAGTTTGAGATGTATTTCCCACCTGCTTTCTTCGACATTATGGTCCATTTGGTTGTACATCTCGTTCGAGAAATTAAGCTATGTGGTCCGGTGTTTTTGAGGTGGTGTTATCCCTTTGAGAGACATATGGGCTCTTTGAAAGATAAGGTAAGGAATCCTGCTCAACCAGAAGGAAGTATAATTCAGGGGATTGTGAGTGAAGAGGTCAGTAATTTTGTGGCTGAGTTCTTACCTAATGTTGAACCTATTGGAGTTCCTACATCTCGACACGAGGGCAGACTCGAGGGTAAAGGTACATTTGGCTCCAAAATGATCGTACCTCCTGTTGAAAGGTACATACAAGCACACTTATTTGTATTGCAGCATATGGTACAGGTCCATCCTTACTTGGATGAGCATATGGAGGAGTTACGAGATCAGAATCCAGGTAAAGGGACTAGATCATTGATGCAGTTGCATAATAAGACGTTTATTGATTGGTTCCATAACCGGATAATGCGTGAAGTAGATTCCAATGTTTCTGAAACTCTGAAGTGACTAGCATTTGGTCCTCGAGAAGCTGTGCACTCCTATGAGGGTTATGATGTTAACGGATTTACATTTTGGACAGATCGTCAAGATCAAAAGTCGAGATCTCTGCAGAATAGTGGCGTTTCAGTAGAGGCATCATCTACACAGTATGCAAGTGCCAAAGACAAGTCTCCTATTGATGCTAAATTGTTATACTATGGGCGGGTTCAAGATATATGGGAGCTTGACTACTCTGGTTTCACGGTCTGCTTATTTCGATGCAAGTGAGTTGATTATAACCGGCGCTACATAAGAAAAGATGACCCTTGTGGATTTACTCTTGTAGACTTGGGTCGGTTGCGTTATAGTGAAGAGCCATTCGTGCTTGCATCACAAGTTACGAAAGTATTCTATGTAACTGACCCTTCTGATAAAAAGTGGTCAATTGTTGTCCCTGGAAAAAGAAGTATAATTGGAGTTGGTGATGATGAGGATGAGGAGGAGTATGATGCGTTTGAAGACACCCCGCCTTTCACCATTCCCAAGTCCGATGTCACTGATGTCGAGTTAGCGACAAATTACATGCGTGCAGATCACGGGGAAGGGATAATGGTTGAAACTTCATTGGAAGGTGGCAAAAGTAAACAAAAGGCTCGACTTCTTAAGTTCAAATTCCGGCTTTCGGCTTTTCAAGGTCATTTGACTGAATTTCTGACTTTTTGTCGTTTGTACTGTCATGAATAGTTTAATTTGGTATGTATATATGTATTACAATCAACTAAACTCGCTTCACATGTTTTGAAACCCATTTTGGGTAAGTGAATGTCATTTCGGGCCGATTTCGGCTTTTCGAGCTCAATTTCTTTAATTTATCGCTTTTAGCCTCATTTTAAGTCATGTATAGTTCTTATTGGTATATATATATATGTATTACAATCAACTAAACTCGCTTCACATGTTTTGAAACCCATTTTGGGTAAGTGAATATCATTTTGGGCTGATTTCGGCTTTTCGAGCTCAATTTCTTTAATTTATCGCTTTTAGCCTCATTTTAAGTCATGTATAGTTCTTATTGGTATATATATATGTATTACAATCAACTAAACTCGCTTCACATGTTTTGAAACCCATTTTGGGTAAGTGTGTCATTTCGGGCCGATTTCGGCTTTTCGAGCTCAATTTCTTGAATTTATCGCTTTTAGCCTCATTTTAGGTATGTATAGTTCTTATTGGTATATGTATCACCATTAGAGTCACTTAAAGTTGGGTCGCATGATTTTAAAGATATTTCCGATCGAATTATGGCTTGTGCGGGTGGGAGGTTTGCATGGGGGCCGGCGAGGGGGTGCGCAGCAGCCGGGGGGGTAGCATGGTGGGGGGGGAGCAGGGGGCAGCAGGGGGTGGGGGAGCAGCAAGGGGGGCAGGGGTTGGGGGGTAGCGGGGGTGGGGGCAGCGGGCTGGGGAGCAGGGGGGCTGCAGGCCGGGGGAGAAGGGGTAGGGTGAGCAGCAAGGGGGCGGCGGGGTTGGGGGTAGCGGGGGTGGGGGCGAGCAGGGGCGGGGAGCAGGGGTGGGGGCGACGGGGTGGGGGAGCAGGGGGGCGCAGGGTTGGGGGGTAGCAGGGGTGGGGGCGGCGGGCTGGGTGGAGCGGGGTAGGGCGAGCAGGGTTGGGGGTGTAGCGTGGGGGGCAGCAAGGTGGGGGGGGAGCGGGGCGGCGGGGGGCAAAGGGGGTGGGGGAACAGCGGGGTGTGGGGGGAGGAGGGGGGAGCGGGGGTGGGCAGCGGGGGTGGGGGCAGCGGGGTGGGGGGAAGCGGGGGTGGGGGCGACGGGGGTGGGGGGGCAGCGGGGGGGGGAGCGGGGGGCAGCAGGCTGGGGGGAGCGAGGGCGCGGGGGGTGGGGGAGCAGCAAGGGGGGCAAGCGGGGAGGAGGATAAATTTTTTTTGTTTGTTTGATACCATTGTTTTTTTGTTAACTCTTGCGCGTCTCTAATTAATTTTTTTACATTATTTCAGGACTTTCAAACATGGACCGAGATGATGTGATTGTGGAGGAAGGAACCGATGATGATTATGATAAGTCATTGGATGATGATGATGAGTATAATGCGGACAAGGAGGAGGATAAAGGTGATCCGGAAGACATAGCGGATGATGAGGAGAAACGCTTGCGTGAAAGGGAAATTCGCTTGGTGGAAATAAATGAGGTGCTAGCCGATAATGCTCCCCCTATTGACGACAATGCTAGGGAAGATTATCCATTTATTTCATCCATCGTTGTGCCACACAATAATGCGGGGAAAGAATTGCATAGGACCACAAAAACTCCAAGCATCGTTGCAACAAAGAAACGAAAAGGAAGGGGTGCGACAAAGGGTTTGAATGTCGATAGAAATATCCATATGACCCTCGAGTATGATGATTTGGGTCAACCTTGTGGTAAGTGGCGTGCAAAGTATGGGCAGCATATTGGGTTTTGTATGTGCAAACTCAACATTTTGGTCAAATGGAAAGATGTGCCTGAGGGAATGAAGAAATCATTATGGGAAGACACTTGTGTAAGTTTATTTTTCAACTAAATTACTTAGTTTGTCGCATTTAGCCACATGTTAGGACATATATAGTTGTAATAACAACATATACAACCATTAGAGCCAAGAAAAATCACTTCTTATGCTTTGAAATTAAACCCATTTTGGGTAAATGAAGGCTATTTCGGGTCGGTTTTTGCTTTTCATGTTCAAAGTACTTAGTTTCTTGCATTTAGCCACATGTTAGGACATATATAGTTGTAATATCAACATATACAACCATTAGAGTTAACTAAAATCCATTTACATGCTTTCAAACCCATTTTGGGTAGATAAAACCGATTTTGGGTAAATGAAGGCCATTTCGGGCCGATTTTGCTTTTCATGTTCAATGTACTTAGTTTCTCGCATTTAGCCACATGTTAGGACATATATAGTTGTAATAACAACATATACAACCATTAGAGCCAAGAAAAATCACTTCTTATGCTTTGAAACCCATTTTGGGTAAATGAAGGCTATTTCGGGTCGGTTTTTGCTTTTCATGTTCAAAGTACTTAGTTTCTTGCATTTAGCCACATGTTAGGACATATATAGCTCTAATAACAACATATTTTCATTGATATATATCTATATGGAAATAACTATTTGTTGGTTTCTTGTTTCTATAGAATTTGTTCCATATTACTCCTAATGACGCCAAAAAGGCGTTGTTCCTATCCGCGGTGGCCGAAAGATTTAGAGCTTTCAAAAGCAAACTAGTTAGTGGGTGGATCACAAAACGGAGAAAGAGGAATGAAATGAAGAAGGTAAAGAGGAGGAAAATTGTAAAATCAAAGCAAAATGAGACAGTGGAAACAGAAAATGACGGGGGAGAGGAAGAGCCACGACAACCGGATAACATGCCTTATGAGATTTGGGGCCATATAAAACGAGAGGATTGGGAGGCATTTGTTGCCCAAAATACTACGCCTGAGATGGTGGTAAGTATTGTGCTCTTTATCGCATATTCGACTTTGTATATTTAATTTTAATGCAATTAGATGTGTTTTCAAACTAACCATGTGATTATATAGGCTAAGCGTGAGAAACATGCACACAGTTCAAAACAGAGGAACCACTACCATCATATGGGTTCCTACACTTATTCGAGGGCGAGACAGGTGTGGATTGACGATAAATTTTACCCTTCTATCGCTGCATCAACAACGACATCTTCTACCTCCAATGCCCCATCTGTCAAAGTTGACCGTGTCGCTGATTGGTGGTGCTCCATGCATGGGCGTGATTCAAACAATAAAATGACTATTTCAGATACGGGGACGTTGAAGATAGCAAATGCCGTTGTAAGTAATTGAATTCACATGTTTTTCCCCCGCTTGCTGCCGTCCCCTTGCTACCGAACCCCGTCCCCTTGCCGCCTCCCGCCCCCCCCCCCCCGCTTGCCCAGGCCCCCCCCTCGACCCCCTCCCCCGATGCCCCGCCTTCCCCCCGCTGCCTCCCTGCCCGGCCCCCCGCTGCACCCACCCCCCAGCCCCCCCCCTGCCCTCCCCCCCTGGCCCCCTCCCCTACTGCCCCCTCTTGACCCCCCTTCCCCTTCCCCCTGCTTCCCCCTCTCCCCTGCGACCCCCCCGCTGCCTCCCTCCCCCGACCCCCCCTTCCCCTGCTGCCCCCCTGCAGATCCCCCCGACCCCCTACTGGCCCCCCTCCCCTGCTGGCCCCCTCCCCTGTTGGCCCCCCCCTGAGACCCCCTTGCCCCCTCCCCCCGACCCTTCTTCCCCCTGCTGCCCCCTGCACCCCCCCTTCCCTGCTGCCTCCCTCCCCGCTGGCCCCCTCCCCTACTGCTCCCCCCCCGCTGGCCCCCTCCCCCTACTGGCCCCCTCCCCTACTGCCCCCTGCTGACCCCCTTCCCCCCTGCGACCCCCCCCCTCCCCCTGCTGCCTCCCTCCCCCTGCGACACCCCCCCTTCCCCCCTTGCCCCTCCCCCTACGGACACCCCCCCTTTCCCCTGCCCCCCTCCCCCGACCCCCCTTCCTCCTGCTGTCGCCCTCCCCCCTGCTTGCCCCCTCCCTCGTGCACACCCCCCTTCCCCCTGCTGCCCCCTCCCCTACCGCCCCCCCCGACCCCCCTTCCCCGCTTGCCCCCCCCCCGCAGCCCCCCCCTTTCCCTCGCTGCCGCCCTCCCCCTGCTTGCCCCCCGCAGACCCCCTTCCCCCTGCTTGCCCCCTCCCCCTGCAGACCCCCTTCCCCCTGCTGCCCCCTGCGGACCCCCTCCTTCCCCCTGCTGGCCCCCTCCCCCGCACAATCCCCCCCATTGCACAACCCCCCTTGTTATTTTGTAATTTTTTTATACTTATTACTTCTATAATCTATGTAGATGGGGATCAAGCAAAAAGAGGTTAGCGGCGAGTTCACTCCAGTAGGCAACAAAGATGCTCTTTACGAGACTTTTGGAAAGGACCACAATGGACGTTTGAGGGGTTTTGGTGGTATTTGTCTCAGTGTGAAAAAAGCCTATGCTAAAGATTCCTCCGTTGGTAGAAGATCACGCTCTAGCGAATCTATGTCACAAGTTATGCGGGAGAAGCTTACGGAGGAAATTACCGAGAAAGTGACGGCTAAAATCACGGAAAGTTTCAACGCGGTCCTTTCACAGTTTAATATACCGGCGATACGTCCTTTGGATCGTCCTTTGGAGGACAAAGCTAGCCATCCTAACACACAAAAATCAGCACCATCTATACTTGAGCTAGAGGTAACTACTATCCTTCTTACAATTTTTAAAACTAAGTAATATAAACTAACCTCAATCCATTTACTTTTGGAAGGAAGAAATGCCTTGCCAGCTTTTACTAGATGTAAAAGATGAGGGTTTGATTGTGGTGGCTGAAGGAAATGCACAACCACGAAGTGAACGACCAATAGTCCATCACGAGTGTGTGGACAATGAGCACTTGGCGGTTAGTGTAGTCACCATCACTCCTGGTTACGAAGACTTTGCTCTTCCGTTGCCTAAACCGTCAGTTGATATAAATGTCTTGATCGACGCTCGTGGTGGTTATGTGTTGTGGCCATCGGCATGGGTGAGGTTTTCAGACGAGGTAAAATGAGAAACTAAAATCCATATTCATATTGATTTATTTCATACCTATTAAATATAAACTAACTAAGTTGAATGTTTTTCCCTTTGAATTAATAGGTTTTGGAGAGAATAAGCAAGCCCAAGGAAAGCAAGGCGGACTCACCTCCTCTGGAAAAGGCGAAGGAGAAGGAGGGTACAAGCAGGCCAAAGAAGGCCATTTCGGGTAAAGGAACGCAAGACTCCAAAGGTTTAAGTTGCGAACTAAACCCGTCTACAGATACTTGGATTGAGAAACCAACGCTTCAGTGTCTCACTAAGTCATGCTTATGGCTACATGCAAATGTGCATGATATGCCGGATGATACACCTGTGGAGGTGAAGTTGGGTACCACGGAATTCAACTACCACGAGGAAACATCGACATGGGTGTCTAAGGTTGATGTGAAGGAGTTCCTTTGCGGAGAGATGTTGAATGTTTCCTTGATTCAAACCTTCATCAGGTATAATAGTTGTACTTATCAAATATATGAACTTTCTTTGCAATATCTAATAATACATCTATGTTATGTACATGGTTGTGCTTTGAAGATTACTCCAAGATGATCCTCGTGGACGCGATCAGTTTGGGTGGTTATGTCCAAATTTTGTTCGAGCTGACAATTGTTTGCAAAACACAAGTGAGGTTAAGGAGTATATTTGGCTATGTCTCAAAACAGCTAAACGTGCACAACATAAGTTCATATTTGCCCCTTGTTTTGAAGAGTATAGTTCTTAACCTTGTATCCATTTTTGTCACTTCATTATTATACAATACAAGTACTCACATGATTGATTCCTAACTTTTTTGGGATTTTAGTCTCCATTGGTCGCTCCTTGTGATTTGTCCTTCAAACAACACAGTACATCAGTTTGATTCTGCAGCTCAAGATCCACCACTATCCTTACTCCTCAAATCATGCATAAATAGGTATATTTGTTACTTAAAATGCTTATTTGCATAACATGTTTCACTAATTTCATCCTTTGCCCACTTCTCACATGAAATTAACATAACTACAGTTGTATGAAGAAAGTTGAGAGAACAGGACAGGTTCCTAAGTGGAAAGCAATGAAGGTAATAGATATTACTTAAGCTACTTCTTTCTTTTATAAAAAACAAACATGTACGTTTCTTACATGATTTTTTTTTTTTATGTAATTTTATAATTAGTGTGCTCAACAACCCGGGGGAACCGAGTGTGGCTACTATGTGTTGAGGTTCATGTTCGATATATTTTCAAGTTGCAAGGAAGCCGGGGAACTTGAGAAGGTATTATTATACATAAATAATAAGTAGCTCAATATACGGCCAATTTTGGCCTCGTAAGCTCAATTTTTTTAACTTTCCCGCATTTAGCCACATTTTAGGTCATATATACTTATAACAAGTACATATAGAACTATTAGAGTCAAGTAAACTACATTCACATGCTTTGAAACCCATTTTGGGTAAATGAATGCCATTTCGAGCCTATTTTGGCCTTTCAAGCTCATTGTACTTATTTTCTTACATTTAGCCACATTTTAGGACATATATAGTTCTAATAGCAACATATATAACCATTAGAGTCAAGCAAAGTAATTTTTCATGCTTCGAAACCCAATTTGGGTAAATGAATGCCATTTCGGGACGATTTTGGCCTTTTAAGCCCATTTTGCTTATTTCCTTACATTTAGCCACATGTTAAGACATGTATAGTTCTAATAACAACATATACAACCATAAGAGTTAAGTAAAATCCATTCACATGCTTTGAAACCCATTTTGGGTAAATGAATGCCAAGTATGGGACGATTTTGGCCTTTTAAGCTCATTTTACTTATTTTCTTACATGTAGCCACGTGTTAGGACATGTATAGTTCTAATAACAACATTTATAACCATTAGATTCAAGTAAATTCCACTCATATGCTTTTGAAACCCATTTTGGGTAAATGATTGTCATTTTGGCCCGATTTTGGCCTTCTTAGCTCAACTTTCCTTGATCTCTCGCACTTACTCTCATTTTAAGCTCATATATAGTTCTAATAAGTATATATGTAAGTATTAAAGTCAACAAAAGTCTACTCACATGCTCTGAAACCCATTATGGGTAAATGATTGTCATTTTATGCCGATGTTTACATTTTAAGCTCGATTTCCTTAATTTCTTACATTATATTATTTCCTCAATCTCTTTAGAGTCAACTAAAGTCATATATGTGTGTTTCCTTATGTTTGTTTTATAAGGTATTCCTCGATGGCAAACCAAGGGATGGTTGTTTCACCACGGCCGAGATAGACGAGGTTCGGGATTTGCTAGCACGCTACCTTACCGACTTTTGCATGTGAAGATGATGTCGTGGCTTTGAGCTTTTATGTTCTTATTATGTTACTAGCTACTTATATAGGTCCAAATATTTATTTTTGATTTTAGTACTTATTTCAACTTTATTTGTAGTACATTTATAATTCTCAAAATATTATATATATAATATCATTTTGACTTGTATACGACGCGTGCGTGATACTTTTTGCCAATTATAACAGGTTTAAATATAAGCTTGATATAAATATAATATATATATATATATATATATATATATATATATATATATATATATATATATAAATATTATATACTTCCTCCGTTCCATTTTAAATGAAACACTTACTATTTTAGGCCTTTCAAAATAAGTGAAACGTTACCTTATTTGGTATTCACTTCTCTCTATCTCTCTCCTCATCACATGGGTCCCTTCTTTTTTTTCTCTCTATCTCTCTCCTATTCTAAATCCCCGTGCCAAGGCCCTACGTTTCATTTAAAATGGAACGGAGGAAGTATATATATATATAAATATTATATATATATATATATATAAATATTATATATATATATATATATATATATAAATATATATATATAATTAAATATATATATAACAATCTGATCGGTTTTTTTAAATAACCGGATCAGATTGTGTGCTTTGCATACACCAAATTGGCGCCATGGTAATTTTCTGATCCGGTTTTTTAGGAAAACCGGATTAGAAAATCATTTACTGATCCGGTTTAGGACCGGATCAGTAAATGATTGACATCGGCTGCGAGCCCACCTGATGCGGCCCAAAACCGTAGCAGTAAGCCCGGTTTTGACCGCATCAGTTGGGCTTTTTTCCACTAGTGATCACTAATCATCATATTCATAAAATATTTCATATTTCCTATTCCAACATCGATAACATAATGTGTGAAATCATAAAACATATTTGCAATCATAATCATACTTTCGTAACATCAATGTCATCATACTTCATAGCATTAAATCATTTAATACATTATCTATATAGCATATATTTCATATCATATCATATGCTTCATCACATCTTTCCATCTTACTTAAGTCATATTGGTAACTAGAAAGAGCATGCATTTAATAGAGGGAAGAACAACATAAATCATTTCATAACATATCATATCGGTTCATATCATATCATAAGCTTCATCATTATCTTTTCATTTACTTAATCCTTTTTGGTAACTTGGCAAGTATATCAGAAAGGGATGTCTCCCCATAACTTACAGAAAGGCGGCCACAACATAGGTGACACTTTCGTTGCCCACATTTTTAACAGAAAGGCGGCCACATCATAGGTGACACTTTCGGTGCCCAAATTACTTTTAACAGAAAGGCGGCCACATCATAGGTGACACTTTCGGTGCCCAAATTACTTTTAACAGAAAGGCGGCCACGTCATAGGTGACACTTTCGGTGCCCAAATACTGCCAAGAACCATATTTCACTTAGCTTTATCATGTTTCGTTGTTTTTACACACCACAATTACATTACATAACCGTAATCGTAATCATGATACGTAATCATCATCTTAACTTAACCATAATTACATTACATAACCGTAATCGTAATCATGCAAAGTAATCATAAGCATGACACATATTCATAATCATGTTCATAACGTAATCATAATCATGGTTTTGTAGCATCATGGTTATTCCATGAAATTCGTTCATAACATCGATAATCATCATATTCATACAACCTTTCATATATCACAATCCATATATTCATAATGTAATACGAGTAATAGTCACTGCATACTTTTCCTAGCATGACGATTTTATAGAGCATGTGTGCATAAATAATGTTTCGTTTCCTTTATAAGTGTCTCTCAGAAACATAGCAGACTTTTCGTACTTCATACCATTTAAGAGTCATTCACACTTTCCGATCACTTATGAAACAGGAGGTATATTTATTACATACTCCTTCATATCCATATAATAAGCTTACTATAGTTCACATAACCGTCTATTGTCATTAAACATAATTCAACTCTAAATAGTTCTCACAATAGTCTAGTGATACACTTTTCTTAGCTTTTCCACTTACTATAATATAGTGATAAACCTGATCACATAGTTACCAATAATCCACCTTTAGTAATCATAACACACCATAAGTTAATCTAACTTCCATAAATAGTTTAGTTTGAGGCCAGTAAAAGCATCATAATTCGCAAATTGTAAGTTTATAAGGAAATCGACAAGACAACTTCTGCTGTCATTAGAGTTCACCAAATCAGTTACATCAAATCAATCAAATTTCATCTAACCAACCTAATCTATACTCAACTCCAATCTCCTCAAGGATTAATATTAACCAAGTCTTACAGATTTATTCAAGTAATACTAAAAATTAACATAATTGTAACACTTACCATAACTCAGGAATTCAAAGCATCAACAATAAATAACAAAATTTCAGAATTCATAACTTTAATAATATCACCTCTAACATAAGGAAAGTAAAAGAGAGGAAGAAGGGGGTATAGTACCTCATAGGGCAAAGAGAGGAAGAGGAACAAAGAAATCAACAACACCACTACCAACAACAACAGAGGAAGGGTGGAGAGAGGACAACGGCGGCGGCAAGAGAACCACCAGCCGCAACCTCGGCGACATGCCGCACACGAAGGGCAGCGGTGCACAGTAGCACCCACGAACAACAGGAGCAGCGAGGAGGAGAGAGAAATCGCGAGCATGGGAGGTAGCAGCGCCGCACGAGCGGGGCTAAACACGGCTCCGGCGAGCCTGGGGAACGCTGGTGAGCTGAGAGGGAGAGGAGAGAAGAATTTGGGGTTTGGGGTCTCTCACAGGGAGAAGAGAGAAAAATGAGGTTGGGTTTTTTCTTTGGGTGAGAGTATAACAAGAGAGAGAAAGAATTTGGGTTTTTGTTTCCCAACTTAACCGACCAAGTTAAGAAATAGAAACCAACTTTGGTTTCCTTTGTGGGCAAAATACCATTGTAATACGTCTCAAATAACAATAATTTTCAGAACATCATTAATATAATAAATATGATTAACGCTAATTAAAACGCTCTTAAAAATTGGGGTATTACAACAATTTCAAAGGCCTAAACACCATAGCCCTCACACCTTACACATCCACCATTAATGAAGCTTGACCCAAAGCTCAAAATTTCTGACCAAACTCCTCTATAAATACTGAACTTTACTCACCAAATTACTCAAGCAAACAAATTCAAAAAGGTTTGCTTCAATTCCTTTCTATTCTTCCTAAATTTCTGATTTTTGGTTTTGAAACTGAATAAATTAAAAATAAAATCCACCATTAACAACTCCACCTCTGTTTCTCTAATTCGCCGGAAACAACCACGACCATCTGAACCACTCGCGCCACCATCAACACCACCCAACGGCCAGCCCAAAACAAACCCATCCCTTCGCGTCACCCTATGCTGCCCAGCCTCGCGGCGCCTCAGCTGCTCCTTGACGGCAGCCCGCGTCAGACGCCGCCCACCTGAAACCACCCCTTCCCGCCTGACTTCGCCGTCCACCACTCGAAACACCAGCCTCCCTCCCTTGCTTTAATTCCCCCCCTGAGTTGCCTCCCCTGTTCTTCCTTCTTGCCTTCTTCGTTTTTTTTTTGTGTCGTGTGAAACTGATTCTTTTGAATCAGTAAATTTTTTTTCCCTTTTATTAGTTTTATTAGTTTATTTATTTTTTTAAAACAAAATGATTGACTTTCCTAAATTAGCCTATCTTATTAAGTTAGTATATTTAGTTTAAGTTAATCTTTTATAACTTGATAGTATTTCTTTTATCTTCTAAAACAAAACAAGAAGTATAATAAAGTTAGTTTTCTATATTTAAAATAGTTGTTTAATTTAATGAAAACCAAGTTGAAGTATTAATTGAGTACTTAAAATGATTTCATAAATAATTTGAAAACCATAAACTTTAATCATTAAGAATTCTTTAAGTTATTTGAAATATTTAAATTGTTTATTTTATATATAAAAAGGGGTTATTTAGGTAACTAACTTAGATCTCATTAACGTCTATTGTAGACTCCGATTGCGTAGACGAGGAATATCAAGAGTGTTAATCCGTTCGTGAACTTAACTTTTGGGCACGCGTCACGAGATAATCTCCGATGTCCATCTAAACGTAGTTCCCGTTAGGATAAAACGAATTATTTATATGACTATGTGAATATGGATTATGAATATGGATTATTAATATGGTTTATAATGGGTTATGCACAAGGAATGAGTTTGACAAATGAAGTAACTTGTATAATGGACGATATGACAACTTTAATGTTATTAACGTCATTAACAACACTAATAGTGACCTTATGCTACTATTATTATTATCGCTATTGTTTAAATAATGTTATTATTGTTATTATCATCATTATTTTTATTATTACTATTATCGTTATTGAAATTATTATTAATTCCATTATTATTATTATCATTATTATTGTTATCGTTATTATTATATTGAAGTTATGAGTGAAAGTTGGAAATTATCAGGAACATGTGATAATTGGATGATTATGAGTTAATCAATGTAAACAAGTGACGGTTATGATAATGAATACGAATGGGCTCTCGGATTAAGCTATGTATGAATTGAATTCTGAATTTGGAATAAAAGTATTCACTCTTGATTAAATGAATTAATGCATATGTGTACATGTGTTATGTGATGACTTGAATTAAAAACTATTAATCACTTAAAGTGAAATATCGGAGGGAAATGATGAACAGGTTGCCTTGTAAGGGAGGTTCAGCGGCCACCTACAGGTTCTCTGGTTACTATGCTGATTTTCTGTTGCTTGTCTTCCTTCTATCTTGTTGTGATCCAAGTAGAAGGGGTGTGCACACTAGGGACTATGTTATTATGGCCATTATGTTATGCGTATGTGGTTACAGGGGATTGACCCCGGCCTACAATGTTGAAGTAAGTGGTTACAGGGGATTGACCCCGGCTTACTGGCGTTCTCTTTCCTCTCCTTAAATAATTGAATTAATTATGTGATTATTCATTGTATATATATGTGTATGTGTGCTATGCTTTCCAACCCTATTAACCTACTATTTTACAAAGTATTTTCAACTTAAGTATTTTACGGGATGGAGTTGGAATTACTCAGTTTTTCTGATTTTTGGGAGCTTGTCTCTCTTGCTTCTTTTCAATGTATTTGTGCAGGTGGGTGATCGACGGGGGAACAAAGGGAGATCATTTAGAGTTGTCATCCACTTAGCTTATGTTTTAACTTTCGCTGGAACTCTGAAACACTTAAGTAATTAGTAATATTTAACGAACGAATTACTTGGTTGTAAGGATTAATTTATTTGGATTGAGTATGCTTTAATCTAGCCTTGCATTTATTTCCAAGGAGATAAGTGCGGCGGTAGCACGCCCGTTGAGTTGAAGCCTCGTGGATTTTCCCCCATCTCGAGTTTTATTAAATGAAAAAGGGTTCGGGTTGGCGGGGGTGTTACACCACAGTCCCCATCACTACAACCACAATAGAAACAGCTCCTTCCACTACACTCCCATAACTTGTTCCTACCACCACCATATCAGAACATGTTTCCACCTTCCCTACACCTAACCAGCCTACTCCTCCTATCTCTCAAACTACCACCTAACCTTCTCACTCAAAACCCTCCACCTCATCCTTACCACCTCTCACTGTTCCTCCTTCTAAGGAACAAGAAACCCTTGTCCCTCCAATTGACCAAACTTATACAACCAAACATGATGAGAGAATGGAGTGCCTTTATGAGCTTGCCTATGATATGACCCAGAATCAAATTGCTCTTCACCAAGGTATGGAAGGAGTCCATACCCAAGCTAGCTCCCTTCACTCCCACTTGGCTACTATTTTTAAGGGAACCAATGCTATGCTCAACTCCTTCATCAAGTTAAATTATGCAATGATTCATTTGTACACCAAGGTAGAGATTATAGAAAATGGGCTCAAGGGACTCGTTCAACAAGTGACTACAAATCATGCTGAGGTTATGGGAAAATTAGAAGAAGTGGTTGTGGAGGAAACTGTCACTAAGAATGTTCCTACTTCATCACAACCACCTGCACCTTAAACTTCCTTTTGTTCCCTCTTGATCATCTCCTTATAACTTCTCTTTTTATGTTTTTTTTTTTTGTGTGTTTATTTTGCTCTTCTTTGTATGCATCTGCAGTAATGAATGAAATGAAATTATTTTGCTTAGACTTGTGTCTCTAATTTTCCTAACCTGCACTTAGATGGCTCATATTATAAGATTGCAGTTTGAGCAAGTTTCATTCCCCACTCTTGCTAACCAAAAGTTCGCATATACTTTAATTTGGTACTATGCTTGTATTCCTACTTCTCCTTTCTAATTTATTCCGACTTATTGTGTCTTTTTGAAGATGACAAAGGGGGAAATTATATAAGGAAAATTACTTTCATTATTTTTTTTTTTGGATCATGTGTTATTTTCTTATTTGTTTTAGTTAAAAGTCGAAGATGCCTTAATTAATCATAAACTCTTAAGTTGTATTTTTCTGTAGAGTTTGTCTTTGTTGTCATCCTCAAAAACGGGGAAATTGTTGACCCTAAGTTTTGAAGATGACATATAACAAAGACGATTTAATTGGACTAATATTCTACAAAGTGTTTATGATGATGAAACAAATTTATGAAGGATTCAAGAAGTATTGGACCTCAAAAGACTTGATGTAGCTGTTAGAAGTAGAGTCCCCAAAGTCCCTAGTAGTAATTAGGAACATACGTAAATGTAGACACATAATCATGTCTCCCCATTTACGGGCCCAATGATGAATCATACCGTGGTCTTAATTGGTTCGACCCAAGGGCAAAGCAATCCGAAGAGCCAAAACTATTTTAAAAGTGTTCAAGCGTATTTTAATGATCCAAAATCGTATTGTATTTCGAGCCCAACTCTTTGAAAAGCCCATTCAATTATTTAATAATACTTAATTGTGTTATTTAAATAAAATAAATATTTTCAAAGATATTTTTATAATTAAAATCGGATTTTATCCTATAAAATCATAATTCTGGACTTAATTGAAAAAAGAAAATCGTTTAAACGCGTTTTATAAAAAAGCTGTGAAAGCGTGTCAAAAAGCAAGGTTGTGCACCTGATGCACCATTGTCCAACTGTGTTAGACACACCAATTTGTGCCTGATACGTGGCATTACGTGCCACACAGAGTAGTGCGCTTGGAGCACTCCTCTGCGTGACTCGCGGTGTTCTTTACTATATTTTTTTAGAGCGTGTGCCACGAGTACGCAGCTGATTGGGCGTGTCGTGTCAGGCGCACCAATATGCGCCTGACACGTGGGATTGTGAGTCACACAGGGTCTTGCGCCTAGCGCTGCCAATGCGTGACGGGCAGTTTCGGTTTTATGGAGTGGATGATGAAGGGTTTTGGTGCTTATTAAGCTAACCTATAGATCTCTTGTAACCCCCCATTTAATCCCTCATTATCATTTGGATGACGATCGGACCGATTTGGAATCCGAGCTTTCGATCACCGAGAGTCATGGTCGGAGCAGAACAGTACGAAATGATATTTTTCAACGTTCAAGAAGAAAACGCCTTGTGACTTATTCCTATAATTTTCGTTCGTGGAGGAGTTGGATTGCACGCATAATTTTCGAATATCTTTAGACTCATCTCCCCTCCCGACGTTCCAGGTAACTAGTAGTTATCTTAGAACGCTAGAGATTATGGTATATTTCGGTAGTAGATTATTATGTTAGGAATTGTTTAAATTACTTTTTATATGTGATTATTGATGAAAATCTACGTGAGTGTTCATGATGTATGATGTGTGTATGTTATGTGCAGCAAATAATTTTTAATTGAGTTTTTCCTATTTTATTAGTTTAATTGTCAATTTTTGTGTTTATGGCTTAATTATAAAATAATTAGTGAATGAGTTTTATAATTGCCGAAAATTTTTGTATTGAAGTATGTTATGTGTGTAATATGTTTTTCATTTCTTAGAATAATTTTTGTCTACTATTTACGAGTTTAATTAATTGAATTCCCTATTTTTGCATTTTTGTCATTGTTAGTAATTAATTTGTGAATATTATATTTTCAGGCCAAAAAATCTATTTCGTTACATAATCTGTATTACCGTGGCTTTATGCATGTTATGTGAATTGTTGGTAATTTTTAGACGTCTGTTTCTAATTTTGAGTATTTTATTGGCTTTATTGAGTATTCTGGAAATTATTATTTAATATTATTTTTAAAGTCTGAAAATTATAAAAAAAAAATTATGAGAATTTACGGTTTGGTTTTATTTGTTAAATAATTTTTATTGGGATTTTGTTAATGATTTGAGTTTATTCTTTTTAATTATTAAAAGATTAATAATCAGGATTAAAATGAAACTTGTTGCATTCTTTTAAGGCTGATGATTTTATATTACTGTTGTCATGATTGGGTGTTACTATATCTACGTTTAGTTAGAGTAAGAATGATTAATTACGTACGTTTTATTAAATTAATGAGATTTTGGTTAATTAGTAATGTTATTCGGTGGTGTCAGACGCGCACAGATGCGTCTGAAGCTGGGTGATTCGTCCGCTAGAAGCACAGGTTGGCACTAAGCGCAAGCTCATGCACCGAGCGCTCGGTTTTGTATTGCATGATTTTCGTATGTGCTTGTACGTATGCTTTACATGGAGTTGGAATCTTGTATGATGTGATTCATTTATGGTTGTTACAAGGGTTGGGAATGAGCCAAGCCTTCCCGTGAAACCTCGGCTCGCTCGGCTCGAGACCTAGCAAGACAAGCCACGAGCTAAGCTAAGGTCGGCTCGAAAAGCTCGCGAACGGCTCAAGTTACATTTTTCATTTAAAAGAATATAAAAATTAGTATTATTATTCATTAGTGAAAAAAAAAGGCAAACGAGCACGAGCCAAGCCTCAAACGAGCTCGAGCCGAGCCTCACGTTCCAACACACGAGCCCGAGCCGAGCTCCATTTTTGAGGCTCGACGAGCCTCGAGCTCGAGCCGAGCTTACCACTATTCGGGCTCGCTCGGCTCATTCCCACCCCTTGTCGTTACTGTTGGTGCTGTAAAACTCTTTCGATATCATTATTTGTGCTTACATGTGTACAAGGTATTTGTTGTTTAAAGTATTTGTTGTAAATTTGTAAGTTTTACTTCTTTGAGGAATTTTGAAGAGAGATATATTGATGAATTGTGGGTATAAGGCCGGGTGGCATCCCTTCGATGAATATTATTGAGATGAATGATACTTTTATAACATTTATGATTTTATTTTGAGATAAGAACATCCGGTGTGATAGATGTAGTCCCCGGTGAAGAACATGCCAACCACCTAGATTGCGATCTAGGGGTAAACCTGGGTTAATTATATTGTTGTCGTCCGAGACAACATGGGGTTCTGCGTGTTCTACCCTGCATCGGGAGTTTGGCCATTTTTAGACACAGGTAGTGATGAACGTAAGCCCATAGACTGACTTGGAGATTGCGATCTGACAAACTTTAGGAAGTGGATTGCGATCCACTGGCGTTCAGTTTCTGATTCAATAACTTATTCAAACTGTACTTTTATTTTTATTTAAGCATTTTTTAGATGATTTATTTATTTTATCCAATTTATTTGTTATTTATTATTCATTTGCGTTACTTGGATGTGGATGCACATTATAGTAGCTTGACTTTATGCTTTCCTTTCTTACTAATCTATGTCTGGAATAGACTTTGATTTCTTTTGTTCTGGGATAACTACTAGTTAGTCCCCACTGATTGTGGTTGCTTGTTATATATTTTGCAGGTTATGTTGATGGGAATCTTCTTTGTTTTTGGGCTCGGGTTGAGATGTGAGCATTAAAATGTTAGATGTTTTAGGCCTAGACTTTTAATTAGTTTAAGAGTCAGTTTTCTGTTTTGGATATTAATCTAATTAATTTAATTTACTTATACTATTTATTTATGTTGGTTCTGTCACTTAGTTATTTAAACGCATTTCTTGTAGTTGTCATATTCCCAGAAGGCGATGTTTCCGCCATCGTCCTATAATACTATTATTATTTCTTTCTCTTCCGCTTTGAAATTCTAGGGTATTACAGTTGGTATCAGAGCAAGACGCTCCTAAACTCTGAAAAAGAGTTGCTAATGATTTTTTAAAATTATTAGGTTCCCATAGGAGATAAAAATTGTTTAGAATTAAATTTAGTAGTTTCAATATAATGAGAACGTGGTGTGATGGGTAGAGTAAATAAAGGGAAGCCTTATGGGAACGTGGTGTGATGGGTAGAGTAAATAAAGGGAAGCCTTATGGGAACGTGGTGTGCTCTCATGTTATGGAGCATATGTTATATGTATAGTTACTTGTATCATTGATGAAATTAGTCTACCATGTTTGCTAATCCTATTTGCAGGGCCTCTTACATGAAATTTATTTTCTCGTTTATCAAAGTGCGCAGCGAAAGCGAACTAATTTATAGCCTTCTCGGTTTAGTTGTGTGTTTAATTTGTTTTGTGTTTTTGGAATTTAAAAATAAACTTTAATCTTATTTTAATAAAGTCATGTGTGTTTCATTGCATTTATTTTATTTGCTGGTTGCTTGATACTCCCTCCATTTTTTTTGTTGTTGTTCCTATTTGGAATCGGGGAAAAAACCAATTAAAATTAAAAAAATGGGCAAAATTCCACTATCTTAATGAAATGAAATTAACTAAAAATAAAGATTCTAGCCCATTGAGCTATTCTATGTTAGAGAGCCAATGATACAAAAAGTTTGAGGGGTACATGAGTAAAATAATTGCAAATTCGTGTGAGCACATTTATTACTCTTTGAGTTACTTTATGTTAGACAACTAATTAGATAAAAGTTTGAGGTGTAAAAAGGTAAAAAAAGACCACTCAATAGTGTGAACACATTGATTGCAACTTAAAACTAATGGGAAATTTAATACATAAATTATACTATTTATGGAAAGATTCAAAATAGGAACAACATATTGAAATTTCCCAATGCGGAATACAGGATCAACAAAAGTAAACGCAGGGAGTAGTATATGTTATTATGTGCGACGGTATATACTTTATGTTCTTTTCCAATTGAGTGTTGTTTTTATGTGAGTACTATGCATCTGTTTTATTATTTACAAAACTTTCTAGTTTGAGTTTATATTCGAAATTATATTTTAGATCTTTGATCTTAATAAATTTCATACTTATATAAGAGTTATATTGTGGTATTCAAATTTAGTTATTGTTAATATTTTGACATATTCTTTTGAAAAATGTTTAATTTCAATTGTTTTATAATGGTTTGGAAAATGAAAGGGGTTTGAAATTGTCTTTCAAGATATTCTTCAAATTTCTCTTACCGTCTTTGACCATCTATATTTATAAATATTTTTCTTTTAATATTTTTATTTTTCATGCTAATCCTTGTTTAGCCTTTAATTATGGTAATAAGATTTGTAGTCTTTGAAAATAAAAGTACCCTGGTGAGTTATTGTGGGTTATAGATTGAAATGTAGATGTAAACTATTTTGTTTTGAAGGTTAGCATTCAACAACTTTTACTTTACTTACTAATTTACTTTTCTTATTAGCATTATTTTTCAAACTCAAATGCGTGAAAGGATCTCGCTTACTATAAGTTGTTTCTTGTTTAAATATTTAGTGCTTGCTCATTTTATAGCAAAGTTTTCTTTTATTTCTTTACTTCTTATTTAATTATCTGACTTTAACTATTTTGTTTTATATTCTTTGAAAAGGAAATTTATATACTCAGTCTAAATTTAAACTTGTTTGAGTTGATATTAAGTCATAATGGGCGATTCCTTTGACTTGTATGTCAATTTGATAAGTTGACACATTTTATCTATTTTGATTTAATTTCCTTTTTGAGTTGATATTAAGTTTATATTGGGTGATTTCGGTAAACTTGAATGTCAATTTGATAAGAAGGCTTTCAAATATTGTTTTGTTGATACTAGGTTGTAGTGGGTGGTTCCATACACATTTGTGTCGACTTAGCAAATTTTATAATTGTTGTTTATAATTTATTACTTTATCGCCTATTTATTATTAGTGTTTCGTGTTGTGAAATTTATTTTAAAGTTATCAATTCCTTTTGCGAACTTTAAATTTCGTATATATGTTTAGGAGAGCGTTCGGTCACCGAGAATCATGGTCGGAGCAGAACAGTACGAAATGATATTTTTCAACGTTCAAGAAGAAAACGTCTTGTGACTTGTTGCTACAATTATCGTTCGTAGAGGACTTGGATTGCACGCAAATTTTTCGAATATCTTTAGACTCAGCTCTCCTCCCGGCGTTCCAGGTAATTAGTACTCCCTCTGCTTTTTTTTATTTGCTACATTTGACTTGCACGGTTTTCAAAGCATTATTTAACTCTTAATATCTCTTATTTCGCTTAAGTAAAAATTATAAAAATTTGATATTATGAATCTACACGTCGAGACGAATCTAACAAGATCACACATGACTATATTTTTACTTATAAAATAATCAAAATAATTGGTTAAAGTAGTGGCTTCATTCCCAAGGAAACAAATGTAGCAAATAAAAAAAAGCGGAGGGAGTAGTTATCTTAGAACGCAAGAGATTAGGGTATATTTCTGTAGTAGATTATTATGTTAGGAATTGTTTAAATTACATTTTGTATGTAATTATTGATGAAAATTTACGTGAGTGTTCATGATGTATGCTGTGTGTATGTTATATGCAGAAAATAATTTTTAATTGAGTTTTTCCTATTTTATTAGTTTAATTGTTAATTTGTGTGTTTATTGCTTAATTATAAAATAATTAGTGAATGAGCTTTATAATTTCCGAAAATATTTTTATTGAAGCATGTTATGTGTGTTATATGTTTTTCATGTCTTAGAATAATTTTTGTCTACTATTTAAGAGATTGATTAATTGAATTCCCTATTTTTTTTATTTTTGAGATTGTTAGTAATTAATTTGTAAATATTATATTTTGAGGCTAAAAAATCTATTTCTTTACATAATCTGTATTACCGTGGATTTATACATGTTATGTAAATGGTTGGTAATTCTTAGACGTCTATTTCTAATTTTGAGTATTTTATTGGCTTTATTGAGTATTCTGGAAATTATTGTTTAATATTATTTTTAGAGCTTTAAAATTATAAATAATTTTTTTACTGTGTCAGTAGAGCTATGATGGCTGTACGTTAATTTTTATGAGAATTTACGATTTGGTTTTGTTAAATAATTTTTATTGTGATTTTGATAATGATTTGAATTTATTCTTTTTAATTATTAAGAGATTAATAATCAGGATTAAAATGAAACTTGTTGCATTCTTTTAAGGCTGATGATTTTATATTATTGTTGTCATGATTGGGTGTTATTATATTTACGTTTAGTTAGAGTAAGAATGATTAATTACGTACGTTTTATTAAATTAATGAGTTTTTTTATTAATTAGTACTGTTATTCGGTGGTGTCAGACGCGCACAGATGCGTCGGATGCTGGGTGATTCGTCCACTAGACGCACAGGTTGCCGCTAAGCGCAAGCTCATGCACCGAGCGCACAATTTTGTATTGCATGATTTTCGTATGAGCTTGTACATATGCTTTACATGGAGTTGGAATCTTGTATGATGTGATTCATTTATGGTTGTTAGCTGTTACTGTTGGTGTTGTAAAACTTTTTTTGTATCATTATTTGTGGTTAAATGCGTACAAAGTATTTGTTGTAAATTTGTAAGTTTACTTCTTTGAGGACTTTTGAAGAGATATCTATTGATGAATTGTGGGTATAGGGCCGGGTGGCATCCCTTTGATGAATATTATTGAGATGATTGATACTTTTATGACATTTATGATTTTATTTTGAGATAAGAACATCCGGTGTGATAGATGTAGTCCCCGGTCAAGAACATGACAACCACCTAGATTGCGATCTAGGGGTAAACCTGGGTAAATTATATTGTTGTCGTCCGAGAGGACAGGGGGTTCTGCATGTTCTACCCTGCATCGGGAGTTTGGCCATTCTTAGACACATGCAGTGGGGAATGTAAGCCCATAGACTGACCTGGAGATTGTTATCTGACAAACCTTAGGAAGTGAATTGCGATCCACTGGCGTTCGGTTTCTGACTCAATAACTTATTCAAACTATACTTTTATTTTCATTTAAGCATTTTTGAGATGATTTATTTATTTTATCCAATTTATTTGTTATTTACTATTCATTTGCGTTACTTGGATGTGGATGCATATTATACTCCCTCCGTTTCATTTTAATTTACTCACCTCACTTTGGGAGAGAACCAAGGAGGAAGTACGAAAGTGTGAGAGAGAAACTGAAAAGGTGGAGAGAGAAACTGAAACGTAAGAGAGACAAAGTAAAAAGTGGGTTAAAATATTAAAAAGTGGATGACATGGGTGGAAAAAGAGGAGAAAGTAGATGTGACATGTTACCTAAAATAGAAAAAGCAACATTGTGTAGATTAAAAAGAAACAGACTAAAAAGGAAAGTGTGTAGATTAAAAAGAAACGGAGGGAGTAGTAACTTGACTTTATTCTTTCCTTTCTTACTAATCTATGTCTGGAATAGACTTTGATTTCTTTTATTCAGGGATAATTGCTAGTTACTCTCCACTGATTGTGGATGTTTGTTATATATTTTGCAGGTTATGTTGATGGGAATCTTCTTTGGTTTTGGGCTTGGGTTGAGATGTGAGCATTAAAATGATAGATGTTTTAGGCCTAGACTTTTAATTAGTTTAAGAGTAAGTTTTCTAGTTTGGATATTAATCTAATTAATTTAATTTACTTAAACTATTTATTTATGTTGGTTTTATCACTTAGTTATTTAAACGCATTTCTTGTAGTAGTCACATTCCGAGAAGACGATGTTTCTGCCATCGTCCTATAATACTATTATTATTTCTTTCTCTTCCGCTTTGAAATTCTAGGGTGTTACATATATAGTGGATCTTGATCTTGTTCATAAAGACAATCTAACATGTCTAAGTGTGATTGAGGATGATACACTACTATGGCACAAACGTTTAGGACATGCTAGCTTTTTACCAGCTTGGCAAACTTAGATCCAAGGGACTTGTCTTAGGGCTACCTTCGATAAAGTTCCAACTAGATCAAATTTGTGAAGCATGTGTGAAAGGCAAGCAAGTCCGATCATCTTTTAAATCAAAAATCATAGTATGCGTTATCAAACCATTGGAACTCATACACATGGATTTATGTGGCCAATAAGAATTCAAAGTAGAAATGGAAAAAGTTATGTTCTTGTTATTGTAGATGACTATTCGAGATTTACTTGGATATTGTTCCTCTCTAGTAAAGATGAAATGAATTCCTAGAGTTTGCTAAGATGACTCATAATCTAAGTGGACATAAGCTACTGCATCTAAGATTTGATCATGGTAGAGAATTTGAAAATGACAAGTTTGATGAGCTATGTAGGGAATAAGGCTTGGAGCACAACTTTTTAGCTCCAAGAACACCACAGTAAAACAGTGTGGTAGAAAGGAAGAATCGGACACTAGAAGACATAGCAAGAATAATGTTAATAGCCAGTGGTCTACCAAAGAAATTTTAGGCTGAAGCAGTGAATACGACATGCTACATCATCAATAGAGCCATGGTCTGACCTCAAATTAACAAGACACCTTATGAATTGTTTTTTGGAAAACGTCCTAATATTACTTATTTGAGAAATTTTAGATGTAAATGCTTTGTTCACAATAATGGAAAAGATAACCTAGGAAAATTTGATGCTATGAGTGATGAAGCATTATTCTTAGGTTATGCCACCAATTGCAAATCTTATCGTGTATATAATAAAAGAACTATGTGTGTAGAAGAAAGTGTTCACATTATGTTTGATGAAACTAACCAAGTTACTCCTAATGAACATGAAGAAGATTTCGAGATTGGACTAATTGGATACACAAGTGACAAAACCAACCTCGAAGATAAGGAACACAAGATAAAAGAAAAGCCAAACTGATCAAGCACAAGTTCCCAATGAAGAAGAACCCAATATAGCAAATCAGAACAATGTTCCTATCATAGTTCCCAAACAGAAGAAGAACATAATTTGGGAACAACAAAAGAAACGACAGTTCCAATTCAAGAGTTCCAACCAAAACCATGTTAAAATAAAAAATCTCACCCTTTGGAGTTGATTATTAGCGACATATCCAAAGGAACTCAAACAAGAACTCAGTTAAGGAACTTTTGTACGTTCCAAGCTTTCCTATAAATGACAGAACCAAAGAATCATGAAGAAGCCCTAACTGACTAAAATTGGATTGTAGCCATGCAAGAGGAGTTAAATCAATTTTGAAAGAAATAAGGTATGACATTTGAAACCTCATTCCAAAGTTCACATAGTGATAGGACTTAAATGGGTATTTAGGAACAAACTGGATGAGTATGGAACTATAGTAAGGAACAAAGCTCGGTTAGTGGTAAAAGACTACAATCAACAGGAAGGTATTGACTATGAGGAGATCTTTGCTCCTGTTGCAAGGTTAGAAGCTATTCGAATTTTAGTTGCCTTTGCTGCTTTCATGGGTTTTAGGTTGTACCAAATGGAGGTCAAGTGTGCCTTCTTAAATGGATAGTTAAATGAGGATTTTCCAAACCATGTTTTTAAATTAGACAAGGCTTTGTTTGGACTTAAGCAAGCTTCTAGAGCATGGTATAAAAGATTGTCTAAGTTCCTACTTAAAAATGATTTCAAAAGAGGTAGGTTGACAAAACACTGTTTCTAAAATCCAAAAATATTGATTTACTGATTGTCCAGATCTATGTTTATGACATTATATTTGGTGCTACTAACAAATCATTATGCAAGTACTTTGCAGATCTAATGAGTAATGAATTCGAAATGAGCATGATGGTTGAGTTAAACTTCTTCCTTGAGTTACAAATCAAACAAATTGAAAAAGGTATTTTTGTTCATCTACAAAAATATATTAAAGAACTGATTAAGAAGTTTGGCCTTGGAAATTATAAGATCAACCATAAGCCTATGGGAACCACAACTAGATTAGATGAGGATTCCATAGGAACAATGGTGGATCAAACGAAATATAGAGGTATGATTGGTTCCTTGTTGTATCTAACTGCTAGTTGACCAGACATTGTTTTTAGTGTTGATTTGTGTGCTAGGTTTCAATCAGCTCCAAAGGAATCTAAATTAACTGTTGTAAATAGGATCTTGAGATACTTAGAGGGAACTGATGACCTAAGCTTGTTCTATCCGAAGAGTGACACATTTGAGCTTAAAGGATTTACAGATGCTGACAATGCTGGAGATTTAGTACTTCAGGTATGGTACAGTTCCTAGGTCATAGTTTAGTTTCTTAAAGTATCAAGAAACAAAACACTGTTGCATTATCCACAGCAGAAGATGAGTATGTTGCTGATGCAACATGCTGCTCCCAAATGTATGGATAAAGAAACAACTTCGTGACTACGGAATTAGACTTAATTGTGTTCCTATTTATTGCGATAATACAAGTGCTAGAAGTATTTCTAAATATCCAGTGCATCCTTCTAGAGTCAAACATATTCATATAAGACAACTCATCTTGAAAGACAATGTTGAAAAAGGATTGATAAAGTTGGAATTTTGTCAAACTGATAATTAAATTGCTAATATACTTACTAAACCTTTATGTAGAGAGAGATTGCAACTAGGCCTATTAAAATTATGTTGATTGTATTTGCCATGTATTTCCCCTTGTAAATTGAATACTTATATGTGTAAGGTAGAATCAATAAAGAAAAATTAAGAGGATTCAAGCACAAGTTTACCATGTTCCCAAACATGGACATGAACTGATTAGGAACTACTCGATAATGTCTTCTAATATAGCCCCTATTGTCTAATGTGCCAATAGAAAATTATGAGACTTAAAGTTATGTGCAAAATTTGGTTCCTATTGAAATAAATTATTGCAGATGTTGTGGTTCCTTCTTTTTTGAAAAATTAAAAACCCAAAAATTAATTTTCGTAGGGATATATATATATATATATATATATATATATATATATATATATATATATATATATATATATATATATATATTATCATTGAGCCTAGAAAATATATCCTTAATTATCTTAATTTCTTCATATATATTTCTTCATCACCTATTTCACCTAACCACCGCTTTTTATTCTACTGCCATCTTTTTACATTAAATTGCATGCCTCCTTCTCTTCCTTCATCCCCCTTAGTTCCCATCTCTCTCAAATGACACCTCCTTCCCTAATTTCTTTCGGTTCTTACTTCTCTTCCTGCCATATAAATTCTCCACCTCAATTATGGCAAGAACCAATGCAAACACCAACACAAGAACAAACCAACCAATTTCTAAATCAATTCCTTCAACTACTCAAATGGAATCATCAGTTCCTAAATCACTGAACTCTACTCAAGATGTTCCTCCACCATCTTCTCCGAAACTCCCTGAAATTCAGCAAGAACCAGAGCCACAAATTGAAGGGGAACCTGTATTAATTGACAAAGAAGACATGCAAGTTCAACCGATTTCCAAGAAAGGAACAGCAAGAAAAGTTAGAGGAACTCAGCTCAAGAAAGATAATTCTACCCAGCCAAAATATATTCTTGGTATGTGCATTAATCTTGGTTGGTCTAGAAAAGAAAAATTCCTTATCTTAGTTGAAACTATAGAGAAACAAATTTAGGAGAAATTGTTTGGTTTGAGTTTTGCTAATGTGCTAATTTTGGATGCACTAGATGAATTTTGTGAAATTTTTGAGTTTATTGATGGAGTTTGCTACTCAAAATTAAAAGAAACTGAGATAAAGTTCGATGCAGCAAAATTAGGTCATTGTTCAATGTTCCAAACAGTGGTGTTGATGTTTACTTCAAATATAAACCCTCATTTCCCTTTACTCATATAACTCATGACGACCTTGTTTGCAGTTTTGGTGGTTCCAAAGGTAGTAGTACTTTGGATCATAACCTTCTTAGTCCCTTTTCACAAAATCCTGTATAATTTGGTGAGAAAGTCCCTCCTCCCTAGACAAGTAAGAAGGAAAGACGTGTGTTTACTGGATATTGTTTATATGCATTGCCTAGAAACCTACACACTAGTAGAAAAATGCAAATTTGTGTCAGTCTATGTGCTTCGCACGCTAGAAGCACTGACACAAATAGAGAATGTGCGACGCACAAAATGACAAAATATGGGTGGTAGGGTCATTTGCGTCGGACCTCATGGCCCATCCGACGCAGATCCCATGATTTGCGTCGCATGCTTGGATGCGACGCAAATCGTTTAATGCTGATCTGGATGCCTTTTAAGTCATGTGTGTCGGATGCAGCTACAGTGAGACGCAAATGAGTGTTCCTAGGCCCATCCGACGAGTAAAGGATTTGTAAATGAGTAATGGATTTGCGTCGGACATCATGGCCCATCCGACGCAGATCCTCGGCCCACGAAATAAAGCCCAATGAAACTAACCTAATTTCGGCGAATCACTTCGGCTTGTTGGCGCACTTCGGCTTTCTTGGCGGCGGCTTCTTCGCGTTTTTTGGCGGCTTCGGGTTCTTCGGCTTTCTTGGCGGCGAATCACTTCGCGTTTCCGCTCTTCTTCTTCGTTCGCGAATCTCGTTTCTTCTTCATTTCCGAATTTCTTCTCGGAAATCTTCAGCGACGAATCTCGTTTTTACAGGTTCGAATTTTTTACAATTTTTAAATCTGATCTGTTTGGTCTAGAATTTCGTTTTTTCATTTTTAGATCTGATTTTCTATTTTTGTTTTCAAATCTGAAAATAAGTAATTTTTTCATTTTGTCGGCTGATTTTCTATTTTAGTTTTCCTCATGGCCTTTCGTTTTTATTTTTAATTTTTATATCTGATTTTTTTTTGTTTAATTTTTTGGCATTTTTATTTTCATTTTCAGATCCGGAATTGGTTCTTCTCAAAGTCGTCTCCCTCGAGCTCATCGGAAAACGTCGGCTGCAATGTTCCTTTATTGTTCTAGATTCAGTTTTAATTTTACATGTTTACAATGTAATTTGTTTGTATCTATTGTACATATTTTTTCTTCTCATTCTAAATCAATTATAGTGGTTTGTAATACATATTTGACATTATTAATGCGGAAATACATGTTATTGCGCAAATCGATTGTGCTTTTAAATCATATTGTGGGAATTATTTGTTTTGGAATTATGTGAGTTTGAGACGAAAAAAAACTCAAAAAAAATTTTTTAGCAACAATCATTTGCATCGCACCTAGTGTAACATGCGACGCAGATGATCATCATTTGCGTCGCATGTGGCACTAGGTGCGACGCAAATGACTTGGGCTTGCTAACATCTGCTGGTATTGACATGTCTCCCATCTGCGTCGCATGTTGCTCAACATGCGACGAATATGATTAACCATTTGCGTCGCGTGCTAGTCCGACGCAGATCCCGTTTCTTCATCTGCGACGACACCTGTGCCGTCGGACCCATGTCCGACCCAAATGGGTGCCTCGCATCCGACGCAAATTGTTGATTATGTACTAGTGACACTCAGATAAACTTTTCCTCCCTCATGATTCAACATCATCACCATTGCATCTCCAACTCTTGACTGAAATTCTTAAGGATGCTAAAGTACTATTGGGCTTGTCTTTAGTTAATGGTAAGTTGGACATGAAGGACAGGGTTGTAGAAGAGAAAGTAGAAGAAGTGGAAGAAGAGGAAGAACAAGAAGAAGAAAAAGAAGAAAAAGTGTCGAGTTCCAAAGTGTCTCAAAGAAAGAGAACTTGTAAAACTGCTTTGGGTGAGGAACCATACAAGAAAAGTCTCTCTATGGAGAAAAAAGGAGAAGGTTCACGTGGAACCTCAAAGGCGATGCTCAGGGCTTGCCAAGCAGCTCTTCTCCTAGGATGAGGGAGAATAAGAAGAAGAAAATCTAGATGAGCTGCAAATCCTTGATGTTCCTTCCTCACCTATCCCTGCTGTTAAGGATGTTGTTCCTTCGACTGATGAGTCTGTTACCCCCTCTACTAATGTAGAGATGATTGATGCTCCTTCCTCCCCATTGATTGAAGTTCCTCCCTCTCATCCCAAAGTTCACACTCCACCTCCTACCCCCCTGTTTCCCCTGCTCTTACCACTGTTCCCATCACTACCACCACAATAGAAACAGCTCCCTACACTACACTCCCATAACTTGTTCCTACCACCACCATATCAGAACATGTTTCCACCTTCCCTACACCTAACCAGCCAACTCCTCCTGTCTCTCAAATTACCACCTAACCTTCTCACTCAAAGCCCTCCACCTCATCCTTACCACCTCTCACTGTTCCTCCTTTTAAGGAACAAGAAACCCTTGTCCCTCCAATTGACCAAACTTATACAACCAAATAAGTTGATAGAATGGAGTGCCTTTATGAGCTTGCCTATGATATGGCCCAGAATCAAATTGCTCTTCACCAAGGTATGGAAGGAGTCCATACCCAAGCTAGCTCTCTTCACTCTCACTTGGCTACTATTTTTAAGGGAACCAATGCTATGCTCAACTCCTTCACCAAGTTGAATTCTGCGATGATTCATTTGTATACCAAGGTAGAGATTATAGAAAATGGGCTCAAGGGACTCGTTCAACAAGTGACTACAAATCATGCTGAGATTATGGGAAAATTGGGAGAAGTGGTTGTGGAGGATACCGCCAATGAGGATTTTCCTACTTCATCACAACCACCTGCTCCTTAAACTTCCTTTTGTTCTCTCTTGATCATCTCCTTATAACTTCTCTTTTTATTTTTATTTTGTGTGTTTATTTTGCTCTTCTTTGTATGCATCTGCAGTAATGAATGAAATGAAATTATTTTGCTTAGACTTGTGTCTCTAATTTTCCTAACCTGCACTTAGATGGCTCATATTATAAGATTGCAGTTTGAGCAAGTTTCATTCCCCACTCTTGCTAACCAAAAGTTCACATATACTTTAATTTGGTACTATGCTTGTGTTCCTACTTCTCCTTTCTAATTTATTCCGACTTACTGTGTCTTTTTGAAGATGACAAAGGGGGAAAATATATAAGGAAAATTACTTTCATTAATTTTTTTTTTCTGGATCATGTGTTCTTTTCTTATTTGTTTTAGTTAAAAGTCGAAGATGCCTTAATTAATCATAAACTCTTAAGTTTTATTTTTCTGTAAAGTTTGTCTTTGTTGTCATCCTCAGAAAGGGGGAAATTGTTGACCCTAAGTTTTAAAGATGACATATAACAAAGACGATTTAATTGGACTAATATTCTACAAAGTGTTTATGATGATGAAACAGATTTATGAAGGATTCAAGAAGTATTGGACCTCAAAAGACTTGATGTAGCTGTTAGAAGTAGAGTCCCCAAAGTCCCTAGTAGTAATTAGGAACATACGTAAATGTAGACACATAATCATGTCTCCCCATTTAAAGGCCCAATGATGAATCATACCGTGGTCTTAATTGGTTCGACCCAAGGGCAAAGCTATCCGAAGAGCCAAAACTATTTTAAAGTGTTAAAGCGTATTTTAATGATCCAAAATCGTATTGTATTTCGAGCCCAACTCTTTGAAAAGCCCATTCAATTATTTAATAATAATTAATTGTGTTATTTAAATAAAATAGATATTTTCAAAGATATTTTTATAATTAAAATCGGATTTTATCCAATAAAATCATAATTCTGGACTTAATAGATAAAAGAAAATCGTTTAAACGCGTTTTATAAAAAAGCTGTGAAAGCGTGTCAAAAAGCAAGGTTGTGCACCTGATGCACCATTGTCCAATTGTGTCAGACACACCAATTTGTGCCTGACACGTGGCATTACGTGTCACACAGAGTAGTGCGCTTGGAGCACTCCTCTGCGTGACTCGCGGTGTTCTTTACTATCTTTTTTTAGAGCGTGTGCCACGTGTACTCAGCTGATTGGGCGTGTCGCGTCAGGTGCACCAATATGCGCCTAACACGTGGGATTGTGAGTCACACAGGGTCTTGCGCCTAGCACAGCCAGCGCGTGACGCGCAGTTTCGGTTTTCCTATAACTAGGCTTCGATTTTCAAAATGAAAAGATGGTTTTGCTCATACAAACATTACGACTTCACACTCTACGAATACATTTACGAATTCTCTCTACAAAACTCATACTTACAACACATATAAACAAATACTTTGAGACATTCAGATTTTCAGGTTTCACGATTGCTCGTCTTGAAGGTTTTCAATCTCTCAGACCCAAGCCACGGTATAATTCTGAGGGTCCATGAGTAAATCTATTATTTTTATATTGAAGTTACTAACTATTTCTTTCATGATACTGTAGATCTTTGATATAAAACTCGAGCCTTTGTACATTCTAATCCTCTTTCTTTTTTATTTATTTTTATATATTATTATATGCTTGTTTGATTGTCCTGTTATGCTTTCATCACCATATATGTTATTTTTCTTAATCAAGACCTAAAGAACTGTTCTAATATTAATCAGATAATTTGGACAACCTGCTAGGTTCCCTGTAATTTGATTGCATAATAACATATCACTAAAAAAATAGTGTTTTATATGTTTTCTGAACCAACCTATAATAATATTTTTAGAGTGCATTAAAATATTATTTGGTTATTCTATTGCATAAAAATTGACATGAATCGATATTTAGTAGAGGCTAGCAATGGACGAATATGGTTCATTATGACCGTGTTCGTACCCTCACCCCAGAACTCAATCTATGGTTCATTGACCATCTATGGAGTCAAGACGGGGAAATATACATTGGATAAGTCCCTAATTTGTCCGATCCCTACGATTTCCCAATATCCAATTAGGTTTATGAGTCTTCCTTTAAAGACTTGTTGGCTAATTCTTTCAATTCAAAACTTTTTCAATAAAACCTTTACAATGGGGTAGTAAAATACGCGCTCACACCGCGTAGGCGAAATAAAAACACGCCTACAGTAAGGAACACGCAACAAGCTGGAATACAGAGTTATTCCTAAGATTAAGAAAAGAGCAGTTTCTAACCTAAGGAATCAACGTTAGTATAAGAATAGTTAGTTGGCACTATGAAGTAAGATGCTTAGAATAAAATCAGTTGTTTAGATTTATCTTTTAGTTTTTATTTAGGGTTAAAGATTTTATTTAAAATCGATTTAAGTTTTGTGTGATAAAATCTTATCTTCATCTATTTCGTGATTTATCTCAAGTAATTTGTTATCAAAATAGTTTCTATCCTATTTGACCGGATTTTGTTATATATTATTTGAGTTGGTTCAAACCGATTTTATCAAAAGATATTTTGAATAAAATCTGATTTTAGTCTTTGAAAAGAAGTTGCTTTATTCTAGGAAAACATAAGCAATGAGTTACTTAGAGATAATTAAGGTCTACTCGTGTAAACTCACTCCTCTATAAATAACTTATTGACATATTATTCTCAGTATCACTGACTACATGTTTAAGAGAGCAAACATTTTGAGTGTCAGTGCCATTGACTATTCTCATACTTGTTAATGTCCCTACACTAGTAGAATAATTGCTTATTGTTGCGGTAGTATTGCTGCGGTTTTACCCATACGCAGCAATAAACCACGTGAAAAAAAGGTAAAATATAAAATAGACCTATTGCTGCGGTTTCGGCCGGAAACCGCAGCAATAGATTTCAACTGGAGAATTTTCAAACTTAAGTTGACTTTTTGACCAGCTCTATTGCTGCGGTTTCCAGCCAAAACCGCAGAAATATATTAAAATATTAATTTTCTTTTTAATATTTGAACCTATTGCTGCGGTTCCTACAAAAACCGCAGCAATAGACTGTTTTAAATTTAAAAAATGCGCGACCCATTTAGGGTTTTGTTCCTCTTTCCTTTTAACATTAACCCAACCATTTTCTCCCACCTCCTCTCTATCCTCTATCTCTCTCCCCCCTCACTCTCCTTCGACTCCTCGTCGGTCTTATCAACGAACCAACGCCTGGTGCGGCCCTACTTCGCACAACGACGATCACCTTCGCTCGTTTGCTTCTCCTTCGCTCGTTCGCTGGTTTGCTTCTTCGGGTCCGGAGACTCGGCTAGGAATGTTTCAACGACGAGATCGGATACTTGGATCTTCCTGAAATTTGAAGGTTTGTTTATGATTAATTTTGATATAAGTTTTTAGATTTAAAGTTTGGATCTTACACATTATTGAGCAATACTTCATAATTATTTTTTATTTTTCTTCTACATTGGTTAAGCTCGAAAAATTTGCAGATCACTCTGATTTCTTGTATTTGTTTTAAATAGTTTGGAGTAAAGAGTATTGTTGTGATATTCTATTTTAATTGTTGTATTTTCTGACTTGATGATTCAATTGAAGTCAAAGTTCGACAATTATTTTGTTTATAATGTGAATGGTTTGGCGACTCGTTGGGGCTAAGCGGCGGCCGGTGGTGGTGATTATTTTTTCAATTCATTTGTTTGTTTTAGTCTGTAATTTTAGTCTCTTCTTTTTGTTTTTGTTCTTTTCATTTTGAATCTGTAATTTTAGTCTTTTTTTTTGTTTTTTTTTTGTAATTTTAGGATTTGTAAAAATATATTTATATTATACGATTCAATGTTGTTTGTTGTAACTATTTTTGATGTAATTGCACCATAATGTTGGATATATTGCCCTAACTACTTTAGTAGGGAGAACTACTGGATTATTTAACCTAAAAAATGAATTTTTTTTTTTGGCCAGCACCTATTGTTGCGGGTTTCACCCACAACCGCATCAATAGATTAACATATTGCTGCAGCTTTTGGCTAGAAAACGCAAAGAATAGGTATAATTAAACTATTGCTTCGCTGTTTTTGCCAGGAACCGCAAAGCAATATCTTGGCATATTGTCAGCGGTCAAAAATAGCAAGCAATAGGTTAATTACCTATTGCTGCGCCCTTAATTGCTGTGCGGCCAAAACCGCCGCAATAGGCCACTTAATGACCGCAACAATAAGCATTTATTCTACTAGTGCTAGTATTGTTGTGAGCTTCTCTTAGTGTTTATTCATTGATTGTAATTGAGTTCAGGGTTGGGATTTTGAGTGAAATCCTGTATTGAAGAGAGGACTTTGGGTGAAGTCAAGAGTGAAAGTAACAACAGTTGAGGGACTATTGTGGGATTAGTGTTCCTAGTGGACCGAGATAAGGAATCTAGAGATATAGATTGTATTGAGTTGTTGACCTATTATTAGTGAATGAGTTCTACTTAAAATCCCTTGGGTCGAGGTTTTTACTTCTTATAAGCTCTAGGAAGGTTTTCCTCGTTAAATCTCTTGTCTCTTTACTTTGATTTTCTCGTTGTTCTTTAAATTCCGTAAAATTGCTCATTGTTCCCTATAATACAATTCACCCCCTCTTATACTGTTCCTACTCAAACAACAAGATGGATTGGAGTTCAGCAAGGATTTCTTAGTATTTTCATGTTTAATTTGGCCCTATAATGGCACGAAGGCTCATAACTTCGTAGATTACGTAAATAATGCCTTTTCATTTAGTTTTCGTTTACGAGATTAGGGGTGTCAATCTAGTTGACTAGATCACGAGTAACTCAGATTTGATTTGGTCAACGCTCGGTAAAAACTCGATCGAGTTGGCTCGACTCAAACTCCACTCGACCCAATAATTTTTTTATATTATTTTCTAAGAATTTGTGTTATTTAATAAAAAAAAAAACCCCATATTAGCTAAATATAACAAGTTAAAAAATAAAGTTCATGCATACCTATAATGTCAAAATATGAATCATTAAACTCTCTTTTTTAACAAAATTAGAATAAAATCAGGTGACACATCAATAAAAGAAGCAACAAATTGAAAAAAAATGATTAAAAAAAGGAGAGATGAAGGAAGCAGCAAAATTGTGGGAAGCTGCAATGCAGGAGAAGCATTAGTCCTACATCGATGGATCATCATGAGACGGGAGTAATTTATTCAAGTCTCCTTAAGGGCCCATTATACTACTATTGTATATGGGTCTTACCGTAGTATGAACTTAAATGATGACATTGGTTTAAATCCTTGGACCGACTCTGTCATTAATTCAGTTGGGTTTGAACACTTGAGCCTCTCGAGCTCGAGTCGAGCTACAACAATCTTAACAAGCACAAGTCAATCGGGGTTCGAGAGCTTAACGAGCAAGGAGTATGAGTCGAGCGGGGTTGATAAGTTTTCGAATTAATAAGTTGAGCGAGTCTCTCTCATTATTATTGACTCGCTCGATTAACACCCCTATTTGAGATATTGCAATTTTATCTTTATATGGTGTTGACACATGCACTTAGATTTTCTGAAGGTTGTGAGTGGTGATATAGGAGGAAGCATTTTAGTTACATTAAATGAGAAGGTGCTAAAATGATTAGTAGTATTTAGGAAGTACACAACATAAACTTTAGTTGGTTAAAATGACTAGAATTTTGAAAAATCTTTTGAATATTTTGATAACAACTAATTTTGTAAAAATAATTTATCCACTTAAGAAACTAATTTTGCCAAACAGCTTAACCTAATCGCCTACCTTATCGGTTTCAAGACATCACGAGTTTCGGTTATTACCCGATCGCTTCATCTAACTTCTGTTTCAACTCCTTCGATCAACTAGTATTGTCAAACATAGCAAGTGGAAACAAATATATTAAAGAGAACTTGTGGGATGGTAATTTGGTAATTGATAAATTACTGATAACATTCGCAAAATATTATTTTGTACCTTACTACTAGTTGTTGGGCGCACACTTTGACTTGGGTAATTTAAAAGTAAAAAAATGATTTATTGTTTAGGGTTGTCATTTTATCAAAAGAGCAAGTTATAGGCAGGTGGTTAGATGATGACTTATAAAACAAGAGGTTAAGGGTTCAAGACTACCTCTTATAATTTTTTGCTTGCAAGAAATGTCATGTCACATATGATATGACATCATGTAAGCATTTGAGAAGAAATGGGGCGACACGTGTTGGGTTACAAATCTTTTCTCACATGTTACATATAGATATAGTAGACAGATTTAGACTCAGGTTATATAAAAAGATAATTGTGATTCGGTGGTTGTTTTATGACACCATTAATTAATGGTTACGAGATCAGAACCTTCAAAAATATTTTTTCTGGATATTGAACCTATAAACGCCATGTTATAGCTCACGTTGCGTCATTTCAATATTATAATATTTAGTGACATGTGGCGTACTCTAAATGCGCCTCATACGTTTTAAAAATAGTTACTAGTTGTTGGTCCGAGCAAGATCATGGTTTATTTGATAAGACTCTGTGAGATAATTATTTGGGGGTGACAATTGACATTTTATCACAATTAGAAGTTGTGATGGATGGTTAGAAATTGGTTTGCACATCAAGGAATCAACAGACCTCTTACAAATATTTTGGGATGGAGGAATGGGATCATTGTTAAATAAGCTATTCTCTTTTTTCTTTTACTTTGTAATGTATCATTTTGTCATGAATACTTTAATAAGTTTTGTTTAGAGTAAATGAATATTATTGATACTTAACTCATTGGTAGAGTTTCATATTTTTTATACAAAGTTGTAGTTTCAAATTCTATTACAATGAATATTGTTTTTGAATGTAAGGTAAGAGCTTCCGCATCATGAAAGGGAAGCTAAGTGTCATGTGGCGGGGGTACTTGCCATGTCACGGATGACATGACGCCATGTCAGGGCCTGAAAGAGGGACTACATATGGCAGACTATACACGTTTTGATAGATATTTGTTAGGTTCGGATGACACCCCTGGTTATTTGATAAGACTTTATGATATACTCCCTCCGTCCCAAAATATAGTTCCCATTTCCCTTTTTTCACGGTAATTTATGCAAGTAGAATCTAAGAGGAATAGTAAAGATTTTTTGTTTATTTAAATAAATGATGTATGGGAAAAGATGATTTTAGGAGAGAGAATGGAGAATAATTGGTGAAAAAACATTATTTGTAACACTTGGGTTGAGTAAACAAAGCAAAAAAAAAAAATTCAAGAAGCAAATAAATGATGAGACACGGTTTTTCTAGACAAATTACGGAAAAATGTGAAACTAAATATGGAAATGGGAACTATATTTTGGGACACCCAAAATGGAAATGGGAACTATATTTTGGGACGGAGGGATTAATTGTTTGTGTTAACAATTGACATTTTGTCACAAATAAGAAGTTGTCCTTGATGGTTGCATAATGACTTGCACATTAAGGAATTAAGGGTTTGAGACTGATATTATGGGATAAATAACGGGGGCGACATTTGGCGGTGCCTCGCTTCTTTTTTTCTAATTATATTAGCAAACAAAGAATAAGTCATTGTATTCATATTGTGTACGCATATAAAACATCATATTTTATAAGTCTAAACTTTTTGTAAAGCTATTATCTTTCTTTCTTTTATTTTGCATGTAAAACTTGTGAAAAACACTTTAATAAATTTTCTTAGGAGTAAATAAGCATAATTGTTAGCTCATTGGTAGAAGCTCCATATTTTCTATACAATGTTGTGGGTTCAAATTCTATTAGAATTAATGAAGTTTGCTTATGTCACATATGACATGACACCATATCAAGGCCTAAAAGGAGGTTACACATTATATGTTACAATGATTGTCCACACGTTTTGATAATGTATACTAGTTTTATATGCATGTGATGCATGCGAAAGCATATAAAATTATTCATATATAACAAAGATAGAGATACGATGAACTTAATTTCTTTGTTTAACTAAATAATTAGCCTTCCTTGTTTTTTTTTTTTCTATTTTTTAGTGTCCTCCATGTGTTGTCATATATAATAGAGATTGATTGGTATCTAATATCTTGATTGATACTTCCTCCGTTCTTTTTCTATTGCAACAATTATCACTTTGGGTAGTTTTGCGTCTATTGCAACGATTCTACTTTTGGTAAAAAAAAACTAACTTTAGTTGACAATATTGCCCTTACTTTTAGTAAAACCATCCTTAATTACTCACTTTGCCTTATAAATTTGCTTTTGCTTTATTAAGGATTGATTTATCTCCTACTTTAGGTGATTAAATTATATATTTATGCTAAACTACCTACTTTTTCCATTTTCTAAAAACCATACTCAAACCCATTATTACAATAGAAAAAGAACAGAAGTAGTAAATACCAGTGAAACGTTGCTAAATCAACTCCATGTTAGTTTTTTTGAAGGATGGGACCCAACTCATATATGGTAACTGACTAACTGGAGCTAAGTCGGGACCCAACTCATGCATATATGGTAACTGACAAACTGGACCCAACTCATATAAGTCGTGCATCCAGTACATGACTTCTTTCTTCAAACTTTTTTCCAAAGCTGTATCATAATAGTTTAGATTGATATGTTCTATACTGCGATTTGATGTCAATTGTCAAAAAAATTCTCATTCCTTCATCATGTGTTCAGCGTCGAACCATAATTAAATATAAATTAAATACTGCGTTGGTCTTATGATATAATGTTTATATTTTTTTGGGTGTTTTAAAATGTTGTGGCTATTTTTTTATTAATTTATATAGACTAAATTTTCTTTATATCTACATAAACTTTTCAAAATACCCCAATCATTATTTCAAAATATATGTCCCTATTGATTGTTTTACACCATTTCAAGGAATACTTATTGCATTTTGATTTTATTTTAAAGGAATAATAAAATGAAGAACTAGTTCCTAGACAAAAGTACTAAAAAAGCACTTTCTTGAATATTTTTTTGGGAACTTCTACTACTCCTATTTTTTAAATTCTCGTAAAAGATGAGAAGTGAACACTATATTATAGAAAAAACTTTGTCTACCAACCGGATAGACTACCCACCATTACTAAAGACTTGATGAGGGTTGGGGTAATGGGAAAAAACTTTGTCTACTCACCGGGTAGACTACCTACCATTAATAAAGACTTGTTGAGGGTTGTGGTAATGAAATCCAACTCAATATGATTATTATTTTTGTAATGCTCTATTAGTAGTAGGTTGTTTACCGGAGGGTAGGTGTAGCAACTCAATAAGATCCCACTTGACTATTCGCCATTATATAGAGAAAAACATAGTCAAGTGGGATCTTGTTAGATTCGTCTTGATGCATACTATCAAATTATAACTTTTTTATATTTTTTACGTGTGCACAACTAAAGATATTAATGATTAAAGAAGCGCGCTGGGTTGCGTGAAAAAGCAAACGTTTCATTTAAAACAGAACGGAGTAAGTACAATGGAATGAGATGAAACAAATTCTGAAAACAAGTAATCCTCAATTCAAGTTTCACTTAACTGCTAAAAGAAAGTTGAAAATAGGAAACAAAAATTTTGATTAGAATAATAAGTACAATGGAATGAGATGAAACAAGTAATCCTCACTTCAAGTTTCACTTAACCAGTTAACAAAATTTAAACTTTGCGTTCATCAAAACCTCTGAAATTTTAAAACCACTCCACCAATAGATTAACAATGGCGCTACAATAACTGGAAACTAAAAATCAATATAGACACATGATAAGAAAAAAAAATCCGAGGCTAAAAATCAATAACAAACACGAAGACAGAATAATTAGCACCATAAAGATATAGAATCAAAAGAAATTTTACAAAAGGAGTGTGGAAATTTGTCATCATCAATTATCAAATTTGAAAACTAGAGCAAAACACAGACAAGGAGAAAGAGTGAGAAGAGAGAAGAGACCTTGAACTTATAGCAATGGAGATTCAAATTTTTCGCAAATTAATCTTCGAAACCGCAGGTTGTTGCCGCCGATTTGCCGGTTGTATGTGGTCGTCGTGAGACTAGGAGAGCTGCCTAGGAAAGAGGAGGTGGATGGAAGAGAGAAGAGGGAAATGCGAGATGGGTTTGAGAGATTGATGGTTAGATTTTGATCCTTATCAAATCAAGGGTTCTAATTCATGATCCATGATATTATTCTTTGGCCAATAGGAAAAGAGAATAACCTAGTACATGGATTGATGACCTAGCACATGATTGGTAATCTTATATTCTTATAATCTTACTAATTCTTGTCTTGGTTTAGTAACTTACTGACTTTAATAATTAGTCAATTATTTTATTAATTTGAAATTTTGGTTATTTTTATTGAAATTATAATGATTAGTCTTTAAGTTATGAATTGAGTTTCTAAATTTTAATTAGACTCCTTATAGCGTTACTTATACAACTATCAGTCTATTACTCAATTAAGTAATAGTATAATTATATACTTAAGTAAACTTATATGTAGTGTTACATTGACTTATATTGTCGACTTACAATGATACATTCATTGATCTCGTCCAATAACAACTTGTTTCAATCCAAATACATGTTTTTAGTTTCGAAATGCATTTCACATGAAGACTATTAGCTAAAATAGTGTATTATTCTTGAATTAGCTTATAATCTATATTGATAAATTCATTAATCTTATATAGTAACAACTTCTTTCAATTATCTTGGAACAAGTTAGTGAGTTACTGAGTTGGTGTAACTGACTAAATGCTAAGTTAACATATGGTTGTTAATAAGTTACCAACTAGTAAGTACTTAGCTTGTTAACTTATTGACTTATGGTTGTAATGTTTATCATTTATATAAATAGTTGTTATAATAATTATTATTATTATTGTACAACATATAAACTATCCTTATAATCACTTAGGCCTCATATGAACCGTTGTTGTAAGCATATGATTGTCATTTCTTATAATATTATATACCGCTTATGTTTGTTATTGTTATTGCTATTATTAGCATTGTTGCTACTATTAGTATTTATATTGTTATTGTTATTGTTAGTATTCCCCGTTCTTATTTGTATTACTATTGCTATTGTTAGCATTGTTACTATTATCTGTTATTATTTGTATTATTACTATTATTATTATCATCATCGCTTTATGTTTATTATTATTATTATTCTCATTATCATCGTAGCTATTTACAAACTTATATATAAATCTACTCATTATTATTGTTGTTGGTTATAATATATAATATTAGAACATATGAAGAGTGGTTCTACTCCTTTATTCATTAGAGTGGTTTTACGCAATTGATTAGTCGAAATAAGAGTTGACTAAGAGAATACACTAAACATCACGGTAGACAATAAAATGTTTTTATTAGTATTTCGTTATCGTCCATATATTTATCGCACACACACACATATGTATATATATGTCGCTCTTAATACTTTTAGTAATATGATTTGGTTACAAAATACATAACAAAATCAAAATGACCCGACCAGGAGTTAACCGAAGTTGAATTGACGTTCAATAGTGAATGGACTCGATGCTTCACAATGATCGAACTAAGGTCATTAGTGAATCAACCCGAGTACACTTGACTCTACCCAAGCGTACATGAAACCCAAATACGACCTGCGCAATCCTGGTTAAAAAATGTACACGGGTGATCATACCCGGAATGGATCGATTTGTAAATGGAAAGTTCGGACTGTCCCGGCACCCGACATTCCCATGATTCAAATGTGATCGACCCGGATGAACAAAACCCGACCAATCACGACGTGGGAAAATAACCGTTAGAATCCCGACTGTTCGGTCCGACCTGGTTTCGCCAGGGGTATACCCAAAACCCGTTTGAGAACTCCGTTTTGACGCCACTAGTTGATAGATCCCAGGCTTGATCAATGTAAGTGACATTAATGATGTTCATAGTAATAATAATATTTCACTAATAATAATAATAATAATAATAATAACGAGTCCACTAACGGATGTCCCGGGACGGTAGATAAGAAATATATTGTTCTACTTAATTACTTATATTAATACGAGTCCGCTAACGAATGCCCCGGTGCGCTAGATAAGAAATATATTGTTCTACTTAATTACTTATTTTTATATTTATATAGAACAATATATAATTCCAATGCAAAGTATTTAATGTTTTAGAATAGGAAAGGGAAAAACATTAAATGCATTGCATTAGAATTATATATTGTTATATTATATTATATAATTATGAGTAATTTAATAGAATAATATATTTCTTATCTAGCGTCGCGTGGGCGTCCGTTAGCTTTTGCCTAATAATAATAATAATAATAAAATAATGATAATAATGATAGAGTGACCACACGCCCACACTTCACGCCTAGGGATGGCAATTGGGCGGGGCGGGTGCGAAGGGTGGTACCTCCACACCCGCACCCACATAAAATTCCCATCCCCATCCCCGCCCCACCACCATTGCGGGGGAAAATTCAAGACCCATCCCCGCCCCACCACCCATTGCGGGGGAAAATTCCAGACCCATCCCCGCCCCACCAAATACGTATTTAAAGCCATCCCCGCCCCACCACCCGCATGGGTACCCGCACCCGCGTCACACCCACTTCATCCCCGCGTCCACCACTCGCATGGGTGCCCACACCCGCTTCGTATCCGCGTCATACCCACATATTTATATTTTTGCAAGATAAAACTATTAATAATATAAGTATATAGATAGAATTTAAATTAAAAATATGTGGGGCGGGCGGGGGTGGGGCAGGGCGAGCGAGGATAGGGCGGGGCGGGTGGGGATGGGCGGGTATAGCATAAAATCCACACCCGCTCCACCACCCATTGCGGGTACCATTTTAATCCCCATCCCCGCCAAACCTAGACCCATCCCCGCCCCACTTGGGCGGGGATGGGGCGGGTCTCCTACTTGACACGCCCCACTGCCATCCCTACTCACGCCCCACGTCTCAAAATTTCAAACACATTGACTGCGTGTTTGGTTGAGTGAATTATTTTTCAAGATCCGAATCTTTTTCCTCCACCCATTCACCTTTCACCTTCTCCTTTCCATCTCTCTCCTAACTTATTATGAAAATGCTGCACGGAGGATACTAATCTATAATTATACTTTTCCTTGGACAATGCATTTTTTTATTAAAAATATTTTTCGTCTAAGGCCCCTTTTTTTGGATTGAGAGAAACTTAATTGAATTGAACTGAAATTAATTGAATTAAACTGGATTGAAAGAAACTGAATTGCAGAAAGAAACTAAATTGAACTGAACTGAACTGAACTGAACTAAAATTAACTGAATGAACTGAACTGAAAATAAGTCTAAAACAACATGACCTAATTATATGTAGCTAAGTTAATATGTAGACAATGTAGTCTCTTTTTCAGATGTTTCTTGACATGTGTGTTTGCATTATGACTCATTGACTCTTATACCTTGTTTTGCCTGTTGCAAAATAATAAATAAACTTACAGGAAAAGGATGGAAATAGGATTGCTGCGACGTGGAAGAACCACTGTCCTAAAAGACGATTCCGCGCTACCCCGGTGCAAATAGAACCACTGCGATCGCCCTCCAGGATTAGCACAAAGACCGTAGAATGTGTGCACTCACAAGCTACGATTGGAGATCATAAACTTTGCCCAATATCAGAGAGAGTGAAATTGTGAATGTGTATTATTATTCTGTGTATTTTAAACTGATGGGAAGAAGCGGGTTTTAAAGGAAGAACATAATAAAAGAGAAATGGAAAGGCTAAGAATAAGGGAAGTAAACCAAGGCATAAATCTCGGAAGAAACGACTAAGTATCTCGCTAATAACGGCAAGAACACGATTCTTCCAATTAGCGTCAACTCAAAACTAACCAGAGTTTAAAAAGGACCACAGACCCACGCCAGCGCCGCGCTCGCCACGAGCCAGAGCCCGGCCCGGCCCGGCCGACGCGCTCGCGCGTGTGTGGTTACCAATCCATTTAGCCCATTATCCAACAAGGTGTTCTAAGGTACTTCCCTATATAAACAAAGGAGATACTAGATAATTCTTCTATGTGGGACAAGAGGTATTTCTTTCTTTGACAATTGTTGAATTCCAACAATCCCCCACAGAGTTCAACATATGAGAAAAAGAAAAGAAGAAAGATTTGGGCAATAACAAAATAATCGCATCGGTGTTAATGTCTTGCGACTTGAATTAACACTTAGTGATATTAAGCTAAAGTCTTCTTCCCATTAAGTGACCTTAGTCTTGAACTTAGTGGGGAGTAAGAGACCTATCACTCAAAACACGCAATTATACATGTAAACAGTTCTGATACTCCTCGAATAATAGTGACGCCTTATCCTGGCCATACGTTCAATACCTGGATACTCATAGGTGTTATAGAGAATCGACCCAAGAAATTCTCATAGGAAGCAGCCACACTTCCACACCTACTTAGGTGAATCCCATCAAGTGTGAGCTACATCACACCACCAAACATATGGATATGGGTTCATTAAAAGCCTTTTGCTCATCCTCATTCACAATGTAGCAAGCACTTTACAATCAAACATCAAGGGATGGAGATATAAAATTTCAGTGCTTCCAAATTATTACATAATGTTCTCCCTTGAACTCATAGTGAGTAGGAGTTCATTTCTTACAATTCAATCAATGGGTCTCAAGCCCATCCCTTTCGATGTTTCCAAAACTAGTTTTCTACATAGGCCTTTCGTGAGCGGATCCGCGGTGTTCTTTTCAGACTTTACATAGTCTAGTGATATCACTCCATTTGACAGAAGGTCCTTAACTGCCTTGTGTCTGAGACAAATGTGTCTTTTCTTTCCATTGTAGGCATTGTTGTTTGCAACAACAATAGCAGCTTGCGAGTCACAATGCATAGCAACTGAAGGAGCTGGGTTCCCCGACAGTGGAATATCTCCAAGCAGGTTTCTCAACCTATCTGCCTCATGTCCTGCCAATTCAAGAGCAATAAATTCAGATTCCATAGTTAACATAGCAGTACAAGATTGCTTACATGATTTCCAAGATACAGCTCCACCACCTAGTGTGAAAACATAGCCACTAGTGGAGTTAATTTTATCATTACCAGATACCTAGTTGACATCACAAAAACCTTCCAAAACAGCTGGAATGTTAGAGAAGTGCAGACCCCAATCCATGGTACCTTTAAGGTACCTAAGCAAGCGTCGAAGAGCATCCCAATGATCCTTGTTGGGGTTATGAGTGTACCTGCTTAGTCTACTTACCGCATAAGCAATAGCAGGTCTTGTGTAATTCATAAGAAACATAACACTTCCAATAACTTTAGCATACTCGGATTGACATACTGGATCACACTTGTTTTTCATTAAGTGAAAACTAGGGTCATAGGGGGTTCTGACTGGATCGACATCAAAATAGTTAAACTTTTTAAGAAGTTTTTCTACATAATGAGACTGATTTAAACAAATACCACTTGGAGTTCTTTTAATTTTAACTCCCAAAATAACATCAGCCTCACCCATGTCTTTCATTTCAAATTTTGAACATAAGAAATTTTTTGTCTCTTTGACACGATCCAACTCAGTACCAAATATTAGCATATCATCCACATAAAGACAAATTATTATACATCAAGAAGCATCATGCTTAGAATAAACACAAGAGTCACCTTCATTTTACATGAAAACCATTACTTACCATAGTTTTGTCAAATTTGTCATGCCATTATTTTAGAGCTTGTTTAAGTCCATACAATGATTTGACCAACTTACAAACCTTATTTTCTTGACCAGGAACCACAAACCCCTCAGGTTGAGTCATGTAAATTTCTTCCTCCAAATCTCCATTTAAAAATGCAGTTTTCACATCCATTTGATGCACAACAAGATTATGAATGCAAGCAAGAGCTATCAAAGTTCTAATTGTTTTAATTTTGGTGACAGGGGAATAAGTATCAAAATAATCTATTCCATGTTTTTGAGTAAATCCCCTGACAACAATTCTAGCCTTATACTTGTCAATGGATCCATCAGGTTTCAACTTTTTCTTGAAGATCCATTTACAAGTAATGGGCTTGCAACCTCTAGGCAAATCAGTCAATTCCCAAGTATTATTACTTAGGATTGAATCAAGTTCATTATTAATAGCTTCTTTCCAAAAGACTGCATCAATGGACCTCATTGCCTCACCATAAGTTTTAGGATCGTCTTTCAAAATGAAAACAGACAAACTCACGAGAAATCAAACAAGGTTCAGTTAAGAAAGCAGTAATAAAATCAGATCCAAAACTGTTTTCTTTTCGACCCCTTTTGCTTCTCCTTGGTTCCGAATCTGAAACATGATTATCTTAAGAAGGAGCAACACATAAGTTAGGTGCAAACTTAGAAGATGGCAAATCATTACTAATGCAAGAGGATTTCATAGGAAAAATGTGTTCAAAGAACTCTGCACAAGAATTGTTAGCACCATTAACAAGGAAACGAAAAGCTGCACTTTGATAAGCATATCCAATAAAAATTGAATCAACTGTCTTTGGACCTATTTTGTCTCTCTTGAAGTTAGGAACCCTAACTTTCGCTAGACACCCCCACACTTTTAGGTATTTGAGGTTGGGTGCTCTACCCTTCCACAATTCATTAGGAGTTTTGTCTAGTTTCTTGTGAGGTACTCGGTTCAAAACATGACAAGCAGAAAGAATAGCCTCCCCCCATATATTATCAGGAAGTCCAGAACTAATAAGCATGGCATTCATCATGTTCTTATGAGTCCTATTCTTTCTTTCAGCAATCCCACTTTGCTCAGGGCTATAAGGGGCAGTCATTTCATGAACTATACCATTCTGTTCACAAAAAGTCTTAAGAGAGTTAGGGTCATATTCTCCACCCCTATCACTCCTAAGTATCTTGATCTTTCGATCTAGCTGATTTTCTACCTCGGCCTTGTATTTGAGGAACATTTCCTCTGCTTCATCCTTTGACCTGAGAAGATAAATCATAGTAAAACGAGAACAGTCATCAACAAAAGTAATGTAATACCTTTTACCACCCCTGCTCTCATGATTTTTAAAATCCCCCAAATCAATATGAACAAGCTCTAGTACTTCAGTCTGTCTATCTATTGATTTGAATGGCTTCTTTGCAAATTTGGCTTCAACACATACTTCGCATTTTGAAAATTCAGTTTTAGAGAAGTTTGGAATTAAATTCAATTGTTTAAGCCTTTTAATAGAAGCAACATTAACATGACCCAAAACCTTGCATGCCACAAATCAATCGACTCAGCAATATAAGCAGAATAAGTACTAGCCATTTTATTGATAGTTTCAACAGAAGCATCGAGAATAAAGAGCCCCTCCATTACAGAACCCCTTCCCTATAAATTCCCCATTATGAGTAAGAACAAGCCTATTAGATTCAAAAGAAAGTCTAAGATCAGCTTTCATAAGTAAACTACCAGACATCAAATTCCTACGCATTTCAGGAACATGTAAAACATTAGTAAGAGTGAGAAGCTTTCCAGAACTAAGTTTGAGAATTATCTTCCCTTTCCCTTGAACACTTGCAGAAGCCGAGTTGCCCTTGAAAACATTCTCACCATCAGTTTTGTCATAGGTTGAAAACATGTTCTGGTTGGTGCAAATGTGTCTCGTTGCTCCAGTATCAACGATCCATTCAGTGACGTTACCTGCCAGATTTACCTCAAACACAACAGCAACAAAATTATCAACAGCTTCTACAACGTTAGCTTGGTTCCGACCAGATTTCTTCTTACTTCTGTAGTCTTTGGCTTTTTGACCTAGCTTACCACAATTGTGAAAATTTTCCCTGAACTTGTATTTTTGTACTCCTCCTTGGGGTTTAAAGTCCTTCTTAAAGGTCTTACCAGAAAAGTTTGAGGTCTTAGGTTCCACTAGATTTGCCTTAGAAGAACCACCAAAGACATTGGTTCCTTTATCCTTAATACGATTTTCCTCCTCAATTTTCAGGTAACCTATAAGCTCTTCTAAGGTTAGGTCTGTCTTTTTATGCATCAACTAGTTAGAAAATCCTTCCACTTATGCATCAACTGGTTAAGAAAATCCTTTCACGAGGGAGGCAGTTTTTTTCTATCAACACTATGGCAAGGGTATAATCACAAATACAGAGTCCTTCACCAGCCATAGCAATACATATATACTCATAGTCATGGATTTGGTCAATTATAGGTTTATCATCATCAAGTTGAAAACCTAACCACTTACTAACACAGTAACGTTTAGTCCCAACATCATCAGTCCCATATTTCCCCTTAAGTGCATCCCAAATGTTCTTAGCATGATCAAACATCATATATATATCAAGCAGAGCATTAGACATATGGTGCAACAGCATGCCCTTACAAGTTCTATCGTCCTTAGCAAATTTCGCTTCAAATTCAGATTTCTCAGTTTCATCAGAAGGTAAGATTACATCCTCAAGAACATACGCAACATCAATTTGTTCCAAATAAAATTGCATCCTAACAGCCCAACGTTTATAGTTTTTACCATCTAAAGGTTCTAGTTTAGACATGTTAAGAATGGTGAATTTGGAAGCCATAGTCGTCTTTTAGATTGTTGCAAAATAATAAATAAACTTACAGGAAAGAGGATGGAAATAGGGTTGTTGCGACGTGGAAGAACCACTGTCCTAAAAGACGATTCCGCGCTACCCCGGTGCAAGTAGAACCACCGCGATCGCCCTCCAGGATTAGCACAACACCGTAGAATGTGTGCACTCACAAGCTACGGTTGGAGATTAGAAACTTTACCCAATATTAGAGAGAGAGAAATTGTGAATGTGTTTTATTATTCTGTGTATTTTAAACTGATGGGAAGAAGCGGGTTTTAAAGGAAGAACAGAATCAAAGAGAAACGGAAAGGCTAAAAATAAGGGAAGTAAACCAAGGTAGAAATCTCGGAAGAAACGGCTAAGTATCTCGCTAATAACGACAAGAACACGATTCTTGCAATTAGCGTCAACTCAAAACTGACTCGAGTTTAAAAAGGACCATAGACCCACAGCCCCGCCCGCGCCGCGCCGCCACGATCCCGAGCCCGGCCCGGCCGGCGCGCGCGCGCGCGTGTGGTTACCAATCCATTTAGCCCATTATCCAACAAGGTGTTCTAAGGTACTTCCCTATATAAACAAAGGACATACTAGATAATTCTTCCTTGTGGACAAGAGGTATCTCTTTCTTTGACAATTGTTGAAACTTCCAACACTACCCACTTGAGGAATTTTCTTTTCGGGTTCGATCCATTTGTGTATACCCGTTTGCTTCATCTACATGATCATGATAACCGTTCCAAACTTCCAATATTATACTACTGTGTTATAGGAATGTTATAGGTAGTCCTGAGGGCTACATATAAGAAGTTAAAAATGGAAATATTAAGCAATAAATTAGCATTAGTTATATCAATTAATGTATAATTGTGTCATTAATTCATCAAATAATACTATTTTAGAAATTGTATTTAATACTTATATGTAGCCCTAAGAGCTACATATAAACTTTCCCACTATATATCTGTCCTTTAAGAGAACTCCGGGAGTCAGGGTGGACAAGTAGAAACTAATAAGCTCTTCCATTTTCACCTTAGTAGGTTTGTAGTAATATATGACCTCATTTAGTCTTATATACATACGACGTATGCGAAAGTAAATAAATAAAACAAAATTGTATTATTATATCTGATAATCTTAAATAATAGGTAAGAAAAATTATTCACAAAGTTCCTCTAAAGAAAAGTTTGGCATCACTTCTATTTAGCAAACATTAAATAATCACGTGCACATGTAACGAAATCTATTTATTAAATAACGTTTGCATCTTTTTATGTTTAATTTGATTTAATTATTATATGAGTGCGGGTATTTTAGTTTTTTACATGGACACCAAAGTCTTGAAGAGTTGAGTTATAGAATAGAGATATATGTCTTTTAAGACAACTCAAAGTGGTCAAGTAATGAGATTTTAGATTTTTACCTTTGTAGCAGGCTTGTAGCAAGAGATTAGTTCGTTGGAGCGCATGTTTTTATTACTTTGAACGCTTTAACTTTTACATCATTTATGCACTAAACTTGGTGCAAATTGTTCACTAATCTATGTAAAACATCATTTATTACGCAAAAACATTGACAGTTTTTTCTTAACATATGTTTACGATATATATTAACTTTCTATAATTTCATTAGTTATTTTATAATACAAGATATCAATGCTTATAGTTGTGTGTTGGAGCGTAAAAGCCAAAGCGTTAAAAGTAATAAGAAAGAGAAGACGTAATATATGATTAAATTAAACATAGGATAGGTGGCCCGAATTAGAGTAGATATGAGCTAGTTATGGGGTCATTGAAATCTTATGAGTTGTTTCGGCAAGGAAAAAAAATTATAGAAGAAAAATATGCATCTCAAAAAGATAGTAGGAACAAAATAATAAATGTATGTATATGGAAAGGAAGGAAGGATGGAGAGGATCTAGTAAAAAAGTTTCTTATAATGAGAAGGATAAATGTGCAGATCTTTTTAACTAAATATGAATATTTTTTAAAATGAATATGCTTGTTACAATTTTCGAACTACACATATATTGTCTTGAGAAATAAAAAGATGCTCATTTAGTTTTAGAAAAATGCACATGATAATTATATGCACATTTAGTTAAAAGGAAAAAGATATGCAAAAAAAACCCTTTTCATCCTTCAATTTTAAGAATCTTCTCCTTTAATTTGAACCTAGGTCCATATATATACATTCTATTGCAGAAAGAATACAAGCCTATGAATTTCATCACTCGGTAAAACTCTCATAGTGGATCTCAATATGGTCTAGATTTGAATCTTGCCAAGTAAGGGTGCTAATTACTTCAAACTCTCAGGTATAGATCACAAAACTTGAAATCTAGTCAATATTGTTTTGTCCACTTGTCCAACAAGTAAGCAGTAGGCTTAGCTTCCTTGTCGAGCAAGTAAAGTAGTATCTTGAGTGTTCTTCAGATGGAGACTTGTGCAACAATGCCTGAATTATAGCTTAATCCTTAGCCTTGGCTTCGCTCCCGAACCTGCACAAAGGGACCCACCCTGGAGGTTTGGGTGGTGGTTCCCCCTCCGATGCTTAAGTCAGTTATCAGGAGTTGTAAGAGAAAGTAGAGATAGAAAGAGAAAGTGAGAGAGAATTTATCAGAGTAACTTTACACTGTTTGCATTGAATGTGTTTTCTCCTGATTTCAGGGGTATTTATAGTGATAGCAAGTTGACAGCTAACCTTAAAAACTGACCTACCATAGTGGCCTCTGATTGGCTGAGGAATCAGATCATGACACGTGGCAGACCATGACTGGGAGATGTCTATTACCCACTCTCCTTCAGCCATTTGGCACTGCTGGGCTCTGACTATTGGGCCAGAAATTCAATCCTTTTACCCAACTGAGCATAGCCCAGAGACTAAGCCTTACTTTTATTTTAAATAGGATGACACGTGTACGAATCTGATGAGCCCATGTGTCGTTAAGGGAGCCGTAGATATTAGGCTACAACATTTGCCCCTAAAAGGGCTTTCACTATTGGCCCATCTGACGGTTAATGCCCTTTTACCCAAGGTAGCTTTTTGTTGGCCCGTCTGACGGTTACGGCCCGTTATACAGAAGGTAGTGTATTCAAAATGAAGGAAATGACGCGCCCTTTCTTGTGTTATACCGGTCATATTAGGCCGGTGGGACTCCCTTTCGGTCATTCTTGACCAGTTGCAGTTTCTTATTCCTCTATAAATATCCTTGGTGTGAAAACATTCAATCATTTAACACCTCGAACAAATTTTTCTAGAGAGAGAGGCTCTGCAATTTTCTAGAGAGAGAGAGAGATCGTCCAGCTTCAGCATCCTTCACCGAATTTCCCAGACGTTCTTAGCAGGTATCGTTTCTTTGATCCTTTTATTCTTCTTTATTCTTTATTTTTTCTTAGAAAATCAATAAAATGGAATCATCTTCGTCAAATAATCCTAGCCGACCAAGAGCTTGTCTTGACCCTAGAACCGATACTTCTTCTTCGGCACATTCTAGAGTTGGGCCTCTTCTGGCCGAGTACATATTTTTTCATAGTTTTGGCCGAGAAAGTCGGACGACCCGGTCTTTACTCGTGCGGGGTAATCGCGCGCGTCAAGCAAACGGCCCGTCTAAGACGAAAAGCAATAATTCCGTCAAATAGCTCGGATATGGAGGAATCGGCCGGACGAGTGCCGATGAGGAAAGAGAGGTCCAAAGTGCTCAGTCCTTGGACAGGCCTCCGTTTGACCATGATGCAGAGACTTCAGAAATAAAAATGGAGACCAGTACTTCTGGCCGGGACGCCGATACGGAGGAGGTCGGCGAAGGTAATAATGGTAGCGATCCTGAGGCTGCCGAAGAATCAGACGAGGCCTCTACCACCTCGTCAGAGATTAGAAAACGTTTAGGTCCCCTTTCTGATCCTGGCTTCATTTTAGTTAACCGTAAGTGGTTAGAGAAACTAGGACCGAGACCCTAATTTCTTGTCGTCTTTCATGCCCATGCCGGGCTTCTCCTTTGTCATTCCTAATAACGACGCGACGATCCCGAGTGCTCCCGGGAGCCATTTCGCCGTCTATAAACCGGCCTTAGATCTTTGGATTGAGGTTTCCTCTTCACGACTTCATAGAACAAGTGGTGCAGCACTACCACATCGGCCATAACCAGCGGCACCAAATGCTTGGCACAACATCCCGACGTTTATTGCCGTGCCTGCGAGCTACGCGGCCTAGCCCTTTCCCTTGAAGCCTTTACCCATATCCATTATGCGTCCAAGGTACTCGGGCTATGGACGGAGCATGGCTCGAGCATCAGGCAACCGTCCGGGCTTCATGACAATTTGGGGAAATCGTCAAAGATGCACGATTGGAAAGCCGATTTCATCTTTTTTACGGGCGTCCAGCGACTATGTCACGAGAGCTACGAGATATTATAATAGATCCGTCACAAATACCGGACGGAAGCGGTCTTGGCTGGAGCCGGAGGACGAGTTTGACGAGGAGGTGGTGGAGTACTTGAGTGAAGGAGTACTCCGGACCCGGCCACGATCTTTTAAGGGACCGTCTAACCGGATACCCTTTAAGGAAATGTTTTACCAAGACGACTTCTTGGTCGCTGCCGGCTTGCGGTTGGCTGAGGATAAAGGTATATTTAAAATCATCCAAGTAAAACTCTTCGTCCATAACTCATATGACGAACACACATTTTTTTTTTCTTTTGTATTTTCAGACTCGGCCAGGCAACGCCTCAAACCATCTTGGACGGGGGAAATCAGCATGTCCCAATTTACAGATAATCTGTGGAAGGAGTATGCAAAGAGCAGTGCCGAAAAAAGGGCGGAAACATTGGTAACCCTTCCCTTTTTTTTTTTGGGGCAAGGACCATAAGAGCTCGTCCGGAATTGGCATTCAATTCTTGGACGTGGGTCACCCCAGGAAGGAGAGCGTCCAGACTTGGACGGTCACCTCCTTGGGCCCACGCTCGTCTAAAAATTGGTGTCCAATTTTTGGACGAGAGTTACCCAAAGGAGGAGAACGTCCAGACTTGGACGGTCACCCCTTTAGGACCATGCTCGTCCAAGAATTGGCATCCAATTCTTGGACGAGGGTCACCCGAAGAAGGAGAACGTCCAGACTTGGACGGCCACCTTCTTGGGATCATGCTCGCCTAGGAGACAGTGTCCAATTTTTTGGACGAGAGTCACCCAAAGAAGGAGGGCGTCCAGACTTGGACGTACACCTTCTTGGGGCCATGCTCGTCCAAGAGATAGTGTCCAATTTTTGGACGAGAGTCACCCAAAGAAGGAGGGCGTCCAGATTTGGACGTTCACCTTCTTCGGGCCACTCTCGTCCAAGAGATAGTGTCCAATTTTTTGGACGAGAGTCACCCAAAGAAGGAGGGCGTCCAGACTTGGACGTTCACCTTCTTGGGGCCATGCTCGTCCAAGAGATAGTGTCCCATTCTTGGACGAGAGCCACCTAAAAAAGGAGGACGTCCAGACTTGGACGTTCACCTTCTTAGGGCCATGCTCGTCCAAGAGTTTTTGCACCAAATCTTGAACGAAGGTCAGCCAAGGAGAGAGATCGTCCGAGACTTGGACGGTCACCTCTTTGGGACCGTACTCGTCTGGATTTTTGCATCCAATTTTGGGCGAGGGTCGGCCATAGAAGAACGTCCATACTTGGACGGTCACCTTCTTGGGGCCATACTCGTCTGGATTGTTGCAATAGTAGTTATTTCTTTTTTGTGGACGAACAATCTGATGCCTTTACTTTTTGCAGAAAAATGCTCCTACAAACAAGCTTCCACCTGGGAAGTCGTCCTCGTCCAGGAAGAGGCCCACTACAGCCGCTGACCATCCTTCAGCGAAGAAGCCCAAGGGCTTTACAAGGAAGAGGGCGGATAAGGCGGCTCCTGCTGCCGAGAGTGGGGAGAAAAGCATGCCTCCCCCACAAGCCAAGGCTCTTAAAAGAGAGCCGTCAATCGCCGGATCGGCCGAGGAGGTAAGGGATGCACACGCAACTGTGCCGCTCGGCGTTTTGCCGGCCCGACTCGCCGAGGTCAACCCGAGTCCGCCTTGGCTCTGGTCGCGCCGGGATCTGATGCTGCTGCCGAGAACTATCCAGGGTTCAGCGGCTCAGTGGCCAAGCCGGGTGCCACGATGCCTCTAGCTGTTAGGACGGCATCAATTTCGTCTGGTGAGTCGTATTACCCCAACATAGTTAGGACGATGCGGGTCGGTGGACGGTCCATGAGTCCGTCCAATAGACAAGCCATCGTCTTCCCTATCAAGATAACTGACTCTCCCCCTCTTTCAGATAAGGGCAAAGGCCCTGCTATTCCCCCAACTCCTCCCACCTGCCGATTCGGACGAGGAGTCCTCTCCTCGCCTTTGCCAAAATGTCAAGGCTGGAGAAAGAGCGGCCGAAGCAGGAGCTCTTCAAATGCTTCCCCGAATCCTACATCAAGGGATTAAGGGGGAGCGTCCGCCGGCATGTGGGCTACATGTCTCGGCTTCTTGCCGCCGAGGTATTGCTTTATGACTTGCCTTGTTTTATACTTGTACAAATTCACTTTGCAACTCGTCTAATAACGTGATTTGTTTTCTTTGCCCCGACTTTCCGGCTCGCAAAGATACTAACCGAAGATTGGGCGAGGGAGCTTAGAAAAGAGAATAAACGGCTCGTCCATTTGGCGACTACGGCGGGCGACAAGGCCATCCATGATATTGAGATGGCTAATACTCTCCATCGTCAATCCCCGGGAGGCTTTGGAGAAGAGATCGGCTCTTACGGAGTCGAGAAAACAAGAATTATCTTGTTACTATTAATGACATGTTCAAGGAACAAGACCGTCTGCGAAGATGGTAATTGATCTTGTCTCCACTCGATCTAAGAGATGAAAGAAATGCCGCCCTTCTCGTCGCCGCGCGCCTAAGGAAGGAGAATATTCTTCTGAGGGCGAGAACTGCCCGTCTAGAGAGCCAGGCGGCCAAGGCCTTCGATGACGCCAAGGAAGGGTTGGCACAAGTCATCGAAATGTCTAAAGGCTGGGCCGTCAAGGCCTTCGAGATGCTGGCCGAATCTGATGAGGTTCCCAGCTTTGTGCGTCGTCTGGAGTACCAACAGAGTGTCCATCGGGCTATGGTATGTGCCGAGGAACCTCCGGAATTCTTAGAGTCTGACGACGAAGCTGCAGCCGATGATGAGGGGCCTGAGGACGAAGGCGGGGATGAGAAGCCTGAGGACAACCAAGAAACACGCGCTGGAGATGAAGCCTAGCTTTAGGATTATTTTTCTAAGTTTCTTGGCTTGTCTGCCGTTGTAGTCTTGGCTCTTCAGTAGCCTTAAGTTGTAATTCTTTACCAATTATATATGAAAAAGTATTTTTGCCAATTTCCTGCCTTTTATCTTTCTGAATTCTAATTTTGACCAAGTATAATAGCACCTTCGTCCTGAACCGTCGGACGATCTGCTTTTCATGAAACTTTACCAAATTCTGTCCGAAGTAAAAATGTGACTCGTCCTGATATTATTGGACGGTCTACAATATTCAGAGTCTTTGTCCGAAGTACCAAAAGAGGCTCGTCTGGACGGCTTGCCAAACAGAAAAATGAGAAGACTGCCATTCTAGGATTGAACGATTACCAATTTTTGGACGAGGGTACCCCAATGAAGGAGAACGTCTATACTTGGACGATCACCTTCTTGGGGCCATCTTCGTCTGGAATTTGCCTCCAATTTTGGACAAGGGTCACCCAATGAAGGAGAGCGTCCATTCTTGGACGATCACCCTCGGGGCCATCTTCGTCCAAAATTGGCCTCCAATTTTGGACGAGGGTCACCCAATGAAGGAAAGCGTCCATACTTGGACGATCACCTTCTTGGGGCCATCGTCGTCTGGAATTGGCCTCCCTTTTTGGGCGAGGGTCACCCAATGAAGGAAAGCGTCCATACTTGGACGATCACCTTCTTGGGGCCATTGTCGTCTGGAATTGGCCTCCCTTTTTGGGCGAGGGTCACCCAATGAAGGAGAGCGTTCATACTTGGACGGTCACCTTCCTGGGGCCACCTTCGTCTGGGGCCATCCTGGTTTTTGGACGACCTACTCTCCATAGCTCGTCCTATAGACTTCTGTAATCCCCCCGTTCTTGGGCTTAGCTCAATCGTATATTGAAGGGGAGCTAAAGTCCAAGAAGGAGAGCGGCCAGCCTTGGCTGAGCCTGCTGAAGTTGATGGGCGAGCGTTAAATACATGTTCACATAATGTTTTAGCCGGCTTCCTTGAGGGAGCAACACTCGTCATTAAGTAGCGATCCCTTACTAGGGTCTGGACTACCTAGCTGCCCGTATTTTTGAAAGTAAGCATCCTTTACTAAGGGCTTATTTCAGGCCAGCTTTCTCTCAGAGACTTTGACGTTACTCTTACCAGAGATTTTGTCAATTTGACGGCCATATATGCATTATATTTTTGGCGGGTCTCTTTGAGGGAGTGATGTTCGGCGTAAATGCGAGCAATTCTGACGTTCTGCTATTGTTTGTATTTTTGTCCAGGTTATTATCACTTTTAGACGAGTAACTGATTTAATGCCCCAAAGTGAAGTAACTTGGTGAAAATAAACAAAAAGATAAGATTGTAGGAATTGTATTATATGGATTTTGCTTGGCTGAAAGCCAAGATGCATGTATACAATTCTCTTCTTACTAATATGTGCCGTGGCACTTTGGAGTGACTACAAATTACCCTACTTACATCTGACGAAGATCTGAGCTAGACGTCGTACTTCTTTAAGTTGTCTGAATTCCAGGTACGCTGAATAGATCTTCCATCTAGACCTTGCAGACGAAAAGTCCCACTGTGTATCTCCTGGACAATCAGATAAGGTCCTTCCCAATTTGGTGTAAGTTTTCCCAATTCTTTAGCTCGTCCAACTGCTTCCATCTTTCTCAGAACAAGATCCCCCACCTTTAGCGGTCGCCTAACAACTCTTTTGTTAAACTCCCGAGCCATACGCAGTTTGTACAATTGCATTCTTAGCAAGGCATTGCCCCGACTTACGGGACTTGATCCAAGGCCGTACGCAATGCGGCCCGGTTGGCTTCCTCTCGTGTATAACATGACTCGTAGGGTGGGCTCCTCGATCTCAATGGGCAAGACGGCTTCAGTACCATAGACTAGCATGAAAGGCGTCTCGCCCGTACAATTCTTAGCGGTTGTTCTAATGGACCATAACACCAATTGCGGTTCTTCAACCCATTGCCCTTTGGCGTTGTCCATCTTCTTCTTGATTCCATTTGATAGAATCTTGTTGAAGGACTCGACTTGCCCATTAGCTTGTGGGTGGGCGACTCGCAAAGTGAGCTTTGATTTCTCTTTTCGATGACCATTCTTTCGGGTTAGGCGTTTCGAACTGTGGACCATTATCAAAGACGATTGACTGAGGCATGCCAAATCGAGTTATAATGTTCTTCCAGATGAAGCCCTTGACGTCGTTTGTTGTTATTCCTCGCATGGCTTCAGCTTCTATCCATTTAGTGAAATAGTCCACTTTGCTACAATCACAAACTTCTTTTGCCCGCGGCCACGGGGAAAGGTCCTAGGATATCCATGCCCCATTTGGCAAAAGGCGAGAGGGAACAAGATGGGGGTCAAATAGTTGGACGGCTTCTGATGCACATTTCCATGCTTCGACAACCTGTCACACTTGTTTGCATAGACTAAAGCATCCTCCTTTAAGGTAGGCCAGTAGTACCCCGTCCTTAAAGCCTTCTCGCCTAAGGCTCTTCCCCCAATGTGAGAGGCACAAGCTCCTTCATGGAGTTCTTTCAGGACTTCCAGACCATCTTCTCTGGTGACGCACTTAAGTAGAGGCCGGTTGAACGACTTCTTGTAAAGTGTCTCGTCCCATAGTTCAAACCACTTGTCTCTGGCCTTCACATACTTGGCCTCTACAGGATCCGAAGGCAATCGTCCTGTCTTCTTGTATTCTATGATCGGCCCCATCCAGACATTCCCTCGGCTGAGAAACATAATCTCCTCTTGGTCGATGCTCTTTTTGGGTTTGACTTCCCAAAAGACTGTTCTTGGCACATCACCCTCAGCCGAGCTGGCCAATTTCGAGAGAGCATCTGCTTGATGATTTTCTGACCTTGGCACTTGGTCGAGGATAAATCGTTTTAATGGCTCAATCTCATCCTTGATCAGTCGCATATATTTGCCCATTGATGCTTCTTTGCATTCAAAATCTCCGTTGACCTGGCTGACAACTAAGAGAGAGTCCGATTTTGCCTCAATCTCTACAGCTCCAGCCGCCTTGCACATTTTGATTCCAGCCAAGAGTGCTTCATATTCAGCTTCGTTATTGGACGCTTTGAATTGGAATCTTAATGCATATTCAAATTTGTCCCCTTCGGGAGATTGACAAATGATTCCTGCCCCACACCCATTGACTGTGGACGATCCATCAACCATGAGCGTCCAATGCTTCCTTCCTTCAGCTGGATCAGATATTGGCTTCATGGTTGGCCGAGTAAGCTCAACTATAAAATCAGCCAAGGCTTGCCCCTTAATGGCCTTCCTTGGTTCAAATGATATGTCAAACATGTTGAGCTCAACCGCCCATTTTAACATTCGCCCAACTGCTTCCATCTTCTGTAGAACTTGCTTCAAAGGTTGATCAGTATAGACGAGTATACTGTGTGCCAAAAAATAGGGCCTTAACTTTCTGCTGGCCATGACAATGGCCAATCCAAACTTCTCAACAGGAGTATACCGGTTTTCCGCGTCCTTGAGCACGTGACTCACGAAGTAAATTGGGATCTGGACGGATTCTCTTTCAGCCAATAGGACTGACTCACAGCTTGAGTGGATACAGCCAAGTATACAAACAATTTTTCCCCCTCTACAGGGATCGACCAACCTAGGCAACTGAAGATGATCTTTGACATCTTTGAAGGGCTTCCTCCGCCTCTGCTGTCCATTCAAACTTGGCTTTTTTCTTGATCGTGGCAAAGAAGTAATGGCACTTGTCGCTCGACTTAGACAAAAATCGTCCAAGGGCGCCCAAGCAACTCCGTCGCCCGCCGTACCTCCTTTACCTTCGAAGGAGACTTCATGTCTAGAACAACTTGAATCTTTTCAGGGTTGGCTTCTATTCCCCTCTGATCCACCAAGAAACCTAAAAACTTCCCTGACAAAACCCCAAAGACACATTTGCTGGGATTCAGCTTCAACTTGTATTTCCTGAGAGTTTCGAAAGTTTCTCTCAAATCACCAACATGGCTTTCTTCTTGACGGCTCTTGACTATCATATCGTCAATATATGCCTCCATATTTCGTCCTAATCTGGGCTGAAAAACATTATTGATCAATCTTTGAAAAGTGGCCGGGGCATTGCGTAGGCCGAATGGCATCCTCACCCAGCCATACAACCCTTTTTCAGAACGAAGGACGTTTTGTCCTGATCCTCTGGCCACATTGGGATTTGATGAAAACCCGAATATGCGTCCATGAAGCTCGTAAAGCATGGCCAGCAGGTGGAGTCTACTAGACGATCCAACTTAGGCAAAGGGAAACTGTCCTTAGGACAAGCCTTGTTGAGGTCCGTGTAGTCCACACACATTCTCCAGGTGCCATTAGGCTTTGGTACCATAACCACATTTGCTATCCATTACGGATAATAGGTTTCTTTGATGAACTTGGATTCCAACAACTTCTGAACTTCTTGGTCGACCGCCTGGTTTCTAGCCGATCCCAAATGCCTCTTCTTCTGGCGAACCGGTTTCAAATTTGGATCAACATTCAACCGGTGGACGGCTACTTCCGGATCAATTCCCGGCATTTCCTCGACGCAATAGGCAAACACATCTTGAAACTCTTTCAACAAGTGGACTAGATGACCCTTGAAACCAGGGTGAGCAAAGATCCAATTTTGAGGGTCCTTTCTCGGACGAGCTTCATCCAGACGTACTTCTTCAGGGGCTTCCACTGGCTCTGGACGTTCTACTGTTAGCCCCATGATGGCCATGACCTCTTCAGACGAGGAGGGTTCTTCCTTGATGATTTCATATTTTCTCTTCTTGCTGGGGAGATGTTCAAACGCCTTCCTTGAGGGAGCAAGAGGCGTCTGAGGGCTCTCAAAGGTCGGTTTTAACGAGGCGACCCGATCTTTGACAAATCCAGGACGTTTTCCTCTCGCTAGCCATCTTCGTCCGATCTTTCTCCATTCCAGGCGTTCTCCATTCGCAAGCAACCTTCGTCCGATCCTTTTCTATTCCAGGCGTTTTCCTTTCGCTAGCAACCTTCGTCGATCCTTTTCTATTCCAGGCGTTTTCCTTTCGCTAGCAACCTTCGTCCCGATCCTTTTCTATTCCAGGCGTTTTCCTTTCGCTAGCAACCTTTCGTCCGATCTTGCTTGTCGGCCTTCCATGATGATGGTTTCGAGTAGTTAGGTAACATTCTCTAGCCGCTCCTTGGTCTCCATACAAGGAGCCAATCTTGCCGTCATCACACTCGTACTTCATCAACATCGGGTGCGTTACTATTCTTTGCTTTGACATGATTCGAGTTGGTCGTCCAAGAATGACATTGTAGGCTGTCAAGTCTCGGACCACCAAGAACTTGATAAACAGAGTTCTTGAGGCTTCCTTCTCTCCCACTCGAACAGGCAAAGTCACAGTTCCCATGGGATGGATGACTCCTCCCCCAAACCCTATGATGGGATGGTGGACGGGAACCAAGTTCCTTTCGTCAAACCTCAACCAAGACAAACAATCAGCACTAATGATGTCCGTCGAACTTCCGGTGTCGATCAGGATTCTTCTCACTCTCAAGTTTGCTATTTTCATTTCTACGACCAAGGGATCATCATGGGGAGTCCTCAACCTGTCCCGATCTTGCTCACTAACTACCACCCTTGGGAAGGGCTCAGCCTTCGTCTGATCAGCTAATAAAACTTGGCCGAGCTCCCTAAGGTAGTTTTTGTGCCCTCTATTAGTTGGTCCCCCAGCAGCAAAACCACCTGAGATTACGAGAACAACATCTTCGTCTGTGCTTGCACTCTCTTTCTTCTTGTTATGCCAATCATCTCTCCTTGGAAACTTCCTTCCCCCTTGCGGCATATAGGAATTCATCTTTCCTTTTCGGGCTAACTCTTCCAAAGCTCTCTTGAGGTGCTTACATTCATTAGTCTCATGACCACAATCCTTGTGGAAGTGACAATACTTGCTCTTATCCCTATTTCTATAAGGGGTTTTCATCTCAGCTGGGGCCTTCAACTCATATTGATCCTTGATCTCCATGAGAATGGAGTATTGGTCTTTGTTAAACTCAATAGGATTGGATGAGGATGGCTCGGCCTCCTTTCTCTTGCTCCTTCTGGCCGAAGTGGTGGTTGCGGCTATAGCCCAGGTCTCGGCCTTTTTGGGGTTGCTCTTCTTTGATCGAGCAACCTCTTGAGGCTTCTTAGACTCGGGATGTTTTGCTTCAAAGACACACTTCGGTAGTGTGGATAAACGCTTCCGCTTCTCTTAAAGCCTCAGCAAGAGTGTAGATTTTCTTCTTAACAAGATCAAACTTGAAACTTCCTGGCCTGAGACCCCTGATGAAGGCGTCAAAGGCTACTCCAGAATTAAGATCTTGGATCTGAAGTGCTTCTAGATTAAATCTCTTAATAAAACTTCTAATAGCCTCCTTAGGTCCCTGGACGACCTTGCCTAGATGCATGCTTGTCTTTTGCTCTTGCTTGTTGGCAACAAAGTGACTAGTGAATAAGAAACTGAGTTCAGTAAAATTGTTGACTGAATTAGGGGGAAGATTATTGAACCACTTCTGAGCTACTCCCTTCAAGGTAGCCGGGAAATTCTTACACCAAGTAGCATCGTCCACTCCTTGGACGTACATCTGATGTTTGTAAGCAGACAGGTGATCATCAGGATCAGTTGTTCCATCAAAAGGCTCAATGGTTGGGAGTTTAACCTTTGGGAAGGGGGGCGCCTCCATGATCCTAGCCGAGAATGGGGTAGGCCAGTTGATCCGGAGGGCTCCCAGCTGTCCCTCAATGGGGATGAACTCCTTGCGATACTCTTTCATTACAGGATTGGATGAAGTGTTGGCTGGTTTTGGGCGCCTTGCAAACCATGGGCCGAGCCACGGTCTTCTCTGTCGCGGATGGACAAGAGAGTGGCTTAAACTTCGGCCATCCCCTCTGGACGACAACCTCAAAGGAGGGTCTCTCAGGTATGGGGTAGATCCTGTAGCTGATCGTTGCAAAGCCGCAGCCCTCTTTGCCTCTAAATACTCCCTGGCGTCGGTTTCCATTATGTGCCCACTAGGATGGACATGGTCCTGGGTCCTCACCACCAGGTTCCAGTCCATCTTTCTTCTCCGATCGGTATCTTACGTTTGCTTTCCTCTCACTTGTCCTTATAGAGGGTTCCCGACGAACAGGGCGACTAGGACCCGGACGATCTACTTGAGAACGTCCTCTAGGACGAGGGGGATTGTTAGCGGTGCTCCGGGTTGTGATGAAAAAAAAAAACATATTGCTTTTAATGCGTTTCCGGACGACCGCCGCCATCTTAGTCCGAAAGTCATTCAGCACATTCTCCAGGTGGGCGGCGATCCTTTGGACGATCCAGATTCACTTGGATGACCGGTTGCTGGCTTGGTCCAGGAACATTGACAATGGACGGGGGTCTATCTCTTCCTCGAGGTGGTCTTTCATGCTCCACCGTATCTTCGACATTAACTTGAAGGCTTCGATTCCTGGCAATGTTGGACGATTGACAATCAGTCATCGTTGCGTCTCCCCACAGACGGCGCCAAATGTTTTGTCCACTTGTCCAACAAGTAAGCGGTAGGCTTAGCTTCCTTGTCGAGCAAGTAAAGTAGTATCTTGAGTGTTCTTCAGATGGAGACTTGTGCAACAATGCCTGAATTATAGCTTAATCCTTAGCCTTGGCTTCGCTCCCGAACCTGCACAAAGGGACCCACCCTGGAGGTTTGGGTGGTGGTTCCCCCTCCGATGCTTAAGTCAGTTATCAGGAGTTGTAAGAGAAAGTAGAGATAGAAAGAGAAAGTGAGAGAGAATTTATCAGAGTAACTTTACACTGTTTGCATTGAATGTGTTTTCTCCTGATTTCAGGGGTATTTATAGTGATAGCAAGTTGACAGCTAACCTTAAAAACCGACCTACCATAGTGGCCTCTGATTGGCTGAGGAATCAGATCATGACACGTGGCAGACCATGACTGGGAGATGTCTATTACCCACTCTCCTTCAGCCATTTGGCACTGCTGGGCTCTGACTATTGGGCCAGAAATTCAATCCTTTTACCCAACTGAGCATAGCCCAGAGACTAAGCCTTACTTTTATTTTAAATAGGATGACACGTGTACGGCTCTGATGAGCCCATGTGTCGTTAAGGGAGCCGTAGATATTAGGCTACAACAAATATGCTCACCATTAAATACAATTGCTAAATTGTTAACAAGCGTGTTCAGCAATGGTAGTTGTGGTTGTAGTTTTTAAATGTAAGAGTAATAGTTAGGTGTATTGATATCTATTATTGGTTGGTGAGTAGCTGTTTTTTTGTTGAAAAATGCTTAAAGAGATCAAGAGACAACCCGTTAGCAAAGGAAATTAAAAAGGTCGCGACTCTAGTAACCTATAAGTGCGCGGGCAGAACTATGTCCCTGGGGCACCTTATGAATGTTGCACCACCTCAAGGAATCCGCTAGCATTATGATCGCCTGGAGTGTCCACATTATGCTTCTATTCAGCAGTCCCTCATTCAGTAACATCGTTAGCTACCGGATTATGAGAATCATTAGGGACGAGTGATCCGCTTTATATGAACACGCTCCGCTCACTGTAACCCATAAAGGCAAGCCAGAGCCTTTGCATGGATAACTGAGGTGGTATGGTTCCATAGATAGGTGTATAGCTGTTAGCTCACTGTAACCCATAAAGGCAAGCCAGAGCCTCTGCATGGATAACTGAGGTGGTATGGTCCCACAGATAGGTGTATAACTGTTAGTTGTCAATATAGCGGTATAAAATATTGATGTTCGTTGAAAGAAGTTATCAGAGTAGTTGTTTACAACACAATTAGTAAATAACTTTTAAAAAAACTTCAATGTAAAACTTAGACACCACTAACCACTCCCCTAAAAAGCCACAAATTTTGCTTTTCACAACTACTACTTGAACATTACTTCTACCACTAAATGCTACCAACATCAATACCTCAGCAAAGTGTTAGTGTTTGAACTTGGTTAAATACTAAAAAGTAACTCAAAAACTTGCTGAATAGGCCCATTGTTTATTTTATTGTGCATGATAATAGTAATGATTTATCAAAGCGATAAATAAAAAACAATGGTAAAAATGACTTCCAGATTTGATTTATGTATGACTTATCTTAAACTAAAAAAATAAGTAATTAACGTTAATCACTTTTTATTTTCTTTTCATATGAAGCAAAAAGAATATACCCTCAACTTCTACTTACTGCCTCACATATACAACAAGGATTTGATTGATCATAACTCATAAAAGTCCTAAAATAATGAATCAGAACCATTTTGTACGATGTCTTGGCCTAAGAAAGCTTTATGAGATTATCAAAAGACAAAAGCAACATATTCTTGCAAGCATAAAAGTGTATAGTACCACAATAAAAAAGTTTGATTATGATCTTTTGTGGTAAATGTTTAACTTCTTGTAGTAACATTAATTTTTACGATTCTTCTTTCTGTCATTATTTGATCATATTCTCTCTTCCTATAACAGTTATCAATAAAATTACAAACCAGAAACTAAGGGTTTGTTCGGCATAAGCTTTCTAAGTAGCCTTTAGTGTCTTGACTAGGTCAAAACACTAATTAAAAAAATTAGTAGTGTTTGGTAAGTTAGTGGTGTAAGTAGCTTTTAGTGTTATAAGTAGTGTTTTAGTAGTGTTTGTGAAAAGTTACAATTTGTAGCTTTTGGGGTAGGCGTTTAGTAGTGCATAAATCTATACTAATTTATTAAAAGGCGTTCATAATAAAGTATATGTCGCCACGTGGAACCCCCCCTTTCACTAGGAACATGCAATATCATATGCTAACAAGAAGCATGTACTACAAAACTTTGTGTAGTAAGATTCGAACATGCAACCAATAAGTTGTATAGTAGACATCTTACCATCTCAACCAACTATTAGATATGCTCTTTATTTCCCATAAATATATATAACTTCGAATATAAATACATATAATAAACTAATCTAAAATAAATAGAAGCTCAAAACATCATATTATTATTCAAAGTAAAAACTCGGAGCATTGCTCGAGCTACACACTAGTTATATATTAAAGTTATGTTTGAGTTTTTAATTAATTATTTGTAAACAACTACTTTGACAGCTTCTTTTACCGAACATCAATATCTTATACCGCTACTTGGACAGCTAACAGCTACACACCAACCACTAACAGCTACCAGCACAGCTAATAGCTACTCTGACATCTAAAACTACTACCACAACTATTATTGCCGAACACGCCCTAAAGCTTCACATAATATATTAAATAAAAGAAAACAGCAAAGAGGTCCACTGGATAAACGGTCTTGATCAAATGGCTATAATTAAGTAGATACTTTGTTATACAGTTAATAACGTCAAAGTATATTTTATAAAATATAGCTGTATAATGACATATGGAGGCTTGTGTTGCTCTTAAGCACACATACACTAAAGTCTCCGTCCTTCGTATTCATCCTTTTGCCCTATTATATAGGGAAAGTGTTGGTGACCAACAGTCTGAGTCTTCTAATAGACTATACGTACATGTCATTTGATATCTAAGTCTACTTCAATTGCCCTAATGTTATTTGCCGTCCGTATTTTCTTTCTATCATCCGTTTTTATACGGTGTTTTTTTTTTGTTTTTCTCCCTCCTTTACTTCTTCTCCCTCCATAACCACCACCCTCATCCACCATTGCCACCACCACCCCGCCACCCAACCCCTGCAGCCCCCCAGCCACCCCCCAGCCCCCCACGAAGCACCACCCAACCCCCACCACAAACCCCTTCCCCCGTAGCTCCCCACCCCACCCCACCCCCGTAGCACCCCCGCAGGCTGCATGCCCCACCACACCCCTCGCCACCCTGCTCTCCCTTCATCGCAGCCAGACAACCTCCACCCTTCACCTCCTTCCTCTCGCCTTCATCCCGGCTCCCATCCCCCAACACCTCGCCCCCAACACCCCCTCCCCTCACGGACCCCCACACGTTTCCTCCTACCCGTGCATCCCCCACGACGCACCCCCCCACCCTTCTTCTTCCTCTTTCTCCTTTCCTCCTCCCCTGTTTTATGAGATTTCGTATTTTTTTAGTACTCCTCATAGAACCGAAACGAAATTCCTTTTCCACCTTGGTGGAAACGAAATTGTTTTTCTTATCCACCATGGTGGAAACGAAAAAAATTTATGTCTCCACCATGGTAGTACCGAAACCAATTTTTTTTTTCCTTTTCTACCATCAAATTGATTTGGTTCGTACTAAAAAAATATGAAATTTAAATTTTTTTGAGGTAAAATAAAATACAAAATACGTATAAAAATTTGGACAATGTTTAGTAAATATGGACAGTAAATAGTAAACCCCTTCAATTGTTACTAAAAATTCTCACCTCAAGTGTTAATTAGTACTAAAAATTGGAAGGTTGTTTTTATATTACCAATCTGAATAGATAACAACAAAAAAAGTGTATGAATCTTTTGAATGCTCAAACAATTGGTTGCCAAGACGATCTCAACTCTATACATGTCCCTCTTCGTTTTCCATCGAAAGGCTTGAAGATTCTTTATATCTATTGTTTAAAAAATAAAAAGAAAAATGGAAAGGAATGTTTAGAAGATGACATGTGTTTTGGGATATTTTTTTATATACCTCAATAATTAACAAGTACTCCCTTCGTCACATCACAACAAACAAAAATACTCCCTTCGTCTATTAATAAGATTGGTTGTTCTTACCAACGTCAAAATACTTTTGATACTCTAAGGCTGGCTAGACTTGTTTTTAGACATAATTAAGTCTAGACTTCCCATAAAAAGGCGATTAGACGACCCTATTCAATTTAAGTCGAGTAGACGCATACTCTATAATGTGCCATCTAATATAATCTTTTAAAAACAGAGTTTTCATAAACAATAAGAGTGAACAGTGGTGTGTTACAAGGAATACTGTAATATTTTTTGAGTTTATATGTTTCAAGGGTAAACGATACTTCCTACGTTCCCAAATAAGTATGACGTTGAGTAAATTGACACTATACTTCTGTTTGGCACTAGAATGAAAGATAGCTACCTCATGTTTGATGGACTAAGAAACTATGTTATATCACCGAGATACACCAGTATTGGAGGATGCATAATCAGACTCTCAATCTGGTAGGCATTCGTACATTCAATAAGGTTGTTAATCAATATAATCAAACTCTCACTCTGGTAGGCATTCGTACATGCAAGAAGGTTGATAATCAATCTTAAATGTAATGGTTTCCTAGGTGTTACCCATGATACGCCTCAGATCTTGTATATGTTTGTATCCTCGGTCATGCATACATAGACACACTTGTTGACACCAAGTAATTGTCATGCATTGGCTAGGCTTTGATATAAGGTTGGATATCATATATAGGAACTTGCTATGCAATGCACTGATTTTAGACTTGGTGTCAATGGGAGTGTATAAGGATTTCTACATTCTCATGGAAGTACATGCAATGGTCTTTTTAGCATACGCCTTTTGGGAAAGAAATTAAATAGATCGAGATCATCGTTGGAAGTTTGCATTGCCTAAAGGGGACTAAGATTATGCATACAAAATTTGTGCTAAGTAAAATAGTGCAAAAATCAAAGTGTTGCACTTAAAAGAAACAAAAGAAGTATACTGTAAACTTAAATATACTCAATAGTTAAAGACAATCATTTAGTTAATGTTGGTGTAGCCAAAAAATGGACTTAAAGTATTTAAAGCCAAGTTGCAACATGTTGCTACTAGCTATGTAAGATATTCTTGCACAACACTGCAGCTGCTTTCTTACTTTTCCTACTCTACTCTCTTTCGAGCCACAACGAGGCAAAACACCAAACTCGCCTCTTCTAATCTTTAACTAATGAAAGCAGCGATGGTGGGAAGATCAAAATAGGTTATTACTGAGGTACTTAAAGAGAAATTAAGGAGGAAATTACAAGGGTGGCAGGGTTTATGTCTTTCTAAATCGGGTAGGAAGGTTCTGATAAAGGCAGTGGCCCGATCTCTCCCTACCTACATGATGATTGTGTTCCGACTTCCGTCTACTTTATGTGATGACCTATGTTCCCTTATTTCTCATTTATGGTGGGGTTAGAAGCAAGGTGAAAGAAAGATTCATTGGTTAGCTTGGAGAAAAATATGTTTGCCTAAGAGTGAAGGGGGTCTTAGGTTTCGAGATTTCAAACTTTTTAACTGGGCACTATTAGGTAAGCAAGCATGAAGACTTCAGCACAATACAAATTCTTTGGTGACCTAAGTTCTCAAGGGTAAATATTTTCCTCATTGTTCTTTAGGGGAGGCTTTGTTGGGTAATTGCCCAAGTTATACTTGGAGGGGGATTTGTGAAGGTCGTTGGGTAGTTCGTAGAGATAGTCGTTGGCGAGTGGGGGATAGGTCGCGCATTAATGTTTGGTCGAATCCTTGGATCCCTAATCTCATCGTGTGATCTCTCCTTGTGTGCATGCTTAAGAAAATCTCAAAGTTTGTGATTTGATTAGTGACAATTCATATTCTTGGAATGAAGTTAAGGTTATTGACCTTTTTCTTCCTTTTGAATGCGATCGTATCCTATATTACTTTGAGCATAAGAAAGCCTCCGGACGTTCTCTGTTGGGACTTGGAGAAAGATGGTTGTTATTCAATTCGCTTGGCTTACCGTACAATTTTTGGTGATACTTGTGTTGATGTGCACGCACCTAGTTCTCGGCAGGTGGATAAAAGGATATGGAATTCCCACTAGAGGAAAAAAGGCCAGGGCTGCTATGCAAGGGTTGTAGTTATCAGAATAACGCAACCCTTAATACATCTCAAATTAAAAAGGAGGGAAGGAAAGTGGGAATTAAGGGCTTATGCCAACACCAAATATTATCGTTTCTGAACTCAATTTGAGATTTTTCTCTGTTTCTGCTAAGAAATTAAGGATCGTAATTGGTTGTTAGATATGATGTGGGCCCCCAAGAGTGTTCGCCTAAACTCCGATGTCCGTACGCCTGAATCCTGCAAAATGATGTTAGACTACCCCGGGGGTGTATCTTGGATCACGCCTCCGATGCTCATGTCAGATGTGATTGAGGTAGAGAGAGATTCTAGAGAGAGTGCTCCTGTTTGTTAGGTGAGAATTGAATACCTGTTCATTGATGAGGCAGTTGGTTTTTATAGTGTTGGGGATGTCCCAGACAAGAAACATTGACAGGATGAGCCTTTTTGGGATCAATTGGCTATGTTTCCTTTTCAGGCAATGATTATTTCCTCCAGCTAGAGAGTCCCCAGGCTCCTGAGATTAGGTCAACATTCAGGTGGGACCCGTTATCGCCATCTGTCATGGCTTCAGGAGGCTTTGGTTCCACTGTTGGGCTGCTCATTAATTGAGCCCAAACAATTAGCCTCACGCAATGGATGGGGGGTCATGGAGACCTAACTGAATGGACGCCTGTCCGTGGCGGAACAACAATTGTCCTTACTCCTGACTGACTTGTGGTCTTGTTTAGGTGGGCAGGTGGATTGAACCGTGGCGCCGACCTGGTAACTCCCTACAGAGGAGGCTCTCGCCGACCGGTTTGCCCCCCTTGCTAGGGGGAGAAATGCCGATCGAGTCCCCCTCTATTTGAGGATGAAGTTTCGACCGGGATTTTTTCTGTTGGAGGGAATGATACCGACCCGGTCACCTCCTTGCCTGCAGGAATGCCCACCGGGTCTCTCTTGGCTGTGGATAATGAATCCCGACCGGGATTTTTCCTGTTGGGGGAAATGACCCCGACCCGGTCTCCTCCTTGCCTAGAGGAAAACCGACTGGGTCTCTCTCTGCTGGGGATAAAAAATCCCGTCCAGGTTTTTTCCTGTTGGAGAAAATGATACCGACCCGGTCTCCTCCTTGCCCGGAGGAATGCCGATCGGGCCTCTATTTCTGTTAGGGATAATGAATCCTGACCGGGTTGTTTTTTGTCGGAGGAAATGATGCCGACCCGGACTCATTCTTGCTTGCAGGGGAAAGGCCGATTGGGTCTTCTTCCTGTTGGAAGAAGAGAGCCGACCAGGTCACTTCCTGTTGAAGGAAGAACGCCGACCGGGTCACTGCCACTGAGCCCCAAGTTTGTCCGAAGGGTTGCTAGCTGAAACTTGGCCATACTTGACCAAGTATAGAATCGACTCGGCAAAGGAGAGGAGCTCCTGTTGGCCGAGTAGGGTGTAGAGCCACTCGGATAAGGGGCTAATGAGCCCCCAAGTTTGTCCGAATGGGTGCTAACTGAAACTTGGCCATACTTGACCAAGTATAGAAGCGACTCGGCAAAGGAGATGAGCTCCTGTTGGCCGAGTGGGGTGTAGAGCCACTCGGATGAGGGGCTAATGAGCCCGAAGTTTGTTCGAATGGGTGGTAGCTGAGACTTGGCCATACTTGACCAAGTATAGAAGCAACTCGGCAAACGCGAGGAGCTCCTTTTGGCCGAGTAGGTTATAGAGCCACTCGGATGAGGGGCTAATGAGCCCCCAAGTTTGTCCGAATGGGTGCCGGTGGATCTTCTCATTTCGCCTGACCCCGAATGCCACATTGTCGCTTTTGGTACTCGCGTTCAAAGGGGCCCCTCTTGTGGGTTTAGCTGACTAGGCATTGCCTGGAGTTTTGGCGATTCACATTCTTTGACAATGTTGGGCCCTTAGGGAGGCGAACTGAATAGGTCCAATTGGGCCTCTTTTGTAAGCCCATCAAGGCGACGCGGGGGGTTTTGCGTTGCACATCCCCCGGTGCGCGCCTATATATATGAGGGAGGAGAGAGAGTTGGGGGATCATTTGCTCATTTCTTCAACTTTTTCTCTCTCAAAGATCTTCAATTTCTCTCTATCTTCCAAGCTCTTCTTCCAGTCTTTTCGTCCGACCTGGTACGCTCTTGCTCTTTCTTTAAGTTTTCTTTTTCTTTCTTTTCTTTCAAATAACCTCGGCCGACTTCCTTGTCCATAAATAATGGGAGATTCGTCCGAGTCGTCGACACCCCCGACCTCACCTTCCTATAAATTGTCCTAGGAGGTGAGGGGGATGGGAATAACACTGGTGTCGGCTGTAATAAGTTGACCCGACCCCTCGGCTGTGCCCGACGCAGTTGCTCTTCCGAGCCCGTCGTCTTCGATAGAGGAGGAGGAGTTACTTAGACAAATATATATCATCTGATGTAGTGAGGGTAGCCATGCCGAGGGGAGCAGGAGAAGCGTCCACTTCGGGTCAGGAACTAGACTATCCCGACCTTGATCCGAAAGGGGGTCCAGGGACTTTCTTTCCCGAGCCAAGCGTGAAAAAATCTCTGACCGAGGACCTCCGAGGGACGGCGGCGATATTCCAAATAAAAGACCCTTATTATCTGGTCCGACTGTAGGCCTATCATCATGTCCTCTCTCCACCACCCGGATGCATAGCGGTCTACTACAAATCGATGGAGATGGGGCTTCGGTTTCCTTTGACTCATTTCGTCAAGGAGTTGCTGAATGCCTACAACTGGCGATTTGCCAAGTTTCTCCGAAATCGTGGGGCGGGATCAACGCCTTCCAGGTCCTCTGCGATTTAATGAACATCTGACCGACCGCCAAACTATGGAGGCACATGTACAAGTTGGTCGAGGTTGTGGCTGCGACGAACGGGCCTGGTTGGTGGAGCTTTCAGGTCCGACCAGGGTATCGGACTATCCTCAATCTCCCTACATCTCAGAAGGGGTTTCGTAGGGAGTTCGCCTTTATTTATTTTGGCGGAGATTGGTAAATTCCCCTAGTTCCTCCCCCGATCGAGCCCCTCGTTGCTTTGAACTTCCGAGTGGGCGAACTCGATGATGAGGAAGGAGTTGCGGCTTGCTATGGGCAATGGTTGCCCGACTGCAAGCTCTTCAAAGACGAGCATTTCCTCTCGGCTATGGGCCTAAGCTCGACCTTCCCGAAGGGTAATCTGCCGAGGGGATGGCTTAGGGTGGTCAGTGTGATGATTTGAGCTTTCTATTTGACTAACACTTCTGCTTTTTGTTTTGTTTTGCAGAGCCTGCCCGAGCATATATAGACAAGATCGACCCGACCATAGCCGATAAATTGAACGTTGCGGCGATGAGGGCTGCTCGGCTGAAGGCCGAGATTGCGGCTAAGACCATGAAGGTCCTCGCCCCACCAAAGGTGACATTTCCATCTGCTTGCTGCTTCTCTTTTTGGCCAAATAGCAATTCATTTGGCACTTTTTGCTTACTGTTTTCTGCCTTGCCTTAGGATCCTGCCAAGCCTAAGACAAAGAAGAGGAAAGAGCACTCATCCGACAAGGTCACTCGGACCGAGAAGGCGGTCGCGAGAGATAGAGCCGACCGGGAGAGAGTTGACCGGGAGAAGGAGGCCAAAAAGGCCAAGTCCGTTGAAGTAATCAGCCCGAGGGGGCCGCCACAGCCGACAGATGGCGGCGCTCTCTCCCTCCACTCCTCGGATTTTCGGCCGATTGGGAGTCCTCAATACACTCGCATGTCTCCGATCTCCGAGCGCTTGGGGGTAGCCCGGTCGATGGTGCGGCACTCGGCGTGCCGTTCACTGGACTTAGTCGGGCTGAGAAGAATGGGCGTTGGTCCAAGGCCATAGAGCACTAATAGGCTGTCGTACACCTGTCAAAAATAATTCCTGCAAAATCTTCTAACAATGTAGTAGGGTAAGTAGGGTCGAATCCACAGAGAGATGGTTGTTTTAGTCTAGCTTCTAATGCATGGAGAAACTAAACAAGATCAGGAATAATGAATTAAAGTTCTAAACTAACCAAACTACGAAAATCAAGCTAAAAAGGATCTAGGGCAATGGTTCACCATGTTCATAACTATAATCTATCAAAATATCATCAATGATTCAATTAATCAGATATCTATAGCACATGTTAATCCTACGGTCGGGCATTAACGCTCTCAAATCAACATATGCTAGTACGATCGCTCAACATAATCAGATTTGCTAATTGTAGGTAAGCCTCTAAAGAGTACTATCTCTCGATCTATGACTCGATATTAGCAATATTTAATCAGACAATTGATCAGATTGCAAGATTAACAATAAAAACACCAATCAATTAGAGATATCAATAACTAATCAAACCATTAATAAATATCAATCAAGAATCATAGCATATAAACATGGATTCCCAAACCCTAGAATATAAACTACTCAATCATAAAATAAATAAAGAAATTTAAATCTACAAAGAAAAGCATGATCACAGAAATCAATGAAAGAAAAGAGATGAAAATTATAAACTCATGAATTAATGAAGAAAAGAGAAACTAGGCTTTGCCATGAAAAACTAGAGAGAAAAGGAAGACGAGAAAACTAAACTAAAACCTCATAATGAAAATAACGTCAGAAAAGATAAGAGGATCTTTTGGGGAGAGAGAGAAGACCTATTTATAGTTTTTACAAAACCGGCTAAAAAAGGCAAATAAACCCGTCTCAAGAAACCGCACGGTTGACCGGGCGAAATCCGCCCGGTCGGGCGACGGTGATTGAGGAACTACGACAGAAAAGCAAATCCGCCCGGTCGGGTGCGCAATCGATTTTGGCTCCTTTCTCGCCCGGTTGACCGGGCTAACACGCCTTGCATCCTGTGAAAATTTCATTTCGCCCGGTCGGGCAAAACCGCCCGGTCGACCGGGCGGGAAAACTGCAATTTTGCGTCAACTTGCGAAGGCTGTATCTCACAAACCAGAAGTCGGATTGGGACGTGCGACCTATCGTTGGAAAGCCCTTCAAGTCTAGTTTCCAACCCAACTAGAATTTCTGGATTCTAAGAAGCACATCAAAAGTTATGATCAGAAGAGTATACATGACTCCTTTTTCACATTTCTTCTAATGATTTTCCACTTCGTTTTCGCTCAAACTCGTACTAAGACATATCCATACTATCCTTATGCATCGTAGCTTATTTCGAAGTGCTCCTAATCCTCAAGCTCAGCTAAATATACTCCAAATACGTTCTCATTACCTGAAATTCATCAAAAACAAGAAAACATACCGAATAGGAGTAGAATAACATAACTTAAGAATATGATGCAATAATGAACCTAAATATGAATCTAAATGCTCTAAAATGCAACCTAAATGCACCTTAAAACTAAATATAAATATGACTTATCAAACTCCCCCAAGCTAAACCATTGCTTGTCCCCAAGCAATAAGACATAAACATTGGAAAAGAAAGACGACCTTCAATATAGGACTACAACAGGGCTAAACACTCAACTGAAAACACAAGAGATATAATCACTACATAAACCAAGCATCAAAACAATCTCGAACAAAGCCGCATAGCATGTCATGTATCGCAATCGACTCTTCAATCATACCACAAACCATCTCTCCCAAGCTGGATTTAACAAAACTTGACAAATCTCACTATAGTTATGTGCACTCAAATCCCTCATATGTTTAAGGCATAAATGATGACACTCAACCTAATCAAGTCGACTCAGATGAAGCAAATACTCTTTGACTTTGACTTTTTGATTCACTTAATACTCAACAATACAATACACAATGATCAAAAGGACTTTTAAGGGTTGTAATGGGGCTGAGGTTAAAGGTATGGAAAATAATTTGGGAATTGTGATGGAAAAACCAAGAAGGGGGAGCATCAAATAACTGAAAACATGACCAAGAAAGGTCACAACAACTCCGTGCAACAACCAACAATCTCCAAATATAATCAACAACCTTTTTCACTCAAGAAATTCAATCATAACCCTTTTTATTTCACTTTATTTACAACTCTTTTTCACTTCTTTTTTCATTTCATTTTTCACTTTTTTTTTCTTTTTTTTTCGAACTTTCAATTCAATTTCAAAGCTCACTAAACATACTTTTCCATCCTTCTAAACCACAAATAGAGCATTTCAATTCAATACAAACCAAACCAAAACTAATACTCGCTCCCCCAAGCTAGGCTTAGGACAAATATCAAATTAGGCCAATGGCTTCTAATGTAGGTAGCAATCAAACATAGTCAGAAAGGCTCAGCGGGGCTAGAGGAAGGATAATATGAAAACAAGAGTAACTTTGGAGCTAAGATCATGAAATAAAATGCCTCAATCATATCAAAATGTATGCACTATCAAATATCAAAGAGTACCAAGTCAAAATCAAGATCAATGCGACAACTAAGGAACTAATCACACATGAAAGAACATAACTGACACAGATACGTCAGTTTATAGGCACAGAAGCTCACTTAGTTTAAGGTGTCTGCACAATAAAGTTAAATCGAACTAGAGAGAGATCAATCAATCTTACCACAAACAATCAATTGCGTAACAATCGTGCTATAAAGTATCATGCTCAAGATGAACGACGCTTAGGAAATGTAGTAAAATATCATCAAAGTTCTCAAAGAGTGCCAGCAATAGTCCTATAGATGCAACTAATAAAATGAGATGAAGTCTAATATGAAATGAAATATGCTAATGCAACTAAGAAAGCAGTACAATTTTTTTTGTCACATGTAAACTCCCACTCCTAATGAGCAGTACAAACCGTGCAACAACCTATGAAAGCAATAAAAAAAACTACTCTAAATGCAACTAACATGCGCTAAGTAATGATGACAAACATCCTCCCCCAAGCTGAATGACACATTGTCCTCAATGTGAACAAAGAGGAATTAAATGAGGGAGAGGTACAACTTACAAAAGGGGTGGGTAATCAAAGGGAGTGTCAAAAAGCATCGACACCTCCACCACAATCGATAGTTGTAATGAGGCAGTGAACTTAGCCAAAAAAATTGGCTATGCTTGCACCTAGCAAAAGACTTCATCACACATTAGCAAAGTTAGTCAAACCAAAAAAAAATAAAAAAAAAAAAAAAAAAAAAAATATGAACAAAGTCGGGTTGCCTCCCGATAAGCGCTGATTTAAGGTCTTGCATGACCGTTTAAGACTAGTACATCACTCATAATAGTTCAATGCTCTAAGAAGCTTATCATATGTTCCTGCAAACATCTCAGAGCATATTATATAAGAGTGGAAAGGAAAAATGAAAAAAATTAGTACTAAAAAATTACTAAAACTACAAAAAGAAAAATCAAAGGAAAAATTATATTTACAAGAAGAAGAAAAACAAAAAATGTTAGTCCTTTTACATGAAGCAAAAGAAGGAAAAAAAACTAACTGTACATCATTTACATTGTCATGAGAGCCATTCAAAAGGGGAGAAAGAAGGAACGATGGAGGATATAATATAGGAGATGGAGGAATAAGGTCAAGTTTTTGAGAGAAAGGAACATGAGACTCAAAAACAATAGGTGGTACCGATAAAGACTCATAAATCACCTCACTCTCAACTTGACTTACCTCCAAAGAGGAAACTTCAACCATGGTTTCTTGCTCCTGCAAAACATCCATCATAATAGTCTCTCTCTCAATCTTTTCATCATCCCAATAGCTCTCATTTATTATCCAACCCTCCTCATCATCATAAATAAACGGTTTGGGGCTAGAATTTTGAGCAGATTGACATTCATATTGGGAAGAGGGGTAAAACCATAAACTAATGTCACATCACACGAAGAAAAATCATGAGAAGTAAATTGACAATTAGAACAATAAGGGGGTGGTGTCATGTAAGTTTGGAGTGAATGAGCAGATGAAGACATCTCCCACTCATAAGTATCCCTAGCCAACCACACAATTGAATCCCAACAATAATCAGGTGATTGGAATAGAAATTCCCCATTAGACATAGATTCTACCACCATCCTAGTTTCTTCATTTAACCCCTCATAAATCACTAGGCACATATCCCACAGTTCAATTCCATGATTAGGACCAATATAATCACCAAGCCTATGATAGTATTTCCAAAACGCTTCATTCTCATACTGAGGAAAAGAAAAAATTGCTCTAGAATTACTAGCATGTACATGGGGTTCACAAAACATATGAGGTACTTCAGGAGAACTCATGCAAAAATTTGGGAGGATTTTGATATGATGCATCAAAACTGTAAACATGAGAATCCCAAGAATTATTACTATGTTGCCTAGTAAAAGAATTATCCCCATCATCAAAATAGCATGACTCCATGATACAGAAAAGTTATTAAAAAAAATAAAAAAAAAATATTCACAAAAGGGAAAAAAAATATATATATATATATATATATATATATATATATATATATATATATATATATATATATATATATATATATATATATATACAGTTTAGTCTCACCAAATAATAAAAACTAAATAAAACTATACCGTCTCCCCGGCAACGGCGCCAAAATTCGATAGGCTGTCGTACACCTGTCAAAAATAATTCCTGCAAAACCTTCTAACAATGTAGTTTGGTAAGTAGGGTCGAATCCACAGAGAGATGGTTGTTTTAATCTAGCTTCTAATGCATGGAGAAACTAAACAAGATCAGGCTTAATGAATTAAAGTTCTAAACTAACCAAACTACGAAAATCAAGCTTAAAAGGATCTAGGGCAATGGTTCACCATGTTCATAACTATAATCTATCAAAATATCATCAATGATTCAATTAATCAGATATCTAGAGCACATGTTAATCCTACGGTCGGGCATTAACGCTCTCAAATCAACATATGCTAGTACGGTCGCTCAACATAATCAGATTTGCTAATTGTAGGTAAGCCTCTAAAGAGTACTATCTCTCAATCTATGACTCGATATTAGCAATATTTAATCAGACAATTGATCAGATTGCAAGATTAACAATAAAAACACTAATCAATTAGATATATCAATAACTAATCAAACCATTAATAAATATCAATCAAGAATCATAGCATATAAACATGGATTCCCAAACCCTAGAATATAAACTACTCAATCATAAAATAAATAAAGAAATTTAAATCTACAAAGAAAAGCATGATCAAAGAAATCAATGAAAGAAAAGAGATGAAAATTATAAACTCATGAATTAATGAAGAAAGAGAAACTAGGGTTTGCCATGAAAAACTAGAGAGAAAAGGAAGAAGAGAAAACTAAACTAAAACCTCATAATGAAAATAACGTCAGAAAAGATAAGAGGATCTTTTGGGGAGAGAGAGAAGACCTATTTATAGATTTTACAAAACCGGCTAAAAAAGGCAAATAAACCCGTCTCGAGAAACCGTCCGGTCGGGCGACGGTAATTGAGGAACTACGACAGAAAAGCAAATCCGCCTGGTCGGGCGCACAAGCGATTTTGGCTCCTTTCTCGCCCGGTTGAACGGGCTAACATGCCTTGCATCCTGTGAAAATTTCATTTCGCCCGGTCGGGCAAAACCGCCCGGTTGACCGGGCGGGAAAACTGCGATTTTGCGTCAACTTGCGAAGGCTGTATCTCTCAAACCAGAAGTCGGATTGGGACGTGCAACCTACTGTTGGAAATCCCTTCAAGTCTAGTTTCTAACCCAACTAGAATTTCTTGATTCTAAGAAGCACATCAAAAGTTATGATCAGAAGAGTATACATGACTCCTTTTTCACATTTCTTCTAATGATTTTCCACTTCGTTTTCACTCAAACTCGTACTAAGACATATCCATACTATCCTTATGCATCGTAGCTTATTTCCAAGTGCTCCTAATCCTCAAGCTCAGCTAAATATACTCCAAATACGTTCTCATTACCTGAAATTCATCAAAAACAAGAAAACATACCGAATAGGAGTAGAATAACATAACTAAATAATATGATGCAATAATGAACCTAAATATGAATCTAAATGCTCTAAAATGCAACCTAAATGCACCTTAAAACTAAATATAAATATGACTTATCAAGCACATATATACTCCCGCTGACCGGGAATATATTCAGATAACTCATGGCCAGAACGAGACCAACAAGCTCTTTCGCTCCTGGCATGATGTAAGCCTGCTCTTTTTTCCTGAGTACCCTCCCATGCTTTCTTCGTACTTCCATTTATTTCGTTTGTTCAATTTTCTAACTCTTTCCTTCATTTCAGTTCTCCGCTCGGCTGGCCAATGTTGCCCAGAACCGAGTAAGTCTGGCTGAAGAGGTGGCCGACCTCAGAGCGAAAGCGAAGAAACGTTTTGAGGAGGTTCATCGGGCGAATGAGGACAAGCGCATCGCCGAGTAGAAGCTTGACGATGCCGTGAGGGCCATAAAGAAGGACCAACAGGATTTCGAGGATGAGCGGGCCAAGTGGGAAAAAGAGAGGGCTGGCCTCATTCTTGATCGCGACTCGGCGAAGACGGCTAGGATGATGCTCTTACCAAGCTGAAAGAGGCCGAGCAGAAGGTGACCGACCTCGAAGCCAAATTGATCGAGTTGGAAGGCAAGGTCAAGACCGAAGAGCAATGGTTCTCCGATTGGGAGAAATTTGAGGCAGCCGAGGTCTACGCCAATGAGGTGGGTAGTGCGGCTCACAAGATGGGGGAGGACGAGGCCCTTGATCGGTTGAAAAAGGTCCTGGCCGAGTCCCACCCTGATTTGATCTGGGTCGTTATTTGGTCGGGATATCAGATGTCGATCGACGGTGGATGATGTTGACGGGACCGATGAGGAGGATGAGGAAGATGAAGGCCGAGTGGATGTCAATGATGTTGACGGCGATGATGATGATGATGATGATGATCATGATAATGCCGATGAGACCGCTAATGCTGATCGGGGAGGGGAGCTGGTCGGTGATAACTTTAGCATAATGCTGAGAGCATGACTGATCCCCCTCCCCCTAGCTCTTAGGACTTATGGTGTTGTACTTAGCCGTTTTCTCAGATTCTCAGCATTATACTTAGTTGTTTTCTCAGGTTTATTTTCACCGACTTTTGTAGCGTTCCCATGTAATGCCTGACCACTCTAATATAACAACTTTTGGCTTGACTTTTTGTTGTGTTTGTTAATTGCAATATTGTCCGACTGTCTTCAATAATTTTGACTGATCCGTTTTTTGCCGATTGACTTGTTAAGTAAAAATGCTAACAACTTCTTGGCCGAATCAGATATTTTATTGACTGGAAGACGTCAACTATTTCGACTTGTTAAGTCTACTGGGCTAACTTTGGTATAGAAATGCCGACCAGCTATGATTTAGCTTATTACTACCAAAAAACGCTAGCTGTTTTGACTGGTTAAGTCTAATAGGCTGACTATGATACCAAATATACCGACCAGCTATGATTTGGCTATTACTACAAAAACGACAACTATTAACAGGCTGACCTTGATACAAAATATGCAGACCGGCTATGATTTTTAGCTATTACAATATATGCCCCTATTACGAGTAACAAACTTTATACAAAGTATTTTTTAAGGATGTCTGCGTTCCAGGGTCGTGCCATGGGACACCTTCTGGGGACTCTAGTCGGAATGTGTCGGGCTTGATGATTTCTGTTACTTTGTTGGGGCCATCCCAGTTAGGTCCTAGCTTTCCCTTTAAGTGCGAGAGCCCAATGGCCTCTACTTTCCGAACGACCCAATGACCAAGATGGATTGGTCTGGACTTCACTCGGCGATTAAACATTCGAGTGACTCTTTGTTTGTACCGAATGGATTTTAGCAGCGCATTGCCCCTTGTTTCTGGCAACAAGTCTAAGTTGACCGGTTTTTCTTCCTCATTCTTTTCGAACTCATAGAAGGTCATTCGGGGTGAGGGGATGCCAATCTCAACTGGTAAGACCGCTTCGCTCCCGTACACAAGGCTAAATGGCGAGTGCCCTGTTACCTCTTTGGCAGTAGTTCGGGCCGACCAGAGGACCCCAGGTAGGTCATCGACCCATGCTCCTTTGGCAGCCTCCAAAGATTTCTTGATTCCTTTGAGGACTACTTTATTAGCCGACTCAGCTTGTCCGTTTGTTTGCGGCCGGGACACTACAGAGAATTAGGTACATATTCCGAAACGGGCACAATACTCCAGAGTAGGGCCGCTGTTAAATTGGCGTCCATTGTCGAAAATCAGGACCCTAGGAACTCCGAATCTGGTTATAATGTTCCTCCAAATGAACGCTTGAGCCTGCTTATCTGTTATAGAGGAGAGTGGCTCGGCTTCAGTCCATTTGGTGAAGTAGTCGATGGCGACTATAAGGAACTTCCTTTGACCTGAGGCTGAGGGGAAGGGTCCGAGTAGGTCCATACCCCACTTGTGGAATGGCAGAACGGCTTGAATTGATGTTAAGGGGGTGGTTGGTGCTCTTGGGATGTCCGAATGGATTAGACAAGATGAGCACCTTTTGACCAGCTCATGAGCGTCTGATTTCAGAGTAGGCCGGTAATAACCTGCTCTGAGAGCTTTTCTGGTTGTGGTTCTCCCCTTGGTGGATTTCCCTGAGGATGTAATTCCCTTCCCCGAGAGTGACACACTTGAGCAAGGGGTAAGTGAAGGACTTTTTGTAGAGCTGGTTCTCGTGCCATAGGAACCATCAAGACTTGTGCTTGACTCGATCGGCCTCTTTGCGGTCTTCAGGCAATGTTCCGTCTCTTAAATACTCGACCACTTCTTTCATCCATTGGATGTTCGATTTAATACCAGTTGTTCCTTGACGTTGATGCTGGGCTGACGAAGGACTTCCCATATAATTGTCCGAGGTGACGACCCTTCTGCCGAGCTGGCCACCCGAGCGAGAGCATCTGCCTGCTGGCTTTTCGATCGGGGTATGTGGGTGATGGTGAATTGAGACAACTGCTTGATTATATCTTGGGTCTTGGTCAGATACATCCTCATGTTATCTTCCTTGGCCTCGTACTCGCCTGATAGTTGACCCACTATCAACTGTGAGTCAATCTTGGCGTTGATCTCTATAGCCCCGGCCAAAATGCATAGCTGAAGTCCGAGGATGAGGGCTTCGAACTCGGCTTCATTGTTGGATCCCAAGAATTCGAATTTGATGGCATACTCCATCTTTTCCCCGACCGGGGGTTTGATTACTAATCTGTCTTGGTGGACGAGCCGTCTACTTGCAACTCCCAGCTATCCTGCTTACTGACTAGGGGCCTGGTTGTACATTCCGTTATGAAATCGGCCAAGGCCTGGGCTTTGATCGCCCTTCTGGGCTCATACTCCAATCCAAAGTCTGCTAGCTGATCCGCCCAGTCGGTCATCCGACTGGAGTGATTCCAGCTTTCAATGAGTTTCCTGAGCGGCTGACCTGTGAGAACTTTAATCGGATGGGCCTGGAAGTAAGGTTTGAGCTTCCGACTAGCCATCACTAAGGCAAAACCATTTTTTCGACTTTGCTGTATTTGGCCTCTGCTCCTCGGAAGGCATGATTTCTGAAGTAAACTGGGTGTTGTCTTTCTTCTCTCTCGGCTATCAGAACAGCGCTGAGCGTGTATTCTGAAACAGCCAAATAAATGAACAGGGTTTCTCCCGGTAGGGGGGAAATCAACTTAGGGAGTGTCGATAGATGTGTTTTGAGGGAGGTGAAGGCCTGTTCTGCTTCATCATCCCAAGTGCATTCTTTTCTCTTCAGGGTTTTGAAGAAGTGCAAGCTCTTATCTGCTGACCGGGATAGGAAGCGGCCAAGGGCGGCCAAATAGCCGGTTAGGTGTTGTACTTCTCTTACATTCCGAGGAGACTTCATCTCCATCACAGCTTTGATTTTATCAGGGTTTGCTTCGATTCCTCTTTCGTCAACCACGAATCCGAGGCACTTCCCTCCCTTCACTCCGAAGACGCATTTTTTCGGGTTTAATATCATGCGAAATCGTCTCAATGTGCTGAGGGTCTCCCTTAAGTCCGAGGGGTGATCGCCCTGTACCTTACTTTTGACGATCATGTCGTCGACGTATACTTCAATGTTCCGAGCCAGTTGGTCGTTGAAGATTTTGTTGACCGTACGCTGATACGTAGCCCCCGCATTCTTGAGCCCGAAGGACATCATTCTATAGCAATACACCCCTTGGTTGGTGACGAAGGCGGTGTGGACTCGATCGTGCTCAGCCATTGGGATCTGGTGATACCCTGCATTTGCGTCCACGAAGCTTAGGAGAGCGTGGCCCGCAGTTGAATCGACCAGCCAGTCGATCTTGGGCAGCGGGTGGTTATCTTTCGGACAGGCCTTGTTCAGGTCTGTAAAATCCACACACATTCTCCATGCCCCGCTCGACTTTTTGACCAGCACAATGTTCGTCAACCATTCCGAGTACTGGCATTCTTCTATGAACCCTGCTTCAAGTAATTTCTTAACTTCTGCAGCTGCCGCAATGTTTCTTTCGGGGCCTTGGTGCCTCAGCTTTTGTTTGACTGGCTTGAACCCTTCCTTGATGTTGAGCTCGTGGCACATGACATTGGGGTCGAGTCCAGACATGTCTGTGGCTTCATAGGCAAAGACGTCTTTGTACTTTGTGAGTACCTGGATGATTTCCTTTCTTGTTTGAGGGTCCATGGTATTGCCCACTCTCAGAATCCGACCGTGTCTCTCGTCAATGACGACTTCTTCGTCATCCTCGGCTGGCTGAGGGCGCTCGTATTGCTTGGGATTTTCGGTAATGTAAACCCCGAGACCACTTTAGGGCCGACCCTCTTCTCGTTTTCTCTTTTTCGAGTCCTCTTGGACGTCGACCTTGTTCTTCAAGCTGTTAACGTAGCATTCTCTAGCTGCTTGCTGGTCCCCTGGATCTTTCCGACTTTACCCTCGTCGGTTTCAAACTGCATGAGGAGTTGATAGATGGAGATGGCTTCCTTGCCTTGTTCAGAGACGGTCTTCCCATTATAATATTGTACGGTAGAGGGATGTCCACCACCAAGAAGTCGATCAGTAGGCTTCTTCCTTTGCCCTTCTCTCCCATCCGAGTGGGCAACTTTATAGATCCGACAGGATGCACTGAGTTTCCCCCGAAGCCTATGAGTGGCTGATTAAGGGGGGTCATATCCTTTTCATTGTATTTCAGCTTCCTGAGGCATTCTAGCGTGATTATGTCGGCTGAAGATCCACTATCCACCAATACTCTTTTGATTCTTGCGTTTGCCACTTTGAGCTCGATGACCAGGGGGTCGTCATGGGGCGTGTGCAGGATTCCGATTAGATTCCGCGAATGTCATGACGGGGCAATCGGGGCGGGGATGGTGGACATCGAGCACTTGATGCTTAAGATTCTGGAGGTGGGCTTTGCGTGATCGGCCGATTAGGCCTCCCGATGCGAAGCCACCCGCTATCACTCCGATGAAGCCCTCCGTGTCACCGCTGTTGGATTGATCGACCTTCTGTTTGCCCTTCTCCTCGCTAGAATGCTTGAGGTAGCGGTTCAAGTTGCCTTGGTCGGCCAAGTTGTCGAGAGATTTCTTGAGTTCTCTGCAGTCCTTGGTGGTGTATCCGCATTCTTTGTGGTACTCACACCACTGGCTCTTATCCCTCTGAGCCGCTGACGTTCTGATGGGAGGTGGGCGGTGGGCGGTGGAGCATGGACTTGTCCTTGATATCTAAGTAAATCGGGGGGTCGACGCCATGATCGCTAAACCTATCTGACCGACCGCCCGTTTTCTGTTGTTTCGGCTGGTCATTGTGATTTCCTTCTTCTTTTCTTTTCTTGCTTCCGTCATCTGAGTGGCGACATATGTCTGTCGCTTGGATGAATCTTTGAGCCCGAGTCATTGCTTCAGAGAAGGTTTTGACTTCGTTTTTTGCCAAGGACCATCTTAGCCGACCGGGTTGGAGTCCGGCCATCAAGGCGGCGAATGCCACCGCGTCTTGTAGATTTGAGATTTTCAGTGATTCCTCATTGAATCTTTTAATGTAATCGGCGAGGCCTTCATTCTTCTCCTGCCTGACTCCCATCAAATGGAGACTTGTTTTCTTTTGTCTTTTCCCAGCAACAAACTGGTGAATGAATAGGTCTTCGAGCACCGAGAAATCGGTTATGATCCCCGCAGGAAGCTCTTGGAACCAGTTCAGAGCCAGTCCTTTGAGTGTTGTTGGAAAGAAACGGCACCAAGTGGCCTCGCAGCCAGTTTGAACGCTCATTTGAGCTTTGTATGTGGCCATGTGATCATCCGGGTCAGTTAGGCCCGCAAATGACTCGATGGTCGGTGTTTTGATCTTTCCTGGGCTGGGCGACTCGAGTATGGCTGACTGAATGGGACCATGAACTTGAGCGCCCCGCTGTTAATCCGAACGGGGTTTGATTGGGCAGAATCACCATGTCCCTCACGATGAGCCGCCTTTTTATTTAGGATATACCTCGCATTGTAACCTTTGCTGAGGTGCTTCTCGTTGAGGAAGTGTAGGACATCGTTGTGCTTATGCCCGACGTGGCCTCGAGGTGACTTGGATATGTGAGTATCTTCTCCCCGCCTAGCGGATTTTCCTTTAGTTTCGTGCCGCTCTTCCTCCCCCTGTTTGGATCGTTCCCGATCGTGTTGACTAAGCTCCCTTGCCCCCGACCGTTGCCTGCTAGGCTGACCCTGATTCTCTGCCCGAAGGGAATGGACCAAGGCTTGGTCTTTAGGGGGCTGGAGGGGGAGTCCCAGCTGTAGATTGGCCAACATATCCATGAGGCTTTGCTACAGGGTCTGCTGGAGCTGAGCGGCTATCAAGTTTATATCCGCCGTGGATATGGGATGGGGGTCAGCGTGCTGTAGCTGCTATGAGGGATCATGTCCATTTTCAATGGACTGTTCTTCTTCATGGTCGAGGGTTTGAACGGTCGGCGTTTTGGGCCGTTCAGACCTCCGTTGATGAGATGGCGATGGGTCTCTTTCGGACCTTTGAGCCTGTGCTGAGGGCTGTCTGGCGCGAGTGCTCTTGGTTGGGGCCATTGTGGAGTGTATCTTTACTGAGTGGTGGTGAAGTTGCTTTGATTGTAACCTCCCCACAGACGGCGCCAAACTGATTCTGCTAAGAAATTAAGGATCGTAATTGGTTGTTAGATATGATGTGGGCCCCCAAGAGTGTTCGCCTGAGCTCCGATGTCCGTACGCCTGAATCCTGCAAAATGATGTTAGACTACCCCGGGGGTGTATCCGGGATCGCCCCTCCGACGCTCAAGTCAGATGTGATTGAGGTAGAGGGAGATTCTAGAGAGAGATGCTCCAGTTTATTAGGTGAGAATTGAATACATGTTTATTGATGAGGCAGTTGGTTTTTATTGTGTTGGGGATTTCCCAGACAGGAAACATTGACAGGATGGGCCTTTTTGGGATCAAATGGCTATGTTGCCTTTTCAGGCAATGATTATTTCCTCCAGCTGGAGAGTCTCCAGGCTCCTGGGATTAGGTCAACATTCAGGTGGGACCCGTTACTGCCATCTGTCAAGGCTTCAGGAGGCTTTGATTCTTCTGTTGGGCTGCTCATTAATTGAGCCCAAACATTCTCTAATAAATTTAACAGGATTATAGTAGATTTTTCTTAATTTGTGAATTTCTATTGCTTTGAATTTTCTTTGAGCAAGAAAAGGGCGCCTGATTGTGAACTTTTTTATTGCTTTAATCTTTCCGCAGTGCTAGAATTTCAATGTTTTTTGAATCTAAAAATCAGGTTAGATCAAAATTCTCAAGGGCTATATTTGGTGAGACTTCATTGGTGGTCTTTTGAGGGATTTTGGTATGGTGTTCGTGATTTTGGCCTAATGCTGGACCTTGAAAATAGTTTCAGTTTCATTTGTTGGTTGCTAGGTTATACACCAAAATTTCAGGATTGCTCTGTTATACTTATGGCTTCGTTTTCTACATTATATTATCATTTATGTCTCCTTTACTTCGATCTTTACATAAGCTGGTTCAATTGGTTGATGCTTATAATTCCTATGAGAAATTTGCCAATGACTATTTCTATTCTGTTATTTTAATTTTGTCAATTTTAATTCAAGATTGAATTTTTTCTGTTCTTTGAAATTTGATTTTGGGGGTTATAATTTTGGAATTGGTTATTGGTTAGTGCCTTCATATAGGAATTTCAGAATTGGCAATCGGCGTGGGGTCTTAGAAGCACTATATGTTGTTGCTTATGAGAATAGGATTATTGCTGAGAGGATAAAATGGCATATACTTAACTGTAGATATTAGTAAGTATTGTGGTGGGCTTTGTTATTGGTTGTGACATATCTTTTAATTGTTCCGTGCGTTGTGATTGTAGGATGATCGAGAGTTGGCATCAAATGGTAAAACTCCTGACAAATTGAATGCAGTTGGTTCGTTTCTCATAAAGGGTTTGGTGTCCTTGCTGTATGTCTCTCTTGTTTCCTTTATCGACATTTTGATTTTGCTTTTGTTTCAATGTAAATGACGCTGGTTTTCTGAATTTTAGGGGTTTTTAATTTTATTTTATGATTACACGCTTACCTATTTATCTGGATTTGTGAAATGGATTCGTTTGGTAATTACAATGATGTAGTTTGAATATCTCTAAGCTGTGTTCTGAATGATATGAGGCACAATACAATGATAGGGGTTCTTCAATTAATAGCATTAAGTTTGGGGTAAACGTTTGTGGTCATACTAAAAATCCAACTTAGATTACATGTTATAAATAAATTGTAAATTTTTCTTAGAAGTTTGTATTGATGATGCATCATAATACAATATATATATTCTATTTCGAGGGAGTACACTATATCGCGATTCCTTTTATTCATGTAATCATAATACAAATTCGTAATTCCTTTTATTCAATTTGTGTCAAATGTTGAGCACTTCTTGACTGTACCTCAGTCTATCACCTCGCTTAGAGACATAATGAAAATTATCCCCTGCACCGAGGTTTGCCTCTTAGATTGATTGATGAAGTATATTGGAAATAAATCATGTCCAAAATCAATCGAGAAAGAGAGTATCAAACCATTCTGCCAATACTGTATCTGTGGCAATCTTGGTTTGTGTACCTGAGTTTTATGTGTTGGAGTGCATGCTTGTGTTTAATAAAGTTATAGTAGTACTCTCCAGTGCTCATTTTGAAGCTTTATTGTTAAATTGATTCAGGTGTATGTGCGGGAGGTTGATGAGCACAAGAGAATAATGCTGCTTATCAACAAGGCCGACCTTCTACCATATTTTGATTATTTTTCACCTCAAGCCATCTGTATCCCTGCCTCCCGACTGCTTGACCTCAAGCAATATCTTTGTCTATATTGTATTATGAGCATACTTTGTATAAAAACTTTAATTTCTATCTCTATATATATGTTTGTGTGTCAATTTGGCAAAAAAAGGCTAAAAAAAAGGTCACAAGAGTTGCGGTTTTGGTTAAGGGCAGCGGTTTTTACCAAAAACCGCAGCCCTTAACCCATCAAGGGCAGCGGATTTGATGAAAACCGCGGCCCTTAACCACAACCCTTCAAAATTGTTAAGGGTTGCTAAGCCAAGGGCTGCGGTTTTGATGAAAACCGCAACCCTTCAAAATTGTAAGGGCTACGGCAAAAAAATGCAGCCCTTAGGCCACTTTTGACCGCAGCCGACCTTTTTTCCTCTAGTGTCCATCTGGCACGCCAATGTCCTTCCGACAATCAAAGTTTTCTTCTAGTGGGCTTGTCATGAGGTGTTTCCATCGAGAGGTGGTTTACATCGATGCATCCCTAGTTTGACGGAGGAGTGTGGGTTGTCTGGGGCTCCTTATGAATGCGGCTAACATGCTCTTCTTGGGTGTGTTTCGGCTGCGATCATTTGGGATGCTGTCGGGCTAGCTTGGCTAGTTGAACCTCACTTCACATATTTGATTGCTTGGGTGATTAACGTGTTTCACAAGTCGGATGAAGATCTGCGAATCTGTGTTATGGTTCTATATTGGGCTATTTGGGGTGCTCACAATCATGTTTTTTTGAGAACGAGATGTCATCTCCCATTCAAATGTGTTCTTATAATAGGAAGTTGATTGAGGAAATGGTTTGTGGCAAATCGTCGAGGTTTTAATGACATATATTTTGGTCTCAACAAATTCAGTTTGAAACAACAATATATTTTGGTCTCAACAAATTCCTTAATCAACTTCCTATTACTTCTGTTTTAATGACATATACTTTGGTCTCAACAAATTCAGTTTGAAACAACAATATGCTAATGACAAAAGGTTAATTTCCATTCATAATCTTGCCAATGGCAGATTTACAAATTTAACCACAAAATACATGACATCCATTCATAATCTTCCATCACATTTCAAATTCTAACATATTTCCTTACATTTTCAGAAGAACTAAAACCATAAAAACACATAAACCCAATCCCAGAAATTTCACCAGTAACCCCAACTGAAGTATGATTTCTTCAACTTTCTTCATAACCCAAGATAATTCCCTTCGCATCTCAACATAATCAGGCCGAAATTGATCCCCAGTGCCATTGAAAGTGATTGCTTCCTCCCTTAGTCGTGGCATACACCACTCGAAAAAATCGCAATCTTTGCAACGATAATAAAGCTTCTTAGGGTTATCCCTAGATTTCTAAATCCTCAACTCAGCCTTCCGCTCGTTTCTGCATCTGCATCTCTTGTTCTCGTACTTCAGATTGGCTAGAAAACCTTCCACTTCCCTGTTCATCTTGGAAGTAGGGCACAAATTTGGTTAAAAGAAGACTAAGCTTGAAGAAGGGAATGAGGGTCACCAACTACTTATAAACCTAGCGCCAAACAAAGAAAAAGTCAAACCAAGTTAGGGTCTAGTTAACGTCGTGTCTAATTCCGTCAGGTTTAATGAAAAAAATCAAGTTTAGGGTTATCGGAGACAGGCCTGCCAAAGTGGTGGTTATATTGGAAAAAAGGCCTATAAGTTAGGGTTATCTAAGATAATATCCCTTTAAAAAATAAAGGGCTTTTGAGGTATTTCAAGTGGACACCAAAATTTTCAAGAGTTGCTAATATAATGGAGACTAGCTTTATATGCAAGTTATGCGTTGACAGGCTAAAGTCATATCACCTAATAAAAAATAACCTAAGGTCCACTAACTAGTAGTCAAGGAAGTTAGGATCGAATCCATAGGGAGATAGCTATACTGTTGTATCTGAACTCTAATATTATACTAACTAAATCAGATGAAAATGGTTGGTTTACTGAACTAAGCAAATAATCAAATGACGAATATCAATTAAGGAAAAGACTAGAGAACAGTTCACCATGTATGCAATTCAGGATATCAAGAATGATTGAAGAACTCAATGAAATAATCTAACTAGGGCACATGTAATTTCTCTCGAACATTACCGCCCTCGAAGCTCACTAAGCCGCTCTCGCATGGTCATAGATCGCTAAGCCTACTATTGAGAACCTATACAAAATCCTACCTCTCGGTCTATAACTTTGTATTGCAACAATAATCAACACAGTTGGCCAAACTTGTAGATTAACTTAAATAGTTCAATAGCAAGAATCAAACAAATCAATCAATTAAATAATCATTCAATCAATCCCTCATACGCATACATAGATCCCCAAATCCCTATAAAATAAACTACTCACACATAATTGGGGAAAACATAATCACCATTAAATAAGAAAGCAACATGATGGAATAACAAAGAAGAATTGGAAAGAGAATAGTAAGGGATGAAAAACAATACCAATTGAAGAATGAATATTGAAAATGATTACTCTATTGCATCTTCAATGAATTTGTAAAGTAGAATAAACTAGGGTTCTTGAGAGAATAAAAGTGCCTTGAAAACTAATGACTGAAATAATCATGAGAAAACGTGGTGTTTTTACTCTAAAAAGATAAGTATTTATATTAAAACCAAAACCGGTGCAACACGCGCTTCAAAACACTTAAAAATATCCCCGCCCGGGTCGCCGGTGAGGATTCCGCCCGACCGCGCGGTTGTCAGGTACCATAAAATCTCCGTCACGCCCGACCGGGCGATCTTCAGCAGCTTCTTTCCCACATGAGATCACCTCACCCGGCCAACCCGAGCAGGTTTCTCCCGGTCGGGCCCGCAACAAAATATTTTCTATTTCTTCCAAATCTTCTCCAAACGATGAAATTTGGCTAAGTAAAGGCGCCCGGCCGGGCGGTCATCAGCCTGCACAAATCTCTATCTTCAAAACGCCATAACTTCTTCGTTATGCATTGGAATTAGGCAAGTGACCACTCGTTGGAAAGCTCTTGAAGTGTAGAATCTAACCTAATTGAATTCAATACGTTTGAATTTGTAGAACTTAAGATATAATCAAAAGAGTGAAATGGAGTAATTTTTCTACTTCTTTCACTATTCGCTTTGCTTCAAAACTCTTCCAACTCAATGCTCGTGCTCTCAATAGTACATCATCTCTTGTAGTGATATAAATGAGTAGAATATGCATTAAAACGTGCTAATTCCTACAATGATCAACCAGAAACTACAAACACACTACAAGGAGCACATTACTACTAAAAATAGCACCAAAGAGCGCAATTAAGACCAATAATCAATGAGGGATGGGGGGTAAAAATCTATATAAAATAGACATATCAAACTCCCCCAAGCTAGACTTTTTCTTGTCCCTAAGCAAAATCTTTCTGAAAATCAAGAGTTCAAGGAAGCAATAGTCGTTTCAACCCAATATAAAATCGTTGTAAAACCACTTAGGTGACTCTAGATCGAATCCAAGCACACCACAAATCACAATCTGTAAAGCTCAATAGATAAGCACCAATCAGGGATAAGAATCAAAAGAGGCCACTATACATGCACTACAAATGAATGAGAAGGATCTCACAAGGGGGTTCTCCACTCATTTGTAAAACACTCTCCAAGCAGTTAAAATGACTGCTTTTATCCAACCCCAAGTGCCCATCCCAACCATGTGTTTGAAGGGAGATCAATGACACTCAATTGCCAAACTTCACCAAGTTAGTCTATAGGCTTGAGTCATCTATCCACATTAGGTGATTATACATGCAAACAAATCATATAACTCATTAAATGTTGTAATGGGGCTCATGGTAGTAGGTGCGATAAATATTTGGGAATATGGTGCTCAAGGAAGTGAAGTGTTACTACAACATTGATGAAACAACCCACACAATATATTAAATTTTAACACAACTACAACCAATTTTCTTTTCTCACTTCTCCTTCCTCCTTTCATAGAATCCAAGCAAAGATTTTCAACTCAATGTTTACTTTTTTTTTCTTTTGTACTTTTCTTTGAAAGCCTTGCTTGTCTCATTTTCAAAAGTTTTATACTTTAGCTACTAGATAATAAGGATAGGGGAGAATCAACAATTAGGACTCGAAAATAATAATGCAGAGTCCTTCTTTTTCCATGTACACAATTTTTTTTCTCATTCACATTAGTAACCTATTCCATCTAACAAATGTCAACCAACATACATTTCTTAAATACCTCACAACCAAATGTAGATGGATGTATTTTTGGAAAATGAGGAGCTCATGGCATGGATATCAAAAGAAACAGGCTTAGCTCAGAGTGGTTAACTAGGGAAATAAATGTAGGGAAGGTTATTTGGTTTTGTGGTGCAATTTCCTACAAGAGTCATAATCATTTTTGTTTAGCCATCATATAGCCAATGCATCAATGGAGAGAAACCACAAGTTCTAGCATCCCTCAAAGAAGTAGGCATACACACATGAAAAGAAAAAACTGGAATATATATACAGTTTTAAGGCACTGAAGCTCACAGTTAAACCTAAACATGCTTGTAGGACATATGGAGTGCCATAATTGTGATTCTTATCATAGATCAAAGTACAAAAATGCCATGCTCTGTTAATCAATCATTGTTTCATGCCCATCAATAATCCAAAGTCAAAATACAAATGCGATGATACGGGGCACAAGGAAACAACTATTCAACTTGACTCTAATTTTCTAATGAACTTGTATTTTTGTATTTTTTTGAACTAAATAAACTAATTAATGCTAAATAAGACTAGGAAAGCAATAAACTATCTAGGAAGTGAGAAAGAGACAAACCATATGTACAGGAAACTCCCCCCACGCTGAACTCGGCAATGGCCTCGTTGCAACGAAGGAAGGAAAGAGAGAAAGCAATACGTGTTCGCGCTTTTTTTTTTGTTTCCTTATCATACAATGCTGCACAAAGGAAGCTCCAAAGACATAAAATGCCACAATCTCATCACTCCACAAAATAAAAAAAAATAAAAAATAAAAAAGAAATAAGAAAAAAATGTGGAGAATCGGGTTGCCTCCCGATCAGCGTTGGTTTATAAAGGTCCCGCACGACCGTTTACCTCTTTCAGTTGCCAAGTGAAGGTGGTGCTTGGAGGTAGAATTCTTCAACAAAACCCACAACACCCTTCTCATCGATCTTAGTACCGCCACCACCATCCCACGGGTAGAGCGAGACATCAGTAACTCGTGGGAACTCATCTCTAGCTAACTCCTCAATAAACTCATAAGTACTACTGTAACCTGGCTCCCATAATCGCTTAGGTGTCAGATAGTCCCCTGGGCACTTCAGGATTGCAAACTCATGAACCGTCTCATCTGTGACATCTACTCTGCAACATATACTATCAAGCATAGGGCTCTCACGAGCCATGTTAAGATTGAAAGTCACATGTTCATCCCCAATATTCAGTGTGATACTTCCCGCCCTTAGATCGATTACTGCCCCTGCAGTACACAAAAAGGGTCTACCTAATATAATGGGGATCTTCGGGTCCTCGGCCATGTCAAGTACCACAAAATCAATAGGAATGTAAAACTTACCCACTCGAACAGGGACGTCCTCTAAGATACCTAATGGGTGCTTAATAGAACGGTCAGCCATTTGGAGGGTCATAGTGGTACACTTAAGTTTTCCCATATTAAGATTTTTACACAAGGAAAGGGGAAGGACACTGCCACTAGCCCCTAGGTCACACAAAGCCTTATCAATACAAATAGGACCAATAGTGCAGGGTATGGAAAAACTACAAGGGTCTTTCTTTTTGGGTGGTGACCTATTCTGAATTACTGCACTACAATGTCAAGTAAAGGCTACAGACTCCAACTCATCAAACGTTCTTTGATTCAACACATCTTTCAAACACTTAACATACATTGGAATATGCGTAATCCATTTAGAGAAAGGAATAGTTACCTAAAGGCTTTTCACAATAGCCAATAAATTAATGAACTTCTTCTCAAACTTAGGTGTGGAAATGGGAGTTTCATAGCAATAGGTGGAGGTGGAGCGACAACATCCTTCTTTTTCTCACTGGGCAACATGCTTCTTAGAAACGTCTTCATCGAACCCATCGTCCCCAACAACGTCAGAAGTAGCCAACTTGTCTGTCTCATCAAATGTAGAGTTGTTGTTGCTAATCATAGCTGGCTCATCGTTTCTCATACCACTCATTAGAGTGATTGCATTAACACTTTCTCTGGAATGGACAAACTGGCTAGGCAAAGAATCGGGCTGTCTAGAAGAGGATGAACCTGCCAACTGAGATATTTGTGACTCTAACATCTTATTATGTGTCTCATGTAGCTTCAAATGAGCATGCATGTTCTCAAACTGAGACCTAGTATCGACTTGAAAGGAAAGGATACCCTTCTACATCTGCAACATGAGATTTTTTAGTTCAGCAACAGCTGGGTCTAAAGGAGGTGTGCTATGTTAATGTTTAAACTGATTTCTCTGAAATCCAGGAGGAGCTTGTTGTTGCGACTGATACTGCTGAAACTGGGGTTGTGGTATGGACTATTATTGATGTTGAGGTTGTGGATAATGTTGTTGTTGTGGATTCAACACATTATTGCTCCTATATGAGAGATTTGGATGATCTCGCATCCCAGGGTTGTATGTATTGGAGTATGGATTGAACTAGGGCTTGTGTTGTGACTGCAATGCGTGCACTGTCTCACTAGAAGGTAGGAGAGCGGGGCACTCTTGAGAGTTGTGCCTAAGTATCCCACAAGCATCACAAATGAGAGCATTGTAACCAGAAGCACTTGCCATCGCATTAACACTCATGTGCGAGAAGGATTCATTATTACCTAGCTTCAAAGAATCGATCTTGTGATTTAGAGCAGCTAGTTGCTCGGATAGTAAAGACTAGGCCTCAACATCAAGAAGTTCATACCCTTCATCAATGGCTTTATCCATGAAGAACTCACCAGAGGCTCCATCAATTACCCGTCTCATATCTGCATCACCTCTAGTGTAGAAAATCTAACACAAATACCACTGGTCTAAACCATGATGAGGACAAAGGTGCTGCGAATCCTTGATTCTTTCCCAAGCTTCATACAATGACTCGCCAGGATATTGGGTGAAAGTCACTATCGCATGACGCATATCTGCAGTCTTGTGATAAGGATACCACTTGATAAGAAAAATCTTGGATAGTTCTGCCCAAGTGTTAATAGTGGAAGGCAACTTGTTGTACCAAAACAGAGATTTGTCTTTTGCAGAGAAAAGCCAAACAAGATCAGTTTCATCTCATCAGCCGTAACACCAGCTTGTTTCTGAGTAGCACAACATCGTAAAAACCGTTGCGGGTGCTGATTTGGGTCTTTAGATGGTAATCCAGCAAACTGATTATTTTGAACCATGTTCAGAACATGAGACTTGATTTCATAATTCGTAGCATCAATAGTAGGCATCTGTACCCCAGTGGGTCCATTATTAGGAGATGGTTGTACATAATCCATGAAGGTTCGGGTAACATTTTCACCCATTGTAAGAGAAATAGGTGTGACAGGGAATTGTTGTTGTGGTGAGGATGGTGGAGGAGGTGTCTTTTGGAAAGGTGTCCCTGCAGACAACTTTGCTTGCTTAGTTTTCTTTCTGAGTCTACGAGCAGTCTTTTCAATCTCCGGATCAAATGGAATGAGATATTTGGATTTTAATTTCCCGCTCATACACCAAAAACACTAACACAAACGTGAGATGCTCTGAAGAACAGGTGTTCTTCAGAGTAGGTTAGTGTAATACTACAATTCAAATAAAATAAAAATAAGCCATCTCCCCAACAACGACACCAAAATTTAACAGGCTAAAGTCGTATCACTTAATCAAAAATAACCTAAGATCCACTAACTAGTAGTCAGGGAAGTCAGGATCGAATCCACAGGGAGATAGCTATACTATTGTATCTGAACTCTAATATTATACTAACTAAATAAGATGAAAATGGTTGGTTTACTGAATTAAGCAAATAATCAAATCACAAATATCAATTAAGGAAAAGACTAGGGAACGGTTCACCATATATGCAATTCAGGATATCAAGAATGATTGAAGAACTCAATGAAATAATCTAACTAGGGTACATGTAATTTCTCTCGAACATTACCTCCCTCGAAGCTCACTAAGCCGCTCTCGCACGGTCATAGATCGCTAAGCCTACTATTGAGAGCCTATACAAAATCCTACCTCTCGGTCTATAACTTTGTATTGCTACAATAATCAACACAGTTGGCCAAACTTGTAGATTAACTTAAATAACTCAATAGCAAGAATCAAACAAATCAATGAATTAAACAATCATTCAATCAATCCCTCATATGCATACATAGATCTCCAAATCCCTAGAAAATAAACTACTCACACATAATTGGGGAAAACATAATCACCATTAAATAAGAAAGCAACATGATGGAATAACAAAGAAGAATTGAAAAGAGAATAGAAAGGGATGAGAAACAATACCAATTGAAGAACGAATATTGAAAATGATTACTCTATTGAATCTTCAATGAATTTGTAAAGTAGAATAAACTAGGGTTCTTGAGAGAATAAAAAGGGCTTAGAAAACTAATGACTGAAATAATCATGAGAAAACGTGGTGTTTTTACTCCAAAACGATAAGTATTTATATTAAATCCAAAACCGGCGCAACACGCACTTCGAAACACTTAAAAACATCCCCGCCCGGGTCTCTGGGGCGGATTCTGTCCGACCTGGCGGTTGCCAGGTAGCATAAAATCTCCGTCACGCCCGACCGGGCTGTCTTCAGCAGCTTCTTTCCCACAGGAGATCGTCTCACCCGACTAACCCGGGCGAATTTCGCCTGGTCGGGCCCACAACAAAATATTTTCTATGTCTTCCAAATGTAGTCCAAACGATGAAATTTTGCTAAGTAAAGATGCCAAACGTGAAACTACAAGCACAATACAAGGAGCACATTAGAACAAAAAATAGCTCCAAAGAGCGCAATTAAGACCAATAATCAATGAGGGACGGGGGTAAAAACTCTATATAAAATAGACATATCATGCGTGCGAAGTTATTATCTATGCAGCTTGTAACTGCTGTGCGGATTTTTTAGGGATCGATTTTTTTTTCCTTAAATCAAAATTTCTATTTTAAGCAAGGGTATGCTGGTGAAAAAGGGTGGACACCAAAGTCCTCAAGAGTTCCCATATATAATAGTGATACTAATGACATGTGGTTCAGATATATAATTTTCAGTTGCATTTACTTTTTGTAATGATGGGAGATCTTCATAATTTAAAGCTTATCCATAATATAGAGCTTCAGTTCTAACTTATTCATGTGTTTTCCTATGATTGAGCTGCCTTTGATTCAACCCTTTAGTTGGTCATTAGCTCATTATGATGATTGATCAACAGCAACCAATCTTCTTTTTTAAAGAAAAAAGTAGGAAAGGTTATTTTTGTGGCAAATGAAGACATATATATTACCAAAAAAGCATGTGAAACATGAACAATTCACATGAAATACAAACAAGCAGCCAGTCTCCCAACATTAATTACATCAGGAATCTAACTCTTTCCTCCTTTGTACATCTAGCAACAACTTCAAATAGAACTTCTCTAATGACAACTTTAGGCTCCTTACATATCGAACAGAAGAGTTTATTATTCCTTTGTCTCCAAATTAAACTGCATAAACGCACTCATTGAACAGCATGACAAAAATGTTCCCAGATTTCTTCCTTGTCATTTTGCTGGCAACAGTCATAAAATTCTGAAAAGTACTCATGGAACCTACGTAATTCATCTGCATACATATTCCTTGCCAGATTTCAGCTGCATAATCACAAGAGAAGAAGAGATGTTGAACTGATTCCAGCTCCTTCATGCATAAACAACAGGTTGTATTACAGTGAATACTCATTTTATCCACTGTAGCTAGCCTGTTATGAAGGGCAAGCCACAAGATAAATCTGCTCTTAGGAGCAGTATGATTATTACAGATCAATCTTTTGCATCTCACTCTGTCACAATCTCCTGTCAAAATTCTGTAAGGTTTCTTCATAAAAAATTTATGCTCTGTGCTCACAGCTTGCCAGCCTCCAATTTCACTCAACAGATTTCTAGTGCTTATAATCTTCCTTAGCAACCAAGATGTTTGATTATTAAGATTAGCAGCAAGCACAGTTTGTCTCTTAATATAATAAGAGTGCACTCATTTGACCCAAAGCTTGTCTCTTTTGAATTCAATAGCCCAAAGAAGCTTCAACATGGTTGCTTTATTCCAAACAACCATATCTATAATATTCCAGCCGCCTCCACACTTTGGCAACTGAAGAGTTGTCCAAGCCACATGAGCTTTCTTAGAATCTTCACTACCTCCTGTCCATAGGAACCTTCTACAAACACTTTCCACAGCTTTAGTAATCTTTTTGGATAATGGGAATAATATGTGCCCAGTAGTTTTGCATACTACTCAACACACTTTTCACCAGTTGTAATCTCCCTGCATAGGAAAAGAGATGTGCCATCCAAGTTTGAGCTCTACTGATGATCTTTTCTACCAAAGGTTTACTTTGAGCATAAGTCAATTTTTTGAGGTGAGAGGGACCCATAAATACTCAAAAGGAAGATCGCTAATAAGCATATGAACTATCTCAGATAATTCTCTAGCCATTTCATTAGAAACTCCACAAATATACAAATTGCTTTTCTCCACAATGGCAGCAAGCTCAGAAGCTTTTCAGAATTTTTTTGAAAAGCATTAAACATGATAGAAATAGAACTGGCATCAACACTACTAAATAAAAGTAAATCATCTGAAAACATCAAGTGAATAATGCTCATTCTCTCACATTTTGGATGGTAATAGAAGTTGGGATCATTCTTAAGCATATTCAAACATCTACTTAAATATTCCATGCTAAGAGCAAAAAGAAAAGGAGAAAGTGGATCTCCTTGTCTAAGTCCTTTTTTTTTGCATTGAATGGGTGAGAAGGCACACCATTCACCAAAATTGAGTATGAGACACTCCTAACACATTCCATCAACCACCCAATATATATATCTACTAGGAAAACCAAGCTCATTTAATAATTTTTCTAAAAAGCTCCATTCCACTGAATCATAAGCTTTCCTAATGTCCACTTTCATATGACATCTAGGAGACATATTAGCCCTTGAATAACCCCCATTTAACTCTGTAGCTAATAGAATATTGTCAGCAATATGCCTATCTGTGATAAAACCAAACTGAGCATCATTAACCACCTCTCCAATAACAGCTTGCAGTTTGTTAGTCAAAATTTTAGAAATAATTTTGTACATAACTGAACAGCAAGCAATAAGTCTAAAGTCTTTAACATGAGTAGCATTTTGGATTTTAGAAATTAGAGTAATAGCAGTGCAATTCATTGGTCTATGCAAGAAAGAGTTATGAAAGAACTCTCTAATACCTTCATAAATCTCATGCTTAATCACTCCCCAACTCTTCTTGAAAAAGAATTAAAACCATCTAACCCTGGAGCTTTATCATTGTCAATACCAGCCAAAGCATAATCAATTTTCTCATTTGTAACCTCTCCGACTAGCATTTCCCTGGACTGATTAGAAAGAATAGTACATGCTCTAACTGTTTTCAGACCAATACTTGGCAGAGTATCAGCACAGGAACCCAATAACTCCTTATAAAAGCTAAGAATTTCATCAGTGATAGCCTGAGCTCCTGAAATCATTCTTCCATTACTATCAGTTAGCATATCAATTCTATGATGAGAATATCTAGCCTTGGTTGCAGCAAAGAAAAATTTTGTGTTTGCATCTCCTAGCTTCAACCAATTGACTCTAGATTTTTGCTTAAGAATACTGTCTTCAATTTTGGACCAGTCACTTAGCTCCTTAAGACAAGCCTTCTTAGACCTGTGAGCTTCAACATCAGTATCAAACCCATCTTAATTGACCATGGATTTCCTCTAACCTCCGCCTCAGGTTATCCACTTTTTCATGAGCTTTGCTGAATTTGGTAATCTGCAAACTTTTCAAAGCTTTCTTCACTGCTTTTAATTTTAGCCAAATACTTTGAAGCTTGAAATTAACAGCCACTAAATACCAAGCAGTTGCAACTGTGGAAAGGAATTCATCATGCTAAGTAATAGCATTAACAAATCTAAAAGGTCTCCCTCCTTCCTGCCTTTCAGTCTGCAAATTGAAAAGAAGAGGGGAGTGGTCTGACACATCTAGTGTTAAATACTGAACTGTGACTTCTGCATATCTCGCAAGCCAAGCATGATTTATAAAAGCCTTATCAATTCTACTAACCACCCTTCATCCCTAACACTACTATTAAACCAAGAATAAAATAACCCTGAACTTCTAGCTTCAATTAAACTTGAAGTTAAGAGAAATTCCTCAAAGTCTATTGTCTCTGCATCAGTAACTAAAGCCCCATTTAATCTGACAGCAGAGCTACAAACAACATTGAAATCACCAATTACAATCAAGAGTTCTTGACAATTCACTTGAGAAGTTAAACCTCTCCATAAAATCCTTCTATCCATTATGGTATGTAAACCATACACCCCTAGGAGAATGACTATAATTGCGGAACCAAGACCAATCCTTCCCAAAGTTCCTCTGAACTTTGCTAACATTATGACCTCTCACTCTTATTTCTAACAAAGCACAAATCTCAACCTTATAAGAAGATAAAAATGCTTTTATCTTTTTATTTTAAAGGGATTATACATCCCTCTAACATTCCAAGATGAACAAATCATTAAGACAAATAAGGGTTGGGTCCCTTAGCACCCCTAGCTCTAACTGAGATCCCAACTCCAGATTGTAATCCATATTGCACAAATGTTTTAGCAGATTGAAAAGCAGCTTGCTTGCCCTTGTCTTTTGATTTTCTTGTGACTACCTTCCAAACTCCCTCCTCTACTGAATTCTGTCTCTGAGTAGAAGGTATTGGTGTAGCCACAGGGGTTACATTTTTACGAAGAGAAGAGTTAGGAGCTTCATTTGGAGTCCCTGCATCCTCTCCTTTCCCAATACCAACCTCTAAAACTGAATTAGTAGTAACTGAGGGTATATTTGTATCAGGTAAGTCATCATTCTGTATAGGTCCTATAGCCACCCATTTATGAGTCACTTTGGCTTTTTGCACCTTCTTTTTGACCTCACATGAATGTCCAATCTTTTGACATTTTTGACAAAAAGGAGGTAACCAATCATAAATTATCTTCTGCTTAAACATTTTACCATTTGGATCCTCAAAACTGATTTCCTCAGGCACCTGGTGGGACGCGGTTGTACGCGCTACCAAAGATAGAAGTTTATTTTCCTTCTTTCCAATACAAATGAATGTAAGTGGCAAGTAGGGTCGTATCCACAGAGACTTGGGGGTTAACTCGTGCTTATAATAGATCAAATGGGGGTTTTGTTATTAAAGAATTGAATAACTAAATACGAAGAACTAAAGAACAATAAAGAAATAATGTAATCAATAAGAGAAGAATCTTGAGTTCGGTTAATGGCCACTTCGATTCATACTATTGATTATTGGTTTCTCAAATGTGTAATTTTACTCTTAATTACTCAAAGTTGGATATCAAATTCCTTTCCCTCAAAAGAACCGTTAAACAATCACAATCAGAGGATCATAAAACTTGAACTAATGATTAATCTAATCTAATCAGAGATTAAATTCAAATCAATAGAACGTCAACGAGCAAGGAAACAATGAGCCAATTAACAAATTGCTAGCACAACATATTCAAATTAGAAATTGTGATTTCTCTAGTGATTAATCAAGAATAATCAGATTCATTAATCAAACCCTAGATTGCTACTCATGAAAGCAGAACAGATGATTCGACATCAATTCTAAATCCTAGCAAAAGATAAATCGAATGTATAAACTAGTAGTACTCCTAGCAATACATACAATAATCATAGATCAAGAACAAGGAATCACAATTATAACTAAGATAAAGTCAACAAAGAGAAACCTCACAATAATAGACCGAAGCTTGATTAACCGTTCTCAAGACTAGATTTAGGCTATGATCGACATAGCATCCATCAAAGAAATCTTCCAACTAATGATTCGAAACTCAAAAAGGGAAAATAGGGATTAGGGTTCTTCCTCTCTATTCTCTCTAATTAGGTCCAGGATTGCATCCCTCAACAAAACAACGTTTTTCTAATTAATAAAACTTAGGGAAAAGTTGAAAACTGCCGAAGAATCATAACCGCGTCGAAGTGCGCGAGTCGGGCAGCTATGGCGCGCGACTCGGGCCTTCGCTGCTGCCAAATACCAATCTCTGCTCGAAGTGCGCGACTCGGGCATCTATGGCGCGCGAGTCGTGCCTTTGCTACTGCCAAGCTCATGCTTCCGCTCGAAGTGCGCGGGTGGTGTGTATATGGCGCCCATGGTGCGCACTAGCCACTGCTTGAGATTTGGTCTCCAACAAACGCCCGAGGTGGGCTCTTCAACGCTCATGGTGGCAATCATTGTTGTAGATACACTAAGGGATGAACTTGGATAACAACCATCGAAATCTAGACTTCAATGGACTTTGTGAGCTTAATCCACCTGTAAATGATCAAAAGCTTATGGAACCACAAAATATCCTTAAATCTCCTCTAATATTGCAAATTTATCATAACTCCCTCTTCTCCACACTAAGGTTTAGATGAGTCAAACTCTCCCTTTTAAGACTTAAACCTTAGTGAAATGGACTTCTCAACACTCTATAATTGCAAATAACTTGGTCGCATCAGCACCTTAGCAGTAAATAGTAATATCCATTTCAACAAGGATTCTTGAAAAATTAATCCTTAATTGCTTTGTAGTGCATTCATCTGCATATATTATGACAGCCAAAGTACTTCCAATCCTACTCATAGAATCAGGACTCCAACATTTTAGTGGAAGATTTGGAAGTTTAATCCATATTGGAACAACCTTCAAAATCTCCTGATGAAAGATGAAATTTGGTGTCCGTTGTTGAACAATCATAGCCTTCCAAAAGAATAACTATGGTCCTGAATATAGAATAGCATCCCTATCCTCCATAGATTCCATTTTAACCACAAAAAATCCATCATCATGCTTGAGAATTTTAGGTTCAACAGCAGGTGCCCATTGAGCTTTACAGTAATTTGTTCTGGCCATCAAACCAATATCATAAACAATTAAAGCATTCGTCCAAGTTTCAGTCATCGTCTCAACATCCTTCTTGTCTAACTTAACCATAGATTCACCATTTACAATACTAGGAGCTACAAAGTTTAAACCCATACCTTTATCAGATTGTGTAAACCCTTTCCAGAAGTTTCGATTCTTCTCAATAAGTTCAGCTCCAATCTCATCTACTTCAGCCACAGGAACAGGTTACACTGACTGTTGAGGCATCGGGATAATCTCTCGCATACCAGTGGTTACTGTTCCATTGCCTTCTATGAAATCCGCTCCAACAACCTTCCACTAGTGGAAAAAACCTTATCTGTCACTTAGTTACATATTCGATTTTTACAAAACCGCATCAAAAAATCAATAAAAAAATGGGATGGAAAGCTGGGCGGAAAATCTGATCCGATCCTTTAGTGAACCGGATCAGATTGTAGAAGCTGCTGCGGTTTTTTTAAAATCTGATCCGGTTCACATGACCGGATCAGTTAATACCCTTGATCCATATAAGAACGCAGCCCATATCATGCGGCCCAACTCACTCTAAAATCCCAACCCAAATCACGCGGGGCCCAACTCACTCTCAAATCCCAACCCATATCACGCGGGCCCCAACTCACTCTCAGATATAACACGCGGCTCCCCTTTTATTTCCATCTCCCAAACCCTACCCCCCTCCTCATCGGATATTCCCTCTCCCAAACCCTAAACGCTCCCCCCCCTCTCATCACTCATCAGATCTCCCTTCTCTCAAACCCCACCCTCTCCGATCTCTCATCTGCACCCTCTCTTCTTCCCTCTCTCAAAAGCGCCCCTCACACTTCATTACCAAAATCCACAATCGAACGAAGCCATCTCTCATAACAAACGCTTCAATCAAATCCATAATCGAAGCCACGCCATTAAAAGAAACTCGACGGAAGAAGCGTTGTTGAAGATAATCAAAGCCCGGTTTCATTTCTTTTTTTTTTCATTTATATTCTAGTTTTCTAGTATTTTCGTTCAATTTATTTTCGTTTAATTTCTCTTCTATTCTGTTATTAGTTTTATTTGTAATTTATTTTCGTTTTTATTATGTTATTAATTTTATTTGTAATTTATTTTCGTTTTTATTCTGTTATTAATTTTATTTGTAATTTCCGGTCAAAAAAAAATTTTATTTGTAATTTCTTTTCGTTTTTATTCTGCTATTAATTTTATTTGTAATTTATTTTCCTTTTTATTCTGTTATTAGTTTTATTTTCTTTTTTTGTATTTTTTCTTAGATTTTCGTTTTTTTTTTGGTTGATTTTTGTATTTATTTGCGTTATTAATTCGCTTCATGATTCTTTTGTAATTTTTTTTTAATCAGTTTTATTTGTATTTATTTTTGGCAATGATATAAATGCTATATTGTAACATGTTTCATTATTTTTGTTGTTGTATGTTACTTTTTGGTCGGTTAACATTAGTTGTTTTTTGTGCCAAATGGCTGTTGGCTAGCTGCTGGAATTGGGAACTACAATTTTTTTTTTTTAAAATAAAATTAAGGGACTATCTAATGCGGTTTGTTGTAAAAACCCGATCAGTTTCACAATTTACTGATCCAGTTTTCAAAAAAAACCGAATCAGTAAGTTGTGAAACTGATCCGGTTTTTACAACAAACCGCATCAGTATATAATTTACTGATTCGGTTTTGGACTGGATCAGTAAATATTTTGGATCTGCTGCGAGCCCATCTAATGCGGACCAAAACTGGATCAGTAAGCCCGATTTTGACCGCATCAGATGGGCTTTTTTCCACTAGTGTTCTTCTGATTGCTAGCGATCTCTTTACTAGAGCTTCCTGCACCCACCATCTCTCCGGCACCAGAGTTTTTCTTTTTCTGACCCATTTCTATCGACTGGCTCACAATAGCAAAGTCACCTTATCGTGCGCCTAGAGAGCATTTAGGAGTCAAAAACACTATAGGAAAGGTTATTAGATGGTGGGTTTTCTAAATATTCAACTAAATTCCAGTTATATGAGTGACTCCAAATTACTACTATAATATATCTGAACTTATCTAAATTTGTTTAGCTTTTCTTTCACATGGACTTTATTAGAACTTATTGTAGCCCCTAACAATAAAGTCTAAAATCCAATCCAAAAATGAAACTCCAAGCCTTGCTCTGCACCAAAAGGCACTAACCTAATGGATGACATATAACAAGATTCCTGCCTCAAGTAACAAAATTCGTACCTCTAAAATGCGATGAAAGAAAAAGCCAAGTCCCCTAAAATAGTTTAATCTACTTCAGAAAGCGAGAAATAACCAATGAACATTATATCCACAAGGACCCAATTTGCATGATGTTCATTCTACACCTAGAAAATAGCGCGCTTGAATGTACCCTCCTATGAATAGCAAAGAGATACTACAAGAGAATTGAGATAGACCATTATACATTAATCTAAAGTATTCATCCTCTGACCAAATCAAATAGTCATATTATACAATACCTTGTAAACAAGTTACACATTAAGTTTTTCTTAGCCTAAGCATCGGACAACACTAGAGGGAGGCGAAATTTCACTGCAACTGTCTTGGCAAATTATGTGTTAACAATTTTAGAAAATACAACCCATTTAATAGGGTTGCTGGAGTGGGGTGAAGGGGGCGGGGGAGGAAGACACAAGTCTTCATATCATCTCGCATCATAAAATTGTTTCATCTAAGAACTAAGAAGCCTCTCACTGGTAGATAACCCCTTCGCCTGTCACCACCTTACCAATGCGATACACTAGAGTTGCTTTGTTTGCATCCCCGAGAATTTTGAGGGCTGCATCAGGACTCACCACGAGCACTATTCCAATACCCATGCTGAAAGTCCGCCTCATCTCACTGTCATCTATCCTTCCCACCGACCAGCATAATGAGTAATTTTAATTAGAGTACGCATTGCAACACATTTCATTCTGTGTGTAATATCAACGTGTGTAATATCATTCTCAATTGTAACCAACACTTCTGACTTTTTCTCTTTGGTAGTCAAACTTAATTTCAATTCTCAATGGTAACCCCGTATTTGTGGTTATTCTTGAGAAAGTGGTATTAATAACGATTTTTGCTTATATACAATTGCTAAAAGGGTTGTTTTCAAACTAAATAAGTATTTTAGAGAATAAATGGACATAACTTTCCCTTAAAAACATATTCTTAATCATCTCTCTCTAAATATGGGAATGAAATAGGTTTTCAATGAAGAAAAAGGAAAATCATATTTTTTTTTTCTATGGGAACTTGTGTCACTCTAGTCTAAAGAACATTAATTAGTTTATAAACACCCTTTCACCAACTCTTTATAACAACAAATGGCTATTAATATCACTTTCTTAAGTATAACCATAAACATGGGTTTACCATTGAGAATCAAAATAAAATTTGGTTACCAAAGAGAAAAAGCCAGAGCTCGGAGTTACCATTGAGAATTTCCCTTTCCTAAATCACGCCCCATTATTGAAACAAACAGAGAAAGACCTGAATGAAACAAGCCAGAATGAAGCTTTTTACCTCTTGGAGCTATTTAAACACAAGAAGAACAGGCTAAGAATCTCTATTGATGACAGCACCAAGACCCTTGGGGAAAACCTCTAGGTATATTATCAGTGAACCCACCACCAGTTACATGGGCTATCCATTTGACTCCTCCTTTGCTGATCAAATCAAGCACCTTCACAGCCGATAAAAACATAAATATAAATTTAAGATATGGAAATCCTTAACCACCAAGCCCCTAACAATGTATTACATGCTTGACAAATGGGGATTAAAATCACCTGCTCAACATAGATGATTGTTGGGGTCATCAAGGCTTCACCCAGGGTAGCTATTTCACCAGGAATAATGTCTGTCAAAGAGCAATTGCTTTGTGCAAAAACCCTACAACATGTGTACAAAGGTCGATGTGTTAACAAATTGCTTTCATCTGATTAGCCTCAATTGTATCTCATGTCTTCTAACTCATTGGTTATGATCTATGAAAAAAAAAAACAATTGCGACTAACCTTCTCACAAGAGAAAAACGATCGGAATGGACTTCGCTGGACGGAAGACCAATGAGCACATCTCCGGCCTCAATATTCTTCCCATCAATAACTGAATCCTTCTTCACAATGCCCACAACAAATCTACTAAGATCATACTCACTATCTGCATAAAACACAGACATCTCTACTGTCTTAAGAACTAAGATTTGATAAGTCAACCAATAGCTATTTAAATTTCAAATTACTCCATTGCATTAAAAAAGAATGGAAAACTACAAGATCATGACAGGAACAAGCATCAAATATCAGTCTATGAGAATTTCCAAAAAAGAAATTAGATATGCTGCAGAAGTTTAAGAATAGTAGATGCTAATAATTAAATGGTGGAAATTATCAATACTTCCAAACTTTTTTACATAAAGAAAATACGCAACTCTATCAGATATGTAGCTGATATTAATATCAAACTCTATTAAGCTAATTCCAAACACAATCATGCACAACTCAAACTTTAATTACAAACTAACTTCCTACAAAATTTACACTCAACAATCATACTAGAGGACAATAGACATAACTGTAACGTAAGGATAATATCGGTTAAGCAACATTCACAATCTGAGGACTTATGTCCAGTCTCTCCAAGGAAAATAAGCATGGACACTGTACTCTCCAAGCCTGAAGACATTTTTATAATGAGTAATGAAGAAAAACAAATTAATGAATCTTGATGTTATTCCATGTCTTACAGTAGTAACAACACATAGATCTAGCAAACAAAATCAGTTAATGCATGTAGAACATCAAAATTACCTCTCCACCTAAGAACGCACTATTAGATTACTGGCTATCGTAAAAAATTCCTCTGAAAACATGAAGTTGCAGTAAGAATTTTTCAATATAACCTAATACTTGCACCATTTATTGCTACAGATAAAAAAAAGAAGTATATTCCATTATAAGAAAATAAATGTGTTGCAAAATGTACCCTTTTCAGCAAGGTTAACATCAAGCTGGCTAGTAGCAAAATAATATAAGAAAAACAAGGGTTTGGCTCCCAAAGTAGTAATGTCATTGACGCTCATGGCAACCTGAAGAAAGAATGAGTTAGAAACCAAATGTAGACAACAAAATGTATGATCAAAAGTCATAATTAAATCTTACTTGGTTAATTCAATTCCTATGGTTTCACGGAATTTCAGTTTCAAAAGCAAGCTTCAATTTCGTACCGACACCATTTGTACCTGCAACAAGATATGAATCCCCTGCACAAGTATGAAGTAATTTAACATAAGTAAATTCAGTTGAACATGAAGGGAAATAAACAGATAAAAAAAGAGCACCACAAACGTCTCATTATAGAGGCAATTTTCTATCTTGATACAACATCAACGTTAACATACCCAAATCCTCTAAAGAGATTCCTAACATGGGGTGGGGGACGTTTGGTTATGCAACCTTACCAAACAATAACAGAGAGGTAGTTTCCCATTAACTCTTACACTTTGTTTCAATAAGAGGAAATAGAGAGAAAGGGAGGGAACAAATTCCTTTGTTTCGATAAAGGATTGGGGAAGAGGAGGGAGAGGGAAGGATCCATTTTCCCTCCCTCTTTTATAAACATCCTAAATTGAAGAGATTTGGAAGGAAAACGGAGCTCCATCTTCCCCCTCCCTTTCTTTCCTCTCCTCTTCCTCGTCTATCCCTTCCCTTCCTTTTCCCTCCTATATTGTTATCCAAACAAAGTGTTAATCCAATATGCAACAACCTTCAGCTAGCCACACTAAACAACAAATCCAAGCAGTTCAATACAACTATCATGATCCAAGAGTTACAGAACAGTAGACCTAGGACTCCATTGAAAAAGACAAATATATCTTGCATCATAATTTCACATTTGAATTGTCCATCCTAATTCCTTAAATCAGTGACAACAAGCCTTGTGCTAAAGTAATGGCAAGGCAAAAGCAGGCAGTGCCAAATTAACATATACTTCTATAAAACATCAATTCCAAGTAACTTTGATTGTTCTACCAAAATGTAAGTCAATTATCTCTTTACATTTTTTTGTGACATACAGAGAAAAACAAAGCCTTCCAGTAGCGGTCATGTTTAAAGATAGATTAGTAAACAGATTAACATCAATTACATCACGAAACCTGCCATCTACATTTCGGAGCACAACATGAATTTCTACTCTCCTTTTAAGAACCAAACAATTGTAGACAATGCTGAAGCACATTCTTTTTTACTTCCAAAACCCACAATGAACAATGCACAAAACATCACAAAAACTACAGAGCTAACCCCAGGGGGGTAAAGCAATAAAAAAAATCTTCTTCATTGTGAATTACACTCATATAAAGTGACAGGATATATACCCCTTTAATATATTCAGTCAATTCAACTACAAACATGACTTTGGAAATTGCAAACTATTAAGGACCCTATAGTCATTTTTCCTTCTCTAAATAATGACTCATTAGCTGATTACTCACCTTCAATAATTGGCAGCCTGGCATTCTAATTGTACCCGATTGTACTACTGCTAGATTCCTTTTTACAGTACTATTAGTCCTATATATTGTGTAATAAGGTGACAACTTAGTGTGAGTTTTTTATGAAATAGAATTATCTCTCCCTAAAATTTTGTGCTCCAATGATTTTCTCTGCAATGGAAAATGATTTGTTTTGACTGCAAAAGGTATCGTGGTATCAGAACTACCATTGTAGTGAGAATAATCAGAAAAGATTCTTCTCATCTCTCCCTCTGAAATATCTCTCTCAAAAATCTATTCTTTCTATTCTTCTGCCTGATCTGCTCTTATTTGATTTCTTCTCTTTCTCAGTCGCTCTTCTGCTCCTTCTTCCTTCTCTTCTGAAAAGATCTTGTCATTAAGCCAAAATGGCCGCAGGTGGAAGAATCACCTTCCAAGACATGTTGAACCCTCTATTCTTGCACCCATCTGATGGTGCAAGCACTGTTCAAGTGGACGAATTACAAGGGTCTGCTGACTATAAAGCTTGGAGAAGATCAATGGAAATCAATTTCTCCTCAAAGCGCAAACTTGGATTTGTGAATGGCACAATCACAAGATCCACTGATGATGAGACAAAAGCTGAGCTCTGGGATAACTGCAATAACATGCTAATAGTCTTGATAACTCATATAATGTCTCTGCTATATTAAGAAATCTGTTATGTACATGACATCTTCTAGGGAAATATGGTTAAACCTAGAAAAACGTTTTTCTCTCACTAATGGATCTAGGAAATACAGACTAAATAGAGAGTTGTATGAAACTAAACAACACTCTTAGCTATTAATGAACATTATACAACTTTGAAAGCTATTTGGGAAGAGTTGGACTTGGATGCTATAAATGGATTGCCTGTTATTCTGAATCCTAGTGAAGAGGTTCAAAAATTATTAGAAGTTATTGAACAAAGAGAGGAAGCAAAACTTTTTCAGTTTTTAAATGGCATTGATGAGGTATATAACCCTTAAAGGACTCGGACAATGCTATTAGACCCTCTCCCATCTATTGAAAATGCAGTAGCTTCTTTGTAGCAAGATGAGGCTCAAAGAGAGGTCCTTCACCTAAATAGGGTTGACAATGATGTCTCTACAATGTACAGCAAGGCCTCTGAAAAGTTTCAATCTTGCCATGTATGTGGTAAAAGGGATCACAAAGGACATAGATGCTGGTTTGTTGTGGGTTTCCCTAAAAACCATCCTAACCACAACCTTACGAAAAACACCATTTGAGTGTTTGTTTCATAAACCTCCCACATATGACCACCAAAAAGTGTTTGGATGCCTTGCTTTTGCATCTAATCCTGCCTTTCCTACTGATAAGTTTGCTGTAAGAGGTGCTCCCTGTGTATTCTTGGGATATCATGCCTTTCAAAAAGGATATAGACAGTTGAACTTGCTCACTCTATAATCATTTGTCTCAAGAGATGTTAAATTCCATGAAAATATATTTCTCTTTCACTCTAATTCTTAAAACTCATATATGCACCCTCTTCCTTCTACTGAAACTCAAAACCACCCTACCACTACTTATGATGACATATTCATAATACCTACTGACCCTAATACAATGCCTACTCCCACCCCTCCTCCCTCTCCCAGAACTCATCAACCAACTCCTATAATCACACCTAATTCTCAAAACAACCACCCTTTAACCCCCTCCCCCCAACTCAAACTCTCCCACCTATATATACACCACATGCACCTCTCATAAAATTAACAAGACACCACATCCCTCCTACCTGGCACAAAGACTATGTCATTGCCAATCCAAACACTAGTCACATATCAAACCTAGCCAACACTTATACTGCCCCAGAATTTCATTGCTTTCTTGCTGCTTTATCCATTAATCCTGACCCTGTATCCTTTAAGGAAGTTGTGAAGTATGATCATTGGGTTCAAGCAATGAATTGTGAACTAGAAGCCTTAGAACATAATGACACATAGGATGTCACTGCCCTTCCTCATGGCAAAACTGCAATAGGTTCAAAATGGTTGTTTAGAACAAAATCTTACCCAGATGGCACAATTGAGAGGTACAAGGCCAAGCTTGTCATACTTGGTTGCAAGCAACAATATGGTGTGGATTATTCAGAGACTTTTTCCCCTGTGGTAAAAATGACCACAATCAGGACTATCCTGGCTGTTGCTGCTATGCAAAATTGGCACACTATACAGATTGATGTAAGTAATGCCTTCTTACATAGAGAAGTACTTGAGACATTGTATATGACACTTCCTAAGGGTTACACTGAACTTAGCAGCAGGATCCAACCTCACATTATCCCTTCTTCACCTACTAAATCCACCCCTCTCAAGGTGTGCAAACTCAAAACGGCACTTTATGGCCTTAAACAAGCACCTAGGCAGTGGTTCTCCAAGCTCTTTCACAAACCTTAGCTTCCTTCAATCCAAAGCTGATTATAGTCTATTCACTAAAACCACCATTGAAAGCATCACTTTGATCCTTATATATGTTGATGACCTCCTATTATGTGGCTCTCTCATCTCCCATATCTCACTGAACATCAAGCTCTTTTCTTAAAAGCCTTGAAAATGAAATATATGGCCTTGTTAGATACTTTCTTGGTCTTAAAATAGACAGAACTGTTGCTTGCTTTTTTTATCTCTCAGCATAAATACACCACTGATATATTGTAAGAGTATGGCCTATTGCACTCTACACCTCTCCAACTCCCTATGGACTCTCACATTAAACTCTCAGTTGATAAAGGAGGCACTCTACCTAATTTTACTCCTTATCAAAGGTTACTAGGAAAACTTATATATCTAACCATAACCAGGCCTGATATATGCTTTATATTTCAACTTCTAGCCTAATTCATGCAGCATCCAACTACTATCCATATGCAAGCAGCAAGGAGACTCTTAAGGTATCTAGCAGGAAATCCTAAACGAGGGATTCTTCTAGCAACTGATATAGCAACTGAAGTGAAGGCTTACTATGACTGTGACTTGTCTAGCTGCCCAGTCACCAGTAGATCCACAACAGGTTATTACATCTTTGTTAGGTCCTCCCCAGTCTCTTGGAAAACTAAGAAATAGGCAATGGTTGCAAGATCATCTGCTGAGGCTGAATACAGGGCTATGGCCCTCACCAGTTGTGAGGTTACTTAGTTATCTGCTCTTCTCAAGGACCTAGGCATCAAACACCTACCTCCTACAACTCTTCACTATGACAACAAAGCTGCACTCTTTATTGCTGTCAATCATAATGCTTCATGAAAACACTAAACATGTTTTACTAGACTGCCATTATGTAAGAGATCAACTCAAGTCTGGCAAGATAAAAAATGTTCATGTTCCATCTTCTGAGCAAATTGCAGATATCATGACCAAAGTCCTACCAGTTAAACTGCATCTTCATCACCTAAACAAGTTTAAGCTGCACCTGGCTACACTCACCAACTTAAGGGGGAGTATTAAGGACCCTATAGTCATTTTTCCTTCTCTAAATGATGACTCACTAGCTGATGACTCCCTAGCTGATGACTCACCTTCTATGATTGGCAGCCTGGCATTCTGATTGTACCTGATTGTACTACTGCTAGGTTCCTTTTTACAGTACTATTAGTCCTATATACTGTGTAATAAGATGACAGCTTAGTGTGAGCTTTTTATGAACTAGAATTATCTCCCCCTAAAATTTTGTGCTCTAATGATTTTCTCTACATTAGAAAATGATTTGTTTCGATTGCCAAAGTTATCACAAACTATCTCAACTATTTCACCACTTTCGAATATCAACATGATATAACAAACACTACTATAATACTATTATACTATATTCCAAGCCATTACCAAGTAAGCACGAACAAAAATCAACAAAAAGGAAGGAATAACTTATAACTACCTAGAGGAAATAGTCCTCCAAAGCCACCAATCCCAGGTGCCATTTTTGCAATTCTCTTAACAAGCTCAGAACCAACATCTATATCAACCCCAACATCTTTGTAAGTGAGCCCAGCAAACTCATTCCCACTGCTCGACATAAAAAAAAAAACCGCCTTTTCTCAAGAACGCTATTCAATTCCACCTTCATTGAAAGCTAATTATGATGAAAAAAGCTTCTTTGATGTGAGTTTTGTTTTGCACGAAATGTTTGTGTTCCCCGTGTATGAAACTTCAAATAATTGTGTTGTTGAACTGAAAATAATACTATTGTGTCCAGGCTTAACATTAAACTCTACACCTAAGTTGCTACTCATGACTGCACTTTTAACTGTTAAACCTTCAACCATATAAATCAAACCAAGTTAATCAATTACCATTTTAAATAGTGGCGTATCCAAGAAAATATTGATTTTCTAGTAGACTAATGTATAAAATGGAATTATTACTCAAAAAAAAAATTAACTAAAAAGTAAAAATTAGTCCTAAACAAATCTTCAATTTTTTGGAGTTGTCAAAAAAAATCCTTCAATTTCTTTCCTTGAAACTTTAACTATAATTGATGCTGGAAATACGAAATTGAACGTTTAATATTAAGAACTGTAATTTGTAGAGAAAGATGGAATGTTCCTTGTAATTGCAGGGGATCGGAGGGTTAGCGCAAATTCTACACGATTGGAACTTGAAGGGTTAGGGTTACAAACTTTTTCTTTTCTTTTCTTCATTTCTTTTTACCCTTTTTTCTTCTCTCTTTTTACCAAACTTAAATTTTAGAAGGGGAAAGTTTTCTAGGAAATTATAAATTGGTACTTCTATCTTCAAAATCTCATACACCCTCCGTTTATTTTTAATGAACTCACTTCACTTTGGGGGAGAACCAAGGAGGAAGTACAAAAGTATAAAAGATAAATTGAAAAGGTGGAGAGAGACACTGAAAAGTGGATTAAAATATTAAAAAATGGATGACATGGGTGAAAAAAGAGGAAAAAGTAGATGAGACATATTACCAAGAATAAAAAAGCAACAGTGTGTAGATTAAAAAGAAGCATACCAAAAAGGAAAGTGTGTAAATTAAAAAAAAGGGGAAGGAGTATACAATAAGATCGCCTTACCATAATTTATGGTAAAAATAAGGGTAATTTGTGAGATCGTCACTTACGTTAGAATGACTTGTTTAAGATACAATGTGACCCATTATCTATAAGTGTGTATTCTAATTTATAAAGTGATCCCTTTAACTTACAAATTGTCTCTTTTATGAGGTGGTCTTACCATAAGGCAGTCATTTATAAAACTTACTACTTCTGTTTAGTATCTCTCTCAACTTTTAAGTATTGATTTTAATTATATGAATATTAGAATTACGACTTGTGTCATACACGAGTTAAAATTTGATATCAAAGTATATATATCTATTTGAAAAAACTTACATAAACCAATTGATTAGAAATTAGTTGGAAATATAATGAAATTTTTTTTCTCTGAGACTTAAATATTATATATTATATATGGTTGACATGTTTATTTTATTAGTAGGATTTTCTCCTTGTCCCTTGGCCTTTTCTATTGAAATATGAATTTTCTTAAACTATTTCCACTAACAATATTTATAAAACCCAAAGCAAAAACATATCATGTTGCCACATGTAGTGGCGGACTCGGGAATTTGAATATGGGGATAAGTAGTGGGAAAAAGGTTCACAAAAATTGTTCAATATATATAAGTCTTCCAACCAAAACATCGAAAATATGCAGTCATACAACCAATCAAAAAAATACATAAGGTTAAAACTTCAAACTAAAATTACACTTGCATCCTACAAGCCAATTGAATTGATAAAAATTTATCAATTGTCATTTCCTAATTGAATTGATAAAAATTAATCAATTGTCATATTTGATTTCAATAAAACAAGATATAAAGTCATATATACTATTTCTTAACACATACCAATTGGAAAAGAAAATAACAATTTAATCTTGCCCTAAATTGCAAAATCCCTAAAAAGTAAAAAATATATCGACTCCAATTTCAATAAGCCCCTAACTAATGAATAATGCTAACAATTTACATGTAACTATATGATCTAAGAATCTAATATATATAATGTATGAAAGTATGAAAATTGAAAAAAAAAAAAAAAAACCTAAAATAAAACTTACTGTGTGTCGACTAAACTGGGCTTTGAAGTCCGAACTCGCATGAAGGCTGAAGCTATGGTGACTGATGAGCGGCTATGACGGTCGGCAAGACGGCAACGATAGGGTTGAGTGCATCGTCTGTGCATGGGCCGTGTTGTACTAGTGTTTGAGAATTGAGAGACAGAGGAGCGTGAAGTGAAGAGTGAAAGAGGGGGGTGTTTTGAAACTTCATGTGATTTTCCTCTGTTCCTAGCCCTAGGCTTTCAGAGTTTGTTAGAGTATTCACAATGGTTGAAAATAAGGACTAGCTTGCAAATATATATAAGTTGGAGCTACAAGCTCAACCATTATGGAGCTACAATAGAGGTGTTAGAAACAGATCTGACCGCTGGGTCAACCTGATTTTGATCTGACTTGAACCTGGTTCGACCTGTGAGGGTCAGTCCCCAAACCTGACCGAAACCTGACCTGGGATTACCCAGACCTGACCGGCACCTGACAAAATTATATCCTGACCTGACCAGACAAACCTGCATTTAAACCCGAACCCGACCGTATTCAACTAGATATTACTAAAATTCAATTTTTTTTATATCTAGAAAATCATATAAATATGTTAATTTATAAAATTGCTTACATTTAATAATTAACTAAATAAAAAATTAAATTACATTTAATTTAAGGGTTAAACTTTGAATATCATGTACTTGTTTATATTTTACTGACATGGTCATTCCTTTTATTCGAGTTTCGTCTATAAAGTCCTGGACTATCTATACACAAGAAAAGACAACACTTTAAAATTACCATAATTTGTAACATGCATAGTTTGCTTTATGAATATAAGGGAATCATGGGAAAAGAAAAATGGCACCTACAAAGGATAGCCATTAAAAGAAGGGGTCATTCATCCGTCATTACATCTCTCTATGCCCTTTGTATTTAATATTAGCGTGATGGTATACCAATTGTCCCAACTTAACTAGATCAAATCTGAATTAGTTGAAATCTAACATAGCATGTGGGTTTTTTCAAAAAAATAAAGTAAAACCACACTAATCTTCCTCACAAATATATGGACATAACATATTCCCAAAAGAATTCATCAATATCTTCACCAATAATCCATCAAATATTGCGGCTCAATGAACTGAGCTTTCCTACATTTATAACAGGCAACAGCAATATCCAAGTCTATCATCCAAATTCAGAAGTCAAGTCAGCTAATTTGATGGATAAGGCAAAGTTATAGACTGACTCCTCTACTTACCAGAACAAATAACCAGATAATACAAACTTGTAAATTCAATCTTAAATGGCAGTCTAAAAGAAGCAAAGTGAAACAAAATAGAATCTCATATCATCTTTTCTTGAAACCATATTTCTTCCGTTCATAGAAGATATCTGTTTTCGCACTTCCTATTGACAATTTTAACCCTGAGGTGACCAACACCAGTAGCATAATAGCAAGAAGAGATGCACAACCAAAAATTTGGCAAATGATTAACAATAACCAAGAGATTGCACTTTGGTGGAAGTTAAACTACATGAGTTCCTCAAATCAGGACCTCTTGACCATAAAATATGTCTCTTCTTTTTTAGAGATAAATTATCACTTAAAAATCCATAAGCTAAGATCATTTCTAAGAGAAAAAGTTGTATTTGAAAGACTTTCTGAGGAACTAATTAAAAGAGCAAGAACTACTCTGAACAACGCTGATGAGAGAGAGTGAAGTAATGTGTGAAGAGAGTGAAGAACTGAAGACTGAAAGACGGGGAGTCTGGGAGTCTGAGAGGCGCCGCTAGTGCTGAGAGTATGAGAGAGATGAGATGAGAGTATGAGAGGGTTAGGTTAATTTTGTTGTTTCATTTTAGGGGTTAGTTTTTATAGGGGGGTTGTTTCAACCGTTGGATTGGATCTAACGGTTTGGATAGAAAGAGAGGAGAGGTGAGGGTTTCTGAAAAAAAGGGGAGATTGGATCATTTTGGACCGTTGGATCAACAAGGTTTTGCTCTTTTACAAATCAAAGGCTAAAATTTAGGATCCGTGTGTTTGTTTTTTTGCCAATGAGATTTGAGAAATAATAATGCTTATGGATTATGACAAAAAATTATTGAATAACCAATTAACTATATATTGTTACTATTATTATTATTATTATTATCATTATTATTATTATTGTTGTTGTTATTGTTATTGTTATTGTTATCATGTTATTTTATTATTATTATTTCGAATCATAATGCTTACCATAATCGAGTCATTTAAATTTTATATAAATCCAGTAATTGATCGTATACTCGTATTTAATATATAATACTCATTATTATTACCGTTAGTTATACTATTAGAGCATATTAAGAGTCGATACTCATTAATAATCATTCACGTATTAGCTAGAATGGTTCCAATATTATTATATCGTACTAACATATATAAGCCTAGTGATAAAATAGTTTATTTATAGTCACATATATATACAAAGTTAAGAGAAGACCATAAATACTATACTAGTATTAAACTATAGTATAACATAAAAACAATTAACTTAAATAATCTTATAACTTATAAAGATAAGGGAGTGTTATGGTTGTTAATCTTATACTAGTATCAAACTATATGGTTGTTAACAAGTTACTATTTAGTAACTAGTAAGTACTTGTTAACTATTTTACTTATGGTTGTTACTTGTTAACAATTAACTTATTTTAATAAGTTATGGTTAGCTTTTATAGGGGATAATGATTTGGGGGTATAATTTATTATTATTATTATTATTGTGCAACATATGAACCCTCGTTATAATCACTTAGGCCTCATATGAACAGTCATTGTAAACATATGAATGTATGATTGTCATTTGTTATAGTATTATAACATATTAAAGTCGTTATACTAATTTATAATCAATAGAGTACTAGATTGGTTTTATAATTATATTGATATCAATCTTATATTAAAATGATTCAACATATTAGTATTTATATTGTTATTGTTATTGTTAGTATTCCTGTTCTTATTAGTATTACTATTGCTATTGTTAGCCTTGTTACTATTATTTGTATTTTTACCTATTATCATTGTCGCTTTATGTTTATTAGTATTATTATTCTCATTACCATCATAGCTATTTACAAACTAATTATGTATCAATCATAATGCTTGTAATAATAAATCATTTATATAAAGTTTGGAATTATCGTCTACTCGTTATTATTGTCGTTGGTTATAATATATAATATTAAAACATATGAAGAGTCGTTCTACTCCTTTACTCATTAGAGTGGTTTTACGCAGTTGATTATTCGAAATAAGAGTTGACTAAGAGAATACACTAAACATCACGGTAATCAATATAGTGTTTTTATTGGTTTTTCGTTGTCATCCATATATTTATCGATCGCACACATATGTATATATATGTCGATCTTAATACTTTTATTAATATGATTCGTTTACAAAATCCATAACAAATCAAGATGGCCCGATCAGGAGTTACCCGAAGTGAAGTTGAATTGACGTTCAATAGCAAATGGACCCGATGTTTCACAACGATCGAACTAAGATCATTACTAATTCAACCCGAGTACATTTGACTTAACTCAACCGTATATGAAACCTAAATACGACATGCGCAAACCCGACAAAAAAATGTCAACGGGCGATCATACCCGGGGATGGATCGACTTGTAAATGGAACGCTCAGACCTGTCCGACACCCGGGAATCCAATGATTCAAATGTGTTCGACCCAGTTGAACAAAACCTGACCAATCATGACCTGGAACACTGACAATCAGAATCCTGACCTGTCTGGGTCTGACCTGATTCGCCGTGGGTATACCCAGAACCTGTTTGAGAACCTGTTTTGACACCACTAAGCTACAAGCTCAACCATTATGGAGCCACAAGTAGTTGTTGTTTAGTGAAATCGTGTAACTATCTCAGGCTTCATGGTTTCACGTAAACCAATGCATGTAAGTGGTTAAATATAGTGGAAGAATGGTAAGATGGGAGCAATTAGTTTGTACTTTCATTTTTTTTATGATTAATGAATTGACTCATAAAAGCTACAAGTGAGTTGTGGCTTTCATTGTAGAGGTTGTAGCTTAGAGTTGTTGTAGTTTGGAAAATGTGATGTGGCACACAAAACTAAATGGTTGTAGTTATTCGTTGTGGTTGCTCTTAGCTTTACATGGTTTTTTGTCTTTTTTTTTTATAAAAAAATTAGGGATACAGTTGTACCCCATGTACCAACCCGGGTCCTCCACTGCTTCCCCCACACAATCAAATAAGACGTATTAAACAATAAATAAGTATAGCCCGTCTTTCATACGACCGGCCACACCTACGCGTGCAGGTATCAACTTGTCACTTATTTTTAAAAGGTCATTTCTCACTCGTTTCTCATTGGAATCGAGCTTTTCACCATGCGTTGAAAAGCTGTCGAGCCAAATTTTCATCTCCAACTTGAATCTTCAAAAGATATTGAGTGCACTGTGACATGTGACTTTTTGACGTTGACCCTTGTCCACAAACCATTATGAACAAATGGAGTTATTGTTATGAACAAATGGAGTTACTTGTATGAATATGTGGTTACTCTTAACAATAAAAGAGTGTTGCTTTCTTTTATAACAAAAGCAAATATTAATCTGTTCACTCTTATGAACGAATGGGGTTACTTGTATGAAAAATGGGGTTACTTTTGTGAACAATCTCGTATGATTAATTAGGGTAGTCATATGATTAAATGAGGTTACTATTAAGAACGAATGGGGTTACTAATGAATAAATGGGGTTACTTTTGTGAATTATTGGGGGTTAATTATTAGTTTACTCTTATGAATGATCAACTAATCACTTTACTCTTATAAATAAATGGGGTTACTTGTTTGAATAAATGTGGTTACTTTTGTAAACAATTAGGGTTACTCGTATGATTAAATGAGGTTACTCGTATAAATAAATGAGGTTAATAGTATGAATAAATGAGGTTACTCATAAGATCAAACAACGTAACTCTTAGATTAAACGACATTACTTGTATGACTAAACGAGAAAATCAAAAACTAATAAATTTACTATTATGAATGAAAAGGGTAACTAGTATGAATAAATGCGATTACTTTTGTGAACAGTTGAGGTTACTCATATGGTTAAATGACGTTATTTGTATAAATAAATGAGGTTACTAGTATGAATAAATGAATCTCTTACCATTTCTCACTCTTCCTGATCATCTTTTTCTCTTTTTCCCGTCTTTCTCTCTCCTCTCTCTTTCTCTCACCTCTGTTTCAGCATTAACTTTCTTTTTTTGGCTCTCTCATTCCCTTTTGTGTCTCTTTCAGCGTTGCTCTCAAGTCTCACATTGCAAGCCGCTAGGAGGTCGCACGCGGCGGTGAATCAAGATGCCAGACAGCCGGAAGTTCGTCAGTTCAAGGTTTCTTTTAATTTATAGACTTCTCAATTTTTCTGGAATGGAATTTGGAGTATGATTAGAAGTTATGAAATTTAAATTAGATGGAAACTGAGATTTTAAATTGAAATTAGAAATTGTGAAAGTGAAATTAGATGTTGTGAAATATGTAGTTTAAGATTACTTGAATTGAAATTAGGAATTAGAAATTGTGGTCGGAATTGAAATTAGAGTTTGTGAATCGAAATTATTGACTTCAGAGTTCGTAATTAGATGTTGTGAAAATGTAATTTGAAATAAGGGACTTTGGAATTAATATCTAATAGTGTGTTTACTTTATACTAGATTTGGAAGATGAAAAATAAAAGTTTATTGGCTTAAATATATCAGGCAATGTCCTTAATCATAACAATTTGACATGGTCCAATAAAGGATAGGATTTGGTACATAACCCCATAATTCTTCGAGGTCAAAAGTATTGGCAATTTAGGGTAGAGTGTCATGACTTTCCTTCTAATCTACCTTTAAATCCGAACTCGAGAGTGGATTTGTGTGCAAAATTTTATTACTATGTCAATACATCTAATTACATATGTTATTATAAAAACAAGTAGAGTGCTTCTTAGAATAGGCATTTGACTTGTAAGAGCGGATTTTTTTTGCAAGTTAGTGATGATGATGTAATTAACCACTTCCAATCTATGAAAGATCGTCGGATGCACTTGTAATTTTTATTTATTTAAAACTTATATATTTTCGTCGCTTTGAATTGGTTGTAATTTGAATCATTAATTGATATTGGCATTGAATTTTTAGTCGTAAATGAAATTTAGCATTGTACTTTGTTTTATTTGATTTTATCTTATCCGTACCCCCATCCCGTAATTCCTGGATATGCCACTAGCATTAATTTCAAAACTTGTTGTTCTATTATATACTCCATATAGTTATGATTACACTTAAAATTTAAAAGATGAATAGTTAGATGAATTTAGATATATTAATTCGCTAATGTAAAAAAAAACTGACAAAGGTTGTGAGTGATTTTAAATATTAATTTTTTGTGAATGAATTTGGAAGAAAAAGAATAGACATAATGAGTTGGTTTGACTGAACTAAAAATTATAAAAGCTTGTGAGTGTTTCAGACTTTTCAGGTGGACGTCATGTATACCATATTCTCTTATACAAAAAAGGTCAAGATATTTTGTCTATTTGATTTTTTTGATTGAAATATTTGATGCATATACCAATTTTAACTTTTTTAGTTTGAGAAGTTGAAATGAGAAAAGATTCTAAAATTGTTCACTATTGTAATTTATTTTCATTCCATTAGATCATTAAGGGTAATTTAGTATTTTCAGAGGGGGACACCATATAAAGATAAGACTACCATATACTATGTAGAGCTGATCAAAGTGTCCCCATCCCGGCTTGAAAATGCCCGGGCTTGGACCAATTTTTGGGCCCAGGTTTTGGGCTAGGCCCAACCCTTTTTTTGCGTGGGACGGTTTTGGGCAATGTAAAAATGATTTTTAGTTCAAAAGCCTGTTGTTTGGTTCAAAAAGCGGGTTCTGCACACAAAAAAACTCGCTCAAATTTGGCATGGCCCGACAAGCTGGCACATTTTTTAGAGTACCCTGAACCCGACCTGCCATTTGATCACCTATAATAATACCATGAGATTTTTCCTTTATAATACTATGAGATTTTTCCTTTTTTCAAGAATTAAAAAACATGTCAAGGGCGTATTGACTTCACTGGTAGGTGGTAGCATACTGAGAAAGTGTCGCGCATATCCGGTATGGAAAGTTAGTTGTCCATGCCGGGGCATTTAAGTAATTTCCACACAAAAAGACAAAATACTAAAGGAACAACAAGTTAGACTTCATGACTTAGCCGTTGGTGTTTTTAGGTGTTTTACGGTTATGTTTAGAAAGGAAAAATTGGGAGACGAAAATAGTGAGGTGAAATTCAGTAAATAGGCCAACACAAATGGAGTGTGAGAAATTGGTGGGGAAAATATGTTAAATGGTAATGAATTTAGATGTCTGAGGGAAAAAAGAAGTTAAATATTTTGAGGAGATCTTGTGAAATTGCGATGCAGAGGATCTGCGAAGAAGGAGATGAAATTGGCAGGCATGCAACATAGAAAATGCCGACGGAATTGATGTAAGTAGGTATATTTATTGACATTGCAGTTTATTACATTTAATGCTATTAGATGAATTGAAATTTTGTGAATATTAAAATAAAATGGGGTTGATTTATTGCTCCTGTTTTTGTCTTTTTCACATTAATTATGTGGTTCAATAAATTTTTTGCTTTTTGGTTGTAAGGGAAGTTTTGGTTTTGCTGTAATAAATAGTGGGCACAAAGAATTGTGAGTGTAGTTGCAGTTGTTGGGAACAAATAATTTTGAGTGTAGTTGCAGTTGTTGATTTTAATGTTAGCATTATTACAATGAGAATGTTAGTAAATTTTTTGCATATTAAAAAAAAGGCGGCTTAGAAATTTGTGACAACGAAGTCATTGATCAATTTAATCAATGTTGAATCAGTGGTTAAATGGTAATCAATGTTGAACGAATGGTTAAATTGTAGTCAATGTTGAATCAGTTGGTAAATGTTATTAATCAGTTTGCATATATTTTACAGTTGTGTTGTAATTAGTTTGGATTTTGACAATTGTGTTGCAATGAGATTGTGTTGGGTTTGTTGAACAAGGTCCAGAATTGTATGAAATGAATGGCGAAATGTATGTTAGTGTATTAGACGCCCCATATGTTGGTATGGTATTCCCTAATTGGGAAGGGGTTGATAGTTATTATAAAAATTATGGAAAGCAAGAAGGGTTTGGAATTGTTCGGGCATCTTCGGCATATAGACAAAAAAAAGATGGTGAAGAGAGACAACGTCGAAATGGGTCATGGACTTGTGAATGCTTTGGGAAGCCCGAGTGGAAGAAAAGAGTGAGTGGAAGAAAAGAGTGAGTGGGTCTATGTTTGTCAATGATTCACTGGTTAGTGATGATGGTGGTGTGAAGAAGTCGAAGAAGTGTGATCTTTGCTAGTTTGTATGAATGTGGGGAGTGGGTGATTAGAAGGGTTGTGTTAGAACATAAAAACCATGATCCGACACCAACTAAGTCCCGACACATCAGTATGTATCGGAAAGAGGAATTGTCTAATCACGTTAGGAGAAACTATTCAATGACTATAACTCGGGAATAAAGATACCCCAAATATATAATTATTTAGCTAGAGAGAGGAATGGGGTCGAGAATTGGGTTGTAACAGATTGAGTTTTACGCAATGAAGTGAGCAAGGTGAAGAGGTTGAGACTTAGGGACGGTGATGCGAATGCCATGCTTGAGTATTTTAAAAAATGACTGCAAATAATTAGAACTTCTTCCATATGCATAGGTTGGATGAGGATAATTTTTTGAAGGACATAATATGGGTAGATGCGAGGAGTATAGTTCCATACCAGGAGTTTGGTGATGTAGAGCACGTGAAGTTGATATTTTTATTAGTTGGAAGTTGGTGTAGTAGTAATGAATTAAATAAAGGTGGTTGTGTTTATTAGTAAATAGTAGGGGTGTGATAATAGTGGTTGTGTTTATTAGCAACCAGTATGGGTGATAATTAGTTGATGTTTTTATGTTGAATAGATCAAAGTATTTATTAACATGTTATTAACAAGTTAGGTAAACAGTAGTAGCTGTGTTAACATGATTTTATATATTTAAGAGTTCAAAGCTGCTGTTTTAAGATGATATTATATATTTAACATGATTTTGATGAGCTGAGACTAGAGTAATATATGTGGTATTTGAATTAGTAATAGCAACTGTGCTGTATTTGAAACAGCATTTGAAACAGTAAGCAAGCAGTGAAGAATTGTTTTTTTTTTATTGAAAGTAATAGCAACTGTTGTTTGGCAATGGATTATGTAGGTTTATATCGAGAGAGGGAGATGTGGGTCCCTGCTTACCTAAGGCACATGTTTTGGGCCTGAATGAAAACAACCCAACGAGTGGAGAGCATGCATAGTTTTTTTGATGGGTATGTGAACAAGCATACAAGGTTGTTTGAGTTTGCAGAGCATTATTGTGAAGCAATGAAAGTGCATGCGAACACAGAGAAGCTAGCAGACAAAAATTCAGCAAGATGTGTCCGCCAACTAATGACTGATTTTGCGGTAGAGGGTGAATTCCAGCGTGTTTACACTGATTCAAAATTCAAGGAGGTTTAACGGGAGTGCACTAGAACAATTTACTTGAATTTCCACGTGAAGAATGTGATATCTGATAACGTTGTAGAGCATTTTGTGGAGGATAGAGTTTGGATTCGTTGTGGGGAGACAAAGAAGGACATTCCATCCAAGAAGAAGCGGACGTACAAGGTTAATTTTGACTCTATTTCGAAGGATGTGAGTTGTTCATGCATATATTTTGAGGTCCATGGAATTATGTGTCGACACTCCATAAAAGCCTATGAGATGCATGATCAATTGGAGATCCCTGAGAAGTATATTCTTAGGCGATGGAGGAAAGGCGTTCAAAGGAAGCACACTAGAGTGAAGGTTGCCTATCACGATCCTTCGAAAATAGATTAGGTACGTCGTTATGACTTTATTATGGATAGGTTTGTTCCTAGTTGTGAGAGTGCAGCGGTGTATAATGAAAATGTAGGTATATGTGTGGAGTTGCTTGAGTTCCTTGCTATAAGGGTAAGTGAGAGTAGTGCTATGGTGGTTAGGCGGATGAATGGAGAGGATGAAATAAATCCGTCTTCAGGGGTTAAGAAGAAAAGCAAGTGCACCCCTGAATCAGTTGCGAAGGGTGGATCGAAAAGCAAAGTGGATGTGGAGAAGGTGACTGTGAAGGACCCCCTATGTCAAAAGTTGGCTCACCGAACTCGTGATGTTCGTTATGGTGCTGTTGAAAAAGTGATAAAGAAGAAATGCCCCAAAGGGGAGGCAACGAAGAAGAAAGGGAAGACAGTGAGTAAGAAAAAGAAGGGTAGTGCATCGCTGGAAATGCAGTTGGGTGAGAGTGGTTTGAATGGTGCACCTGTTTTGAACACGTATACGTTAACGATACGTACTTTTGTTTTGTTTATAGTTATGTGATTCTAAAAAGTAAGTATTAACTAATGGACGTTAATTTTAATACCGGAATGTGGAGGCGACATGAGCATGAGCATGACAGTCGGTGGTATTTTAGCCATAACATCACTCTAAGTGCTGGTGTTGGAGGGTCAATCGAGGTTTTGCAAATTTGTTATTTTTACTGTTTTGTAAAAGTTATGTGTCTTGTAAACTGGAAATGAAGTTTCTGATAATGGTATTTGGTATGAACAGTATGGAGAATCGCACAGCGGAATTGTAATGGTAGATGGAGATGGCTCGATAGGGTATTTTACCAGGCTGCTTAGTAGAGGAGGAGGAGACGATGGGAGTTAATTCACGAGTGCATCTGTTGCGGCCTCTAATGCATTGTATACTGTTGATTAGGTGTAAACATTTGATTTTCTATTATATGACATTAGTAAACATTTGACTTTGTAAATTAATTAGTAAACATTTCACTTTGTAAAATAAGACATCAGCTTGGTAAAATAAGAGCAATGACATTTGACTTTGTAAAATGGAGTGGGTGTGGTGTAAATTGTTAAAGCAATGGCAAATATGGGCCCAATATGGGATTCTGTTGTAATTAGAAATATGGGCCCAATGTTATAATTGGGGTACTTTGAAGAAATGAGAACAAGGGTGAGAACATGGGTAGATAAATGTAATGGGATTTAAATGTTAGTACTTTGTGCAAAAAGGCCCAAATGTGCTATCCTTTAAATATAATAGAAAGGCTCTTATCTATTTGGGTGGGAGTAGAATTTCAGTAAAATAAAGCCCAGTTGCAGTAAAAGGCCTAGTGGAATGACGAAGGCCCTTTGGGTGAAGAAGTAGAGCAGAATTTGTGTCATTAAAGCATATCATTGATGTGTGTGAAATTTATATTCGGTAGAGAAAAAGGTTTGATGAACTTATAAATGTAATAAATGTAGTTGCTATTAGTAGAAGTCAAGTAAGTGAAGAGGAAACATAACACAAAAAATTCCCCCAATACCTGCCTGGATAGCATCACGTACATAGTGACAATCTACCTCAATGTGCTTCGTGCGCTTGTGGAAAACGGGATTTTGAGCAATGTCTAGAGCCGATTGGTTGTCACAAAAAAGGCTCATAGCACGAGGATGAGCAATACCAAGACTCTGAAGAAGGGCCTTAAGCCAAGTCAACTTAGTGGTAGTCTTAGCCATGGAGCGATACTCAGCTTCGACAGAAGAACGGGAAACTGTGTGTTGTTTCTTCGTTTTCCAAGAGATTGGCGAGTGACCTAAGAAGATCAACCAACCAGTAATAGAACGGCGAGTCATTGGACAGCTAGCCCAATCAGAGTCACACCAACCAGTCAGTAAATCACAAGCAGCAGAGAGAAGAATACCTTGCCCTGGACTACCTTTCAAATAATGAATCGTACGCAAAGCCGCAGCCCAATGCTCATGCCGTGGGGCTTGCATAAATTGGGCCAAAATGTGCATGGTGTAGGCTAAATCAGGGCGAGTGAAGGAGATATAGATGAGGAAACCAACAAGCCGACGGTACTTTTCAGGATCCTCGAGCAACTCACTAGTAGCAAGGGCAAGAGTATGATTCTGTTCCATCGGAAAAGAAGCAGGACGGGCCCCCAAAAAGACCAGACTCGGCAACAATGTCGAGAGTATATTTCCTTTGGCACAAGAAGATTCCCTCTGGACTACGAGCAACCTCCACACCTAGAAAATATTTAAGCGGTCCCAAATCTTTCATATGAAAGCATTCACTCAAGTATTTCTTAAAAGCAACAAGAGCTGAAGAATGGGTGCCGGAAATAATCAAATCATCAACATAAACAAGCACATTAAGCTGCAGAGATCCCTGAGTGAGAGTAAATAGGGAATAGTCAGAATAAGATTGCTGAAAACCATGCCGCTTTAAAGAAGCGGCCAACTTGGCAAACCAGCAACGAGGAGCTTGGCGAAGGCCATAAAGAGACTTTTTGAGACGACAAACTAAACCCGGGGAAGAACCGTGAAATCCAGGACGAGGCCTCATGTAGACTTCCTCGTCCAGATCCCCGTGAAGAAAAGCGTTATGAAAATCCATCTGATGCAACTCCCAATTTTTCGCAGCAACAACAGCAAGAAAGGCACAAACCGTAACCATCTTGGTAACCGGAGCAAATGTCTCATGATAATCGATTCCCTCAACTTGATGATTGCCAAAAATCACAAGTCGAGCTTTAAGGCGCTCCACCTTACCTGAAGCAAATTACTTTATTTTATATACCCATTTAGAACCAAGAGCTTTCTTGCCCGGAGAAGGGGGTGCCATGACCCAGGTATCATTGTGCTCTAAGGCAGTGATTTCCTGCTGCATACCTCATGCCAACCATCATGTTGCATGGCTTCTTTAAAATTTTGAGGCTCGTGACCTGCAGTAACAGCAGAAAGAAAAATACGGTGTCGCCGAGAAAATTTGTCAGCGTTCACAAAATGTGCTAAGGGATAAGGAGTACCTGAGGAGTCAGAAGAAGACGGTGAACTTGGAGATGGACTTGTTGCTGGAATCGTGGGAGTAATAAAGTCACGCAAGAGAACTCAGGGCCTTTTATCACGTTTGTCGCTGCCCAACGCATCAGCAGTAAAGAGGGGAGGAGCGCTATTGGGTGCTGTAGCAGGGGCTAAGCCCAAATCAGGCTCGGAGAGGCCCATATCAGCAGGGGGCACATCACGGACCACGGGCTGGGCTGCAGCAGCAGGCTTCAGCGCGTCAGCAAGCATAGGAGTGTCTTGGGCCCTAACGTCTTCACTCACCCCTAACACATCCTCTAATTCATCCAAAAAATCGAGATCCACACCCACACCAACAAGATCACTTGAGACAGCAAGAGAGGAGGCACAAGCAAATGGAAACTCATTCTCAAAAAAATTTACATCGCGGGAAACGAATATCTCATGAGTTTCCATATCATATAGCTTCCATCCCTTCTTGTGGTTAGGGTAGTCAACAAAAACACGACGACGACTACGGGAAGCAAATTTGTCTCCCTTTGCCTTTTGATTATGAGCAAAGCAAAGAGAACCAAAAACCTTGAGCTGATCAAAATCAGGTTCAACACCAAACAAGACCTCGTAAGGAGTTTATTATGCAATAAATGGTGAGGGGTGCGATTAATCAAATAAACCGCTCCAAGGACACATTCACCCCAAAACGAAATAGGTAGATTACCTTGGAACATCAAAGCACAACTCACATTCAAAATATGTTGGTGTTTTCTCTCCACACGACCATTTTGTTGAGGGGTGCCAACACAAGTGGTTTTAAAAATAATTCCATGGGTATTAAAATTATCAAGCATGCAATTAAATTTTGTACCGTTATCTCTATGCACCATCTTCACAGTCACCTCAAATTGTCTTTCAATCATGGCAAAGAAAGAACAAAAAGATTTATACACTTTAGTTTTGCATGTCAATAAATATACCCAAGTAGCACGAGTAAAATCATCCACCAATATCAAAAAATAATGTGCACCACAAGAAGAAGGAGTCTTATAAGGGCCCCATAAATCACAATGAATCAGTTCAAAATGCCGACTGGCTTTATTATAACTAGTAGGAAAACTAGGACGAGATTGTTTAGCTTGTGGACAAACAATACAAGCCTTAGATAATGTTTTCCTAGTTCTACTATTACTAATAGCAGGAAAAAACTTAACAACCTTATCTGATGGATGACCCAATCTCCGATGCCATAGCTCAAAGTCACTGATGTCCGAGACAGTCACCGCACAAACAGTTGGCAGACCACGATAATAATAAAGTCCATCTTTACGTTCACCGGCTCCAATCAGGCTCCCCGAACGTAGGTCCTGAATAGCACATAGAGAGTCAGTGAAACGGACAAAACAATGAGAATCATCAATCAATTTGCACACTGATATTAAATTACAATTTAAGCGGGGAACAAAAAGAACATTTTTGAGTATTAAACCCCCATCAAGTTTAACACTACCCATCTTAGTTGCCATGGTATTATGACCATCAGGTAAGCCTACGGGACGAGCCGTAATAGAAATAGAGTCAAGTAAATAAGCATCATTGCCGGTGACGTGATGGGTCGCGCCAGTGTCAAGCAGCCAAGAAGAAGAAAAATACTCACCCATCGTATGATCTGTTTTGGAGTCATTTACTAGGTTCAATAGAACTTGCACTTGCTCAGGAGTCAAAGAAGCAAGAGGAGCCCCACCTCCTCCACTAGTGGAAGCCGTAGGTACAGCAGCGTCGACAACCGTAGGTACAGTGGAAGGAGGGGGATGGATGCTACCACATACAGCAGCATTAGCACACACAGTAGGTGGGGCGCGACGATAGGAGGCACCAGCAGGCCCTTTTGATGATCCACCGAAGGCAGCAGCATGGGAGGAAGAAACCACGCCCTTCCCAAATTTCTCTTCATGCCACGCAGGCCTCCCATGAAGTTTAAAACAGGTAGACACTTCATGACCCCTCTTCTTGCAATGAGAACATACAAGTTCAGATTTATCAGGACGCGAAAACGAACCTTTGACAACAAAAACATGAGTGTCTTCCGCCACGGCATTATCTCGAGCCATGCCGCGAACACGCTCTTCTTGAAGAAAAGTTTGATAGGCACGAGTCAAGTCGGGAGGCGGCTGTTGAGACAATAAATTAGATCTCACTGTGGCATACAAATCATCATCAACACCAATAAAAAATTGATGAAGCTTTTCCTCCTCGCGATCGGCAGCAAATCTGCCGGCAACATCACACTTACATAAGCCACAAGTGCGGCCGTGAAGAGGTTTAAGGCGTGCAAGATCATCATACAACACCATTAGTTGATTATAATAGTCCTCCATAGACATGGATTTCAATTGTTTGCAAGAAGTAATACGAGCCCTTAACTGTTGAAGACGAGGGCCATCCGCGACACAAAATCGCTTCTCCAAATACACCCAAAGAGGGTGTGCTTCCTCATGATATGGGATGGAGGCGGCCAATTTGGGATCCATACTTCTCAACATCCATGAGACAAGCATGGAATTGACCGTGTCCCAATCTAATATCTTCTTTTTCTTTGTAGGTTTATTGATAGTTCCGTCAACAAAAACAAATTTCCGGCGAGCTTTAAGGGACAAAGTGATTGCCCTTGCCCACGCTAAATAATTATCTCCTTGCAAAATTACGTGAGTAATCAAATTACCGAGTTGATCTCCGGATCCCAAGTAATAGGGCGAAGTGGTGTCAAGTTTGTCTCCTTCCGCCATGGCAGCACAACCGAGTAATGGCGGCAGCAATGAAGAGCAACCGTGTGGCAGCAAAGTGAAGGAGATCAGCAGCGTTGGTTTAGAGTTCAAACAAAAGTGGTGGCTCTGGTACCATGATAGGATTGAATTCCTTGAGTGTATTACGTTAACAGTGAGGTTTAAGTACAACCTAATTCAGTATTGGGCCTAAGTTACGTATACAAGCTAAACCAATATACAACACTCTAATATATCACAAAATTAGGGTACAATCTCGGCACAATTTCCACCTCATAATCCCTACCACTTAACTTCTGCAGTTTGAGGCAAGTTACCCGAAAGTGCGTCGTTGCTCCTATTAGGTTCTCCATCTGGCTCATTGCCAATCCTGTTACTCCCCAAACTTACATTATCCCCCACCATCAGCTCATTTTCGAATACAACAGGAGACAAAAACGTAATCCACACTCATACCTACCTATCTCAATTGGTGTCATTGTAACACCCCATAATTTTGCTCCTAGTTTTTTGCAAAAGTTTTCCCTAAAACTGTTATTTTCTCTAAATTAATGATTTTGATTTTTATAAATTAATGGGAGCTGAAATATTTTTATTACTTGACGTGCTTATTATGTGAATTATATTTATATTTATAATATAATATATTAGTATTATTTTTCGTTATTAATTATTTTTAAGTTTAGGCGCGATTTAGGAATTTATCGATTTATCGCGTAACGGACCTTTGTCACTTGGATCATTGATGATTGGGCCAAAAAAATTGTGTGGGCTTGGGCTAAGAGCCAGCCGGCCATGAGGAGGAAGAAGAAAGATATTTCTTCACTTGTTTTGTGTCTTTTTGCATTCCTTAACCTCCCATAACCTCCTTCATAAGATGACCATTAAACCCCCTTAATTATTCTTTTTAAATCACCAAAAATCTGATTAAAATCAAAATACGATTGCTACCATTTTCACTCATATCATTCGGCCATCATCATCATCATCATTTTCTCTCTAAAACTTTCTACTCCTTTTCCTCATCAAATTGTTCTTAACATTTTCTACTTGCCTATTCATCATTCGTGGTGCTTTGGGGTTTGAAGAAGACACGGAGTGCACATATAGCACGGAATTATCTCAGTTTATTCAGCTCTCCTCCGACGTTCCAGGTAACTAGTACTTATCTTAGAACGCTAGAGATTAGAGTATATTTTGGTACTAGATTATTTCGTTAGGAATTGTTTTAATTACTTTTTATATGAAATTATTGGTAAAAAAATACGTGAGTGTTAGACGCACAGGCTATGTTCTTTTCAACTTATTTAAGCACTCTAGTGCTTATTTCAGATTTGATCAGATCAGATCAGAAAAATTCATATTATATCTGAAAAAATCAGATCAGATCAGAAAAAATCAGATCAGATCAGTAAAATTCAGATCATATCAGATCAGAAAAATTCAGGCCTTATCCTTAATTCTTTTTCTAAATATTATTATTATTATTATTATTATTATTATTATTATTATTATTATTATTATTATTATTATTATTATTATTATTATTATTATTATTATTATTATGTAAGAAATGACATGACACGGCAATACGACCAGAACTCAACACGAAATAAATGGATTCAATTGATGTATGGCGGTAGTTGAAATTCTCGAGCATGCCTTGAGGAGTTATTATCATCATCATCATCATCATCATCATCATCATCATCATCATCATCATCATTATTATTATTATTATTAATATTATTTACCTTTATTATTACTATTATTTACCTTTATTAGTAGTAAAAAGTAGGTAAATGCTACAATAGAATGTAGTAGTTGTTATAAGTGCTGGAGTTGTAAATTTTAATGATATTGACAAAAAGTCTGCAATTGCTTAATAATAATAATAATAATAATAATAATAATAATAATAATAATAATAATAATAATAATAATAATAATAATAATAATAATAATAATAATTTCTTGGACGGTAATAATAAGAATAATCGAACAGACTAGTTCAGATCAGACCAAATCAGAAAAGTTCAGATCAGATCAGACCAGATCAGAAAAGTTCAGATCAGATTAGACCAGATCCGATCAGAAAAATTCAGATCAGACCAGACGAAAAGAACATAGCCACAGGTTGGCGAGGAGCGCAAGCTCCTGCGCCGAGCGCACAAGTGTTCTGTATTATGTTGCATGATTTTCGTATATGCTTGAACGTATGCTTTACATGCAATTGGTGATCTTCCATGTTGGGATTTAATTTTGTGTGATACTGCTTGGTGCTGTAAAACTCTTTTTATATCATTACTTGTGCTTAGATGTGTACAAAGGTATTTGTTGTTTAAAGTGTTCATTGTAAGCTTGTGAGTTTACTTCTTTGATTAATTCTGAAGAGATATCTCTTGATGAATTGTGGGTATAAGGCCGTGTGGCATCCCTTTGATGAATATTATTGAGTTGAATTGTATTGTTATGTTACTTATAATTTTATTTAATTTTGAGATAAGAACATCCGGTGGGATAAACGTAGTCCCCGGTGAAGAACATGCACTAGTGGAAAAAAACGGAAGGGTTGCGGTCAAAACAGCCCTAAGGGCTGCGTTTTTGGCCAGCAGCCCTTTCCGTAGCAGCCCTTCACTAAAAGTGAAGGGCTGCGTTTTTAAACCGCAGCCCTTCATAACGAAGGGCTGCGGTTGGGCCTCAAACGCAGCCCTTCTTTGTACAAAGGGCTGCGGTTTTGACCATAACCGCAACCCTTTTGACCCAAAAAAAAAATACAAATTTTTTTTTTTTTTGCATTTTTTTGCTCCTAAATATATCTACTTCATGTTGATATTGTTTATTAAGATTAGTATCAAATCTTAACTCTTAATTATACAGCGTATTAATAAGCACACAAAAAAAATAATAGAATCATGGTTTATGACAAAAAGAAAATAATGGAACTCATGCCAGTTAACCTTGCTGCCAACTAAAACAAAATCAAACAAGTGATTCCAACTATGCATTAAATATCTATGCAGAACAATCCAAAACAGAAAAGATTGAAGTATATAGAACACAATTTTGGAACACACATTGCCCGACTATGAAAAGCTTATGCTAAATAGCATGATTAACTTTAATCCATGAAAATCATAAATCTGAGCCATTCCCAACCGAAAGTCCCAATATCAAAACGAAAATGAAAAAAAGGAACGAAAAAAAAAAACAAATGGAAATGAAAAAAAAAGGGAACGAAAATGAAAAAAAAAATGAACAAAAATGAAAAAAAATGAACGAAAATGAACAAAAATGAAAAAAACGAACGAAAATACAAAAGAGAAAAATTATAGATCTGAAATTACATGAACAAAGATCAAGAAAGTATAGATCTGAAAAACGAAAAATAATCCCTTGTTGTTGTCGTTGCTTAAGCGGAGTTCGACGACGACGAAAGGATGGCCGGAGTTCGAAGGACGAACGACGAGGAACAGTGCGGTGCGGCACGGCAAGGACGAACGACGAGGAACGAATATTCGCTGCCGCCGGAGGGTGAGAGAGAACGAATATTTGTTGTTGTGGAAGGAGGGAGGACGTGAGAGAGAAGGGAGAAGGAAGGAGGGTGAGGGAGAAGGAAGGACGTGAGAGAGAAGGGAGAAGGAAGGAGGGTGAGGGAGAAGGAAGGACGTGAGAGAGGAGAGAGAATGAGGGAGATGATCTCCTTCCAAAATGAGCCCGCTTAATATGTTAAGCCCGCGATTATTTTCTTTCAAATTTTTTTAAAAAAAAAGCCCATAAAGGGCTGCGTTTTTTAAAAAACGCAGCCCTTTAATACTTATAAGGCTGCGTTTTTTTAAAAACCGCAGCCTTTCACTAAAAGGACTGCGTTTTTTTTAAAAACCGCAACCCTTCACTAAAAGGGCTGCGGTTTTTGCATTGACCGCAGCCCTTCGAAGGGCTGCGGTTTTTGGGCTAACCGCAACCCTTCACTAAGAAGGGCTGCATTTTTCAAAAAACGCAGCCCTTGCAGCGCAGCCCTTCCGATTTTTTCCACTAGTGATGCCAACCACCTAGGTTGCGCGATCTAGGGGTAAACCTGGGTTAATTGTTGTCGTCCGAGAGGACAGGGGTGCTGCGTGTACTACCCTGCATCGGGAGTTTGCCATTCTTAGACACAGGCAGTGGGGAACGTAAGCCTATAGACTGACCTAGATATTGTGATTTGACAAACCTTAGGAAGTGGGTTGCGATCCACTGGCGTTCGGTTTCTGATTAAATAACTTGTTTTACCTATACTTTTATTTTTATTTAAGTACTCTTGAGATGATTTATTTATTTTACCTTATTTACTTGTTATTTACTTTTCATTTGTGTTACTTGTTAGCTATATGGATGTGGATGCATATTGTAGTTGACTTGACTTTATTCTTTCCTTTCTTACTAATCTATGTTTGGAAAAGACTTTGATTTCTTTTGTTCTGGGAGAACTGCTAGTTACTCCCCACTGACTGTGGAATTATTTAATAATATCTTTGTAGATGGAAATGACCTCTAGACCTGTGACTGCTTGGGCTAGCAAAGTGTGGGTTGGAGATGAGAGGAAGCTTCTCATAGTTTTTCTAGTAGATGATCAGTTTTATGAAGATAATAGGGAGTCTTATGTAATGCTAGGACTCAAAGATATTTAGACTTATTTGGGTTTGTTGGAGACTTGCATGTCTCTTGGTTTTGAATAGTGTGGTTTGATTATGGTTTTTGGATATATCTTTACTTGTTAAAACCTAATACTTTGAGTTGTTTTCTTTTGGAAGTTATGAAAAACCTAAGTTCGAGTTTATTTCTATTTATTGTTTTAGAGTAGCATATCCGTCATGACGTTATTTCCGCTAACGTCTTTTAGTCAATTTAAAGTAGGTATTGTTAAGTATCTTAGTTGTAGAAGGACAGGGTGTTACAGTCATCTCCAAGCGTACACTCAATCACTTTATTAGGCTACCCACTGATGCTGTTCCTCCACTCCAACAACTCTGTCTCCCCTCCCCTTCTCCTACCGTTTCACTGCACCTGCTCGGACCGTCTCCTTCTCCTACCGTTTCACCACATCTACTCGGACCCTTCCTTTTGTTAAAAGGTTCACCTTCTTTGCCAAGAACATGTCCAACAGGTTCTCCTTCACCATGCACTTCTCCAAAAGGTTCTCGATCCCCGGAGACACCACCTTCAACAAGGGGTTCTTCTTCCACAACAGGGGGTTCTTCTTCCACAACAGGGGGTCTTCTTCCACAACAACATGGGGTTCTTCTTCCACAACAACAGGGGGTTCTTCTTCCACAACAGGGACATATCTGTCCGAAGTCCCCATTTTCCTTATGTTTACACCACTAACTAAACGTCGGTTCAGATCCCTTCCCCCCTACGCCGTACCACTATTTTCTTCACCTCCCTAGTCCATTTCTTCACCATAGTGTGCATGTGTTGCACCGGCACCGGGTACATCAATCCCCAGTCCACTCAAAACTAGCGCGGCAACCTGCATCAATTTTTACACAACCTTTAAATAACTCTTGTCACAACTACAATAACATTACTGTAGACACATAATCGTGTCTCCCAATTTAAGGGCCCAATGATGAAACATACCGCGGTCTTAATTGGTCCGACCTAAGGGAAGAGCAGTCCGAATAGCCAAAACTATTTTAACAAATGTTAAAACGTATTTTTAATGATCCAAAATCATACTGTATTTCGAGCCCAACTCTTTGAAAAGCTCATTTGATTATTTATTGATAATTAATTGTTTTATTTAAATAAATAAATATTTTCAAAGATATTTTTATAATTAAATCCGATTTTATCCCGTAAAATCAGATTTTCGGAATTAAAAGATAAAAAAAAATCGTTTAAACGCATTTTTTATCAAAAAGCTACCGAAACGTGTCAAAAGCAAGGAGGTGCGCTTAGCACAAACGAGGGCCAAGCGCACAAGCACTAGTGGAATAATTGCTTATTGCTGCGGTAGTATTGCTGCGGTTTTACCCATACGCAGCAATATATCACGTAGAAAGAAAAAGTAAAATATAAAATTAACATATTGCTGCGGTTTCGGCCAAAAAACGCAGCAATATGGTTTCAACGGAAAATTTTTGAAAAAAAGTTGACTTTTTGACCAGACATATTGCTGCGGTTTGTGGCAAAAACCGCAGCAATATATTAAAATAATAATATTTTAATATATTGCTGCGGTTCTTACCAGAAACCGCAGCAATATGTCTGCGCCAGATATTAAAATATTACTTTTTTTATATTAAAATTTGAGCCTATTGCTGCGGTTAGCAATAGGCTGTTTTAAGTATAAAAAAAGTGTGCGGCCCAATTAGGGTTTTGTTCCTCTTTTCTTTTAACTCATCAGCCGTTCTCTCTCTCCTCTCTCTCTCTCCTATCTCTCTTCTCTCTTCTCTCTTCTCTCTTCTCTCTCCTCTCTCTCTTCTCTTATTCGCTGAAGTCTAACACTTCGCCGGACTTCATCGGACTTCGCCGGACTTCCCTCTTCGTCGCTGCGGTTCGTCGCTCGCCTTTGCTCGTGGCTTGCCGTCCTTCGTCGCGACCACTTCCGACAACGACGACGAAGAAGACGCCATGGATCGTGATGATCCTCGCTTCAATCTCCCTGCTCCTCCTGCTATTCTTGCGTTGCCTAACACTTCTCGCTCCGTTGATTCTCTCCCCGTTTGATCGATCTCCACCGTTCGATGTAGATCTTGATGCATGTCGGAGATCTTGATGTTGCCTAACTTTTTTTTCGGTTTTTTTTTTTCGTTTTTTTTTTCGTTTTTTTTTTCGTTTTTTAGATCTGTTTGTGATTTTTTGTTTTAGGATTTTTTTTTTGATTTTTTTCGTTTTTCTAGATCTGTTTTTAGATTTTTTTGTTTTAGGATTTTTTTTTGATTTTTTTCGTTTTTTTAGATTAGTTTCTTAGTTTTTGTTTTTATTATAATTTTTGTAATTAGTCATTAAGTTGTAATAGTTGTTTTGTTATTTTTGCTTTTTCATTTTACCTTTTGTTCTTTTGTATTATTTATGTAATTAGTTTTTTTAGCTTTATATATTAATGGAATTCATGTTATTTAATCTTTAGTTTGTCTGCGAATTTGGTGGATAGTGGATGGGTTAGTTGCATGGTTTTAATCTTTCAAATTTAATTGCGAAATTCCAAAAAAAAAATTTTTTTTTTTTTACCTGTACCAGGACCTATTGCTGCGGTTTTGGGAAATAACCGCAGCAATAGGCCAAGCTATTGCTGCGGTTTCTAGCCAAAACCGCAGCAATACGTTGTATGTTTTTAATAAAAAATAAATATATTGCTGCGGTTTTGGCTAGAAACCGCAGCAATATGTTCAAATATTGCTGCGGTTTAAAACCGCAGCAATATATTAGTTACCTATTGCTGCGCCCTTTATTGCTGCGCAACGAAAACCGCCGCAATAGGCCACTTAATGACCGCAGCAATAAACAATTATTCTACTAGTGAAGCCTGCCATGTTAGCGTGCGCCGAGCGCACTGTATTGCGCAAAGCGCACAAGACTGCCACGTAGACCTGTGTGTCACACAGAGTCGTGCACCGAGCGCACTTCTCTGTGTGATGCACAAGCTTTTAATTTTATCTTTTTTTAAAGCGTGTGCCACGTGGGCATTGATGATTGGTCATGCCGCGTCAGGCGCACCAATGTGCGACTGACACGTGTGTTTGTGCGTCACACAACCTTTTGCGCCTGGTGTAGCTGGCGCGTGAAGCGCAGTTCCGTTTTCCCGATAAATAAGTTTCGATTTTCCGAATTAAAGACCGTTTTTTCACACTTAACACTCGACTTTTACATAACGAATACCTTACGAATTCTCTATACAAAACTCATACCTTTCGAATATACAAACACAAACACATTCAAATCTACATACTTTCAGACATACATACACGTTCAGATCTTCAGGCTTCACGATTGATCGTCCCGAAGGTTATCAATCTCTCAGACCCAAGCCACGTTATTATTCTGAGGGTCCTTGAATCAATTTATTATTTTTATTAATAACGATTTCCTTCATAATGTAGATCTTTAATATAAAAATTGCTCTTTTGTATATTCTAACCTTTTATTTCTCTTTTCTATTTACTTTCATATATTATTGCATGCTTGCCTGATTGTTCTATGCATGATTTTTATCACTCACATGTTATTATTGTTAATCAATGACCTAAAGAACTGTTCTAATATTAATCAGATAATTTGGACAACCTGTTAGCTTCCCTATAATTTTGATTGTCTATCACTAAAAATAGTCTTTTATGTGTTTCATGAACTAACCTAGACTATATTATTTTTAGGGCAATATTCTATGGTTATTCTATTGCATAAAAATTGACATGAATCGATGTTTAATAGAGGCCAACAATGGGCGAAGGAGGTTCACTATGACCGTGTTCGTACCCTCACCCCTGAACTCAATATGTGGTTCATTGACCATCTATGGAGTCAGGACGGGGAAATCTACATTGGATAAGTCCCTAATTTGTCCCTATGGTTTCCTTATATCCAATTAGGTTTATGAGTCTTCCTTTAAAGACTTGTTGGCGACTTCTTTCAATTGGAAAACATTTTCAATAAAACCTTAACAATGGGTAGTCAAATACGCGCTCACACCGCGTATGCGAAAATAAAACACGCCTACAATTACACACTCTTCCTAAAGTCACAATGCACCTCATAAGCCATGGATTGTGGACCCATCGTGTCCCTAGCCATCAACGGGTGATTCTCCCCATAAGCAACGCCAATGCACTATGCACAATTTATGTTCATTCAATATAAACTATTTACTTACATAACTATAACATAACTGTAACATAAATCATGTATTATACACCAAACTTACCTTAATACTTCCGTAATCACCTATTAAAACTCTTTCTTCAGCTTTAGCTACATTTACATCTTTCACTGACCAGACTTTCAATCTAGGAAACATATCCCAATTCACGGGACGACGATTGAGCCTATCCAAGTATAGATCTACATAACCATTTAACGAGAGAAGTACTTTAGCAAAGTTAACATTTAACAAGTTCTACAAATAAGTTGTTCAAAATATAACATTGAACAAAGTCAACTAACCGCAAGGAAATAGGAACAACCGCTACATCCCTTTGCAAATCCATCCCTATAGATTTCTCCGCGAAGTGACGCCCATGCTCCACAAGCTTATCCAAAATAAGAGAACACCAGTCATAATTCGCTGCATTCATCGCCAACGTCGATGCAACTAACAACTTACTCTCAAGCCATCGACAAGTGGTGGAGCATAAAAAATCACCTAATAGAAGCACGAGAAATGTGGTCTTGAATTCAAATTCTTCATCAACGCCAAAGGACCCCTCAACAACATCAACTACCTTTACCAATGATACACCAACCTCTGATCCATACTTCTCTCGTATATAACTCACTGCCCTCTTTGACTCTTCATTGCGTGCCACCATAGGCACCCTCTTCGGTCTAAACGAGATTCTCAATATATAGTGCACTTGGCTCTTAACCAAAGAGTACTCAACATCCCCCGACAACATCAATAGTTTCTTAAATGGATCTAACAAGCTCATTAGCTAATAACACAACGAACGGAGCAATATCTTTCTCTTCAGATGAAGGATCCCATCAAAACCCATCTCTGTGATCTACTTCCTTTTCAACACATCAAAACCACCAACAACCATGCCTAAAGTCTCTACCCTACAATTAACGTTTGGATGAGATCCTTTACACTTCTCTAATTGTCTTAAACCCATCTCTGTAATCTACTTCCTTTTCAACACATCAAAACCACCAACAACCCTGCCTAAAGTCTCTACCCTACAATTAACGTTTGGGTGAGATCTTTTACCCTTCTCTAATTGTGTTTTAACCACCTTTCCACATAATTTTACTTGCCCTTCTTCGCTAACAGTGGACTAAAATCATACATAAATATAACATATACTTATAACCTCCTCTATTTGATAACAACGCATATGTTGGATAAAATTTTAATCTTACCCTAGACACATCTGGAGTCAGCTCAAATTTCTTCTTTGGAGCCTGCGAAACAACTACTCATCATTATCTTTTATCAACCAATTTTAATAACAACTAAGTATCAATTACTTACCTTTTCAGCTACAACACCCTTCCTCTTCTTCCCTCCCTTTTCAGCTACAACACCCCTCCTCTTCTTCCCTCCCTTGCTCACCTCATTTTCCTGCCCATTTTTGTCAAAATACGACTAGTTAACCACATTTAAAACCCTCCACTACACTAATTAATTATTGTATTGCGTACCTTTAAGCATTCAGTTTCATGCACATAATCCTCATCATCGCTTTCACTACTCACCTCTTCATCGACCATCGTCATTAACCTAAACTACTCCCTGCGCAATTAATCAACCAACCATCAAACTCATTCATTCCTTACATCACAGAGCAATCCATCTACCATATACACTCCAATGGAAAATTCCTCACTTAATTATAAGAATCAAATTCAGCAAATTCAAAATTTTCGGTTTTTCTTTTTAAAACCTAACAGCATCACACATTTTTTAAACATATAGAATATAAGATTCACACATTTTTTTACTATTATAAACAAATAAACATACATTTTGTAATTAAACCGCCAGTTAAATGAAATTTCCTACCTATTTATATGATGGCCCAGAAAACCTAATTGCAACAATTTTCCACACCTCCGATTCCAGGAGATTCCAATGCTCAATAAATTACATCGCCAACTTACTAGAGATATTCAAAACTTTAATTGCTCTCTAATTTATTGCACTCCAAATTCTACAATTTACTAGAGATTCCAAACAAAAATGAAGCTCTCTTCTGTTTTCAGTCTCAACTTACTTTGAAATAACGCCACCTTTCTTTTATCAAAAGGAAATAATTCCTTTTTTTAAGATCGAGCGGAAATTACAATATTGCCCCCGTATGGACAATGACTTCCCCATACCTGGTATGCGCGAATCAGCGCTCGTAGCATACTAACCTATCAAGTTTACTTTGATGGAGGTGGTGTGGAACTCACCTTGTGATTTTGAGGTCACAAGTTCGAGCTCCACTACCTACTTATGCTTGGGAGCAGGGATTCCCTTAATTCCCCTACTATCAAGCGTTGACCTGTATAGTTAGGATGGCTGACCAGTGATAGGTGATGGTCCCGTAGGGTCATTCTTCTTACCAAGGGTTCTTAGGGTCCGTTCTGTTCAACTTATTTTAACTTATATAAGATTTTATAAGATCAGATAAGATAGTATAAGATAAGATAAGATCAGATAAGATAAATAAGATGTTCTGTTCAACTTATCTTCACTCATTTTAGAATAAAATAAGATAAGATAAGATAAGATAAGATAAGATCAGATAAGATAAGTTAAACAAATAAGTTGAAGAGAATAGACCCACTAAGGGCCTTAGTAGGGCCCAAAAAAAAAAGATTTGTTTTGAATACGAGAGAAGGCAAAGGGAAGAGTAGAACAAAAATGGAGGAGACAGAGAAAGGGAAACCAAACGATAGATGGGATGCAGCGATCGCAAATCTCACGGAGATGTCCGGAAATTTGGAATCTCTTGAAAAACTTCTCCTGAAAAAAGCTGTTTTTGTTGATGAAGACACCTTCAACAAAGCCTCTCTTGCTTCCCATCAGGCTCGCACCATCAAGGTCACTCTTTCTTTTTCTCTATCTTCCTTTGTTAGTCTCATTATATCTTCTATTTTGGTGCGTTTAGTTTGTAATTCTAAGAATTTAGGAGAATCAATTGTAATTTGGGGTTTTGATGTTACCTCTCTTTTTTTTTCCCCTGTTTCATGAACTGGATTATTGTTATTTTGGCTATTTAGATCAATAAGAATTATTTTGAGGATTTTTTGATTCTATAACTCTTAAAAGGAAAAGGAAAAAAATACAAGAAGGAAATTGGTATCTTTAGAAGATTGAGAATTTGGGATGTAAAATAATTTCCACATTGATGCAAAACAGTGGCGTATCCAGGAATTACGGGATGGGGGTACGAATGAGAAAAAATCAAATAAAACAAAATACAATACTTGAGTTGATTTACGACTAAAAAATCAAATCAAAATACAATGTCAATATAAATTAATGATTCAAATTACAACTAATTTAAAACTACGAAAATACATAAGTTTCAAATAAATAAAAATTACAAGTGCATCCGACGACCTTTCATAGATTGGAAGCGGTTAATTACATCATCATCACTAACTTGCAAAAAAAGATCTCTCTCAATATAAGTGACTAAACAATCATTCAAAAATTGATCTCCCATACTATTTCGCAATTTGCTTTTCACGGTATTCATTGAAGAAAATACTCTTTCCACGCTTGCAGTTGCCACGGGAAGAATCAATACTAGTCTTAAAAGCAAGTAGACTAGCTTATATGTAGTATGCTTCTCGGTTTAAACAAGCTTCATAGAAAGCTCACCAAGATCTTTCAATTCGCGGAAGTTTTCATCTTTTCGCATGTCATCAACAAAAAGTTCAAGTTCAAAACGAAGAGTGACCAAATCATTGCTTGAGAAATCCTTTTCATAGAATTCGGCAAGTCTAACCAACTTTTTCTCATCAAAAGAAGCAAAAGAGTTGAGCGGACTAAAACAAGCCATGCAAGTGAGTAACTCCATATTTACCTCATTAAACCTATTGTTAAGCTCTTGAAGTTGCAAATCGATGACACATAGAACCATTTCAACTCGAAAGCGATGGAGATTTGTAACCTTTGCAAAGAAACGTTTTGATCTACCACGGGGAACATAAGTATCATCCATAATAGGAACTTCAATGGCATGTTTAGCACAAAATGAGCACACACGATCCAAGAAATCTTCCCATTTTTCATCTCTCATCTTTTGCAATCTTTTCTTAGTCAAAGAAACAAGAGCCATGGCATTAACAATGTTTTGTTCTTTTCTTTGCAAAGCATTACTCAATACATCCGTATACCCAAAGATCTCTAACATCAAATGTGCCATGAAAATGAACTCAAATGACTCAAATGTGGCCATGATAGCTTGAGCTTTTCCACGATCTTCCTTATACATGTTATTGTTTCCAATAATCACAAGTACTTTAATGATTGTAGAATACAAAGTGGTGATGTTCAAAATAGTTTTATAATATGACCCCCAACGAGTTTCACCCGGCCTCCCTAAACCTCGTTCTTGGTTTAAACCTTGTCCACTCTCAAGTTCTCCCAAATTTAATGCTTCCACAACTTCTTGAGCTTGAATTACTCGAAGCATTTCTCTACGCTTACAAGAAACTCCAATAACATTCAACAAATATCCAAGTTGTTCAAAAAGCCAAATACAATCACCGTTATCCTTAGCAACAGCAACAAGAGTCAATTGAAGTTGATGGGCAAAACAATGGACGTAGTAAGCAGAAGGAGTTTCATTCATAATCAAAGTTTTAAGTCCATTTATCTCACCTCTCATATTACTCGCTCCATCATAACCTTGACCACGAACTATAGACAAACTCAACGAATAGTCCATAAGTAAAGACTCGATTGCTTTCTTAAGTGACAAAGCACTAGTATCCTCAACATGAACAATACCAAAAAAACGTTCACACACTTTTCCTTTCTTATTCACATAACGCAAGCAAAGGCCTAATTGTTCTTTTTGAGAAACATCACTAGACTCATCAGCTAAGATCCCAAAGTAGTCTTCACCAACATCTTCAAGAATGAGCTTAGTAGTTTCTTTGGCACAAGAATTAATAAGTTCCTTTTGAATGGAAGGTGCAATCATTTGATTATTTAAAGGAGCATTTTTCATGACAACATCCATAGCATCTTTATTATTTTTAGCAAGCCATGTTAAAAGCTCAAGAAAGTTTCCTTTATTATTTGATACTTCACTTTCATCATGACCACGAAAAGCCAAACCTTGTTGCAAAAGAAACCTTAAACACTTAAGTGAGTAAGTTAAACGGGCTTTATAAAGGGCCGTGGCTTCGGCACTTTGGTGGTTCAAAGATTCATTAATTGATGCTTTTGGGTTAGTGAAAAGATGGTATTTCTCTTGAGCTTGGTCATGGGCGCTATTAATACCTCCAACATGCTTCTCAAACCTCTCGGGTTTATTCCAACTCCTAAATCCTCCATTGACAAAAGAATCACCACCCGGATAACTAGTTTTATCTTTGAACAAGTAACACACAAAGCAAAAAGTTGCATCTTTTTCAACACTATATTCAAGCCAATCATACTTGTCAAACCAAGAAACACTAAAACGGCGCATACCTCCTATTTCCCTTTGAGGAAAATCATGTGTCCTTGGTCGACAAGGCTTTTTAGCAATGTATCCTCTTCTCACGGCCTCTTGATCATTAGGAGGATATGATGTAATTGGCCTCCTAGTTCCCGGATCATGTGGTAGGAGATCAAGATCATACATAACACTTGAAGTTGAAGCATTAGTTCTAAAACTACTTTGAGGCGTAGTTTCGAACGGTGAAGAATTAGGCAATTCATCCTCATTTTCTTCTTGAATTGGAGGAGCTTCATGATTACTTTCGTCAATTATTGGAACCTCACGATTACATTCTTCAATTAGAGGTTCCTTTGATGTCGGAGAAGATGAAGTTGAAGACTTTTGTGATTTTCCTCCACTTCTCTTCCAAAAAGATTCTAAACTTTTGTTTTTCATCTTCCAAATCTAGTATAATAAACATATTATTAGATATTAATTCCAAAGTCCCTTGTTTCAAATTACATTTCACAACACCTAATTCCAAATTCGCAATTTATAATCTCTAATTTCAATTTCACAATTTCTAATCTCTAATTTCAATTCAAGTAATCTCAATTTCAATTCAAGTATTCAAGTAATCTCTAATTTCAATTCAAGTAATCTCAATTTCAATTCAAGTAATCTCAATTCCACATTTCACAATTGCACAACAATACAACATTTAAATTTCATTTTCATAATTTCTTATTTCAATTCAATATATCAATTCACATCAAAATGAGAAGTCTATAGTTTATAAATTAGCAGAAATTAAAAAAAAAAAAAAAAAGAAGAAAATACCTCAATGACTCAATCAGTAAGACAGTAATTCAGTACAGCCAGCGGTAGGGCTTCTGAGTTCTGCCAATCTGCCTTCTTCTGGCGACCGGCGGCGGCGGGCGGCGAGTGGCGACTGCCGTTCTGGCCTTCGGGATCCGGCAAAGAAAGAGGCGACCCGCGTTGGTCGCGTAACTGCGTAAGCAGCCGTTCTGAGTTATGGCCTCCGGGCGCCGGCTCCGGCAAAGTCGCGACAAAGGAACTAAATGCTCCGGCGAATGCAATGTGGCGAAGAGAGAAAGAAAAGAGAGAAGAAAAAGTATGAGGGAGAGCCGGAGAGGGAGTCAAAAAAAAAAAAGTAACCTTATACATTAATGAAGAGTACTGAAACAGAGAAGACCAGAGGAGAGAGAAAGAAAGGCTGAAAGGGACGCATCGAAGGCAACAATTCACGCGTGAAAAATTAACGTTATACCTTTTTTTTTTTTTTTTTTTTTCGTCATTTTTTTTTTTTGGAATGGGGGTACAACTGTACCCACTGTACCCCCAGTAAATCCGCCACTGATGCAAAATCTTGCTCCTTCTGTCCCAAATGTGAAATTAAGGGATTTGGAAGGAAAATAAAGGAATTGTGAGGAAACATTTTAGTTTCCAATGTTTGGGTAAAGAAAAAAACATTATAAGTGATAGGAAATGGAAGGAAAACCTCTTTACAAAATGTTCATTTTTATTTCTATCCAAAATTGGAGGAATTTGGGAGGTAAGAGAAACTTAGGGCTTGGGCCTGGGCCTGAGCCTGAGTAATTAGAACTTGAGGGACTGGACGGGACGGGACGGGACGGGATGGGACGGAACGGGCCCTTAAACCAAACATGAGATATTAAGGTATTTTCCTTTCTTTTCTCTTTCGTTCCTTTCTCTTCCTTTTATTTCCTTCACTAAAAAAGAATCAAACAAGCTGTAGATGTTTGAATTGATATGAAGTATGGTTAAGTTCATATGAGAACCGCCCTTATGGTGAGAACCGTGAGAACTACTTATTTTTTGCCTCATTTTACGAATATTTTGCTCATCTCACAACGTTTTTGCTCATTTTATGTTTTGCTTATTTTATGTTTTTGCTCTTTTAACATTTTTATGCTCATTTCACAACGTTTTTACTCATTTTACGTTTTGCTCATTGTACGTTTTTTTCATTTAACTTTTTTAAACTCATTTTACCTTTTTCTCATTTTACGCTTTTGCTCATTTTACGTTTTTGCTCTTTTTTTAATTTTTTTTCTCATTTTATGAAGTTTTTACTCATTTTAAGTGGTTCTCACGGCTAAGAGATTCTCACTAGAATACAACCCTATATATATATATATATATATATATATATATATATATATATATATATATATAGTATCTGGAAGTTCTTGAACTATTATCAATATTTGACTCTACCTAGTGTAAGTAATATGGTTAGCGTATGAAACCTAAGATCTAAGCATATATTGTTGGGAAAATTATGTCATTTTTTACAAGTTTTTTTTTTTTAATTATGTCGCTTAGAGAAAGTAGTGGTTTTTTCAACTTATATCTAAGAAGGATGAACTGATGAAGTTCACAGAAGTTCCCATGAGTTATAAAATTTAAGTTGTGAAGTTCAAATAAGTTAAACTGAGATAAGTTATGATAAGACATATTCACTTGAACAGAACACTCCCTTAAGCTGCTAAATTTTGGTAATGTTTTAGCAAGTAACTGGATGGGAGGTTGAGCTTTGAGGCAATGGCAGATTCTAATGTGGAGTAGAGGGATTGTGTCTTCTAAGTACTCTTCGAGAAGGCGGTTGCATTATGCTAAAAAAAAAGCTCTACTGTGTACTATGTTTGCAACTTTTGCTCATTGCTTTTTGATATCTTATAATGTCTTGCGAGGAGATAAATGTTGATAACAATTTTGTTTCCTGTTTTATCCAGGTTCTTGAGCAAAGAGTAGAGACTTTGGAACGAGAGCTTGATGCTTCAATTACAGCTGCTGCTTATGCTCGTTCAGAGAAAAGACAAGCCGAGGGAGCTCAAAGGGCAGCTGAATTACGCACACAGGAAATCACAAAAGAGCTTGACAACACATCAAGTATGTGAATGGACTTTTTAGTTTCCTATGTAGTTTCTTCTTGATTTAGTTTCCTTCACCTGAGCAGCTGAGATTCAATCTAGACCTCAAAATTAAAGAGAACCTTTTTTTATTGTATCTTAGGCTCAATGTCGCTTTTAAATGTATGTGTTTTTAAAATTCTGATAATATTTATTTGAATAAACCACCTTTACATCACTCTTATTGTCCATAGACATCCATGCTGTTCACATTTTCTGTAAAAATCGCTAATGACTTGATGAAAATTCCCTCCCCACTAGGGTCTAGGGGGTTCATTTTAGGAAGGCCTGGACTGTCCAACTCTCCTATATCCTCCTCTCTGACGCATTAGTGCTACCTTCATTCTTTGCAGTTAGCTATGCATAAGAATTGGCTGGAATTCCTTTAGATATATTATCATGTATGCATTAATGCATGTCACTCTTGGTAGGGCCTGTAGAGCTTGAGTTTAAAGCTTGTACTTCTTTCATTCTATGATTTGTTTGTAGATCTTTGCCTTAAACTTAGTTTGAGATGACTAGTTGATATTTAGTGACCTAATTTTGAGCAAAAGTTTGAAAGAGATCAGTATTCTACATATAGTCCGTTTATCATGATGGGGTATCTTTCTACCTTTGGCCAGTGCTCTGCTCTATTCTTGATTCATATATCTGTGTCTATCATGTCACCTACACCTTGAGAGATAGAAGCACCTCTTAACTGAGCTGCCCATGATTCTCAGGGTTGCCACATTTGTATGGTTGGCTCTATCAGTTACATCTTTGCTATTAATTGAGGCACTCTTTCATTGCTTAAAAATTTACTTAGTCTTAACTAAGGAAATTTCGAGAAGCTTACTGAGAACAGTCCCCTTTTCAGTTTTGAGGTGGGGCTGGCCGGCTGGGGATGTGGAGACTGGGGACTATTATGTCTGTTTTCAATATTTCATTCTGACAGGCAAATCTGTTGATGCAGAGGTATTTGAGGTGCATATGCAAGAGCTGCATGCAAAACAGGAGGAGATTAGCTAGAGGGACAACGATATCAAACTGTTGGAAGCTGTTTGGGCCCATTTCTTGGACCAGCCCACCTATGGCGAAGTTACTAAAATACCCCTACCTCTAGGGAAGGCAATCCTCCACCAGCTGGAGCTGACTAAAATACCCTCATTTATTGGAGGTCCCATCCTCTATAAATAGCGGTTGTCTCACCAATCAAAAGGTATTCAATTCTCACCTAACAAACTAGAGCATCTATCTCTAGACTTTACTTCTCTCTCTACCTCAATCACATCTGACTTGAGCGTCGGAGGGGCGATCCCGGAACCACCCCCGGGGTAGTCTAACCTTGTTTTGCAGGATTCCGGCGTACGGATATCGGAGCTCAGGCGATCGCTCTTGGGGCCCACATCACATATCTCAACCAATCACAACCCTTAATTTCTTAGCAGAAACAGTTTGGCGCCGTCTGTGGGGACAGTACAAGAAGTTACTTCGCCACCACTCAGCAAGATTCACCTTGTTGCTACTCAGCAAAACTCACCTCATTGTTGCTCAACAATGCACGCTCCCAAGCCAACCGTTCCGGGAGAGCTCAAGCATCCCATATGCACCTACGGTGCTATCCCTCTATCCCAATGATGATGATTCCACCCCAATGGAGAATCCATTGCGAAGTCGGTCATCTCGCAGCATCGGGTCAGACATAAGTGGCTGACCCTCCACCCATAACTGCAACAGACGTCACCTTGAGCTCATCTTCAACAGACTCTCCAGCAAAGTCTGATGGGTATGGCTTCCACTCGTCACGAAGAGATCATTCGTCCCTCCTGAAATGCTCAGCCTAACCGGCTGGGACTTAAACAAAGGGAAGGATCTTCCAAGGGCAACTCAGCTAGGCAAGCTACTCACGCCTCTTCAAGGTTGTCAAGAAACAGGTCATCAACGGTACCTACTCGTTCAAGGTACCCACTCATCCTTGGGTTCCAACTTGGCCAAGGCATATACTCAGCCAGAGGTGCCTACTCTTGAAAGGCACCCACTTATAAACGGTACCTGCTCATTCAAGGTACCCACTCATCCTTAGCGCCTACTCGGCCAAGGGAATATGGTCGGCTATAGGTGCCTACTCATTAAAGGCACCTACTCATCAACGGTACCTACTCGTTCAAGTACCCATTCATCCTTGGCGCCCACTCTGCCAAGGAAATGTGCTCGGCCATAGCTGCCTACTCATCAGGGGCACACACTCATCAGTGGTACCTACTCATTCAAGGTAGCCACTTGACCAAGGCATATGCTCAGCCAGAGGTGCCTACTCATGAGAGGCACCACTTATAAAGGGTACCCGCTCATTCAAGGTACTCACTCATCCTTGGCGCCAACTCGGCCAAGGAAACGTACTCGGCCATAGGTGCCTACTCATTAAAGGCACCTACTCATCAACGGTACCCACTCATTCAAGGTACCCACTTGGCCAAGGCATATACTTAGCCAGAGGTTCTTACTCATGAGAGGCACCCACTTGTAAAGGGTACTCGCTCATTCAAGGTACTCACTCATCCTTGGCGCCAACTCGGCCAAGGAAACGTACTCGGCCATAGGTGCCTACTCATTAAAGGCACCTACTCATCAACGGTACCCACTCATTCAAGGTACCCACTTGGCCAAGGCATATACTTAGCCAGAGGTTCTTACTCATGAGAGGCACCCACTTATAAAGGGTACCCGCTCATTCAAGGTACTTACTCATCCTTGGCGCCAACTCGGCCAAGGAAACGTACTCGGCCATAGGTGCCTACTCATTAAAGGCACCTACTCATCAACGGTACCCACTCATTCAAGGTACCCACTTGGCCAAGGCAAATACTCAGCCAGAGGTGCCTACTCATGAAAGGCACCCACTTATAAACGGTACCTGCTCATTCAAGGTACCCATTCATCCTTGGCGCCCACTCGGCCAAGGAAATGTGCTCGGCCATAGCTGCCTACTCATCAGGGGCACATACTCACCAACGGTACCTGCTCATTCAAGGTACCCACTCATCCTTGGCTCCTACTCAGCCAAGGATATGTACTCGATCATATGTGCCTACTCATCAGATGCACCTACTCATCCACGGTACCTCCATCAACTTGGCGTGTGCGAGCTACCTCCATCCAAGCACGACCCCCCTTGGTCTAAAGAGCGAACTTGGACAAAGTAAATGAACTGCACATCAGGGCACCTAACTCGAAGCGATGCATAATCCCGAGTCCCCTCCCCCCCTCGGGACTGGCAGGGTACCCCAGAACATGGGTCTCTCTCGATTTCCGTTGGACGACCGCCTCGGGAAGGAATGATGCTACCCTATCCGTTCATCCAGCGTGGGGCTAATTACTTGGAACCCCTCAGCTGGACAAATAAATACGCTCAAAGGAGGAAGGATGGGGCTAATAAGCCTCAGAAGTTCAAAATTTCTCCATCAGCACCCCCTCAGTCATAAGAGGAGCGTCCTACTAACTTAGCCAAATTCAAGCTAAGTATCATTAATTGGCACGTACTCGGTATTCGAATAGTGTCATGAAACCACCTCGGGAAACATGGAGCTCCTGAACTCCCCCGAGTCGAGAAACATATTCATTGGCACCTCCTTAGCATTTTGAGTAGCGTCACTCAAATAGTAAGCCAAAATAAGGCTAAGGACCTCCTTCGACCACTTGAGGCTCATAAGCCCCCAACATCTCGAGGAGCATCACATGACCTCACTCAGCAATTTAAGGAGCGTCACTCAAACACTTAGTCAAGTATGACTAAGTACTCATGGCACCCACTCGGACAGCATGGGCTCATCAGTCGTCATTCGAGCGGCGTCCTACTCCCTCGGTCAGCATGGAGTCCACGTACTCCTCTACCGAGCCACTTTACACTTAGTCAAGTATGGCTAAGCGCTCATGACACCCACTCGGTCAGCATGGGACTCATTAGCCTCTCATCCGAGTGGCGTCCGACCCACTCGGCCAGTAGGGGATCCCCTTTTCTTCACCGAGTCGCTCCTCATACTTAGCCAAATTCAAGCTAAGTCAAGTATGGCTAAGTACTCATGGCACCCACTCGGACAGCATGGGGCTCATTAGTCCTCATCCGAGCGGCGTCCTTCTTACTCGGTCAACAGGAGCTCCCCTCCTTCCCCAGTCGCTTCTATACTTGGTCAAGTATGGCCTAGTATCAGCTAGCACCTATTCGGACAGCCTGGGGCTCATTAGCCCCTCATCCGAGTAGCCTCATAACTTACTCGGTCAGCAGGAGCTCCCCTCCTCGCCGTCTCGCTTCTATACTTGGTCAAGTATGGCCTAGTATCAGCTAGAACCTATTCGGACAGCCTGGGGCTAATTAGCCCCTCATCCGAGTAGGCTCATAACTTACTCGGTCAGCAGGAGCTCCCCTCCTCGCCGAGTCGCTTCTATACTTGGTCAAGTATGGCCTAGTATCGCCTAGCACCTATTCTCGACGACTGGGGCTCATTAGCCCCTCATCCGAGTAGCCTCATAACTTACTCGGTCAGCAGGAGCTCCCCTCCTTGCCGAGTCGCTTCTATACTTGGTCAAGTATGGCCTAGTATCAGCTAGCACCTATTCGGAAAGCCTGGGGCTCATTAGCCCCTCATCCGAGTAGCCTCATAACTTACTCGGTCAGCAGGAGCTCCCCTCCTCCCCGAGTCGCTTCTATACTTGGTCAAGTATGGCCTAGTATCAGCTAGCACCTATTCGGACAGCCTGGGGCTCATTAGCCCCTCATCCGAGTAGCCTCATAACTTACTCGGTCAGCAGGAGCTCCCCTCCTCGCCGAGTCGCTTCTATACTTGGTCAAGCATGGCCTAGTATCAGCTAGCACCTATTCGAACAGCCTGGGGCTCATTAGCCCCTCATCCGAGTAGGCTCATAACTTACTCGGTCAGCAGGAGCTCCCCTCCTCGCCGTGTCGCTTCTATACTTGGTCAAGTATGGCCTAGTATCAGCTAGCACCTATTCGGACAGCCTGGGGATCATTAGCCCCTCATCCGAGTAGCCTCATAACTTACTCGGTCAACAGGAGCTCCCCTCCCTGCCGAGTCGCTTCTATACTTAGTCAAGAATGGCTAAGTAGTCATGGCACCCGCTCGGACAGCATGGGGCTCATCAGTCCTCATCCGAGCGGCGTCCTACTCCCTCGGTCAGCATGGAGTCCACGTACTCCTCTACCGAGCCACTCTGTACTTAGTCAAGTATGGCTAAGTACTCATGGCACCCACTCGGACAAAGATGGGGCTCATCGGTCCCTCATCCGAGCGGCGTCCTACTCCCTCGGTCAGCACGGAGTCCACGTACACCTCTACCGAGCCAATCTGTACTTAGTCAAGTATGGCTAAGTAGTCATGGCACCCGCTCGGACAGCATGGGGCTCATCAGTCCTCATCCGAGCGGCGTCCTACTCCCTCGGTCAGCATGGAGTCCACGTACTCCTCTACCGAGTCGCTTCTATACTTAGTCAAGAATGGCTAAGTAGTCATGGCACCCGCTCGGACAGCATGGGGCTCATCAGTCCTCATCCGAGCGGCGTCCTACTCCCTCGGTCAGCACGGAGTCCACGTACACCTCTACCGAGCCAATCTGTACTTAGTCAAGTGTGGCTAAGTAGTCATGGCACCCGCTCGGACAGCATGGGGCTCATCAGTCCTCATCCGAGCGGCGTCCTTCTCCCTCGGTCAGCATGGAGTCCACGTACTCCTCTACCGAGCCACTTTACACTTAGTCAAGAGTGGCTAAGTAGTCATGGCACCCGCTCGGACAGCATGGGGCTCATCAGTCCTCATCCGAGCGGCGTCCTACTCCCTCGGTCAGCATGGAGTCCACGTACTCCTCTACCGAGCCACTTTACACTTAGTCAAGAATGGCTAAGTAGTCATGGCACCCGCTCGGACAGCATGGGGCTCATCAGTCGTCATCCGAGCGGCGTCCTACTCCCTCGGTCAGCATGGAGTCAACGTACTCCTCTACCGAGCCACTTTACACTTAGTCAAGTATGGCTAAGCGCTCATGGCACCCACTCGGTCAGCATGGGGCTCATTAGCTTCTCATCCGAGTGGCGTCCGACCCACTCGGCCAGTAGGGGATCCCCTCTTCTTCACCGAGTCGCTCCTCATACTTAGCCAAATTCAAGCTAAGTACCTCATTGACACCCCCTCGGTCAGCATGGGGCTCATTAGCTTCTCATCCGAGTAGCGTCCGACCCTCTCGGCCAGTAGGAGACCCCCTCTCCTTTGACGAGTCGCTCTTATACTTAGCCAAATTCAAGCTAAGCCTTTCATTGACACCCACTCGGACAGCATGGGGCTCGTTAGCCCCTCATCCGAGTGGCGTCCGACTCGCTCAGCACAAGGAGCCGCTCGGCACAAGGAATCCCAAAAGGACAAGGAGCCAGTCGGCTCAAGGACCTACTCGGCTTAGGCACCCTCTCGGCCCCTTGGCCATGGGACCCCGGTTGGCCATCCTCGCGTACCCGGTCGACCAGCATCAACGCACCGGCTCAACCCGGTCGTCCATCCTCGAGTAACAACTCGGCCAACCTCAAAGGCCCGCGGTCGGCCAGCCTCAAGGCACCTGGTCGGCCTTTCGACCATGGCACCTGGTCGGCCCTCTCGACCATGGTACCTGGTTGGACTCAGCCAGCACAGCTCGAGTGATGCCCCCGCTCGGTCAGTCGGCCAATGCCCCCGCTCGACCAGAAATCCAATGCACCCGCTCGGTCAGCCCCAAAGGACCTGCTCGGCCAGCCCCAAAGGACCCTCTCTTCTTTGACGAGCCACTCTTATACTTAGCCAAATTTAGGCTAAGTACTTCATCGATACTTACTCGGCTAAGGCACCCGGTCGGCCAGGGGAGTCGCTTGGCTAGGGCACCCGGTCACCAGGGGAGTCACTCGGCCAGGAGAGTCGCTCGGCCAAGGCACCCGGTCGGCTAGGGAAGTCGCTCGGCCAGGGCACCCGGTCGGCCAGGGGAGTCACTCGGCCAGGAGAGTCGCTCGGCCACGGCACCCGGTCGGCCAGGGAAGTCGCTCGGCCAGGGGAATCGCTCGGCCAGGGGAGTCGCTCGGCCAGGGTACCCGGTCGGCCAGGGAAGTCGCTCGGTCGGCTATTCGGCCAAGGCACCCGCTCAGCCAGGGGAGTCTCTCGGCCAGGGAACCCGCTTGAGTTGCCAAGGAGCCCCTCGGCATGGAAGCCTTAGTGCAGGACTTTAGCCGCGCTCGGCTCGCAGAACTGCACTCGGCGCATTTGATCACGCTCGGCGCAAGTCACTCGGCCTGGTAAGTCACTCAGCTCGTGTCCCACTCGGGAATTCACAAGCAGCCCCTCGACAGTTCACGAGATCTCCCTCCTCGGGCTCCGCATACCTTGAAAATTCACAAGCGAGACCCCCGTGCTTGGTTAATCCTAGCGACAGAAGATTTTCTCCACCACGATCCGGCATGAAAATTCGTGGGTCCCACTCAACATCGGCAAAAATGCAAACACTTCATTCCGCCAATCAACCGCACTAAAAATGGCGATTTTCACTCCGATTACTTGGCGTGGGGCTAATTGTTTGGGCCCATTTCTTGGACCAGCCCACCTATGGCGAAGTTACTAAAATACCCCTACCTCTAGGGAAGGCAATCCTCCACCAGCTGGAGCTGACTAAAATACCCTCATTTATTGGAGGTCCCATCCTCTATAAATAGCGGTTGTCTCACCAATCAAAAGGTATTCAATTCTCACCTAACAAACTAGAGCATCTATCTCTAGACTTTACTTCTCTCTCTACCTCAATCACATCTGACTTGAGCGTCGGAGGGGCGATCCCGGAACCACCCCCGGGGTAGTCTAACCTTGTTTTGCAGGATTCCGGCGTACGAATATCGGAGCTCAGGCGATCGCTCTTGGGGCCCACATCACATATCTCAACCAATCACAACCCTTAATTTCTTAGCAGAAACAGAAGCTATTATTCAAACACTCGGCGGGAAGAGTCCAATTCAACGAACTCCTCGTAGTTCTTCTTCCTAGTTATCTTTTTTTTTTCTCTCTTTTTGATGATAGCTTACTGTAACTCTTTAAGTCTGTAATGTCCCCTTTAAAGTTGAAAATTATAAGTTGGCTATTTATCCGATTTCATCCTTTCTTTTTGTATATAAGTATTGAAACTCTTTTCCACTTGTACAAAAAAATGTTCTAAATGAAATGCCATTCAGTGATTTCATCAGCTTAACAGTACTTGGTGAGTGGAAGTAGCAATCAGTCGATCATAACATGTGGACCTTTGTCTATTCGGACTCTGACGTAATAATCCTAAGGCTGACAATAGTTCTGAATATTAAGAGTTTGTTTTGGGGAGATAAATCTCAGTAATAACAATCTGTTTTGGGAAGAGAAATCTCGACACTGATAATCCTAAGTACTTTTCCGACGCAATTAAAAATAAAATAGGAAAAATTGATGGGAACAGTCCCAACTATTAGTATTTCGCCATTTTTAGTCCCAACTAATGATTATTTCTGAGTGATCCCAATTATGCTTTATTTTTTACCAAATTGGTCCTAGCAGGTCATTGACCTGCTACAACAGGTAAAATGCTTTTTTTTTTCTTTTTCTTTTTCACCACCACCATTTCAACATCACCCCACCACCTAGCACCACCAACACTTTCTCTCTCCACTACAAAAACCACCACCCAGATCCCTCTCTTTCCATGCATGAAACCTTCGTCACTCCGACGAACCACCCCGAACACCACCAGGTGTGGCGCTGCAGCCTCCATATCTCTCTCATCTCGCTTCTCTCTCCTCAATTTTTCTCTCTCATAACTCATATTTGATCCAACTCATCGGATCTCCTCCTCGAAACCCTAACAATGGAGACACATCGCCAACCCTTTCTATCTCCTCTCGAAGCTTCACCACTGCATCACTGCTTGCATAGTTCTTTTTTGTTTTGAAATTCTGGGTGTTTATGCTGGTTTTAATGGTCGTAAAAATGATGATTTTGATGATGGTGATGATAATAGATTTTCTGGGAAAAATAGAGGAAATTTTAGTGCTGATAAAAGTTTTAGGTCTTCTAGAGGTGAGAGACAAATGCCCCAATTTCATGGAAAAACTGATTCACCAGATTGTAATTATGGGCGACAAGGAAGAAATGATGGGTTTAGAAAGCCCATTGGTGGTTATGGAAATAAAGCTGATGTGAAATTGGATGATGATTTTTTTAAGTTTGATGGTAAAGATGAAGATAGTGGGGGTGTTGGTTTGGGTGGAGATCAAGAGGGGAGGAAGAACGCGCAGCCTTCTGTTAGCGAGCTCTTGAATAAGGCTGTGAAAGGGGAGCAAAGCAATGGGAAGAAGGATGGTGAATTTCATGAGAAATTTAAGCTTGGTGGTGTTAGTGAGGAGGAAAAGAAATCGGATGATGCCACTGCACCATCGCCGCCTCAAGAAGAAAAGATAGAGGCTCTTGAGAATGCTGATGAGATCTTTAAAAAGATGAAACAAACTGGATTGATTCCTAATGCTGTGGCAATGCTTGATGGGCTTTGCAAGGATGGGGATTTTGGGCGGGGAAGGGGAGAGGGGATTTCGGGGGTGGTTGGGGAGGGGGTGGGAGGGGGAGGGGTGGCGAGAGGATGGGGAGGGGATTTCGGGGTAGCTGGAGAGGGGGGGGGACTGTGGGAGGGGGAGGATTGGCGGTGAGGGGGGATGGGATCTCTGGAGTGGCTTGGGAAAGGGTGGGAGGGGGAGGGTGGCAGAGGGGTGCCATGGGAGGAAGCAGATAGGAGAGAGAAAAAAGAAGAAGGAAAAAGGGTTATGAAATTTTAAAAAAAAAATTTTAACCTGTTTAACAGGTAATCAATCACATGGGACCAATTTCGGCAAAAATGATGCATTGTTGGGACCGTTCAAAAATAATCCTTAGTTGGGACTGAAAATGGCGGAACGCCCATAGTTGGGATTGTTCCTATCAATTTATTGTGTCAAGTGACTTTTCATGTTGTTCTTTGAACAAGGCCTACAAGGTTATCTGCACCAATTTATATCACTATTATAATTCCTTTGTTTTTTTTTTGTTGCAACAATTTTCATATTTACGTGTTTTTATTTAGTTACAACATTTCCTTTTTTGGTAAAGGTTTTTGGGCAATATGACCATTTTTTCCTCACTTACCTACCCCACATGCAAAAATCATGGGCAATTGAGTCAAATTATATTATCTCCTCTTTCATTAATATTTGTGCAAAAAATCATTTGTTGCAACTAAAAAAAACAGAGGTAGAATAAGGGAAGGGGAGAGGAAGATGATGTCCCCTCTTAAAATACTAAATTATTCTTAATGATCTAATGGAATGAAATTTTTTTCAAAAGAAAACAATTTTAGAACCCTTTTTCATTTCAACTTGTCATTCTAAACAAGTTTAAAATGGTATATGCACCAAATATTTCAATCACAAAACTAAATGGACAATCTATAAAAAAATGGACAAAATCTTGATATTTTTTTATAAGAGAAGATGGTATACATGATGATGTCCACATGAAAAGTCTGAAATACTCATTACCTTTTGATACTCTCTAATTCAGCCATACCAACTCATTATGTTTATTCTTTTTGTTCAAAATTCATTTACAAAAATTTAATGTTAAAAATCACTCACAACCTTTGTTAGTTTTTTACATTAGCAAATTAATATATCTAAATTCATCTAACTATTAATCTTTCACATTCTAAGTATAATCATTACTATAATACGGATGGAGTATATAATAGAATAACAAGTTTTGAAATTAACTGATTTAACGCACGCATCGCTTGCATATAAGACTAATTAATATATATGGTTTGCACTTAGCAGTATAATATATTTTTAATATCTAGTAGTTTCCTAAATAAGATTAGAGACACTCGGCATTTAAAGGATGGCTTTAGTTGACCTTTTACTCTCGTTGATTGCCTTTAAAATGTGTAAATTGTATATCAACCAAATTTAGCAAACGGAGGAAGTATGTTTTGTAAATGATATTTTGCAAGGGTGAAGTTTTATCTTAAACTTGTACGTTTGTTTGAGTAGTAAAAGTTGTATACTCCTTATATGTAAGTTTCATTGAAAATTAATCATTGAGTTCAATTATCAAACTAATTAATCAAATTTTTATGTTTAATTCTATAAGTGAATGTATGTCATTTTTTGTTTTTTGCAATTCTGACAGCTACTTTTGCCAAACACTTATATTTTGAATAACTACTTTGAACGCTAATCGCTAACAACTACTAGTTGACCGCTGATAGCCACCTCAATAGCTAAACGCTACTGCAACAGCTAACAGCTACTGCAACAGCTAACAGCTACTGCAACTGCTAGTTTTGCCAAACAGGACCTTCGTCTGATGTTATAGTAGCGTTGTAATCCATCTATTCTAGGGCTTTTGCTGGAGGTGATGCCAATAGAATGATGAATTATGAGGGTGAAGACACTTGATGTGAAATTGAAAACGTCATGGTTAGAGATATGGGAGGTCTATCCAAATATATTTTGAGGGGAGGGTTTAAATGAAGAAAGTTCAGAGGAAACCGTTAGCGTTTGAAAAGCATTACACAACCAAATTCTTGTAAATCTGTTATCTTGTAAGCCTCTTTGCTTGAACAGTTATTGTGCTTGTTAAACTGCTGCTAACAGTTTATGAGACATAAAGACATATTAATGAGTAGATTACAGCTTGTTGAGAAGGAGACTATTTAACAAAATACGAAAGATAATGTGAGGAAACATCCATGTTGATTGAACAAATACAGGCTTAGTCAAACTTATAATCTCGCAAAAACATTTGAGTGTTGCATACTCAATTATTGATATATGTCCTAGAATGGATTCCAGGGCGGAAAGGGGTGATCTTGTTAGAACATCGTATGTACACTACCTTGACCAAGCGAGGAGCACTACAGTAATAGAGTTCACCAATAGGTTTTCTGAAGATGGAAATACTCTCTGTAGGAGGATCATATGCTGTTGAAGATTTAACTCTAATCAAGCTGAAGCTCAATAAACCCAAAGTTTGATTACAATTCTCTTGACACACAAACCCAAATTTTGGCCTATCACTTGCCCTAAAACCATGAATACCATATGTATTTTGTGATAACAACAATATTTCCATAAATTTTCCTTTTTCAATTGTCGTCTCTTATCGTATATGTGGAGTCTAGTTTCTTTCATGCTTGCTGTTTATGTACACTAGAAACTCTTGGTTTGAAGATGGCGCACATTTAGAAAGAAGATCCTTGAAATCAGTATCCATTATCGTTCCTTTACCTCCCCAGACTAGCATGTGGGAAAGGTCTCCAATTGTTGATCCATACACTTCATGCACAACCTTGAAATCCCATTCTACTATAAAACCTTATCAACTGCACAAGGATTCAAAACCAAATTACTTTGCTCAATCATTGTCGAAACACAAAAAAAGGTTCACTTTTTTTAGCATTAGCATCAGGCATTAGCACCCGTGTTGCCTAATTCACAATATCAAAATGGGTACATGAATGCAATTTGCTATCTTAGGGTGTATTCTCTTCACCTAAATTGAACTGATTGAACCTTGTAGATCAGTCTTGACTTCACCATATGTTTAGGATACAATGGTGAATAGAATGCACCCTTTGTTTGGTTTAGATTATCCCAAAATTTTACCACTAGTATGTACCGATTCACCTTTTTGGATCGCTGAGTAGCCTTGATTGTTCTATGGAATTTGGTAATAAATAATGAAACTAACTAGGGAGCATACAAAAGGAAAAGAGAGAAACCTTAGATTGGTAGAGATCTGTTAAATATAGGCCTGGGCCGCACCCATCATAAGGAGAGAGAGTCCACTTCACAAGACAAATGAGGTTACACCTTAAAACCATATGGCAATAAGGGGAGTATTCCCTTTGCATTATAAAGTGAACCCATATCTCTTCTTCAATCAATTTGGGAAACTCACATGTGGTGTGCGCTATACATCATAGCTTCAACAAGATCAGTGTAATCGGTAGCAAGCAACTGAGCAGTAATGCAACCAGAATCAAAACCATGTCTAACAACAACTGCACCAAGAAAGAATCCTACCCCAGTTATTGATCTCTGCATACTTTGAGTCTCTTTCCTCAATCTGATGGAATCCAAGTGCATAATTTTCCCATTAAACCAAACCCTTATGACTCCTTTAGCTCTTCCAAGCTCCTTATGTGTTTCTGCATTAAACCAAACCCTTGATTGTTCTATGAAATTTGGTAAGAAATAATGATACTAACTAAGGAGCATACAAAAGGAAAAGAGAGAAACCTTAGAGTGGTAGAGATCTGTTAAATATGGGCCTGGGCCGCACCCATCATAAGGAGAGAGAGTCCACTTCACAAGACAAATGAGGTTCCACCTTAAAACCATATGGCAATAAGGGGAGTAGCCCCTTTGTATTATAAAGTGAACCCATCTCTCTTCTTCAATCAATGTGGGACACTTACATGTGGTGTATGCTATACATCATAGCTTCAACAAGATCAGTGTCATTGGTAGCAAGCAACTGAGCAGTAATGCAACCAGAATCAAAACCATGTCTAACAACCACTAGTAGAATAATTGTTTATTGCTGCAGTGGTATTGCTGCGGTTTTACCCATACGCAGCAATATATCACGTAAAAAGAAAAGATAAAATATAAAATAAAGATATTGTTGCGGTTTCGGCCAAAAACCGCAGCAATATGGTTTCAACAGAAATATTTTGAAAAAAAGTTGACTTTTTGGTCAAACATATTGCTGCGGTTTTTTGCAAAAACCGCTGTAATATATTTAAATAATATTAAAAAAATAATATTTTAATATATTGCTGCGGTTTTCACAAAAAACCGCAGCAATATCCCCATTTATTTCATAAGAGGCGCTAGGGTTTGGGATACTTTTCACCCGTCACCCGTTTCATAACTTAGCTCCACACTCCCGCATATCACTCCTTTCTCTCTCCTCCAAATCTCCTTCCCTCTCCTCAAGCTTCCTCCTTTCTTTTCGGATGCACCATAACCGCCGGCATCTTCGAGCTTATCTTCCCTCACGTCCCTCATTTCATGCGCCATAATCTCCTGTTCGACCTCTTTCTTCTTCAAGTCTGCTGGTCGTCGGCGTCTTCAAAGATCTTCACGTCGTTCTTCATCTTCTCGTCGACGTCTTTAAAGAATCGGCGCCTTGTTCTTCATCCGCTCGCCGGCGTTGGCTCGTCTCGAGATTTGCTCAATCTCGGCGTTGTTTATCTTCTCGCAAGTCGCCGGTTCTTGTCTGCTCGATCTGCCGTCGGCGTTGGCTCGTCTGCTGGTCGGAGTTGGCTCGTCTGCTCGCCGGAGTTGGCTCGTCTGCTCGCCGGTTCTTGTCTATTCCGTTTTTATTATTTTAATTTAGATATGATATTTAGGTCTTTTACTTTTCCTTTTTTTGTGAATAAATTATAGTAAGAGTTCATATTTTTTTGTCGATCTAATTCATTGTCGAAATTCAGAGCTCATTTTTTTTTTTGATCTAATGTAGCGCAATATCAGGTTGTTGCACTAAATTTTTTTTTTGTTTTTTCTGTTTTGATGATGGATATTGTTTCATTGTTCATGGATATGGCACGACCTCTTTTGTTGATGGATATTGTTTCATTGTTTAATTACTTCCGTAGTCCTAGCTACGATCCTTTTTTCAGTCCTTTTATTGATTTCAGATCACTTAAATTCACCAGAAAACAAATTTTTTTTTTTCGTTTTTACAATAGCCTATTGCTGCGGTTTTAGCCTAAAACCGCAGCAATAGGTTCTCTTTTTTAATATTAAAAAATACATATTGCTGCGGTTTTGGGAAGAAACCGCAGCAATAAGTTGACGTATTGCTGCGGTTAAAAACCGCAGCAATTGGTAATTACCTATTGCTGCGCCCTTTATTGCGGCGCGGCTAAAACCGCAGCAATAGGCCACTTAATGACCGTCGCAATAAGCAATTATTCTACTAATGAGCAACTGCACCAAGAAAGAATCCTACCCCAGTTATTGATCTCTGCATACTTTGAGTCTCTTTCCTCAATCTGATGGAATCCAAGTGCAGAATTTTTCCCATAAACCAAACCCTTATGACTCCTTCAGCTCTTCCAAGCTCCTTATTTGTTTCCAAGCTTTTTGCTGTTATTATGAAAAAAGGTCTCAATTTTTGCAACTTCAAATCCAGATTTCTGGCTTTTGAGGTTTCCGTTATCTCTTTCATTGTTGGGCTAACTGATGATATTGTTCTTGTTGATGCTCTAATCATGGTCATACTTATACTCATATTAATTATTGGGAAAAGCTGATGAGATCATGTGCTCAAAGTAGTTTTTATTTTTATTTTTTGCGAGAACAAACCATAAACAAATTTTTTTTTGCAATAACAAACCTTATACCTTATTCCGATCATTGATCCAAGGTTCCGGCATTCACCATGTCATGTGCAAGGCAAGTGGCTTTTTAAACTCAACAAAATCCATGACATGGTGAATGCCGGAACCTTGGATCAATGATCGGAATAAGGCATAAGGTTTGTTCTTGCAAGAAATTTTTTGTTTAAGGTTTGTTTTTGTCAAAAAAAAAAATTACATAAGGTGGTTTCTCACAAATTTTATGTTTTATAAGTGGTTTTTGACAAAAAATACTTATCCTCGCCCCTATTTTATGAATGCCTTGAAGAGTCTGGTTGTTCAACTTATTATTTTCAGTTTTTATTATAAGAAAAAAAAAATAAAGTTCATATAAGGTCTAATAAGTTTACATAGGTTGGATAAGTTCAGTTCAACAAAAATAAGGTTTGACACACTCACAAAATGAGGTTTAATAAGTTCAGATAAGGTCATAAGGGTTAATAAGTTTAGGTTAGTTCAGATAAGCAAAATCAAGTAGAAAAGAACATAGCCTAAGCAATTGCGCAAATATGGTACTTATATGTATATCTACAAAGTCTAAGTTCGGTAAAACTTTGCTCCATACTACAACTCTACAACACAACATGAATCGACAAAATTAAATGGGTCAGTTAGGTTTTCGGGTTGTTTAGATCGGACCGGCTTGGTTATGGATCACCATTTCTAGGGATATAATCAGGTCAAGTGAAAATCAGTTTCACAGTTTTACAAATTGGGTCATGACGTCTCTACTCTTTACGTGCATCACCACTCTAATAAAAGATAAGTTAAGCTCAATACAAAAAATATAAATTTTGTTTAGTATTTTCATAATAGCCATCTTTTTAATCATAGAAAGGATGGATATCTAAATTTCGCGAAAGCAAGTCCCTAAAACAATTTTGTAAGTTCACTTGAAGTGTGGCCTAAGGCTATCTATTTTCTCTATCTCATATTTAAACTAAGTGGAATTTCAAAATATGGGTTAACCAAGCAAGTTAATTATTGTTTAGGTTATCGAATGCTTTGGAGGGGGACTTACATTAATTTATTTGGTTAACGGTTTACACTCTGCACCACCGACCACCAGCAACTTAACCAGCTTTGTCTGCGGCCTAATTCTCTCCAAAGCAGAACTCAGAATTCAAGTAATCCCTAACCTAGTTCTAATGGCTTGTTGCTGAGTTGTTGTGTGCTTTTATAGGTTTTTTGCCCTTATTCAATCTATCAAGTTTCAACCTTTATCAATTATGATTTGAAATTGATGACTTGTTGTACATAATTAGGGTTTCAAATTGATGAAAAGTTGTATTAATTGTGTGTATCTTGATTAGAATTAATATTTTGATCGCCATTGAAATTGTTTTGCAATTGAGAATTGAAGTGCTGGATTTTTATTTCATTGTTTGTTAGTATTTGTTGACAATTTGAGAAGATTTAGTATAATACTTGATATCAGGATTGAGTGAATACTTGATGATTATCAGATTTCATAGCATGGTAAGTCTATTATGGGACGTAGGAAGTAGTAATTTAGAAATAGAGAAATATGTTTGACTATATCCTCTTACTTATTGTTTGGTTTGTGTGGGCTGTTTTAATTTGATGTCCATATTTTGTTTGATTGAGATTGGTTGAATAAAATTTACCCTTTTGTTTTGACAATAAACATATTCTGTAAAGTAAAGTGTGATCATAGGAATAAGATAGACTTTATTTCAGGAGCCCAAGCTACACCCAATGAAAATTGCTGATGAGGTGAGACAACAGCTGAAGGAGGTCCAATTGCGAAAACACACTCAAGTGCAAGGCCAGGACCAAGATGAAATCAGAAAGAGCATAAAAATCCAGTAGACTGACATTAATAGCCTTAATCACAACTGATGTATACTGCAAGTTGATGGGGCTTGGAAAAAATAAGGTCCAGTGAATAGTGTAGCTGGTGTAGGATGGTAGGCAAACATGGGTGACCAACTGGTTTTTCAGGGCAATGATAGGGTTGTGGCATCGTCCTCACTTCAAACTGAGGCTTACGCGCTTCTTAGAGGACTGGTGGATGCAAAAAGGCGAGGAATAAGTGAAATAAAGGTCTTTTCAGATTCCGCACAACTCACCCAAGCGATTAAGCATAGGCACAAGTCGGTAGATATTTACAATGTTAGTGAGGACATAAGAAACATGTGTAATACTTTCAGCTTTTATGAGATACATAATGTAGACAGGAAACAGGTACAACAAGCCCACAATATAGCTGTTAAAGCTAGACAGGGCCTCTTAGTTTAATAATAATGTTCTTGTTGCCAAAAAAAAGTGTGATCATATTGCTTTAGCTTGGTATGCGTGCACCTTCTTCTAATTTATTACTCATTATTCAAAGCTACTTTATAGTACATCCATTTCACAATACATGCACCATTTGCTTTTTCACGTACTCCAACACATTTCTTTCAATATTATATCTATAATTGCGTATATGACAAAAAAATATAAATAGTTGATATTTAAAATCCTCGCATTGAGACGAATTTAACGAGATCCTACTTGACTATGATTTTCCTTAGATAATGGTGAGAGAGATTGTCAAAGTTTGTTGATAAATAGTGCCCATTCCAGTGGCGGATCTAGAAATTTTATACAACGGGGTCACTAATTATAAGTACCCGAAACAATTATGTTAATGTAGAATACGGTCCTTTTTTAGTGTTGAGTGAGAACCCTTTTACTACTAATTAACACTTTTATCTACGTTTATACGATAAAAAATAAGGTTTTTTGTCATATTATTTCCGCAAGTGGGGTCAAGTGACCCATATTCCATGTACATACATCCGCCACTAGCCCAAATGAAAAATGGTGCATGTATTGTGAAAAGGGCGTAGTACTAACTAATTCCTGTATCAGTGAAATATTATACTTCCTCCATTTTTTTTACATGTTACACTTTCCTTAAATAGAATGGTGCAAAATACATGTTACGCTTTTTTTTTCCCCAAAATGGAAAGTTTTATGCTCTAAAATTACCAATTTACCCTTACTTACAACAATTAACCAAAATTAAACCTAATTAATTTAACCTTATTATATACTAAACTAAATTAATTAACCCAATAAATAATCCCTTAATCTTTCTCTTCCACTATCCTCTCTCTCTTCCACCACCCCTCCCCCACCCACCCCAGCAGACTAACCCCTTCCCCACCCCAAGCAGCCCCCCACCACCCCCGCCCACGCAAATCCCCCCACCACCCCCACCCACGAAACCCCCATCCCACCACCCCCACCCGCAGCCCCTTCCCCCCCTTCCCACCCCTTCGAATCCAACCAACTACCCCGTCAACCAACAACCATTGCTTCTGTCAAATCCATTGCGCCAACCAACCACCGTTGCTTCTGTCGAATCCACCCCGCCAACTACCAAGCCCGGATCTGTTGGGTTTTTCGAACCATCTCGTTGAATCGAATTGTAAATCGAACCATCTCGTTGAATCGACATTAACTTATTTCATTCGGGACGACGGTAATAAGTTTCCTCTGTTGAACCTTGCGATTTTTCCAATCTAAATCAGAGGTAGGGCTCGGGATTCGAAGGGGTGGGGGGGAGGAGGGTCGATTTCCCCCTCCCGGTCGATCTCGACCATCTTGTGACTCGATGCGTGACGAATAATGACGACGACGACGACGACGAGGGTTTGCGGGAGGAGAGAGAAAGTTGGGAGGCGGATGGGGAGGGGGGGAGCTGCTACAATGGAAGGGGAGGGGTGGGGCTGCGGCGGTGGAGTGGAGGGGAGAGGGAGGGGGGGCTGGGGGGTGGTGGAGGGGGTGCGGGAAGGGGCGAGGCTGCTTGGGTGTGTGGGGAAGGGGTGGTCCTCACTCCCTTTAATCCTCACCCTTACTTTTACTTAATCCCCTATTAAATTTTTGCCTAGGTAACCGCAATTTCCAAAAGTGTAACGTGTAAAAAAACGGAGGAAGTATGAGAATTTAAGGTTAACATTATCCTCTAATTGTTTATTTATTATTCCTAAGCAGGTGTTTGAATGGATTAGAGCTTGAAACCATGTACTACTGCTTCCACATCTTTATGGGATGTGAAAAATCACAAGTTGACAGATAGGCTCACTGGTTTACCTAATGAATTGTTGATTCAGATCCTTTCTTGCTTTCCACCAAGGATGTTGCTGCTATGTCGGTCTTGTCTAGGTAATTGAGGCGTGTTTTCCCTTGGATTATGACCCTCAACTTTGATGTTTCACCTATATCTCTTTGTTTGGAACATCCCAGTACAATCGAATGTTTCCCCATTTTCGTCACCTTTGTCGATACTGTACTCCAAGCATACCAGTCTAAGTATCACACCAAGTTTAGACTTCAACTTACCAACAGGGACTTTGCCACAGTATTTTTCTGGTTGCAATTATAATGGGTGTAAGCAAGCTTGTCTCCCTAACTTGAGATTAACGCATCTTAATGTGTGGATCTCTTTTCCATTGACCCTTTATGGCCTTAAGGAGCTTGAGCTCTGCATTATGGTGAAGGAAGCAGGTGATATTTAGCTGCCCGCAACTATTTTCACATGTGAAACGTTGGAGGTGTTGAACCTTTAGGTCAACCTTGGTCTCAAATCTCTTAATCAAGTTATCACCATGCCATCCTATCGTCTTCTAAAGTTGAAACTGCTCCGCTTGTGTGCGTCTCTTGTTTCTGATGATGGCTTCTTGCCGAGGCTACTTTCAAGTTGCCCCTTACTTGAAGACCTCACACAACTGGTGTGTCGACTTCCCTTCGAAGATTGTGTCTAAGAATGAATAAGGTTGATGAAATGCTAACAGATAACAGTGACTTTGTTCTTGTCAATACTCCCAATTATTCAGTGCACAACGCCAAACAATAGAGATTATTCTATAAGTTGTCCAATTATTTAGTCACGAGATCTAAAGTAACTCGAAACATTCAACTTTGCAATTGAGCCTCAAATAAATCACATTAAATTAGGAGCAAATTTTGTCTACCTTACCCACAAAACCCACACGTAGCACTACCAAAGCAAGAGGGGAAGAAAAACAATTCCATGGCTACTATTTCCAACATACTTCTCATGTGCCGTTAGATAGATTATTTGGTGGCAGTGGCCAGTGGCTAGTGGGGACAGGGGTGGATAAGTTTTGGAGGATGTAATGACATGTCGCAAATCATGGTCCTCATTTTTTGGATCCTCTAATATCTGAGTTTTATATCTCGCAGGGAAATTGTAAAAGAATATCTAGCAAGATCTGTGTTGTAGGAAGGAACTAATACCGCCATCAAATCTACTCGTGTACAGTTCCATACGAGTAGAGGCACATAGGGAACTTCAAAGTGGAAAAGTCATCCGACACATAATGTGAACGAAATATACACAAAGTAGCTGCAATACTTGAGTAATAAAAAACACTTTAACACTGGAGCTGGGAACTTTGGGTTGTTAAAATTACATTGCACGAATTATTTGTTTAATATACAAATTGCAAATATACACTGTAAAAATTTACATAAGAAAAGACATAGACCAACATAAAACTTACTTCCATTATATATATATATATATATATATCATGCTCGACATACATTAATTACATTTACAGACAAAATGCTAAGAATTTTGGTTCTTCTTTGTGAAAAATTGATCAATATGAAGATATTTGCCTTTTACTGGTACATGCGTGTGACTTTCTTCAAAAGACTTCAATCAGGAACATACGACAAAAATAGATGACGGCCATACCAAGAAACAAGCATTTACAAATAATGAAAAAATGGTAGCACTATTGTCCTGTTACCATTACCTTACGGGCAAAACAGTTCAGATTTAAGTGATTATACTAATAACCCAGAATGGAAGGTCAGTCCTATAACGGATCATTAACAGGAAATGCTAACCAAAAGAAAAGACAAAAAGTGGTGGATTCCTCTACTTAGAGCAGTGATACATTGAGCTGCTACCATTGCAATCTTTAAACCCGTTTAATGTAAGGAAATAAATCTTCTACCATTGAAGTTACGAGCGACAAGCCGACAACCCAAGTCAACAATTCATATACGAGAAAGAAACATTTTATTCCAGACTTTTATATCCAGCTTGCCGTAACTCTGAGAGTTTGTATCAGGGAACTTCAAGGATCTTTTATAAATCTTTAAAAACAAAATCTAAATTGTTGTATTACCTATCAATCTTAGCGATGCAGGTTGTTCTGCTTTCAGTAGTTTCTTGGCATGCAACAGTATATCCTCACTTGAGCATATACATTTTTGACACTGTCACTGCTCTACTTCAAACCTGGAAAACCACAACTAATTAAGTAAATCAAGAGCTCAAAGTTTAACGTTGAGACCTAAGAGTAGCTAAGATTTGATTGAAGTCAAACCAAAACAAAAGGCAGTATTGCATTTGATTATTGTCAGACTGAATATCCACACAACAAAATCGATTTTGACATCAAAGAGCTTTAGCCTTTAGCAGAACATAGGAAGCCTTTCAAGTTTTTTTCCAGCAAATAAGAGCTTATTATTTTAGCGCCCGTCTGTTACATTTATGCATATGATCACTTGCACAAATGCATCAGCATGATTGTAGTGGACGTCTGATGTTGTGTGGGGGGGGGGGACCAAGGATAAAAGAATGCAGACATCCGAAATCACCTCAAAACATGCAGTTTTTTTTTCTTTGAATAATCAAAACATGCAGTTTTTAGTTTAAGTGTCAGAGTTCGACCATAAAGTCCTTCCTTTTGCAGGTTAGTTGAAAGTGTTTCCGCAAGTTCAGCTGCAATATGTAATCAGAGTAAGTGAAGTTGTCAAAGCAATACTAGTCCACTCTATCCAATCCTTGAACTGTTTACGACATATTTTCAACATATAAATACCAGTGAACAAAATTTATTGGAACAAGTGAGTAGGAGAAAATAGCTCTCTTGCAGCATCCAAGCAGAGAGGCGTTCAATTAGATTGAAGGAAGCAAAAGATAGAGTTCACATGCTAAACGCATTGGAGATTATAGGACTCTAAATTGGGATTTGTATGACAATCACTAGATAGATTTCGATGAGTTATGTGGACAAGGCATTGTTAAATGAGGAACCTGGCTCTTTGGTCTAATCTGCCATTGATAGGGTCAATTATGGGCTCTTGTTATTGCAGGAAATGTTAGCAGGTGGTACATCCCATGACAAGATTCCAGCTGTATGTGGTCAAGAATAAGGCAGGCAGGTCAAATCCCATGCAGACTGGATGGACTAACCACCAGTTCGAGCACCTCCGGTCACTCATCCATTTACTAGTTTTAAAACAATTGGGTGCTCTTCAAATATACTTGACCCCAGAAATCATCCCCCCCCTCTCCTATTCCCTCCCCTTCATTGACTGAGCAATGAACAAGTGACTTCTCCAGTTTTATCAGCTCTGACAGCCTTGGACAAGATTTCTGAGCAGCAGTATTTTCAACAATATATCTGAAACTATACCAGATTAAGGTGAAATCACCAAATAGTTGAGAATATATACCTAACTTCTTATACAAAAAATCTTCATCCTCAGTGGCAGAAAATGTTCTTTCATTACTCATGCTCTTCCGTAGCCTGGCTTGTGGAGCATCTGTGCTCCCCAGTCCTAATCCAACAGAAAGGAAGAAATATGCAGCAAGTTAACAATGTGGTCATCTCAATTATATATGTAAACTATGCATCAAATTAATGGACTACGTGCTACCATGGATGGTAGGACAGCAAAATGTGATAAGAAAGCGTAGAAAAGGATTTTTTGGTTAAAACACCCTTATGTTTGCTGATTTTTAAAACAATCCCCCTTTTGTTTTTTTTTTTTTGAAATGAACCCCCAAACGTTTATAAAAATTTTGGTTGCACCCTCGAAACCGAATTTCCGTCAAATCCAGAAGTCTGTGGGGTCCACCTATGCTATTATATAACAACCTCTTCATTCCCAAATCAGGATCTTCCCTCTCTCACAACGGTCATTTTCCGACACCCCGAAATTGAAGCTGCTACTCCAAAATTTCGAACGGAAAATTGCAATTCCACTCTCAATTGACAATTCCTGACATCCTTCAAATCAGGTAAGTGTTACATTCGTTTCTAGGCATTTCAATTTTGGGTAATTTTACGATTCTAGGGTTTATTTGCTTATTTTAATTTTTATTCAATTAGGGTTATGGCAACCAAATGCAATTGTCGAATTCCTGCTATGATTTTGAGGTCATGGACGCATGACAATCCTGGGAGGAGTTTCTATGCCTGCAAATTCTCAGTTCTTCATACTGGAAGAGAAGAGTGTGGATTCTTTGGATGGGTTGACAAGAATCAGGAGGAGTGGCAGAAGGTGGTCATTAATGAACTCGTGCTGGAGAAGAGGTTGTTGACACATGAAGTAACATTTTTAAAGAGTGAAATCGCAAGGATTCAAGACACTAAGCCAAAGGTAGAAAATTTGGTGGTGTTGAAAAAAAATTAGGAGCATTAAAAAGGTAAAATGCACCAAAAAATTGTGGAGTTTTCACTAGATTGATTGTTGGGGTAGTTGCAAGTTTTTTCATTTTTTTCCTCATTGTTAATGTAACGTAGAATTAGTGGAAGGTTGTAGTGGTTAGTGGTTAGTGGTTAGTGGTTAGTTTCAGTTATTGTTGTAGTTTAGCAATGCAATATTAGCAGGTTGTATATGACTAACTCTATTAATGAAGATGATGCTATTTGGTGAATTTAAAAATCTTCATTTCATAGCACACATAACTAACTAAACTGTCATGGTACACAACATAACATAAAATGAGTTGCACAACATGAACTTAATGTTTCTCACTAGCCTAAAACACTATTACAAGATGAACTGTCCACAATTTTAAGCTTCCTTTCATCAGTGACTTGGTTGGCAACTTGGGTCTTGGTGTTGGCTTGGAGAACTGAGACAGAGATATTGCAGGGACCTTGCTTGACTGCTTGATGCTTGACTTGATTGTGGAGGAGGACAAGAGTGGTTTTGTGACACAGATTCAGCCTCATTCACAGAAGGAACAATATAATTCATCTGTTGAACAAAAAATGGAGATTAGTTTTGTATTTGTACTTCAAACAAGTAAATAATTACAAGTAATGAACTTCAACTTCTACCTGATGTGCCCTAGCTTCTCTTTTCTTTCTGGTTGCCACCACCCAAGGGTCATTTGATTAGGGTCTGCCTCCTTTTTTGGGTGAAGGTTTAGTCACAGTAGGGTTTTTGCACTTCTTTTTGTTGTGACCAGATATACCACAGTTGGAGCACCTTTTCTTTTGTTTCTTCCTTCCCCCTCCTCCTCATCTGCCTCCTTCTTCCTTTTCTTCAAGGTTGGCCTACCAGGCATTCTTCTTATGACAGGAGGTAGAGGCTTTGGATAATTGCAAATATCCCAGTGTTTAGCACTAGGCATAGGTTTGATGTGTGCTTCATATGCCTTAATGTACTTTTCCCTAGAATAACACTCATCCACATAATCTTCTGAACTCTCCTTCTATGCCACTATACATGCCCAAGCATGAGCACATGGGATTCCAGTCAACATCCAATGATTGCAGCTACAATATCTGTCCCCTATGCTGACTATGAACCTATCATCAATTGTGTCAACCTCCTAATGATCTAACCTAGAATGCACTGGCATACAATGTTTTGCTCCTTCCTTGATCCAATTCAAAACCTTCCCTACATATGGCATAAATTTGCCAGTGTAACTCTCAGTCCCCTCCAATTTATCAGCATGCCTCTTCATAATGCACCTCCTTATCCACTCCAAACAAGTAAGGACTGGTTTATCCCTAGCCTCTTTTATCACATCATTCATAGTTTCACACATGTTGTTAGTTAACATGTTTGATTTTGCTGTTGTGGTAAAAGAGTGCCTAGACCAGTGCTTAGATGGGATTGCATGAGGATAGTTGTATGCATCTTCATCCAAGAAATTTATGTTTTCTAGCTCTTTGGTGAATTCACTCTGTCAAAGTAGTATTATGCACAAAATAAGTGAGAAATAAACTTAGTACAACTATTAACATGGAAGAAAGGGCTTAAACAAAGTGTATACCTTGGTTGTTGCTTTGGCTGCTTTCCAAAAGTATTCCTTGAACATTGTGCCAGCAAATTTGAGCTTAAAGTTAGCCCAAATGTGTCTAACACAGAATCTGACATCAGCCTTACTAGCTACCAAGGCTATGGCTTCCAACAACCCCTGCATATCAACAAAAACAACCAAAATTATTAGCATAAACATCACATAACAGAATGAAAACAAAGATTGAAGTATAAGATGCCATCACCTTTTGCCTATCTGACATCAAGGTCATACCTTCACCTCTGACATGTCCTACATCATGCATTAGCTTCTCCTAAAACCAAATCCAACTGTTTGTATTCTCAACATCCACTACAGTCCATGCAATTACTAACAGCCATCAAAATCATTCATGGGTAAGCCCCTTTGAGGTGACACCCATCAACTCCTATGAGGGGTCTGCACCCTTGCTTATACCCCACTTTGCAAGCTTCAAGACATACATAAAACCTCTGGAAATGGACTGGTGGACTTTCAAAATTTTCAACAGAAACAAGGGTTGAAGGAACCAGGGTTGTACTTGAGCAGTGCAAAGACATACTCTTACACTTTTGCATATTGTTCTGTAGCATCCCCATACATAATATTTTTTGCCCTAGCCCTAGAAAACCATGCTTTATAGTACTTAATTTTGATTCCTAAGTCTCTGTAAACTCTGTCAATGAACTTGGTTAACTTCCAATCAGGATCTGATTTCCATTCATCTAGGTACTTTTCAGCTGAATATGCAGAAGTGACCTTACTAGTTGAATGGTAAAACCCACATTCATGCTCTAACCTAATTGTCCTAATCTGGAAAGTCTGTGACATTTGAGTTGCACACCAAGAACCTTGAATCTACACTTAAGTTCCTCTTTTGTACAACTACACTTTCTAAACAGGCCTTTCTTTGTCTTCCAAGGACAGTTGCACTTATATCTACATTGCACAGTTAATCTACTAGTCTCATTATGCATAAAGTAGTAGTAATACCTATTCTGAATGCTATGATGTGGCAATGCCTTTCTCAAATCATATATACTATTAAACTTCAAGCCCTAGATCAGATTTACCTGCCCTTTCAAATCTTTCTCAATGTTGAAGGTTGGGTAAGTGTCAACCTCTTCATCTGATCCATCCAAGCTCCTCATTTCATCTGAGTCATACTCAACCTCCTGTACATTCTCAAACACATACTGATCTTCTGCCCAGTTTCCCTTCTTCTTACTCTCTCCTTGTTGCTTAAACAAACCTCCAGCTTGCCTCAACAACTCCTCCCCATTTACTGCAGAACTGGAAAAAAGCTCATTCACGACATTTTCACTCCTATCTTCCTCACCTTCATCAAAGTACTTATCTGTATCACTCAGCTCAGATCCAGAGCTATTTTCACTATCCGCACTCCAATCTTCTTCATCCTGAAATAGCTTCTTACTTGCCTTTTTCCTGTTCCCGCCTCCCTTATTCTTAGTACCTTTCTTCTCTTTCTCTTTCCTTTTCCTTTTCCCTTCTTTTTCTTCACTTTCCTTCCCTTTTCCTTTCCCTTTCCCCCCTTTATCTTTACTTTTCTTCTTCCTAGCTTCCTGTTTCACCCTAGGTGCGGATCTCTTCTCAACTGGTGATGTATGTATAGATGTTTTTTGTGGAGATATCACAGTGGAAGGGTGAGTATTAGGGATAGTGTTTGATGAGGGAGGTGGTGACTGAGAGGTCCCTAAGAACCAAACTTCTGGGTCATTTAAACGTGGGCTTCTCCTAGTTGGAGGGATGGGTTTGGGGTTTGGCATGGGTTGTGATGAGCTACCAGGCATGGATCAGGGCTTGGGAATGGGCTGTGATGAGCTACTAGGCAGCAATTCCTGTGTGGGCATGGGCTGTGAGCAGGACTTGAGGAACATTTGGGCTGTATGAGACATGGGCTTTGGTGGTGAGTAAGACACAAACTTGGTCCTAAATGATGGCACACCTAATTGAGGTTTAGGTTCATCAATCACATACAACACCAGTTTTTCATGAATGTCCCTACTTTGGTAAAACTCTTCAAAATCACTTTCACTCTCAATTTTTTTCCTGCCGTTTGTCATTTCCATTCTAGGATTCTTATGCCACAAACTGAAAAGTTTCACCACTTGTTAGATTCAGTCTTTTCTGTGATTGCATGACATAACCTCTTATTGTTGCCATGTGTAACTCTCTGGAGCTCACACCTTCCTCATACAAATTTGACCCCCCACATAAACAGATTTACCATCAACCAATTTAAATTTACCATCCAAATGCACAACCAGCAACAGATGAGTAGGATTACACCTAGAATATTTGAGCAACAACAAATCAGCAATTACAAAATGGGGGTTAAATTACTTAAGTCAAGTGAGTTCAATAATGGCACAAATGTTCATTTTTAACCAAATGACAGTACAATTTAGAGTTGGGTTACCAATAACAAGCAAATTCCAAAGAATCGTTTATTTACATCAATAAGCAATTAAAAAAATTAGGGCTTCTAAGCACCATTACAATAATCCAACAAACCAGCAATTAAAAAAATCTAATATAATGAAAATAAAGGTAATTTCACCCAAAGCACAGTGAATTACCTATTTTGGGCACCATGCTCTTGTTTTACCGTCCATAAATGTTTCCCCTTTTCTGTCTTTGCAGAATTCTCCATGATGACGAGGGGGAGAGAGAGAGTGTTGCAACCCAAGCTGGATGAGAGAGACTGAAAGAGAAGATGAAAAGGTGTAAATGATGACAAGAGAGAGAGGATGAATTACTGACTGAAGCAAGTGACAGAGATGAAATCAGATACGAAGGAATTGAATGAGAGATATAAAGAGGTTTGTTGAAGGGTTCTAATTACCCAAGGATACAAATGTCATTTCACGCAACATTTAGGAGGGGAAATGGAAAAAAGGCCCCACAAACGTCTGGATTTGACGGAAGTTAGGTTTTGGGGGTGCAACCAAAAATTCTATAAAACGATTGGATGTTCATTTCAAAAAAAAACAAAAGGGGGATTGTTTTAAAAATCAGCAAACATAAGGGTCTTTTAGGCCCTGTTCTTTTGAACTTATTTTGGCTGAACTGAACTTATTTAATTTTTGCTGAATTGAACTTATTTTTACTTACTTTTGCTGAACTGAACTTATTTTGCCTGAACTGAACTTATTTTTGCTGAACTAAACTGCATTAACATAATATTATCAATAATTATTATTATAATAATCAATAAATATTAACATAATATCATCAATACATATTATTATTATTATTATTATTATTATTTTATTTTATTTTATAATAATAAATAATAAATAATAAATAATAAATCATAATAATAATAATAATAATAAATAAATAAATAATAAATAATAGATAATAAATAATAATAATATATAATATATAATAAAAAACAATTAATAAATAATAAATTGTAAATAAAAAATAATAAATAATAAATAATAAATAATAAATTATAATAATAATAAATAAGAAATAATAAAAATAATAAATAATAATAATAATAAAAATAATAATAATAATATCAATAAATAATAATAATAACAATAAATAATAAATAATAATAACAATAAATAATAAATAATAATAACAATAAATAATAAATAATAATAATAATAATAAATAATAAATAATAAATAATAAATAATAAATAATAAATAATAAATAATAAATAATAAATAATAAATAATAAATAATAATAATAATAATAAATAATAATAATAATAATAATATCAATAAATAATAATAAAAAATAATAAATAATAAATAATAAATAATAAATACTTTCTCTGTCCCAGAATACTCTTTACACTTTTCTTTTTCTTCTGTCCCAGAATACTCTTTACACTTCTATTTTGGATATGACCCACTATTATTTTAATCTTTCTACCTTTCAACCATTGGCCCACATTCTCTCTCCTCCAAATAAAATAATACCACTCTTACTACATACTAACTCTAACCATTGGCCCACACTCTCTCTCCACCAAATAAAATAATACTACTTTTACTACCTACTAACACATATCACATTGACTTTTTCAATAAAATAATAATTGATTACCAAACAACAACTTATCATCTAAACTACGTGCCCTGATAAGTGTCAAGAGTATTCTGGAACGGAGGGAGTAGTAAATAAAAATAATAATAATAATAATAATAATAATAATAATAATAATAATAATAATAAATAATAATAATAAATAATAAATAATAATAATAAATAATAATAATAATAAATAAATAATAATAATCAATAATAAATAATAATAAATAATAATAAATAATACTAATAATAATAAATAATAAATAATAATAATAAATAATAAATAATAAATAATAAATAATAAATAATAAATAATAAATAATAAATAATAAATAATAAATAATAAATAATAAATAATAAATAATAAATAATAAATAATAAATAATAAATAATAAATAATAAATAATAAATAATAAATAATAAATAATAAATAATAAATAATAAATAATAAATAATAAATAATAAATAATAAATAATAAATAATAAATAATAAATAATAAATAATAAATAATAAATAATAAATAATAAATAATAAATAATAAATAATAAATAATAAATAATAAATAATAAATAATAAATAATAAATAATAAATAATAAATAATAAATAATAAATAATAAATAATAAATAATAAATAATAAATAATAAATAATAAATAATAAATAATATAATAAATAATAAATAATAAATAATAAATAATAATAATAATAATAATAATAAATAATAAATTATAAATTATAAATTATAAATTATAAATAATAATAATAATAATAATACTCCCTCCGTCCCAGAATACCCTTAACACTTATCAAGGCACGTAGTTTTAGATGATAAGTTGTTGTTTGGTTATCAATTGTTATTTTATTGAAAAGTAGATGTGATATGAGTTAGTAGCTAGTAAAGTAGTATTATTTTATTTTAAGGAGAGAGAATGTGGGCCATGGTAAGAGTTGGTTGGTAGTAGGAGTGGTATTATTTTATTTGGAAGAGAGAGAATGTGGGCCAATAGTTAAAAGGTAGAAGGATTAAAATAATAGTGGGTCATATCCAAAAATAGAAGTGTAAAGAGTATTCTGGGACAGATGAAAAAGAAAAGTGTAAAGAGTATTTTGGGACATAGGGAGTAATAAATAGTAAATACTAAATAATAAATAAAAATAAAAAAAAATAAAAAATACAAATTCATCGTTATTATAACTATAATATTAATAATAATAACAATAAAAAAAAGTAATATTGAAAACAAAAATAATAATTACAACATTAGACAAGACTAAACTTATTTTTGCTGAACTAAACTTATTTTTACTTATCTTTGCTGAAAATAAGTCCAAAAGAACAGGGCCTTAACCAAAAAATCCCTTAGAAAAACCAATATGAATATTATTTACAACTTCAATTCTAAGCAATAAGAACTTATTTGTTACTCGTACTTGTAGGCAGTTCATTAACCTAAAGAACGAATAATATTTGGAATGAGAAACAAACTTTCCTTATAGAATAAGATCAATTTTGATTCCCGGTCTAGATTGTCAATCTTAACAAGATACAAGAGAGTGAGAACGAGTACCACACATCCCACGAAGCCAAGCTACAAAATTGATACCTTTGACTAGAATTTGACATTAATCTTTTCAGTTAAGAATTACAACCACTTTTACAGCATAAGTTTAGACCACGTGCTCAAACCTTGGCCACTTTAACACCATAGGGTTGCTGGAGTGAGGGTGAAAGGGGGGGGGGAGGAGCAAGACACGGGTCTTCATGTCATCTCGCATCATAAAATTCTCTCGCCTAAGAGCTAAGAAGCCTCTCATTGACAGCTAACCCCTTGGCCTGTCACCACCTCGTTAATGCGATACATTGGAGGTGCTCCATTTGCATCCCCGAGAATTTTGAGGGCTGCGTCAAGGACTTACGACGAGCACCATTCCAACACCCATATTGAAAGTCCGCCTCATCTCACTATCATCTATTCTCCCAATCTACCAGCATGATGAGTAATTTTCATTAGAATAAGCATAGCAGCACATTCCATTATGCGTGTAATGATCAGTAAGTTTCATAAATCACGTCCCATTCTGGAAAAAAAGACCAGAATAAAACAAAGCCCGAATTAATCTTTCTACCTCTTGGAGCCATTTAAACACGGGAAGAACATGCATGCCAAGAATCTTTATGGATGACAGCACCAAGACCCTTGGGGAAAACTCTAGGTATATTATCAGTGAACCCACCACTAGTTACATGGGCTATCCCTTTGACTCCTCCTTTGTTGATCAAATCAAGCACCTTCACAACCAAAAAAGAATAAATATAAATTTAAGAAATGGAGATCCTCATCCATTAAGCCCTAATGATGTAGATACATGCTTGACAAATGGAACACTAAAATCACCTGTTTAACATAGATGACTGTTGGGGCCATCAAGGCTTCCCCCAAGGTAGCTGTTTCACCATGAAATTTGTCTGTCAAAGAGCAATTGCTTTGTGCCAAAACCCTACAACATGTGTACAAAGGTCGATGTATAAACAAATTGATTTCATCTAATTAGGCATGTTGGCTCAATTGTATATCAAGTCTTCTAACTCATCGCTGATTCTGCTATATAAAACAAAATTGTGAACTAACCTTCTCACAAGAGAAAAACCATTGGAATGTATTCCACTGGACGGAAGACCAATGAGCACATCTCCAGCCTCAATATTTTTCCCATCAATAACTGAATCCTTCTTCACAATGCCCACAGCAAATCCACTAAGATCATACTCACCATCTGCATAAAACCCAAGCATCTATGCAGTCTTAAAAACACATATTTGATACGTCAACCAATAGCTATTTATATTTTAAAGTACTCCAATGCATTACAAATGAATGGGAAACAGAAAACTCCAGGATCATGACATGAAAAAGCATCAAATATCAAACTATGAGAATAACTCAAAAAAAAAATAGATATGCTGCAAAAAATTGGAATACTGAGAATAGTAGTTGCTAATGTTTTAACTTTTAATGGTAGAAATTACCAATACTCCCAAACGTTTTTACATAAAAATAATATGAAGCCCTATCAGATATGTAATATCAAAACTCTATTAATGTTATAACTTATAACTAACACAATCACATGCCACAGCTCAAGCCTCAAACTTCGCTTACAAAACTAACTTCCTACAAAATTACACTCATCACTCAACTAATATCAGAGGACAATATACATAAATGCCATAGATAAGGAAATCAGTTAAGCAACATTCACAATCTGAGGACTTATGTCCAGTTTCTATAGGGAAAATAAGCATGGACACTGTACTTTCAAAGCCTGAAGACATTTTTAAAAGGAGCAATGAAGAAAAACAAATTTATACAAACAGATGTTATTCCATGTCTTACAGCACATATATCTAGCAATCAAAATCAATTACTTTTGAAGTTAATGCGTGTAGAACATCTGAATTACCTCGCCACCCAAGAGCGCACAATCAGATAGCTGGCAACCGTCAACAATTCCTCTGATAACTTGAAGTTGCAGTAAGAATTTCTCACATAACCTAATACTTGTGCCATTTCTTACTCCAGATAAAAAAATAGAAGTATAAATGTGCTGTAGAATTTACCCTTTCAGCAAGGTCAACATCAAGGTGGCTCGTAGCGAAATAATCTAGGAAAAACAAGGGTTTTGCTCCCGAAGTAATAATGTCATTAATGCTCATGGCAACCTGAAGAAAGAATGAGTTAGAAACGAAATGTAGACAACAAAATGCATGACCAAATATCAAAATTAAATCTTACCAGATCAATTCCTATGGTTTCATGAATTCCAGTTTCAAAAGCAAGCTTCAATTTGGTACCAACACCATATGTACCGGCAACAAGATATGAATCCCCTGCACAAGTATGAAGTGATTTAACATAATTATATTCAGTTGCACATGAAGGGAAATAAACAGATACATGAACACCATAGAGATTCCTAGCCTAGGCAGGGTAGGGAGGGGGGTGTTTATGCAACCTACACTAGTTTCCAATCAACTCTTAATCCCACATACAACGACCTTCTACTAGCCACAGTAAACAAGAAATCCAAGCAGTTCAATATTGAAAAAAGATAAACATATATTTTGTATCTTGATTTTACATTTAAACAACCCATCTTAATTCCTTAAATTACTTCCAACAAGCCTTGTTTTAGAGTAGTGGCGAGGCAAAAGGAGACAATGCCAACTTAAGGAAAAAAAATCATTGATTCCAAATATCGACAATTCTACTAAAACGGAAGTCAGATTGCTACTTAAATTTTTGATGGCATAAAGAGCAACACAAAGTGGACTTGTAAAGGATAGATTAGTACTGTAAACAGATGGACATCAAATAAATATCGAAACCTACCATTTACATTTCAGACCACAGCAAAAAAATTTACTCTTCCTTTTAAGAGCCAAACAGTTAATGCCAAAGCGCGCTTTTTTATTTTCAAAATCCACGCTAAATAATGCACAAATCATCACAAGATCCACAGAGCTAACCCCCGGGTAAAACCATAACGAATCTTGTTGTTTGCGAATTAAACACAGATAAAATGGCTGGATATAACATACCACTTTAATCTATTAAGTTAATTCAACTACAAACATGATTTTGCAACTATCTCAACTATTTCAACTCTTCCAAACATCAACATAATATAACAAGCACTACTATTACACTATAATCCAAGCCATTACCAAGTAAGTACAAACAAAAATCAACGAAAAGAAACAAATAGTTATAACTACCTAGAGGAAATTGTCCTCCAAAGCCACCAATCCCAGGTGCCATATTTGCAATTCTCTTAACAAGCTCAGAACCAGCATCGATATCAACCCAGCATCCTTGTAAGTGAGCCCAGCAGACTCACTCCCACTGCTCGACATCGAAAAAACCCGCCTTTTCTCGATAACCCTCTTCAATTCCACCTCATTGAAAACTAATTGTAACACCTCAAAATTTCACTCTGAATTTTTCGCGTTTAATTCATAGTGTTTAATTAACTCCGTTACCGTTTCACTGTTTTAATCAATGAAATTTTCATCTTGATTTGAAAATTCATAAAAATTATATTTTTATTTCATAAACATGTTGGATTTATTTTCCTAAGGTTTAAATAATTTTTGTGAAATTTATTTTCAATATTCAGATTTTATTTGAATTTAAAATCGGTTTTGGAGAAAAAATTAGGAAATTGGTAAAAATAATTTTCATTAATTAATTTATAAATTTTAAAACTCATTTCAAATTTATTAAAATCATTTTGTCATAGTGTTAACTCATTTTTGGATTTTCTAAGGCATTTATAAGCTTATTTGACTATTTGACTAACTTTAAGGTTTTAATCTTTAAAATTATTAAACTTAGTCCAAAAGTCTTGAAATTTTTATGGGAAGTAAATTCTGATGCTGGAGGAAGCTTCCAAGTATTTTTACCCCATTGCCAACCCAATTACTCCACTTCCAACCACCTTGACTTCTTGACATTTATTTTCTTATTTACTTAAAGTATTGGAGCAATTAATTTTTACCCAAGCTCTTTTCATCCTAAAATTGAAGAGTAAGCTTCTCCCTTACTTTATATGTCATTTTCATACTTCATAAAAGTTTTGAGCAATTTTTGAGCTTTAGAAAATTATTTATAGCATTTTTAAGTTGTTTTTAATTAAATTTCTAATTTCTTCTATTAATTTCTACTCCAAATTCTAACACCTATTTTCTTCCTTGAATATTTTTAGAAGGTGATACAATTACTTTAGTGCTTGTGGAAGAGGAAGGATCTTAGCTCCTGTTCTCTTATCATCTCCACTCTATTTTCCACTGAAATTAAGGTAACTAGCTTTAATCCTATTTTAATTTTGATTAATAAGTTAATTATAGTTAATTAATATACAATATACTAGAAATAGTTATAATAATATTTAAGATGGATTATGTGAATTTTCGTGAATTATATATGAATTTTCGAATTTATGTGAATTTAATTGTTAATTATGATTTTCGATTTACATATGTGTATTTAAGTGTATAATATATATATTTACTTATTTTATATGTATAAATCTTGATAAAATGATATATTTAGTATGTTTATGAACTCATACATGTTATTAACTTGTTGGTGTGATTTAATTTGAATTTTGGAAACTTCTTTTGTTAATTGTGTAATTATATCCGATAATATTTTAGTGTTTTAGAATATGTTTAAATTTTGAAATTTATTTTTATACTCACAAAAATTATGTAAGATATTTAATTTTATATTTAAATCCTCATTTTATGGTTGTGATTAACCTATTTGAATTATTGTATGAATTTGTCAAATTATTATTTTTTGATTAGTAAATTGTTTAATTCAAAAATCTATTAATTTAAAATTTATATTTTGAAACAAAATGAACTTGTTAAAAGTTTATTAATATTAAGGTATTTCGTGATTAATATCACTAATATTAATTTTGGATTATTATTAATTTATTTTAGTGATTTAAATTCAAAATTATTGTATAATGAAAACCTAATTACCGAAACTAGTTATGTATTTTCAGAATAATTACATCAACTTTCAACTAAATTTTGATTTGTTTATTAATGTTAGTTAATTTATTTAGTTTGTCTTACTAAAAAGAATTTAATCAAACTTGTTGTTTTCAGATTTAATTATTATTACGTGTAATCTGAGAATTTATAAATAAATTACAATGAGTTTAGTTATGACTTTTGTATCCCTTTTACAAATGAATATTTTCAAACCAAATATTGTTTAAGTTGATATTAAGTTGAATTGGGTGATTCCAACAACTTTTATGTTAATTTGACAAGTTTGTGTATTTTGGATTAAATTATTGATTAAGTTGATATTAAGTTGGATTGGGTGATTCCATTAACTATTATGTCAATTTGACAAGTTGTGTATTTTTTGTTTAAAATATTGTTTAAGTTGATATTAAGTTGAATTGGGTGATTCCAACAACTTATATGTTAATTTGACAAGTTTGTGTATTTTGGATTAAAATATTGTTTATGTTGATAATAAGTTGAATTGGGTGATTCCATCAATTTCTATGTCGATTTGACAAGTTTTTGTGATGATTATAAACCTTTAATTTTTATACTAAATAAAATGATTTGAGATTGTTCTAAAAAAAAGATGTTAACAATCTCATGTTACTACTACTTTAATTATGTTATGATCTTAATTTTGAATTAGTTTTACCTTGTACTGTGATGGGTACAAAGTGTTGTTGAGATGATTTTTACTTTGTAATGTGTTGGGTACAAAGTGTTGTATTGAGATGATTTTTACTTTGCACTGAGCTGGGTGCAAAGAGATGTTTTGAGATGATGGTTACTATTGTACTGAGCTGGGTACATAGAGATATTTTTGAAATGATATTTTATTGAGCCATTACCTTTGTACTGAGCTGGGTACATTGGTTTGTTTTGTTGAGGAAGAGAAATCCTATGGGGCTGAGCTGGGTCCCTTGGTATGAACCGTCACTCTGCCGAGTCGGGTACATAGAGTTAACTTACGTGGCCGAGCTGGGTACGTAAGTCCGCTTTGATATTAGTCGTCGTCCAGTGTTAGGTTGTACTGAGCTGGGTGCATTGAAACTAGCACTGGGAGTTTCGGCCATTTCTTAGACATGGGATATCGTATGCTGAGCTGGGTGTGCGTGTCCTAATTCTTCTATCATGTAGGAACCGTGGGTGGTTGTATGCTGAGCTGGGTGTACATCTATCCACTTGCGTTCAGTTCTCCCCTCGATGTTGATTGTTGTGATGTTGTGTGGAATGATTATTTGGGGGAGGTATTTGGATTTGGATTTGGAAATTGAGTCTATTTTGATATAAATGGTTATTTTGAGCATATTATTATTTTTACGAAGAATTATGGTTATTGGTGATGTTGTGGATGTTTATGATACTTTGTGGTTACTATAATCGATGTTGATTATTGTAATTAGCTTATTTTATCTTGTTTAACCTGGGAGGACTGTTAGTTGCTCCCCTTGACTGTGGACCCCTATACATATATTTTGCAGGTGAAGAAAGCTAATGATTCGGGTGGTTAACGGGCTAGAGTGAGAGATAGGAATTATAATCTTTTGTTATCATGCTCTACTTTATGACATTCGGAATTTCATCATTTTGATAACCTGGGTTGTAAGAGGTTTATAACTTCACTTTGGATGATATTTGGAGAATTAACCTTTAGTTATGATAATTAGACAAACTTTTATTATGGTTAGAAAGTAATACTCCGATAGACAGTATTTCCGCTACTGTCTAATGTTCATTATATTAAGCATATTTTAGAAATTATCATTTAAATTATCGGAGATGTTACAGTGGTATCAGAGCAAAACGTTCCAAAAACTCTCTCTAGAGTTGCTACAAGTTCCCCATGAAATTTGTAGTTTTGAAACCTAGGTTTTTGCTTAGCTTAGGCTTCAAGACGAGTGCTTTAGAGTGAGTTACTTGGGTAGGAAGAAAGCCAATACGGCCTTGGGAAATATTTTCATTCAAATTTATATGACTTATGTGCTATGTGTTTACTTGTTTGCTAAATATATGTTTGGTGGTAATTATTTAACAACCCACCAAGGGTTCATTTGTCGTTTTGCAGGATGACGTCTAGGTTTGACAATGAGAGGGCTCGTAAGCAAGCTCGAAAAGAAGCTTCTAGGATCCGTCGTCGTGCCTTAGAAAATGCACTTATCTCGTTGGCAAGCTCGAGTGACACCCATCGTACTCCTACGCCAGCAAGCAGTCAATCAGTATTCGACAGGTTTGACCGTCATCGTCCACCTCATTATGACGGGACTGCCGACCCAGTTGCTTTAGAGAACTGGCTAAGGGAGATCGAGAAGTTGTTCGATGCAACAACATGTCTGGAGACCGAGAAGGTGCCTATAGGTACCTATTACCTTAAGCAAGAGGCGGATAATTGGTGGAGCACTGCTAAAGCTGCAACGCAAGCCTTGCCTGGGTTTAGGTGGGAACTCTTCAAGGAGAGGTTCTATCCAGATGAACTTAAATGGCAAAAGCAGGAGGAATTTCTGGGGTTATCTCAAGGTTCGATGTCGGTGCAGGAATATACCGACAGTTCACAGAACTATCTAGATTTGCCCCACATATAGTGCCCGATGAAGCTGAACGTCTCAAGCGTTATGTGAAAAAGATAAACCCACGTTTGAAGACCAATGTTTTGGAATCTTCTGTATCCACATTTCAAGAGGCTTATGAGAAAGCCTTAAGTTTTTATTCTTCCATCAAAGAAGAAGAAGAAGCTGCAAAAAGGCCTACTGTATTCACATTCTAGAATGCTACTAAGAAACCGAAGTTTGAAATCAAGACTTCCGGTAACAAGGATGGATACTATCAAGGATCATACCCCTCTCGTCAGGCTCGATCTTCTCTTTGTCTGAGGTGCAACAAGCCCTGGCACCCGGGTAAGACATGTGAGGGAAACGCGATCGTTCTGTTTCATTGTAAGGAACCTGGGCACAAATCTTTTCAGTTTCCTAAAAAGGCTGACAACAATGTTGCTGGAAAAGTCGTAGCACCGCCTGCTCAAATTCCGAACCGTATCTACGTTATGACGCGCAAGGAAGCAGAGACTCATCCCGATGTCGTAACTGGTACTTTCCTCGTAAACTTTGTTCCTGCTTATGTTCTATTTGATTCCGGTGCAACTGTTTCTTTTGTATCTGCCGATTTTGTAAAGAGAGCAAACTTGACTTACGCTGTCCCAGTGACGTCCCAAATATCTCTTCCCACTGGAGAAATATATCCTTGCAATCTTGAGTATCAGGATGTCTCTATATCCATTATGGGATCCGAGCTTCAGGCAGACTTGAAGCAATTTGACCTTAAAGAATTTGACGTAATTCTAGGAATAGATTGGTTAAGTAAATGCCGAGAAAGCATTCATTGTCGAGATCAAAAGGTGACGCTTAAGGTCCCGAATGGAAACCGAATCTCATATAGTGGAATTAATGTGAAGACGGGTATCAAATGTGTATCTGCTCTAAAGTTTAAGAAAATGTGTCATAGGGGTGAACAAGTGTTCCTATGCATGGTAAAAGACCTCTCTCTTGAGGAACAAGATGAGAACATCCCAATTGTCCGTGAGTATCCGGACATCTTTCCCGAAGATTTACCTGGTATACCCTCTGAGAGAGATGTTGAGTTCGGCATTGATCTGATACCGGGTACCACTCCTTTATCCAAGGCACCATATAGAATGGCACCAGCGAGCTGAGCTGCCAGAGCTGAAGAAGCAGCTACAAGAGTTGATTGATAAGGGTTTTATAAGGTCGAGTGTCTCGCCATGGGGTGCTCCCGTCCTGTTCGTTAAAAAGAAAGATGGGAGTATGCGTCTGTGTATAGATTACAGGGAGCTTAATAAAGTGACTGTCAAGAAAAAATATTCGCTACCTCGGATAGAAGATTTGTTCGATCAACTAAAGGGCGCTGGAGTCTTTTCAAAGATTGACCCGAGATCAGGTTACCATCAGATTCCAGTAAGGAAAGAAGACATCCCCAAAACTGCGTTCCGTACTAGATATGGGCATTATGAATTTGAAGTTATGCCATTTGGTTTAACGAATGCCCCTGCCATGTTTATGGAACAAATGAATCGTTCATTTCATGAACTCTTGGATACATGTGTAGTTGTCTTCATAGATGACATTTTGGTGTACTCGAGGGACGAGAAAGAGCATGAGAAACATCTTAGGATGGTATTGGATGTATTGGGGAAGCAAAAGTGGTATGCAAAGTTGTCCAAGTGTGAGTTTTGGTTGAAGGAGGTATCATTTTTGGGCCATGTAATCACAAAGGAAGGGGTAAAGGTGGATCCATCAAAGGTCAAGGTTGTGGTCGAATGGGAAAGTCCGAAGAATGTGTCTGAAGTAAGGAGCTTTCTAGGTCTCGCTGGTTATTATCGGCGCTTTGTTAAGGATTTTTCAAAGATTGTACGACCGTTGACCAAGCTGCTACAGAAAGACTGTAAATATTAGTGGACAAAAGATTGTGAAGGAGCCTTTCAAGAGCTAAAGAAGAAACTTACTACCGCTCTAATTCTCACCTTACCTACATAAGGGGTGGAATTCGAAGTGTATAGTGACGCATCAAAGAACGGTCTAGGTTGTGTGCTTATGCAGCAAGGCAAAGTCATAGCATATGCTTCGAGACAACAGAAAATTCATGAAAGAAACTACCCAACTCATGACCTCGAGTTAGTTGCGATCGTGTTTGCTCTGAAAATCTAGAGACATTACTTATACGGGGTTCCTTGTAAGATTTTCACTGATCACAAGAGCTTAAAATACATCTTCACGCAGCGCGACCTGAACATGAGGCAAAGAAGGTGGTTAGAACTTATCAAGGACTACGACTTAAAGTTGGATTATCATGAGGGTAAGGCTAATGTGGTGGCTGATGCTCTGAGTCGTAAGGTCAAACACTCGCTTAATGCAGCCATGATCTTACCCAAGGACTTATGTGAAGAGTTTAGAAAATTGGATATTGAGGTGGTCCAACATGGAGAAGTCTTTGCATTGTTGGGAGCCATGAGTGTTGAGCCTGAGTTGTATCAAGAATTGAGGAGTCGACAAAGAAATGATTCAAAGTTAGAGAAAATCCGAGAAGCAAAGGAGCAAGGTCTAGCTGAAGGTTTTGAAGTATGTGCAGATGGAAGTTTGAAGTTCATGGGTCGATGGTGCGTTCCTAATTTTGAAGACCTTAAGAGAAAGATTTTGGAAGAAGCTCATAACACCCCCTACTCTGTGCATACGTGTGGTGATAAGCTTTATAAAGATCTTAAGGTGAACTTCTGGTGGCCGAATATGTAAAAGGAAATAGTCGAGTTTGTTGCAAGGTGTTTAACATGCCAGAAGGTGAAGATAGAACACCAGAGGCCAGGTGGTTTGCTGCAACCCTTGCCTATTCCAGCCTGGAAATGGGATTCCATCTCCATGGATTTTGTGATGGGTCTTCCGAGGACTTCTGGAGGAAAGAATGCCGTGTGGGTGATAGTTGACCGCTTAACCAAAGTGGCTCATATTATTGCCATGAAGGATACGTGGTCGATGGAGGAATTGACTGAAGCGTACTCTAGGGAGATAATTCGCCTTCATGGGGTTCCGAAAGATATAGTGTCAGATCGTGATCCTAGATTCCTTTCCCGCTTTTGAACAGAACTACAAGCTGCATTTGGGACGAAATTGAAGTTGAGTACTGCATTTCATGCTGCCACAGATGGGCAAACCGAGAGAACCATCCAGACTCTTGAGGATATGCTCCGAGCGTGTGCTTTAGAATTCCAGCAGTCTTGGGTGAAATCTTTGAGCTTAGTGGAGTTTTCGTACAATAATAGCTATCATGCTAGTATCCAAATGGCTCCATATGAGGCTCTATATGGGAGGAAAGTCGTAGCCCTACTTGTTGGAGTGATATTAGTGACTCTTTGGTTTTAGGGCCAGATTTGATTCAGGATACCGTGGAGCAGGTTAAAGTCATCCAAGCTAAAATGAAAGCTGCTCAAGATAAACAAAAATCATATCTGACCTTCGTCGAAAAGCCATTGAATTTGAAGTTGGGGATAAGGTGCTATTGAAGGTGTCTCCGATGAAGAGTGTGATGTGGTTTGGCAAGAAGGGCAAGTTAAGCACAAAATATATAGGTCCATATGAGATCCTTGAAAGGATCGGGGAAGTAGCCTACCGATTGGCCTTACTGCCTGATCTGTCAAAGGTTCTTGACGTATTCCATGTGTCGCAATTGTGGAAGTATCGTAGTGATCCTTCCCATGTAATCCCCGTTGAGTCAATCATTGTTGATCGAGACTTGACTTATAAAGAGCGACCTATCCGTATTCTTGACCGTCAGAACCGAGTCTTGAGAAGAAAGGTGGTCCCGTTGGTAAAAGTGCTTTGGAGAAATCAAAAGTTCGAAGAGGCCACTTGGGAGACTGAAGAATCGATGAAGCAAAAATATCCCAAGTTGTTTACCTCAGGTGCTTAGCCTTGTTTCTAAGTTTTGAGGAGGAAACTTTCTTAAGGGGGAGTGATTGTAACACCTCAAAATTTCACTCCGAATTTTTCGCGTTTATTTCATAGTGTTTAATTAACTCCGTTACCGTTTCACTGTTTTAATCAATAAAATTTTCATCTTGATTTGAAAATTCATAATAATTATATTTTTATTTCATAAACATGTTGGATTTATTTTCCTAAGGTTTAAATAATTTATTTGAAATTTATTTTCAATATTCAGATTTTATTTAAATTTAAAATCAGTTTTGGAGAAAAAATTAGGAAATTGGTAAAAATAATATTAAATAATTAATTTATAAATTTTAAAACTCATTTAAAATTTATTAAAATCAGTTTGTCATAGTGTTAACTCATTTTCGGATTTTCTAAGGCATTTATAAGCTTATTTGACTATTTGACTAACTTTAAGGTTTTAATCTTTAAAATTATTAAACTTGGTCCAAAAGTCTTGAAATTTTTATGGGAAGTAAATTCTGATGTTGAAGGAATCTTCCAAGCATTTTCACCCCATTGCCAACCCAATTAGTCCATCTTCCAACTACCTTGACTTCTTGATATTTTTTTTCTTATTTACTTAATGTATTGGAGCAAATAATTTTTACCCAAGCTCTTTTCATCCTAAAACTGAAGAGTAAGCTTCTCCCTTACTTTATATGTCATTTTAGTACTCCATAAAAGTTTTGAGCAATTTTTGAGCTTTACAAAATTATTTATAGCATTTTCAAGTTGTTTTTAATTAAATTCCTAATTTCTTCTATTAATTTCTACTCCAAATTCTAACACCTATTTTCTTCCTTGAATATTTTTAGAAGGTGATGCATTTAGTTTAGAGCTTGTGGAATAGGAAGGATCTTAGCTCCTGTTCTCTTATCATCTCCATTCTATTTTCCACTGAAATTAAGGTAACTAGCTTTAATCCTAGTTTAATTTTGATTAATAAGTTAATTATAGTTAATTAATATACATTATAGTAGAAATAGTTATAATAATATTTGAGATGGATTATGTGAATTTACGTGAATTATATATGAATTTTCGGATTTATGTAAATTTAATTGTTAATTATGATTTTCGATTTACATATGTGTATTTAAGTGTATAATATATATTTACTGATTTGATATGTATAAATCTTGATAAAATGATATATTTAGTATATTTATGAACTCATACATGTTATTAACTTGTTGGTGTTATTTAATTTGAATTTTGGAAACTTATTTTGTTAATTGTGTAATTATATCCGGTAGTATTTTAGTGTTTTAGAATATGTTTAAATTTCGAAATTTATTTTTATACTCACAAAAATTATTTAAGATATTTCATTTTATATTTAAATCCTCATTTTATGGTCGTGATTAACCTACTTGAATTATTCTATGAATTTGTCAAATTATTATTTTTTGGTTAGTAAATTGTTTAATTCAAAAATCTATTAATTTAAAATTTATCTTTTGAAACAAAATGAACTTGTTAAAAGTTTATTAATATTAAGGTATTTCGTGATTAACATCACTAATATTAATTTTGGATTATTATTAATTTATTTTAGTGATTTAAATTCGAAATTATTGTATAATGAAAACCTAATTTCCGAAACTAGTTATGTATTTTCAGAATAATTACAACAACTTATAACTAAATTTTGATTTGTTTATTAATGTTAGTTAATTTATTTAGTTTTTCTTACTAAAAAGAATTTAATCAAACTTGTTGTTTTCAGATTTAATTATTATTACGTGTAATTTGAGAATTTATAAATAAATTACAATGAGTTTAATTATGACTTTTGTATCCCTTTTACAAATGAATATTTTCAAACCAAATATTGTTTAATTTGATATTAAGTTGAATTGGGTGATTCCAACAACTTTTATGTTAATTTGACAAGTTTGTGTATTTTGGATTAAATTATTGATTAAGTTGATATTAAGTTGGATTGGGTGATTCCATTAACTTTTATGTCAACTTGACAAGTTGTGTATTTTTGGTTTAAAATATTGTTTAAGTTGATATTAAGTTGAATTGGGTAATTCCAACAACTTATATGTTAATTTGACAAGTTTGTGTATTTTGGATTAAAATATTGTTTATGATGATAATAAGTTGAATTGGGTGATTCCATCAACTTGTATGTCAATTTGACAAGTGTATGTATTTTTGATTAAAATATTATTTGAGTTGATATTAAGTTGAATTGGGTGATTCCATCAATTTCTATGTCGATTTGACAAGTTTTTGTGATGATTATAAACCTTTAATTTTTATACTAAATAAAATGATTTGTTATTGTTCTAAAAAAAGATGTTAACAATCTCATGTTACTACTACTTTAATTATGTTATGATCTTAATTTTGAATTAGTTTTACCTTGTACTGTGATGGGTACAAAGTGTTGTTGAGATGATTTTTACTTTGTAATGTGTTGGGTACAAAGTGTTGTATTGAGATGATTTTTACTTTGCACTCAGCTGGGTGCAAAGAGATGTTTTGAGATGATGTTTACTATTGTACTGAGCTGGGTACATAGAGATATTTTTGAAATGATATTTTATTGAGTCATTACCTTTGTACTGAGCTGGGTACATTGGTTTGTTTTGTTGAGGAAGAGAAATCCTATGGGGCTGAGCTAGGTCCCTTGGTATGAATTGTCACTCAAGTGCTGAGCTGGGTACATAGAGTTAACTTACGTGCTGAGCTGGGTACGTAACTCCGCTTTGATATTAGTCGTCGTCCTGGGTACGACGCACTGAGTTGGGTGCGTTGAAATGAGCACTGGGAGTTATGGCCATTTCTTAGACATAGGATATCGTATGCTGAGCTGGGTGTGCGTGTCCTAATACTTCTATCATGTAGGAACCGTGGGTGGTTGTATGCTGAGCTGGGTGTACATCTATCCACTTGCGTTCAGTTCTCCCCTCGATGTTGATTGTTGTGATGTTGTGTGGAATGATTATTTGGGGGAGGTATTTGGATTTGGATTTGGAAATTGAGTCTATTTTGATATAGATGGTTATTTTGAGCATATTATTATTTTTACGAAGAATTATGATTATTGGTGATGTTGTGGATGTTAATGATACTTTGTGGTTACTATAATCGATGTTGATTGCTGTAATTAGCTTATTTGATCTTGTTTAACCTGGGAGGACTGTTAGTTTCTCCCCACTAACTGTGGACCCCTATATATATATTTTGCAGGTGAAGAAAGCTAATGATTCGGGTGGTTAACGGGCTAGAGTGAGAGATAGGAATTATAATCTTTTGTTATCATGCTCTACTTTATGACATTCGGAATTTCATCATTTTGATAACCTGGGTTGTAAGAGGTTTATAACCTCACTTTGGATGATATTTGGAGAATTAACCTATTAGACAACCTTTTATTATGGTTAGAAAGTAATACTCCGATAGACAGTATTTTCGCTACTGTCTAATGTTCATTAAATTAAGCATATTTTAGAAATTATCATTTAAATTATCGGAGATGTTACACTAATGATGATGGAAAAAGCTTCTTTGATGTGGGTTATGTTTTGAAAGAAATGTTTGCGCTGGAAATTCCAGATAATTGTGTTGTTGAACTGAAAATAATACTATTGTGTTCAGGCTTAACATTAAGCCCTTCACCTAAGTTGTTGCCCATAGTTTTAACTGATAAATCTAAACTGCATGAAGTAGATTCACATGAAGTCTTGATGAAGTAGCTCGTAAAAATCACAAGAAACGAATTATCACATGTAAAATCGCAGCAAAAGATAGTCTAAACAAGTACATTCATCTAAGGGGAAAAAAAGAACCTGGAACAAGGTTTGAAGATGAACTCGAGCTTCAGAATTCAATATGAGTGAGGAAGGGGGTTGAGCTGTTTGAATGTTGATGTCGTTTAGGGGTTGTCTTTATGCAAATGGGCCGAAAATGCTGGGCCAGGGCATTGGTATTCTTATTAGTCATATGTATGTGTGTATTTACATTTATTTTATTTTTTGAGCCTTTTCGAGAACCCCATGATAAGAAGAATTTTCCTTGATCTTGTCCTCCCACAAGACACTCACCCAGAGGCCCAACAAGCACCCCAATCCCCCCTCCCAATATTGAAATTTTGCTTCCACCAAGATTTGACCATTGGTCTCACACATAGTAGATACGAAGCGATACCATTGGACCCAAGGGTCCTTGGTTGTGTGTATTTACATACAGGGTTAGTGTTAATGTGTTGAAATAATTATAATTGTTTTATTGGTTGTCCTACTATATCTTTTTTTTATATATACTACTCACTAATTAAATGCTCGCTTCTTTGATTTATATTACTCATATCCTTTTATAGCGGATATCTATACTATATATTAAAAGGTGTTCCTATTAAAGGAACGGTGCCACGTGGCACTATTCACTATATATGCGCCACGTAGCTTCGCCACATCATCTTATGTGCAATGTAGATCTTTTACGTCATCTTACAAAATAAATATTGTTTGCCACTAAATTTGAACATGCGACCTCTTGCAAAGAGAAGTTTGTCCTTACCATCTCAGCCAACTTTTTTTAGTTCTTCATAAATCCATATAATGTTATATATTTATTGCAAACATAATGTAAATTAAATGTTAGTTTTTTTTAAATTAATTTTTCCAATAGTGGAAAAAATGCATATCAATTGTGAAGAAGAAAAAAGGTAACACCCGGGGCAAAGCCCGGGTAACACACTAGTTATCATATCATTAAGTGTGACAATTTATGTATATGTTCCCTGACATGTAACTGAAATCTCATAAAAATTAAAAAAATCAATCTAAATATTGTGAATTTTTAGAACATTATATCTTCCCAATGGTCTAACCTATTACATTTGTTAGTCATTGTCACTAAATTTGTCCTTCCTCAATATAATTTATTTTCCAAATTAAGTACTCCCTCCGTCCCAGAATACTCTTGACACCTCTTAGGGCACATAAGTTGTTGTTTGGTTATCAATTGTTATTTTATTGAAAAAGTATATGTGATAGGAGTTAGTAGGTAGTAAAAGTCGTATTATTTTTTTTGGTGGAGAGAGTGTGTGGGCCAATGGTTAGAATTGGTACGTAATATGAGTGGTATTATTTTATTTGTAGGAGAGATAGTGTGGGTCAGTAGTTAAAAGACAGAAAGATTAAAATAATAGTGGGTCATATCCAAAAATAGAAGCGTAAAGAGTATTCTGGGACAGATGAAAAAGGAAAGTGTAAAGAGTATTCTGGGACA